>CM053336.1:18864503-19464503 GCA_028583605.1 Dastarcus helophoroides | reverse complement strand
AGATAAGAAGCAAAGAAGACAAAACCGAACTTGGGCGTAGAAAGAAAGAGATAATACAGCTTTTTCGCAAAGAAACGGGTCTCATAGTAGACAAACCAAAACAAAGACAAGGATCTAGTAATGATGGAAATACAGCCCGCAGATTTTTTAGAGATCCTGAAACAACTGCAAGGATTACAGGGATAGATAAAGATCTCATATATCGTTTTGGTGTTATCTTAAGCACTCTTAACAGCGGACATGAAATAGATGCACAAAAATTCGACAATTACGCACTTGACACGGCAAAGCTGTATATACGACATTATAACTGGTTTTATATGCCAGCTTCGGTACACAAAATATTAATACATGGCGCTGATGTTATTAAAAGTTCTATTCTTCCCATTGGACAACTTACAGAAGATGCTCAAGAAGCAAGGAATAAGGATTACAGATTTTATCGGGAGCATCACACTCGAAAAGCATCTAGAATCCAAACAAATGAAGATTTACTAAACTTCCTGCTAATTACATCAGATCCTGTAATTTCTAGTAAAAGACGCCTACCAGTGAAGAAAAGTAGCGCTTTCCTGCCGGATGTTCTTCAACTTTTAATCTCCCCAGAAGTCTCCAGCAGTGTTACCTCTGAAGATGTGGAACCCATTAGCTCAGACTCTGAAGATAATGTCGATTTTTGAAAAGTATAAGAAATAAGGTAATAATTATGTTCTTATAAAACCTCAAAATACAACATTTCATTGACTACATAACTAAAATTTGCAGTTCCTTATTTTTGTCCAGTTAAATTCTCGAAATCGCCCACTGTGCGTGTGTAGGACTCAAAAATTCCGCTTAATTCAAATAATGTTACAAAATTGTTCATATTTATATCAGCACTCGTTTTTGTTTACTTTTATTCATATTAACGTTGAATCGCAATGTATAAAGTTAAAATTACACGCACAATAATAACCTACATTTTTTTAAAAGTTTTGTTTAATTTGTTATTATATAATTATAGTTTTATTTGTCAAATTTCACAGTTTTACAATCTCTACCTAGCTTTATGCCCAGGAGGACGCAAAAAATACCGATTTTTGAGAATTCAAGGGCAATATATCCTTTTTAGTCGACAATTTCTTTTGGGATAACTGTTTTTTAAAAAATTAGTGGCAAATACTAAAGTTATGACCATTTTTTATTTTTGGTCGTCAAAAATTATTTTGGAGCATTTTTTACTGTTATCGGCACAGACCCTTATCTCCCTCCCTTTTATCAGTATCCCGTTTTGCTATTAGAAACCTAGGAACCCTAATTCTTATGCTATTTATTACTTGTACAATATTTCTAGTGCAGTTTTTTAAAAGGACAATACTAGGGGGGGGCATTTATTGCCAGATATATTTTGTTTATCTTTGCATTGCTATTTTTATCTTCGAATAACAAACTGGATTGTGAATAAAGTGAAATGCAATTTGAAAAATATATTATAGCCACTGTAGTGCAGAAAAGATAAAATAGGCACAAATTTAATTTTTTTTGGAATCTTGCAAGCGTCCAGAATAGAGAGCCTCAAGGGAAAGAGTAACAAAACTGGTTTGCTGTGATTGACTCGCCTAACTAATATGTATCTCTTTCTATTCGTTTTATAAATGTAATTTTTCTCGAAGTGTCATTTTGTTCTAAAAATCTCAATAGGTCTATTTTCCTTACGTTAAAGGTTTTTTATCTTTATCCTGTCCTCGACGAGTAAGATGTCCCTAAAAAATGGTGACATCGAAATTTTACTAAAATAACACTTATCACCCAAAAATATTCTAGTTATCAAATTTTATTGAAGTTTGGGTTTAAATTTTTCCTGAAGTAGAAAAACATCCCTAAAAATAGTGATCATCTCTCTGGAAATCGTCAGAACCGTTTCAGAGGGAACATATTGTTGCTCAAAGAGGAAGATGATCCTAATAAGTAGATTCGAATTTTTACTAAAATTGCTTCGATACCTAGATTATTTTTTTAACGCAAAAATGCCCTAGCTACCAAGTTCATCGACATTGATAAAGTCGTTTCGGACATAAAAATTGTTCCTGAAGGAGGAAGATGCTCCTAAAAAATGATGTTCCTGAATTTACATAGATAGTTTTCTTGAACCAAAAAACCCTTAGTTACTAGAGTTCCATCGAAATCGATAGAAACTTTTCAGAGATAAAAGTTTGTTTCTCAATCAGGAAGATGTCCCTAATAATGGTGACTCCAAATTTTTACTAAAATTGCTAAATGGCATCTACCTAGATCATTTTCTTGACCCAAATATTCCCTAGTCACCAAGTTTCATCGAAGCTGATAATAGTCGTTGCGGAGATAAAAATTGTACCTACAGGAAGAAAAGGTTCTTAAAAAATTGTGATCTTAAATTTTTACAGATAATTTATCCAATTCAAAAAAATTTTGGTTACCGATGCAAATAGAATGCAACCTAGACTAGAGTATGCATCCCTCTAAGAGGGTATAGAGGATCATAAGTAACTGAACTATCAACAGTTGAGCCACAAACACTTAGCAAAGCGGTTGCTCTCTAGGGAAGCCCCAGAAGACTATAATCTAAATGACCAATAGGCTTGAACATTTATCAGATTTAGAGTCTGGAAACCAACGACTGGTTTTGATCTTATTAGATCTCATCAACTTGGTGTATCGAACTCGAATGCTGACAAATGTTTCAGCAAGTATACAGCGTGTCCCACTAGTGCGGGAAAGTCCAATAACTATGTTAAAATGAAAAATATATGGATTATTCTTTTCACGGTGTTGTCACATTTCTTGAAATGTACAAATTAAAAATATTTTTAACTACACAGGGTGTTCCACTTTTTCTGGCCAGACACCAACATTTGTTTTTTAAATAGAAGCACACATTTTTTATATTTTTTTCGGATTCTACATCAAAAATAAAGGGTACTTTTTAAAGAATAGTTCTATTCAAATATTCACGGTTTTTGAGTTATCTCGCTTGAAAGGTTTTTCTAGTCGATATTGGCTGCTTACATTATTTGATACTAACTGGTTATGCTAAAAGCTACTATGCCCCCATTTTTTTATCAGATGTTTAGTAAGGACGACTCCTTCGAACCGTGCTCCAAAAACTGCCCTGCGTTATACAGGGTGACCAAAATATCATGTCAAAATTGACAATTTAAAAATTGAAAAATTTCGAAAATTTTATATGCAACACCCTGTATATTTTTATACCATGGTATAAAAATATACAGAACTTACTTTTTTTTAAATGTAACACTGTATATTTTTACATATTTAAGTAGCCCTATGAAAATGCAGCATACTAATATAGGGTTTTTTAGAAATTATTGAATTTGCAAACTTCCATTACTTTGCATAACTAAGGAATATAAAACATGCTTTATGGAAACCAAAGGACTATTAATGATTAATTTTGTTGCAAATTGTTTAGTACTACATCACACAGAGCGTTTACAAACGATTGCATCTGAGTCCTATCTCCTGAATTATGATCCTCCATTAGAAAAACGATCCATCAAAACCCCCATAAACTCTATATTATTTTGCTAGATTTTTATAGGGCTATCCTAATATGTAAAAATATATAGGGTGTTCTATTTAAAAAAGTAAGTTTATATCAATACTCTGTGTATGATTGGTACAATAAAATAAAAACAATTTTAAAATGTACTCCTAGGTAAAATTTTATTTTGATATCTTCTTAGACGAGGAGCTATTCTCTGTTCGCGCACTAATGGCGGACCCTGTATACTGTAGAATTAACAAATATTCTTCTCATGATTCCTAATTACCGCCACCGATTGGTCCATAGAAGAATCTGTGGACAACTCCAACAAGTGTCGCATGCAAATAGACCTAGACTACAGTATGCAGCCCAGCTATTTTTGGAGTTGTCCCTAGTTTCTTCCTTGAACCAATAGGTGGTACTACTTGGGAGTCACATGGAGGATGTCCGTTGAATCTATAGTACATACTTGCCGCAGCATTTATCAGCATTCGAGTTGGATATACCAAACTGAAATTTTGAATTTGATAAATGCTCAAACCTATTGGTCTGTGCATTAGGACTTGGTTACCGACTTTGGTCAAAATTGATAGAACATACGTAGAATCGTTTCAGATATAAATAATATTTGTTCATCAAGAAAAAATAAGTTTCTAAAAAATTAAAAAATTGCGATACCGAAATTTTATTAAAATTGAACCCATCTAAATCATTTTCTTGACACAAAAATCTTCCATTTGCCAAGTTTCGTCGGAAACGATAGAGCCCTTTCGGAAATAAAAATTGTTCCTGGAGGCCAATGATGTCCCTGACAAAATGCGATCTTAAATTTATATAGTTATTGTTTTCTTAATCCAAAAAACCCTTACTTACCGAATTTCATCGAAATCGATACAACCGTTTTTGAGATTAAAATTTCTTCCTCAAGGAGCAAGATGTCCCCAAAAATGGTAATATCAAATTTTAACCAAAATAACATCTATCTTTTTTTTTTTAACCAATAAAACCTTAGTTACCAAGTTTCATCGAAATCGATAGAGCCGATTAGGGGAAAAAAAATTTGTTCCTGAAGAATTAAAATGTTCTCAAGAACAGTTGATTCTGAATTTTTACCAAGACACCTATCTGGATCGTCTTTTCGGCTCAAAAAATCCCTAGTTAACAATTCTATCAAAACCGTTAGAGTCGTTTTACCGAAAAATTAATATAGTATATACATATAAACAAATTTAACTTATTTAATAGTATAAGATAAATTAAGCATCTGTAGTTTTCATACATTTTTGAATCAGCAGTGCAGCAGTGGGTTTTAAGCGATGTACAATACAAAGTACAAAACTTCTTGTTACTAAAGCCGAAATGTCATTACATCCAACAAAAACTAAATTTAATTCTATACAAAACACACAAAAAAAATTCGAAAATTAAAATCTTTTTGTCGAATTTTATCAAATAACGTATACAAATTATTTTTTAAATCCTGCAATGAGTCTTATTTTTGTCACGAAACAATGATCTATTTTTTGTTTCGTTTCTAACAATCTTATATCATGGTATTTCCGGACGAATGATAATAACAATTGGTTAAATTCTGTATACAGGGTGTTACAAAAGTCCGGGCCGCTACTTCAGGAGCATATTCTACACATTAAAATATGAAAAATGTTGTAATACATTTTTTTCTTTAAATTGCCTCCTAACGGAGATATGACCATTTAAAGATGGCGCCCCTAAAGTGGTTTTTTTACTACAAAAAGTTAACGGTTAGTAGCAAAGTCATGAAATTGGGCAAGCAGTTAAAGAATTGGATTAGGCATATTCCTTATGTAACATATTTTTTAAATAAGCAGTAGCGTGGTGTGTAGGGGGTTGCCCGCGATTATTTTTTGCCGCAACTTTTTTGTATTGCAATATTTCGACACAAAAGTGCCATAATCGTAAAAAGCAACATTTTTTATACAAAAAAGGTACTCTTTCTCAAAGTCGCTAAAAGTAACCGTTTCCGAGAAAAAAGCGTTTAAACAAAATTGTTGCATTTATTAGAATTCGTTTTGCAAATTTCTAATTTATCCACTACTAACTGCATTGATATAAAAATAGTACAAAATTAAGAAAAAAAAAAATCAAAGCAAGTGTTCGAAATTACTGCCCCCTGCAGCAATACATTGCTCGGCTCGTCTTCTAAGGGAACTCCTTACTCTTTCGCAAATGCCTGGTGTATTGTGAATCTGGTTGAA
The DNA here is from genome assembly GCA_028583605.1 of Dastarcus helophoroides. Lineage (NCBI taxonomy): Eukaryota > Metazoa > Arthropoda > Insecta > Coleoptera > Bothrideridae > Dastarcus > Dastarcus helophoroides. The sequence goes on along the minus strand of CM053336.1, from coordinate 19,458,743 downwards.
CCCATTTTCAATTCGTTCACGAAGATCATTGATATTGTCAACTGGTGTGGAGCTAGACGATCTGCTTTAGATGTCCCCATAAGTAGAAACCGAGTGGGTTGAGGTCAGGAGACCTAGCTGGCCATAGTATCGGACCTCCTCGACCTATCCATCGTTGATGATAGTTGTTATTCAAAAATTCCCTAGCAACTGCACTAAAATGGGCAGGTGTCCCATCGTGCATTATCCACATTCGCTGTCTTGTTATGAGTGGAACATTTTCAAGTAACACGGGTAACTCTGTTTGCAAAAAATGTCTATATGATGCTCCTGTTAACCTATGAGGTAAAAAAAACGGTCCAATTATAGAGTCCCCTATTATTCCTCCCCAAATGTTAAGTGAAAAATGTTGCTGATGTCTCGACTGAATAACTGCATTGGGATTTTCAACTTGCCACTGATGCATGTTGTGAAAGTTAAGTATCCCGTTTTTGGTAAAACCCGCTTCGTCCGTAAATAATATGAGCGATAGAAAGTTCTCATTTTCAGCGATCTTATGCAATAGCCAGTTGCAAAATTCTATTCTTGGAGGATAATCAGCAGCAAGTAACCCTTGCACTCTTTGAAAATGATAGAGGTAAAATTGGTAAAATTTCAAAATTCGCCAGATAGTTACGTGATTTACTCCTTCGGCTAAAGCAAGTTGTCTAGTGCTGACACATGGATCTTCTTCAACTCGCTGAAGCACACGCTCCTCTAAATTAGCAACTTCTGCGTTTGGCCTTCCAACACGTTCGCCTTTGAAAACAAAATTTCCTGTTTCACATAAACGAGCATGAATTTTCTGGAACGATTTTTCTCCTGGTAGGTGTCTATTAGGAAAACGTTCAGCATAAAGCCGTCTTGCTTCAGCACTGATTACAATTTGCAAGCCCGTACATTAAATGCATATCGGCCATTTCTTGATTTGCAATAGTCCATTTTATCAAAATAATGAAAAGTTAAAAAACTACTACACTTACTATTGACAACAAAAACTACTAAAGCTTACAGCTTACGACCAAATTTTATCAGTGACACAACTGTCAATCTCTGGCAGATATTGTCAAGTACAATTGTTTTCTTTACGATCAGTTTGCATGACCAACTTATTTTTTCTTATACAAATTAGTTAGAATTTCGAAGACGGGATAGGATTATTTAAACGCCTTTTTCTCGGAAACGGTTACTTTTAGCGACTTTGAGAAAGAGTACCTTTTTTGTATAAAAAATGTTGCTTTTTACGATTATGGCACTTTTTGTGTCGAAATATTGCAATACAAAAAAGTTACGGCAAAAAATAATCGCGGGCAACCCCCTACACACCACGCTACTCCTTATTTAAAAAATATGTTACATGAGAATATGCCTAATCCAATTCTTTAACTGCTTGCCCAATTTCATGACTTTGCTACTAACCGTTAACTTTTTGTAGTAAAAAAATCACTTTAGGGGCGCCATCTTTAAATGGTCATATCTCCGTTAGGAGGCAATTTAAAGAAAAAAATGTATTACAACATTTTTCATATTTTAATGTGTAGAATATGCTTCTAAAGTATCGGCCCGGACTTTTGTAACATCCTGTATAAGGAAACAAACACAATGAAAATAATAGATCAAAAAAATTATACAAAAAAAATGCAGAAGAGTCGAAAGGAGATCGCAGTAATTGGTCACCGAAGTTTCGTTCTCGTTTAAACTCGTCGATAATAATAACAACATGAAAGACAATATTTAAGAAGAAAAGTACACAGTACGGTAAATAATTAATAAGTTTAAAATTTATAAATAAATTTTAAGAAAAAAATCGAAATTTAAATTAAAACTCAATTTTTTTTTTGAAAAAATCTATAAAATGCCTAGTGTAATTAAAGAAACCAGTTTTTTTCACAAAATAAACATTTTACGTTTTGTTTTTAATTTCGAGAAGAATATGGTATAGATTCCAAAAATATTAAGTCTAAATTTCAAATTTAAAGTTACGATTTTAGGGAAAAAGGGAAAAAATTACAATTTTAAATTCAAAATTTCGGGAAGGTAATTAAAATTTTAGCAAAAATCGCAAAATTTATGCAAAAATATTGTTGTTAAAAATTATTTTTTTTTAACTCTATATTTTTTCTTCAAATTAAAACTTCAAAATCTAAATTATGATTTTAAAATCTGAAATTCACATTTCAATTTCAGTTTCGACTTTTGTTGGTATATTTATTTAGAAGTTTAGAGTTAATTAAAGGTTTTAACTTCTTTGTCGCAATTTCAAAAGTTCGTTTTTTTCTCGGAATTTATAAAAATCTGTTAGCTTAGAATTAAAAAATATTCTCTCAAAAGTTCGTTTTTATTAGCAAAAATATAGTTTGAACCTAATATGTTTAGTAATTTTTAAATTTCGAGAAGAATTGGGTCACAATTAAAAAAAATTACTAACGAATTATTAAAAACAATTAAAAATCTCGAAAATGGAATACCGTATGTCCTTTAAGTTTGAACTCGAAATTGAGAGGGGCGAAATTTTTAAAAGGAGTGCAATTTCGAAAACTTGATACTAAATTTTCAAACAAAATATTCAAGTTGAAAAAAAACTAATAAAAAAGGATTGAAAGTTTTAAAAAGGCCCAAAATTTTCGAAATTTCAGGAAAATGATTCGATGTGAAAACTATTAACAACAGACTCAGAATTTTGAGTTTAGAAACAAAATATGGAAACTGATGCAGTTGATTCTCAAAATTCAATGAATAGATCAAATATTAATTGACATTTAAAATCCTTAAGGAAAAAATAAATATTGAAAATGTAAATTCTGACTTTGAAGTAAAACTGGAAATTTTGAAAACGAAAACTATATAAAAACTAGTCGATATGTCGTCCACCCCAACTCTATCGCTTCGACCTCCCCTTTTTTAACGCGTTAAATTAATTGTTTTTTAACAATTTCTGACCATTTTCGAAAATTTTGATTTTGCTGAAATTGAAAAATTATTAATTTTGAATCAAATCCAAAGTATGAAATAAGTAAAAAGTTTTTTAAAAAAAGTCGAAATTTTGAAAAATGTAACTATCAAAAAATTTAACAGTTTCAATAAAAAGCAGCAATCTTTAAAAAAGTCGAACTTTTTAAAAAGTCGATATTTTCAAAAAGTCAGATTTTTACACCCACATAGCAAACCATGGATATGGCTATATTATGGATATACATCTAATATTCATTTACGAATTATTGTTATGTGTATATCCTTAGTATATCTATATCTACAGGCCCGGATTCAATAAGTGTGGGGTCCGATTAATATTTTTTGGGGAGCTTTCTATTTTTTTTTTAGTTTTTGTTTTGGCTGATGCAATAATGTTTGAGCTATTATCCAGTTTATATGTAAAATAAAACAAATTGAACTCTTTAAATTTAGCAAACCATGAAATTAAATGATACTTGTAACCCTTACTTTGTTGAATTCTTCAATATTCATAATTATTAAACTTTATTTACGATTAAAATAACAACACAGCAAATATTTATCGAAACATCGTTGAATTTTTAGTAGATGTTGTTGTTTTAATTATTGATAAAGTTTAACAGTTAGGAAAACCATGAAATTGCATAAACTGTTTGTAACTTTGGATAGTTAATTACATAAAGTTTTATTTCTGTTAAGTCTTTTTTTAATAATATCTAATAATGTAATAAAGCAAAATTGCTTTATTACGTAATATTAAGGAATATATCGTAGCTAACTATAGGCGTAGCTAGAATAGGGCAGGATGGGTCGCGTGCCCCCTTCTGGTTCAAACCGAAAATTTATGTTTTCAACTGGGAAACCAAAAATTTTCTTTCCAGCTTCAAAATTCATTCTTTTCCTTAAATATTTTTTCGATTTTTCGATTTTTTTCTCAGATTTCGAATTTTTTTTACCAAATTTTTTTATTTTTGAATTTTGCAGTTATTTATAAAATTGTACCTCTTTTATCAAACATGACTATCAAAATTTTAAATTTTTATTTAAAAATTCGTCGTTTTCTTCTGAAATTTTGCCATTTCTGGAAATTCGACTTTTTCTGAAAATTTTGACTTTTTTAAATCTGCTTTCAGCTTGTTTATTAAAATATCCCTTTTCCCTAAAATTTGGTAAATCTTCTGATAAAAAAGTATATTTGTTTGAAATTTAACATTTTTGTAAGAAAATTATGAAACAATTTTCTGGAAGTTTCAATTTGTTTGTCCAAATTGCGACGTATATTTCAATATTGGACATTTTTCGACGTCATGTGGGGCAAGGTAGGGCTCCTGTCTTCCTCTGAGTTGAGCAATCAAGAGAAAATAAATGTTCACCCACGAAATTTCAATTTTTTCTTAAAATGTCGTTTGTTTTTCTCGAAATTTGTCTTTTTCGAAATTACTATGCGTTGGCAACTAAGTAATGGCGGATTTTACTCATAGATGGCTTCAGTTGAATTTTTAGGTTTGCAGACGTAGTACAAATGTAAAACACATTTTGTTATTTGATAATTGGCAATTCAGCTATCAATCAGTAAAAAAAGTTTTTTGATAGGTTGCGTAGTTTTTGCTTGGCCTTCGTTGAAAAATGGAAAATCAAAAGGAACATTTTCGTCATATTTTGATTTTTTATTTCTGCAAAGGGAAAAATGCATCGCAAGCTCATAAAAAGTTATGTGTTATTTATGGTGACAAAGCTTTAAAAGAACGGCAGTGTGAAAATTGGTTTGCCAAATTTCGTTCTGGTGATTTTTCACTCAAAGATGAAAAACGCTCTGGTCGTCCAGTTGAAGTTGATGACGCCCTAATCAAAGCAATAATCGATTCGAATCGTCACAGTACAACACGTGAGATTGCAGAGAGGCTTCACGTATCACATACATGCATTGAAAATCACTTAAAACAACTTGGCTATGTTCAAAAACTCGATACATGGGTTCCTCACGAACTGAAAGAAACGCATTTAACGCCTGCGCATTAATAGCTGCGATTTGCTAAAGAAACGTAATGAAAATGATCCATTTTTAAAACGACTGATAACTAGCGATAAAAAATGAGTTGTTTACAACAATATCAAGCGGAAAAGATCGTGAAGCAGGCCAAATGAACCAACTCAAACAACATCAAAAGCTGATATTCATCAAAAGAAGGTTTTATTATCAGTTTGGTGGGATTACAAAGGAATTGTCTATTTTGAACTCTTACCACCCAACCGAACGATCAATTCTGATGTCTACATTGAACAACTAACGAAATTAAACAATGCACTTGAAGAAAAGCGGCCCGAATTGACAAATCGAAAAAGTGTTGTATTCCATCATGACAATGCAAGGCCACACACATCTTTGGTCACTCGGCAAAAATTATTGGAGCTTGGTTGGGATGTTTTGCCACATCCACCATATAGTCCTGACCTTGCACCATCTGATTACTTTTTGTTTCGATCTTTACAAAACTCGTTGAATGGTAAAAATTTCAATAATGATGATGATGTCAAATCGTACCTGATTCAATTTTTTGCTAATAAAAACCAGAAGTTTTATGAACATAGGATTATGATGCTGCCTAAAAGATGGCAAAAGGTCATTGATCAAAATGGGCAATACATTACAGAATAAAGTTATTTAGTTCCACAAAAAAATTGTCTTTGATTTTCTAAAAAAAATCCGCAATTACTTAGTTGCCAACCAATAGTTTATTTTCAAAATTCCAATTTTGATCTTAAAATTAGATTTTCTTTTGGAAAGTCGAAATATTTTCTATAAAACAAGATCTTTTTCTCTTTATTTCTCTAAATTGTACGTATTTTTTTAAAATCGTGATTTTTTTCGTAGTCCGTTTTGTCAACTATCTGTTTATTCTTAATTACTTTTTTAAATTTGATTTTCAGTGATTTCAAATTACTGTTCGAAATTTATCGTATTATGCAAATTTTGACTTTTATCTCAAAATTTCATACATTCTCTTTCTCGACATTTCCATTTAAAGTTGATTTTTTTTGAAAATTGCATCTTTTTCACATAATTCTTTTTTTTTAAATTGGACTAAAATTTTAATAGAAATCTAAATCTCAGAATAATAATTTTAGAAAATTTTAAGCAAAAGATTTCTTGTAAATTTTAAGAATATGTTAATATTTAAATAAAATAAAAACTCTGAGAGAAATATATCTAAAAATTGCATTATTTTTTTTTATTTTAATTTGATTTATTATGATACTTTTTTCACAAGAATCGACCTTAGGAAATTTCGTTTTTTTTAATTTCCACTTTATCGAAATTTTGTCATTTCTTGAAGTTTTCTGAAAGATTTCATCTTAAAGTTTGGCCTCTTTTCAAAATTTTGACTTTAAATCTGAAAATTCGATCTCCCCATTTGATTAAAATTAAGATTTCTTCTTGAAGTTTGGCTATTTTCGAAATTTCGACTTTAAATTTGAAAATTCATCTCCCCATTCGTGTTGTTTTTATGTGAAAATGCATGTACAATATTACTCAGACGGAAGTTTTTTCTTTTTGTCTATGAATTTTTCAGAATGATTGTTGCCTCTTTTTGAAAAAAACTCCTCCCTACGCCCATGTAGCTAACTATTAACGGACCAATTCATAACCTAAATCTCTGAATATAGAAACCTAAACTTGGTCAGTAGATTCGATTAATGACTGCATAGGGAAATGGCCAATGCTGAACATAAAAGTTTTTTTTTAAGAAAATCAAACCTCGAGAAAGTAAAATGTCAACATTTTCTAAAAAAATTAGTTATTTTATTCCATGCAGACGAAGTCGCGGGTAGCATCTCGTATTGTAATAAACACAATAATAAATCTCATTCATCAATCGTCAAAAACAATTTGCTTTAAATTTCGAAAAATAACGGTTTGTTAATTTTGGTGGTGACGCTCCAATCGCCTTAAATCCGAGCCTGCATACCTATGGTTTCCTAAGTGGGAATTAGTTGACATTTTTCAAAAAAATCTAAATTTTGAAAAAGTACAAATTCTGAAAAACTAGAAATTCTGAAAAAGTAGACACTGTTGAAAAGTAAAGATTATTAAAAGGTCGAAATTAAAAAAAAAACAAAATTTCATCATATTGCCTTTTTCTTATGAACTCTTTGGGGAAGAGAGGCCCAATTGGATGGAAAGATCGGTATTAGGCAGAGACATAATACGTATCAGGAGTGTACATTTTTTGAGCCAGATTTCGATAGAAATTTTATCAGATTTTTGATTGAAATTTGATTATATTTTTAACAGACAACTTATGCAATTTTAATTTCAAAAACAAACATTATATTTTTATTTTATAAACAGTATATTTGTTCTAATGCACAGACCAATAGGTTTGAACATTTATTAGATTCAAAGTTTGGAAACCAAAGATCGGTTTCGATCTTGTTAGATCTCTTCAGTTTGGTATATCCAACTCGAATGCTAACAAATGTTCCGACAAGTAAGTACTAAAGAATCAATGAACCTCAAGCGTGTGACTCTCCGGTCTGTGCATTAGAATCGTTGTCTTCTGGGAACTTTCCTAGAGAGCAACCGCTTTGCTAGGTGGCAGTGTTTCAACTATTGGTAGTTCAGCTACCTATGATTCACGATACATGCCTGGAGGGCAGCATGAATTTGCAGTCTAAGTTGTATTCTACGTGCATAGTATATTTGTCGCTGGATATCCTAATTCTAATACGAATTTAATATACCGGGTGTTTTTTTTAGTTGGGAGGTTACCTTTATATGGAATACTACTTATTATAAAGGCAACTGATTTTGTCGATGGGACTAATCGGAATTAAACTATCTTCTAAAAATATTTTCAACTTCCCCCCACTCATGATTATACCGGAAGTAGACATCAACTTTCTTATTTTAAATGGCAACCCATTTTTTATGTTTTATTTAGATTTTACGTAAAAAAATAAGGTGAGTTTATGTATACATGTTTATCGCTACCTTTGATTGTTTTAAAGATATTTCAATTTTTCGAAAAAAAATGACAGAAAAGAGGGTTATTTTGACTCTTTGTATCTTTTTTATTATTTGCAGTAAAAACATAATATTTGAATTGAAGTCAGGAAATATTATAAAGACTATAATAACGTAAACAGATTTTACATTTATTATACAGAGTGATGGAAAATTTATAATCTTTGCTGTTTTTGTTTTATTCAAAAAAACTCTGTTTTTTTAAATGGGAACTATATGTTTTTTAAACATTTTTGAATTCTTCACATAAAAAGAAGAAAAAAGTTATATTACTTATTTTTTAAAATTTTGTGCCGTTACAGAGGTATTTTACATAAATCTCAAATTAAAAAAAATCAAACATTTCTTGTTTGTTCAAGTAGAAAATTAACTGTGGGCAATAAAAGCTTAAAGAATTAATCATAATAAGTAATAGGAAACAAAAATAATTGACAAAAAATTTACATCAAGAACAACAAGAGCTATCTTCTCTTTCAATACATTTAAAGACATATTTTAAGATTTCGAATTGAGTAACGTTTTTAAGCACATCCGATTGTTCCTAGCAATATGCTTGTCATGCAGTAGTCGTAAAAAAAATTACTAAAAAATTTCCATTTTGATTTTCATTGTAAAATTTAACGCTTAAAAATCCTGAGCTCTAATCTAACAGCATAACAGTTAAAGGACGAATTTTCTTGAACATTTGTTGTTGATTTTGATTACTCCAAAAATGAGAAGTCTGTTTAACAAACCATTTTTACGAAACTTACATTCGTGGCTACCTAAACATTTTTCAGTAAGTATTCTAACAATTGGCCAAAAAATTATTCGTCTTGTGCGGTTATCTTTTAAATGTTATTTGGCCTAAAATTTTTAAGCCTTGTGGTTGTGTTTTTTTTTTAAATTTTGTTGACTACTACCAAGTTGCTACTTAAAAAAAGGTATATTTTATTTTTTCATCTTGTATTATATCTCTGTAACGGTGCAGAATTTTAAAAAATTAGTCATATAACTTTTTTCTTCTTTTTACGTGAGGAATTCAAAAATGTTTAAAAAACACATAGTTCCCATTTAAAAAAACAGAGTTTTTTTGAATAAAACAAAAACAATAAAGATCACAAAATTTCCATCACCCTGTGTAATAAATGTAAAACTTGATTACGTTATTATAGTCTCCATAATATTTCATGACTTCAACCCAAATTTCATGTTTTTATTGCAAATAATAAAAAAGATACAGAGTCAAAATAACCCTCTTTTCTGTCAAATTTTTTCCGAAAAATTGAAATATCTTAAAAACTACCAAAGATAGCAATAAATATGTATTTAAAAACTCATCTTATTTTTCTACGTAGAATCCAAATAAAATATAAAATTTGGGGATTGCTATTTAAAATAAGAAAGTTGATGTCTACTTTCGGTGTAACCGGAAGTGGGAGGAAATTGAAAATATTTTTGAAAGGTAGTTTAGTTCCGATTAGCCATATCGACAAAATCAGTTTACCTTTATAATGAATGATACTCCATATAAAGGTAACCTCCCAACTAAAAAAAAACACCCGGTATAAATGCGACAGTGTGTTTGTCTGCCTGTTTGATGGTTTTTCGCGACTCAATTACCGAAGCGATTTTGACGAAAATTGGTGTAGGCCAGGGGTCGGCAAACCAGGGCACGCGAGCCGCATGCGGCTCTTTAAAAGACAATGGCGGCTGAAATCGAAATCTTTTTTGGGAAATGTCGACTTTTTTTTTCAAAATTTCCATTTTCTGAAAACTCTTACTTTAGTTTCGTCTTTTTCAAAAATGTCCACTATTTCCTATTATTTCAAAGTTGAGATATTTTTTGAAAAATGCACTCTTTTTTGAAAATATAGTGTTATGAAAGTTGGACTTTTAAAAATGTTGACTCTAAATTGTCAGCTTTTTTCATCCATTTTCTAAATTTTTATTTTTTTTGAAAACTGCAAATTTTTTAAAATCGTCTGGTTTTTTTTTGATGTCGTGATTATTTAAAGACCTCGAAGTTGCAAAATTTTGAAATTTCCAAACAATTTAGTCATTTATAAAATTTAGGAATAAAAAATTTCTAAATATTTTGATAAATCTTGACATTTTTAAAAATCTCGACATTTTTTGAATACTATAACTTTTTTGAAAATTTGCAATCAAAACTATTTCAAGTTTTTTTATATTTTTTGAAAAAATTTTTTGAAAATTTTGATTTTTCTGATAATTTTGGCTTCTTTCAATATTTAGAGACTTTAAAAATTGCGAGTGGTATTTTCAATAAAAAAAATTTTCAAATTTGACTAAAAATTTTTTAATTTTTGTTAAATCTTAACATTTTTTAAAATTTTGACGATTTTTTATTTAAAAATTTTTAATTTTGTATTTAATGATTAATCGTCAACGAAAAATATCTCCAGTGTTTGCTCCTGTATGACATTTGTTTTCAAAATATTCCGCACTGTTCACAATTTAAAATTAACCTTTTATCCTATATTTTGTACTTTCGAATACAAATTCATAATATTACTTTAAGCAGATTTAACCCTTTAAGGGGATGTATTAAAAAAATACCGATACGGTGAATTTTTATTTTGACTTTCTTGATAATTTCGATCTTTTCAAAAGTTAAATCTTTCGAAAACTTCAGATTTCTTTGAAATCTTGACTACGAAAATTTTTGACAATGTTGAGAACTTTATTATTTGAGATTTAGATTTTATTTCAAGATTTAAATTTAAAGATTTTTCATTTTTTTTTCAAAATATAGTTTAAATCTAAAATTGTTGGTAATTTTTAAATTTCAAGAAGAATCGGGTCACAATTAAAAAAAAATGAACGAATTATTAAAAATAATTAAAAAATTCTAAGATTAAATGGAAACTGATTCAATCGACTCTGAAAATCCAATGAATAGATCAAATATTAATTAAAATTTAAAATCCTCAAGGAAAAATTAAATTTTGAAAATATACATTCTGAATTTGAAGGTAAAATTCGAAATTTTGGAAACGAAAACTATATAAAAACTAGTCGATATGTCATCCACCCCAACTCATTATCGCTTGGACCTCTACTTCTTTAACACGTTAAATTAATTGTTTGTTTTAATAATTTCTGACCATTTTCCAAAATTTTGATTTTGTTGAAATTGTCCCTTATGAAGTTTCATTTTTTCCGGAAATCTCGAAATTATTTTTTTTTATATTTTGACTTTATTTCATTATTTAGTAATTAATCTTTTTTAGAAAATGTCGACTCTTTTTCAAAATTTCCATTCTTTGAAAATTCTTATTTTAGTTTCGTCTTTTCCAAAACTGTCTACTATTTCCTATTATTTCAAAGTTGAGATATTTTTTGGAAAATGCACTCTTTTTTGAAAATATTGTGTTATGAAAGTTGGACCTTTTGAAAATGTTGACTAAATTGTCAGTTTTTTCATCCATTTTCTAAATTTTCAGTTGTTTTAAAAACTGCATATTTTCTTAAAACCTTCTGGTTTTTTTAAATGTTGTGATTATCTAAACACCTCGAAGTTGCAAAATTTTGAAATTTCCAAACAATTTAGTCATTTATAAAATTTAGGAATAAGAAATTTCTGAATATTTTGATAAATCTTGACATTTTTAAGAATATTCTTCATGGTGAACTCTTATTGACCGGAAATATTATGTTTTTTTTATTTTATTCAACATTTCTTCGGCCCAGTTTGGAAATATTTAAATTTTTATTGTTTGTTGACAATATTTTATACATTTTCACCTCAAAATAAGAGGTTAGTTTATTTTACATAGAATAGGAAAAAATAAAAAATATTAAAGATACATAAAAAAGGTTGTAGCACTGGACATCGATGTTTCGCTCTCATTTGAGCTCGTCAGCAGTGGAAAAGCATGGAAAAGGAACAATGAGGAAGAAATTCTTAAAATTTAATTAATTAGCCCTCGGAGTAGTTGTTTCTTGTGGATCGGGCTTCAAATATTTAAATTTTTACCACAGTAAGTTATTGATGAAACGTCTATTCATGTGAAAAAAAAAATTATATTTTTTAAAATTTTTATTTTTAAGAATTTCTTCCTCATTGTTCCTTTTCCATGGTATGCACTGCTGACGAGCTCAAATGAGAGCGAAACATGGATGTCCAGTGCTACAACCTTTTTTATGTATCTTTTATATTGTTATATTTTCATAATATATCAAAAAAACGAAATTTTTTTCATATCTAATTTTGGTCTTCTATTTTTTATTTTTTCCTATTCTATGTAAAATAAACTAACCTCTTATTTTGTCAACTGTCATGAGGTGACGTTTTTAAATAAATTTAAATATCGAGTAGTCATATTTCAAAAAATGTTTAGAATATTGTCAACAAACAATAAAAATTTAAATATTTCCAAACTATGCCGAAGAAATGATAAATAAAATAAAAAAATATTTTTAAGAATCTCGACATATTTTGAAAAGTACAACTTTTTTGAAAATTTGCAATTTGGAGTTTTTTATCTTTTTTGAAAAATATTTTTTCAAAATTTTGATTTTTTTGATAATTTTAGCCTCTTTTAATATTTAGAGACTTTAAAAATTGCGAGTGGTATTTTCAATGAAAAAAATTTTCAAATTTGACTGAAAGTTTTTCAATTTTTCTTAAATCTTAACATTTTTTCCAAATTTTGACTATTTTTACTTTATTTTATAATTTTGTATCTAATGATTAATCGTCAGCGAAAAATATTTCTAGCGTTTGCTACTGTATGACATTTGTTTTCAAAATATTCCGCACTGTTTACAAATTAAGATTAACTTTTTGTCCTACATTTTGTACTTTCGAATACAAGTTCGTGGTATTACCTTAAGTAGATTTTACCCCTTAAGGGGATGAATTGAAAAAATACCGATACGGTGAATTTTTATTTCGACTTTTTTGATAAATCTTTTCAAAAGTTTAATTTTTCGAAAACTTCAGATTTCTTTGAAATCTCGACTACGAAAATTTTTGATAATGTTGAGAACTTTATTATTCAAGATGCAGATTTTATTTTAATATTTAAATTTAAAGATTTTTCATTTTTTTTTTCAAAATATTTTCTATTGTTTTCAAAATTCCGACTCTTTTAAATTTTGACTTTTCCGAAAATTCCACTTTTATGAAGGCTTTGATTTTTGTGTAAAATTTTTTTTTTTCAGTTTAATTTTTCTTAGAAATTTACTTCTTGGAAAATCTTTCTTTGAAAATGTCGACTTTTTTCAAAATTTGCATTCTTTGTAAATATCTTACTTTAGTTTCGCGTTTTCCAAAAATGTCTAACTTTTCTGATTATTTCAAAGTTATTTTAAAATATTTTTTTGGAAAATGTACCCTTTTTGAAAATATAGTTTTTTAAAAGTTGGATTCTTTTAAAAATGTTGACTAAATTGTCAGCTTTTTTTCATCAATTTTCTAAATTTCCAAATTTTTTTAAAACTTCAAATTTTTTTAATTTTCTGGTTTTTCTAAAACACCGTCCTTATTTAAGGACTTCGATTTTCTTTAAATTGCGAGCTTTTTTCTAAATGTCAGCTTATTTTTAAGTTGTATAATTTTGAATTTTCGAAATAATTTGGTCATTATTAAATTTCTGAATATCAAATTTCTGAATATTTTAAAAAAACTTGATTCTTTTTAAAAAATCTCGACAATCTCGAAAATTTTCGGTCAAAACTATTTCGAGTTCTTTTATCTTTTTAAAAAAAAATTTGCAAATTTAGACTTTTCTGATAATTTTAGCTTTTTTCAATGTTTAAAAATAATTAAGTGAGAAAAGAGTAATATCCAAATCCCAAAATTTAGGGTTTCTTTTCTAAAATTAACTCACCGGTTTGAAAATATATGGGAATGCTGTAGATATTATGATTTTTATTTTAAAATTAACCTTATTTGAAATTTTAATATTTTTTTAGAATCGTTTTTTTTTAAACTATAAATTCTATTCTCAACAGTGGAAATTTTTTCAAAACCTGGCTCCCTCTAGACTAGAATTAAAAATCGTTGGTAAGATAAAAAATGAGTACTTTTCGATTTTTTGACATTTCAGTTTGCCCGAATTTTTTTTTAAATTTTGCACTATCTACAAAAATGAACTATCGTTGCAACTTCTAATACTTACTAAAGTTTCCATCAGAAATTCCTGTACCATTCAATTGCAATATCAAAATTCTTCCCATCACTTCGTAGTTTGTGGTGATCCGTAACTCGGGTATTATCAAATCAGTTTTCCATGACAACTTTTTCGGATCAAACTTTATCGATTTTACTTCGTAATTAGCAAGATGATACGTATGTATATTGAGGAATCTAGCCCTAAAGTTGTTTCCTGAAGTAAGCTCTGCCTCTGGGAGGATCAATGGATCCATTGGGGGTATCCCCAAGCCTGGAATACCAACCTTCAAAAATGGCTTTATTTCTTCGTATCCTTTTTTCATGCATTCGTTGATTTGTGGATCATCTTGGTGGCAGTAATTTACTATGTTTGCTAAAAGTATGAAACAATTTATTATTATTATTTCTTGTATAAAATAATTTTTTGAACAATTTTGATCGCCAAATTAAAGCATTAAGCTTGATTAGTAGAGAGCGGATTTTATGCAACTTGCATATGCATGCATGTTTTGCCTATTTTTGTAATGCTGGCATATTTCTAACAACATCGGATATTTCGGCATATTTTTATTGCATTCGATAAGAAAAGGTTTGAATTTAAACAGCAAAATAAAATGTTGCCTAAATTAAAATCAAAATTAAAAATTTTAAGTCTAAATCCAGATGTTTGTCCAAACTTATTTTAAAGAAATCCAAATTTTCCAATTTCAAGTTAAACTTTGAATATTATTTCGTTAATATTCAGTTTGGTTTTTGCACTATTTTATTTTTTGAATTTTTTTTTTAGAGTTGGATCTTACTCAAACTTTCGAATTAAATAACGAAGGCTTCCTCGGCCAGAGTCAGTACAGGATATACTTCTTCCGGGTGTTAACATTTTTAGTAATTCTTTGACACGGTCCAATCCCGGAAGAAGTATATCGTCGTTGCCGTGGAAAAATCTTCTATGTGCTGAAATGTGAATTTTAAAAGAGAGCAGAAAAACATATCGTCGTTGCAGTGAAAAAATTTGCTACGTGCACCTTTTTATAAAGATGGATTTTTTTCGTAATCTAATACGGATTTAATGTCTCTTCCCTTCCAAATAAATATGTTTTTCTGCTCTCCTATAAAATTTACATTTTAGCACATAGAAGATTTTTCCACGGCAACGACGATATCATGTACTTTCGAATTAAAATTCTAAATTAAAAGAAGACAAAAACGTCAAGATTATACTAAAAATTTGTGTTAAAAAATTACTAAAATCATTTTAATCACAAAATGGAACTTGAGCAAGAATATATTTGTTTCTGAAATTTTCTTTAAACCTTCAACATGTAAAGAAAATCTAAATTTCAAGAAAATGTAAATTTATTTTTCGAAAAGGTCGAAATATTCAGAATAGTCCAAATTTCAAAAAATCGGAATTTCTAAGAAAGTCAATAATTCCAAAGTCAACATTTTTGAAAACGTTTAAAATTTTAAAATAAGTCCAAAAAAACGTTGAAATTTTCAAGTCGCTGTACTTAAAAGTCTAAATTACTTAAAAAGTATCATTTTTTTAAAAATAGATAATTGTAAAAACATATAAAGTGGACATTTTAAGAAAAAGTTGAAGTTTCGAAAAATTAAAATTTTTTAAAAAAGTCCAAATTTTCAAAAAGGCCGAAATTTTTAAGTCAATATTTCAAAAAAGTCAAAATCCACAAAAAGTTGAAATGTAGAATAAATTAACTTTTTTTTAGAAAATAGCCAAGATTTTAGGAAAAAATCTAATCTGTAGAAAAAACCAAATTTTCAAAAAAGTCGAAATTTTTAGTATAATTAGACATTTTCGAAAACACTCAAAATATTTTTTGAAAAGTCAAAGTCTTAGAAAAATTAAAATTTCGAATCAAAAAAGTCGACATTATGAGAAAAAGTTGAAAAAAGAAAGTTTTGTAAATACAGTCAAAACCGGATATAACGACATCGTTTACAACGACGCATCGGTAATTACGATTAAATGGCAAGGTCCTGGCGATTATCTCAAAAACTAACTGTACTGCCAGTTATATTGCTTGTAACAACTACCGGTTACAGCGTCAGCAGTTTATGGTCCCCTCAGTGTCGTTATATCCGGTTTCAAGTGTATGTTAAAATGCCTAATATTTTAAAAAAGGCGCAATTTTCAGTAATAAATTAAAATTTAAGAAGGTCGAATTATAAAGCTAAAATTTTAAAAAAGGTAAAAATTACAAAGAAATCTAAATTTCAAAAACCATTTGAAATTTGGAGAGAAAATTTTAAGAACAAGTCGAATTTTGGAGAAAGTTTAATTTTTCTAAAAAGAGCCCAATTATCAAAAATTTCAAAATGGGTCAATATTTTCAGAAATAATTTAAAATTCCAGAAAAAGTTGAATTTTAAAAAACTTCGACATGTTTAAAAGGTGGTCAAAACGTCAAGAAAAAAACTAGTTTTTTTAGATTAGTAAAAAATTATGAACAAAAGTACACATTTTATTTTTTAAAAAAGTGAAAATAATTTAAACAATGTAAATTTTTGCAAACATTTTCGGCCAGAGTTTTAAAAAGAAGCGGAAATTTTGGATATTTTTAATTCTTAGATCTTGATTTTCAAAAAAGTTGATATTTTCATTAAAAAGATTTCAAAAACATGTATTTTTGTTTATATTTTTTAAAAAGTATTTTGAAAAATCTTAAATTTTTTAAATAAATGGTTCAAATTTTCAACAAAAAGTACTTTTTTAAAAAAAGTTTTGATTCACAAAAAGTAAAAAAGTATATATTTTGAAATAGCTACAAACTTTTATTCAGAATTATAAGAAAAGGACTATATTTTGAAAAAAATGTGAATTTTCTTATCTGAATTTTCAGAATATTCGAAATTTTCAAAAAAAGTTAACATTTTCAGAATATTCGAAATTTTCAAAAAATACATTTTTGTATTTCTCAAAAAAACTGGAAATTTACAAAAAAGTCGAAATTTCGACATAAAATTGGAAATTTTGAGAAATAATCAAGATTATTGAATTTCAGGAAAACCGCAATTTTCGAACAAAAAGTCGCAAAATTTTCATAAGATCACAATTTTCAAAAGTATAATTTTTTTTAAAATCTTTTTAAAAGTTTCTTTTTAAGACGATCAAAATTTTCAATACAGTAAATTGAAATTTCGAGAAAAAGTCAAAATTTAAAAAAAACTGAATTATTTTTGAAATGTCGAAGCTAAACTACTAATTAAAACTTGAATTTAAAAAATAAAATTGAAGTTTCATAAAAAATCGAAATTTACAAAAAAGTCGAAATTTCGACATAAAATTGGAAATTTTGAGAAATAATCAAAATTATTAAATTTCGGGAAAGCCAAAATTTCTGAACAAAAAGTCGCACATTTTTCATAAAATCACAATTTTCATAATGTTTAAATAATAATGTCAACATTTTGAAAAGGTACTGTTTAAAGTCGACCTTTTCAGAAATTTAAAAAATTTTAATAAAATGCAGAAACTTTCAAAAAAACTTTTAGAAAAGTTAAAATTTTGAAAAATAATGCGAATGTCAAAATACAGGTAAACAAAATTTTAAAGAAATGTGGCGATTTAAAAAGTGAAGCATTTTCGGTTAAATTTTCAAAAAAAAACCGACATTTTTAAAGAGCCCGACTATTGAAGAAAACTGAAAATTATCAAAAAATTCTAAACTTTCAAAAAACTAAAAATGAAGAGTAGAAATAAAAGAGGAAAATTCTGGTTAGTTAAAATTAAAAAAAAATAAATGTCTTTTTTTAAAGAGTCAAAATGTATGAATAATTTTAAAGATTAGATTAGAATTTTCAAAAAACATAGATATTTTTAAAAAAGTCAATTTTTTGAAAAACCTGTAAAAAGTCGACACTTTGATTAAGTTGAAATTTATAAAACAAATTGAAAATCTCAAAACCAGCGAACGTATGAAAGAAAAAATTAGAAATATTGCAAACTAGTTCAAAATGTCAAAACAACTCGAATCAAATAAAGTAGAAATGTTAACGAAATTTTTAAAAAAATCCAGCTTTCAAACAAAAATTTTGGAAAAGTTGAAATTGAAAAAGAGGTTAAATTTCAAGAAAGTAAGAATTTTGGGAGAGAAAATTGAAAAAAATGTCGGAGTTTTCTAAAGTGTTTTCAAAAGTTTTTAAATTTTGGAAAATAGAATCTGCATTTTTAAAGCCAAAATTAAAAAGAAAGCAATTCTTTTTAAAAGACAGAGATTTAAAATAGTTGAAATTTTGAAAGACTTTAAAAACCAAAATTTTGAAAAAAGTCGAAATTTTCGGAAACATTTTTAATTTTGAAATACAATCGTAATTTTAAAAAATAATGCGAATTTCAAAAAACAGGTAATCAAAATTTTAAAGAAATGTAGCGATTTAAAAAATAAAGCATTTTCGGTTAATATTTCAAAAAAAAACCGACATTTTTAAAGAGCCCAACTACTGAAGAAAACTAAAAATTATCAAAAAATTCTAAACTTTCAAAAAACTAGCAATGAAGAGTAGAAATGTTGAGAAACAGAAAAATTTTGGTTAGTTAAAATTAAAAAAAATAAATGTTTTTTTAAAGAGTCAAAATGTTTGAATATTTTCAAAGAGATTGGAATTTTGAGAAAACATAGACATTCTCAAAAAAAGTCATTTCTTTTAAAAGCTGTAAAAAGTCGACACTTTGATTAAGCTGAAATTTATAAAACAAATTGAAAATTTTAAAACCAGCGAAAGTATAAAAAAAAAAAATTAGAAATGTTGCAAAATAATTCAAAATGTCAAAACAACTCGAATCAAATAAAATCGAAACTTTAAGGAGATTTTCAAAAAAATCCAGTTTTCAAAAAAAAAGAAATTTTTGGAAAAATCGAAATTTAAAAAGAGGTTAAATTTCAAGAAACTTAGAATTTTAGGAGAGAAAATTGGGAAAAATGTCGGAGTTTTCTAAAAGTTAAAATTTTCAAAAGTGTTAAAATTTTGGAAAAAAAAATCTGCATTTTGAAAAGCCAAATTAAAAAGAAAGCAATTATTTTAAAAGACAGAGATTTAAAAAAGTTGACATTTTAAAAGGCGGAAAGTCTTTAAAACCAAATTTGAAAAAAAAGTCGAAATTTTCGGAAAAAATGTTTCAATCTTGAAATATAGTCTTAATTTAAAAAAATAATGCGAATTTCAAAAAACAGGTAATCAAAATTTTAAAAAAATGTGGCGATTTAAAAAATGGAGCATTTTCGGTTAAATTTTCAAAAAAAAACGACATTTTTAAAGAGCCCAACTATTGAAGAAAACTGAAAATTATCAAAAAATTCTAAACTTTCAAAAAACTAAAAATGAAGAGTAGAAATGTCGAGAAACAGAAAAATTCTGGTTAGTTAAAAGTAAAAAAAAATAAATGGCATTTTTTAAAGAGTCAAAATGTTTGAATATTTTCAAAGAGATTGGAATTTTGAAAAAACAGAAATTTTCAAAAAAGTCAGTTTTGATTAAGTTGAAATTTATAAAACA
Organism: Dastarcus helophoroides; assembly: GCA_028583605.1. NCBI lineage: Eukaryota > Metazoa > Arthropoda > Insecta > Coleoptera > Bothrideridae > Dastarcus > Dastarcus helophoroides. The sequence goes on along the minus strand of CM053336.1, from coordinate 19,439,109 downwards.
AATTGAAAATTTTAAAACCAGTGAAAGTATGAAAAAAAATTTAGAAATGTTGCAAAATAGTTCAAAATGACAAAACAACTCGAATCAAATAAAGTCGAAATTTTAAGGAAATTTTCAAAAAAATCCAGTTTTCAAGAAAAAAAAATGTTGGCAAAGTCGAAATTTCAAAAGAGGTTAAATTTTAAGAAAGTAAGAATTTTAGGAGAGAAAATTTGGAAAAATGTCGGAGTTTTCAAAAAGTTAAGAATTTCAAAAGTGTTAAAATTTTGGAAAATAAAATCGCCATTTTTAAAAGCCAAAATTAAAAAGAAAGCAATTTTTTTAAAAGACAGATTTGTAAAAAAAGTCGAAATTTTGAAAGTCGAAAGTCTAAAAACCAAAATTTTGACAAAAAGTCGAAATTTTCGGAAAAAAGCATAAATTTTGAAATACAATCGTAATTATGAAAAAATACAATTTTTCAAAAAATTGGACATTCTAAAAAATCTTTGGCGTCAAGATTTCTAAAAAATCTAGAATTTTCGAAAGAAAAAGATTTAAATAAAAGTCGAAATTATCAGAAAAGCCGAAATTTTGAAAGAAGTAAAATTTTGAAAAAAGTCGAAGTTCTGAAAAAAGTCGAAATATTGGATAGTTTAAAATTGTGTGAAAAAAAATTTAGGGCAAAAGTTTTAAAAATTTGAAATTTTGATAAAAAACTCGAAATTTGAAAATGAAGTCGTAATTATAGAAAAATTCATTTAATAAACTCGACATTCTGATTTTTCCAGAGAAGTTGAAATTTCAGAAATTTTAAATTAAAAAAATTGAAATGTTTAAAAATCAAATTTTTTAAAAAGATTAACTATTCGATAAGTTGAATAACAGTAAAAAGATCCTACTTTTCATTAAAGTGAACTAGGCAAAATTTTGAAAAAAGTTGAAATTTTCAAAAAAGTCGAAAGTTTGAAAAAAGTCGCAAATTTAAAAGTCGAAACTTTGAAAAAAGTCGAAATTCCAGAAGAAGACAATTTAAAAAGGCAGAAATTTCAAAAAAAGTGATATTTAAAAAACCGATTTATTTAAACAAATTATAGTAGTGGTTGTGAAAAAGTGACGTATTAGCTGGTCCCGAGATAAATTTTAACCGTCGAAAGAGTAAGATTTTCTTGAACTTATTTCACCAATTGATACATCGAAAAAATATGTAGATACCGTCGATACATCCGAATGAAATGTTTTTTTCAATTTATTTAACATTTCTTTGGCCCAGTTTGAAAATATTTAAATTTTTATGGTTTGTTGACAATGCCGGAAGGGGTATTAGCCCTCGGAGTAGTTGTTTCTTGTGGATCGGGCTTCAAATATTTAAATTTTTAACACAGTAAATTTTTAACACAGTAAATTGATGATGAAACGTCTATTCATGTTAAAATTTCTTTATTTTTCTTTTTTTATATTTAAAAAAAATAATTTTAAGTATTTTTTCCTCATTTTTCCCTTTCCATGTTATGCACTGCTGACGAGCTCAAATGAGAGCGAAACATCGATGTCCAGTGCTACAACTTTTTTATGTATTTTTTATATTTTCCTAATTTATCAAAAAAACAATTTTTATTTTTTCCATATCTAATTTTTGGTCTCCTATTTATCATTATTAATATTCTATGTAAAATAAAATAACCTCTTAATTTCTGAACTGTCATGAAGTGACGTTTTCAATAAATTTAAATATCACGTAGTCGCATTTCAAAAACTGTTTAGAAAATTGTCAACAAACCATAAAAATTTAAATATTTCCAAACTGGCCGAAGAAATGTTAAATAAATTGAAAAAAACATAATATTTCCGGTCAATAAGGGTCTACCATGAAGAATAATCGGAATGAAATTAGCGATAAAAACATATTGAACATCGAAACGAAAACATCGATGTTTTTGATACATCGATATATCGTGTGCATCCCTACGCCACCTACGGTTTAAAATTGTACTGAAATACATTCCTAAATAAAATGCCAAGCGACTTCTAAAATTTCTCTATTAATCATTTTCCAATTAACTGTAGATAATAATTGTGCTGTTGTTCCCATTTTTTTGTTGCTAATTATTAGCAACAAACAAATGGTAACGGTATTTAAGTTGAAATACGATCGACTTACGCGGTGGCTTTTTCCCAGCTACACATCCTATTAGTATTCCTAATAACAAGGACGCAATCGACATGCACATGTTTCTGTGATCACAGCAAAATGCAACTAAAGTGCATTTTGTTTTTATATCACTTTTATAATCGGCACCATTCGTCTAATTACAGAATTTATCCTCGTTTTTGCTCCTAGCGGTGATTTCTTTGCTAATTCCCCCGAAATGGTTAGACCTTGGGAATCTCTTAGATGAGGCATTTTCATGCAATGTGCATTTAAACGTGAATTATTTAAAGTAGATGAATGGAAAATTGCGAAATCTGAAATCTGTTAAATGAGACATCTTTTGGATCAGTTTAGTATTTTAACTAAGCAAATTAAACCAGAGCCTGCGATGGAATTTTTGGCATCCTGGTGGGACCATATATGTTTTGTTTTGACTAATTTATTGTTGATATAAAATTTAACAGTGTTTATTGTTTGTTAAAATTGTTTAATTAAATCAAAAAGTACCTTGATCACGTCTAATATCGCTATGCAAGCAAAAACTATTGATACTGACTAATAACAATTTTAATAACGTTTCGATAATTGGCAATGACTTATAAAGTGATTATACTGGTTTTAACATGCTATTTTAATAGTATATGTGCTGTTAATTCTAGGCCCAAGCTCCGTAAGTAACGAATATTATTTGACACATATAATAAACGACAAATTGTAGCCAAATTCTTAAGAATTTGCCACCAATCCGATCCAAATCTAAACGATTGCATTAAGGAGTCAGTAGAAAATCTGAGACCTTTATTGGCCAAAGGTATTCCCGAATTCGATATACCGAGTTGCGAACCTCTGTATATTCCAGAAGTAGTCATAGATCAGGGCACAGGACCCGTATCTGTCAAATCAACTTACAAGGATATTAAAGTTTTTGGGCCGTCGAGATTTGTTCTAAAAAACATAAGGCAAGTATCAGGAATAAAAAAAGTTTTTCCATCTGGTGCGTTGCTGTAATTTTTTGGCAAGTTCAGGTTTGTTCCATGTTGCTTATTTGATCACTACCATATATGTAATACTTCTATATGGCGTGTTTTGTCCCTTTGTTTGTGTCAAGAAGGCGCGATGGATATATATGTTTGTCTTTTTCAAGGACAGAATATTTAATTTATATCCCAAAGTTTATTTCAAATATCCCTCTTCTCGTCATCTGTTATTATTGTCATTCATTTATTAGTATTCCCGCCCATCTTGTCATCTGTTCCCGCTATAAATGAATGAATACTTGTCCTTGAAAGAGTACGACATATACTTTCATCTTACCTTTTTGACAAAGCATTTTGCAGTGGCGATTATACACAACACGCCATATGTATAAAAGTATTACATATATGATCACTACACGGCAAGTTAACATTTAATTTTGATATAACCTAATCAGTGTTGCCATATATTTGAAGGCAAAATTCCGCAGTTAAAATTACCGTATTTTCACAAAAATTACCGTACGCTATTTTATTACCTGTTACCTGTTTTAAAAGCTTTTATTTAGTGGTTGGTTACTCACGCACTAATAAATACACTTCAAAACTTGAAAAAAGTTGATTTACTTTTTTTGAAGTAAAAATTACAAAAGCGTAGAAAGGACTCCAATTTGAAAAAAAATCACGGAATGTTGCCTTTTTCTCCTCTAAATTGCGGGATTAAACTCAAAAATTTCTACCTTAACGTCAAAATTTCAAAAAAAATTTCGTAATTTAGAGTTTAAAGTCGACATTTCTAGAAAAAAGTTAAAATTTCAATTCTTAAATGGTAATTTAACGATTAAAGTCAAAATGTTACACAAGCTCAGAAAGGACATCGATTAAAAAAAATGTTATTTTTAGAAATTTCGACCCTTTTCTCAAATTTCGATTTTTTTTCTAAATTTCGACTTTTTTTTTTGAAAATTTCGACTTTTTTCTGAAAAATTCGACCTTAATCTCGAAATTTAGACTTTTTTCTCAAATTTCGATTTTAAACTTGAAATTTCAACTTTTTTCTCGAAATTTTGAGTTTTTGTCAAATTTCGACTTTTTTTTGAAGTATCGACTTTCTTCCAGAAATTTTGACCTTTTTCTCAAATTTCGATATTTTTCTCGTAATTTCGACCTTAATATCGAAATTTCGACTTTTCTCTTAAATTTCGACCTTATTTCTCGAAATTTCGACTTTTTTCTTGAAATTTCGACTCTTTTTCCAAATTTCGACTTTTTTATCGAAATATTTCGACTTTTTGCTCAAAATTTTAACAATTTTCTCAAATTTCGACTTTTTTCTCGAGATCCCGTTTTTTTTCTTCTGAATTTTCGACTTTTTTCTCAAATATCGACTTTTTTTGAAATTTTGACCTTAATATCGAAACTTTGACATTTTTTTTTGATATTTTAACTTTAAACTCAAAATTTCGACTTTTTTTCTCAAAATTTCGACATTTTTCTCGAAATTTCGTTTTTTTTCAAATTCAACCTACGTTTTTCCTAAATTTCGACTTTTTTTTCGAAATTTAGATATTTTTCTCAAAATGTCGACTTTAAGCTAAACATTTCGAGTTTTTTGTTCTCCAAATTTCGACTTTTTTCTCAAAATTTCGACTTACGTTTTTCTCAAAATTTCGTTTTTGCTTTCTTAAATTTTGACTGAAATATCAACTTTTATTTAAAAATTTTGATCTTAATATCGAAATTTCGACATTATTCTCAAGTTTCGACTTTTTTTTCTAAATTTCGACTTTTTTCTCGAAATATTTCGAAATTTCGATTTTTTGCTCAAAAATTTGACGATTTTCTCAAATTTCGATATTTTTCTCAAAATGTCGACTTTAAGCTAAAAATTTCGACTTTTTTGTTCTCCAAATTTCGACTTTTTTCTTGAAAATTCGACTTACGTGTTTCTTAAATTTTGATATTTTTCTCCAAATTTCGACTTTTTTCTTGAAAATTCGACTTACGTGTTTCTTAAATTTCGACTTTTTCTCGAAATATTTCGAAATTTTGACCTTTTTCCCAAATGTTGATGATTTTCTCAAATTTTGACCATTTTTCCTTAATATCGAAATTTCGACATTTTTCTCAAGTTTCGACTTTTTTCTAGAAAATTTCGACTTTTTTTCTCGAAAATTCAACTTACGTTTTTCTGAAATTTCGACTTTTTTCTCGAAATTTTGACTCTTCTCAAATTTCGACTTTTTTCTCGAAATATTTCGAAATTTCGACTTTTTTCCCAATATTTTGACAATTTTCTCAAATTTCGACATTTTTCTCAAAATTTTGACTTTAACCTCAAAATTTTGACTTTATTTCTCGAAATTTTGAATTTTTTCTTAAAATTTCGACTTTTTTCTCGAAATGTTGACCCTTTTCTTAAATTTCGGCTTTTTTCTCGAAATATTTCGAAATTTCGACTTTTTTCTCAAAATTTTGACGATTTTCTCAAATTTCGACTTTTTTTCGAAATTTCGTTTTTTTTTTCAATTTCCGACTTATTTCTTAAATATTAACCTTTTTTTTTTGGAAATTTTGACTTTAACATTAAAACTTCGACATTTTTCTTGGTATTTCGGCTTTAAACTAAAAATTTCGAGTTTTTTTCTCGAAATTTCGACTTTTTTTCGGAATTTCGACTTATGGTTTTTCTCAAATTTCGACTTTTTTCTCCAAATTTCGAATTTTTTTTCGAAATTTTGACTTTTTTTTTGAAATTTCGACTTTTTATTCAAATTTCAACTTTTTTCCCAACCTTAGTCTCGAAATTTCGAAAAAAAAAACAAAATATTGATAATTAAAAATAGCAACTATTGAACGCACCCTAGTGCCAACTGTTAAGATTGTGGGGAAAGGGGAGTGGTGGGACGCAACGGTCATTTGTCTAATTTAACCATAGAGTATAAATTTTGCGTTATTCTCGAAATTTCAAGAAAATTCGAAATTTTAAGAAAAAAGTAGAAATTTCTAAAAAAAAGTGGAATTTTTTCGAAATATCGACCCTTTTCGAGGTTTCAAAATTCGAAATTTTGGTTTTTTAAATATTTTGACTTTTGATTCCATGTTTTTGAAATTCCATTTTTTAAAAACTGATTTTTTTAAAAATGTTGACATTTCTATCGAAAATTTCAAACTTTTTCAAATGGGAATTTTTCTCAAATTTTTGATTATTTTAAAAATTTTGTTCAATTTCAACTTAAAAAAAAATTAATTTTTGAAAAACTTTACTTTTGGAAATTTCGATTTTATTGACAATTTTTATTTTTTGTGTACTTTTTTGAAAACTTCTTCTCAAAATCTCTTTCTACTTGTTTCAAAATTTTGTCTTTTTTAAGAAATTGTACGTTTAAAAAAAATTTAATAAAGTTTTTACCTTTTTTCAATTTCTGTTTCTTTTTCAAGTTCGAATATTTCCAAATTTTGATCTTTGTTGGGATTTGAGTGTTTTTGAACATTTCAAATTTTCTTCAGAATGTTTATCTTTCTAGTTTAATTTAAAGGGGAATTTTGTCTGTTCTGTAATTTTTGATTTTATCGTGACATCTTCACTTTAAAAAATTCACGATCTTTTTTAGTAATTTAGAAATTTCGAATGATATCTAGAAATTTGATTTTTTTCTCTCAGTTTTTACGTTACTTAAAAATTTTGATATTTGAAAACTTTTACCCTTTACCCTAACTTTTGTCCTTATTAAAATATTTACCATTTGATGATTTTTTTAATTTTTAAAATTTTGAATCTTTCAAAATTTAATTTTTTTTTCAGAAGTTTTAAATTTTTTGCTCAAAATTTCAATTTTTTCTTCAAAATGTCGTATTCCTCTACAAATTGTAAATTTTATGTCTCGGTAAGTTTTTGCAAATTTTTTATTTCTTCAAAATGTTGACTTTGAAAATTTTGTTTTTTCCACAATTTTGATTTTATCAAAAATTCCAACCATTTTTCAAAGGCAGCGCTCAGGGCTGCATTGGCCCTCCTTTACATAGACCGATATGGAAAAACGATGTGTAAAAATTTTTAATTATTGAATGGTTCAAATTAAATATTGATTTAGTTGCCTCTTTAAAGGTGCCGCCTGATGCGGTTGCCTCTTTGCATCCTACCACGGCACGGCCCTGTTTTTAATCCTTTTTTTAATATTCGGCTTTTTCTGAAAATTTCTTCTTTTTAATTTGACTTTCCAAAAATTTCATATTTCTTAAAATTTATCTTATTCTCGAAATCTTTACTTGACTTCTACTAAATGCCATGTTTCTGGAAATGTCCACTTGAGGCGGACCATTTTCTCAAAATTTCGAGTACTTTTCAAAATTGTACATTTTTTAAAATTTGTTTGACATGTTTAATTTTAGGAAAACTTGGAGAAAATATTTCTTTTAAATTTTAAGACTAAGACAAAATTGAAATAAATTAATAATTCTGAGGGAAATATTTTTGAGGATTGAAGCTTTCTCTCAATTAGTCTGGAAATTGTCTCTTTTTTAACAAAATTCGACTTTTAGAAATTTCAACTATTTTCGTTCGCAATTTCGACATTTTTCGAAGTTTTCCGAAAGGCTCGGTTTTCATTTTATATTCTATTTTGTAACTAGTTTCTTAAATTTTGGTTCCATTTCAAAATTTTAAATTTAAACTAGAAATTCGATCCCCTAGTTCATGTAAGTGCAAATATAGATATGTACCAGGTGAAAAATTTACTGATTAAAAAAATTTTTTTTCATCAATTTTTGAAAATAATTTTTGCCTCCCCCTGAACATAATGCTGCTTACACTATGTATCTTATCAGTACTACAATTTGTATAAATTTTAAGAATTACCTTCCAGGATTGATCTAAATAAGGACAGGGTAAGAATAAAGATATGGATATCAAACCTGAAACTAACAAGTGAGTACAAAATGGATGGCAGGATTTTGATGTTGCCAATATCAGGATCTGGTACATGTTTTGGAAATTACTGTAAGTGAAATCAAGTTGGTGTTAGTGTTCTGATTTGTAATTCCAAAAAAAAAATTGAAAACTTTGGAACATACGTATATTTTTAGCTGACATAGAAGCGTCTATACTTATGCAAGGACAACGTATTCAAAAAGATGGCGAAATTTATTTCAACGTGAAGGACTTTGTGGTAGATTTCACCATAGGTCACGCGACTATTCATTTGGACAATCTCTTTAATGGAGATTCTGAATTAGGTAAATACTCTTCAATCAAAATCAAACATATTTCAATTGTAAAGTGTAGACATTATTTATGTATTCGATTTACTAATTAATACTACGAATTCCAAGTTGTTTATTCATTTTCAGTATGCGATATGATGCCTTTCAATTATCTATATGTCCACCTATCTATTATTACAACAATATTTTTTTTACTTTGCAGTTTACAGGTACAACTTAACAGTTTCTTTAGTGATAATTTATCAAATTGCATTTTTTTACCACAATCTGTTTCTTAATTACTTTTGCATCCAAAAAGTAGCTGCCGAACTATAAAAATGAAAAATATATTAATAAAACATGTAGAACAGCGTTTCTCAAATAGAGGGTGGCACTGGGCCACGAAAATAAAATACCGGGGAGCAGAATTATCTATCTAGTGTTCAATCACATTCATAAAATTTATGAGAACAAGAAGTAAAACTTGTATAACCTTTTGTAACCCATTTTTGTAGCCCTATACTGCAAAGCCTGGCAGTAATCATTACAAAATGTAATGCATTACTAATTTAATTACATTTTTCAAAAAAAGGAATTGTAATTGCATTACCTTAATAAAAAATGTAATGTGTAATTTCTGTCGTTTGTTGAAAAGTAATGGAATATTCCTCATTTAAAAGAATTAATTACAGGTACTCATTACTTCTTTTAAATTACGTTGTAATGGAGAAATTACATTCCTAAAAGTAATTGAAGTTCCAAAAAGTAATTCAATTCATTTTGCTATTTCAGGTGATGCCATGAATGTGTTTTTAAACGAAAACTGGAAAAGCATTGCTACTGAAATGAAGCCAGTTTTGGAAGATACCATAGCGAATATATTCAAAAAATTCTCTAACAAGATATACCATAAATATCCAATCAACGTACTATTACCCAAATAATTGGGGCATGTCGATCTGTTAGGTTGATTGTTTTCAGTGCTTTCAAATTGTACTAATGTATTTGAAGCGTGATGTAACCGAAGAGCAATAAAAGTTTTATACTTGTGGGTTTTTCATTAACATTATGTTTTGGTGAGCATAGCTTTTGGTGTCAAAAGTTCGAATCTTGATTTTTATTGGAGTGAAAACTTCTTTAGGGACTTTGAGCAATTATACGCGTTACCAACATGCGCTAATATTAAAAGTGCTGCTGATGTTAGATAATATTAAAGTACATTCGATTATCAGTAAATATTAGATCCGTTTTAAATATAAGGTAGGTCAGTTTGATAAAACTTATTTTCAAATATTTCCAATATTCTGACTTGTTTGCTAGTGTGGGTTCGAACTACACTATGGTAGACTAAAGTTGCTCTCAAGGTACTGGATCGACCGTTAAAGTTGCTACTCGTCGTTATCCCTACCATCGTCGAAAAATATATATGTTTTATTGCTCCCTGCGCAGTTGAATGGGTTATTTAAATGTGGCGCTAAAACTCGGAGGTCCAGTTCGTTGTTCGAAAATTAGAGTGGGGGAATATCTACTCAACTTTAATGATCGTATTCTGTAGGGATGCAAGATCGTTCAAAAAAGCATCGATGTTTGAACATCGACATTTTTTTCAATGAAACATCGATGTCTCTTACATCGGTAGTCGATATCGATACATCGATGTTTTTGCAATGTTTTTCATTAAATATTTAATTGCGAGCTTAAGAAGTCAAAATTAGACATTTTTTAGAAATTTCGAGTTGAATTGAAATTTCGACTTTTTTCTCAAAATTCCGTGATTAAAGTTGAAATTTCTACTTTATCTCGAAATTTCTACTTTTTTCTCCAAATTTCGCCTTTAATCCCAAAATTTTGACTTTTTTGTAGAAATTCCGAGATTATTTAATTTTTCCTCCAAAGTTTTATAGCAAACTCAAAATCTACGTTTTTCAAACCGAAAGATTAACGTTTTCAAAAAAAGTAGACATTTTGAGATTACTACCCTACATTTAAATATTAAACTCAATACTTTAAAAATACCCACTTTAATCTTAAATGTTTATAAAAATGCTCGATAAAAATTGAAGGTTAAGTGTTGGATCTGAAGAAAAAGCTCAAGTAAAAATTAAATTTGGTTAAATGCAAAATTTTGGAATTTTGAAAAATAAAGCAATTTTAAAAATGTCAAAATATTTAAAATAGCCAAGATTTTGAAAACAAATTTTAAGAAATTTAGGAAATTTAAAAGGTCGAAATTTTAATCAAATTTTTTTTAAAAAAGTCTGACAAAATTTTGTAAAAATGCCAAACATTATAAAAGTCTGGATTTAAAAAAAGTGAGTTTTGTACAAATTTCGAATTTTAAAAAATTTAGAAGTCGCACTAATTAAAACAAGAAAAGAATTTAAAATTTTTCAAAAAACACAATTTTCATAAAATTTCAAATTTTCGAAAAATTAGAAATTTTAACAGACGAATTTTGAATAGACATTTTAGTAGTCAAAATTTTGAAAAATATCGACATTTTATATAAAGTCAAAATTTTCAGTAAAAAGATTTCAAAAAATGTGGAAATTCTGAAAAGATGGTAAAAAATTTAAAGACAAAATTTTGAAGGAGATTTGAAAAAATACCATTTTCAAAAAAGGGTAAATTTTTGAAATCGTACTAATTTTATCTGAAAATAAATTGTTATTTTGACCAAAGTAAAGATTTCCAAGAAAGGTCGAAATGTTAAAGAATGGTCAAAATTTAAAAAAATGGTCAAAATTTGGAAACATGCTCAAAATTAAAAAATTTCGAAATGTTTAAATAAAAATTAAAATTTTTAAGACAATTGAAGATTGAAATAGAGAACTTGTCCCCTGAAACCAAGAAAGATTAAAAACCACAACAAACGTTGCTCTGACGCGTTTCGGCAGCCAAGCTGTCATCTTCAGAGAGGTAGAATAGAATCTCTCTGAAAAACACAACGTTTGTTGTGTTTTTTAATCTATCTTGGTTTCAGGGGCAAGTTCGGTATTTCAATTTTTAAAGATAACCAAGGACCAGTCCGTTCCACCAAACAATTGAAGACCCTTTTCAAGAAATATTCAAATTTTTTTATTAAAAAACGAAATTTTTAGAAAAGCCAAAGTTTTTTAAAATTGGTTTTAATTTAACTTAAGCAATGTAATCCTAAAAAAGTAAGAATTTAAAAAAAAATCGAAATTTTGAGAAATAGCCAAACATTTCAATAATAGATGAAAATAGAAAAAATGTTTTGAAAAAATCTGATTTTTAAAAAAAGTTGAAATTTTAAAATAGTCTAAATTTAAAAAATTGACAATTTAAAAAACATGGAAGTTTTCAAAAAAATTCCAAAGTTTTGATCAAAAAGTGAAATATTTAAAAAATTACTAATTTCGGAATTCTCAAAAATGAGAGATTTTAAAAATGTCGAAGTTTGTAAAGCAGCCGCAATTTTAAAGAAGAAATAACATTTTGAAAAAATCAACAATCGAAATTTTGAAAAATGCTGAACATTTTATAAAATATTAAAATTTTCAAAAAAATTCCAGGTCTTCTAAAACAATTCGAAATTGTTAAAAAACTCGAACTTTTTAAAAAAGTCAGTTGATTTTGTAAAAATGTCAAGCTTTTAAAAAAGCGAAGTTTTGGGTCCTAATAATTTTTAAAAGGAGACAAACTTATGAAAGGAGACAAATTTGTGAAAGGAGACAAAATTTTGAAAATTCAAAATTTTAAAAGAATTCCAAATTTTGTCTCCTTTTAAAAATAAGTAGGACTCAACCTACTAATTTTCAAGAGAAGACAAAATTTTGAAAGGAGACAAATTCAAAATTTGAAAAGAATTCAAAATTTTGTAAAAAACGAGATTCTTAACAAAATTCCAAATTTTTAAAAAAATGGAAATTTCGAAAAACAGACGAATTCTGAAAATATATCAATAGTCAAAATTTTGAAAAATATTGTCCTTTTCATAAAAAGTTAAAATCTTCAATCAAAAGTGAAGATTTCCAAACAAGGGGAGTATTTTGAAAAATTCGAATTTTCTACAAAAGTATTTTGAGCTAAAGAGTGCGATTAAAGTTTAAATTTTTCGAACAAAGCATACATTTCTAAATTACAGACATACATGAGAGAAAAATTTTAACTTTTAAAAGTTAAACTCAAAAATCTAAAAATTTGCACCTAAATATTTTTAAAAAATGTTGGAATTTTCGATAAAAATTCAAGACTTAAGTACGGATTTGGAAAGAAAAGGTCAAATTTCGGAATAAAACTAAAATGTATAAAAATAAAATTTGGTTTAATACAAAATTTTAGGAAAATTTCGAGATTTCTAAAATAATTTGGAATTAAAAAATATGCAATTTTCAAATTTAAAGATGGAATTTTGATAAAAATCTTCAATTTCTGGTAGCAGTTATTGAAAAATTGTTTGCTCAAAAATTGACAACTTGTTGAATATTCTAAATTTGGAAATTAGGTTCTAAATTTTGAGAATTCTGTTTTGGTTTTAATTTGGAAATTTTTATTTTTAGCTTAAAACTTGGTCTATTTCTAAAATTGTTTATCTTTTTTTATAAATATTTCTACTTTTTTTAAGAGAATTTGAATTAAAATGCGAAATTAACAAAATCAAAAGTTTGAAAAATGGCAATTTATGTAAAGAAGTTGTCTTAAAAGAAGTGAACATTTAAAGTTTAAGCTAGAAATCTTGATAAAATAAGAATTTTCTGTTTGCCTTAAGATATAAAATAATAAATATTAAATAAATGATTGTGAAAATTCAGTTTTTGATCGCGATGCGATACATCAATTTTTCAAACATTGTTTATAAACTGAACGATGTATCAATATTTTTTATGCTTTACCATCGATGTTAAAACATCGATGTTTACAAACGATACATCGATGTTTTCAAAACATCGAACTATCGTTTGCATCCCTAGTACCGTGACAATTTTAACGAGCAGACAACTTTAACGGGCGTAACTTTAGCGGGAGTCGACTGTACATGTTTCCTAGTTTTAAGTTTTCACTTCTGTCGGCAGTCTCCAAGACTACCTAGTTTTTTTTATAAACAGTTAAATATTAGGGAATAATATAAGCGTTTTAGGCGAAATTATCGATTCTGGTAGTTTAGTAATTATAAATGACATATTTAAAAATTTTTTGTATTTCATTGGAATATAAAAGGTTAACAGTAGCCCCGAGTTACAAATTGCTTGGTTTATCTTTTATCGGATTGCATTAAGTCCAAGAAAAGAATAATATGGAAGCATCAACATTAGGTTACAAATAAATAATAAACTTTCACACTTTCACATAGATTAACTAAAAATAGGAAAAAAGCCAAAACCTTTAACATTTGTATTAATGAAGGACACATTTTAAGTGAAACATTTCTTCTTCTATTATTTTCTTATCAGTTATTATTATTATTATTACTATTTATTACTAGCTGACCATCGCGATTTTGTCTACGCAATAACAACATATTTCCAACTAAAATATTTCTCATTTGATTTTAATTCAATAACACATTCAAAAGTTCGTGCTCCTTATTCAAGTATCCGCTAAAATTGTAGATGGCGCGCAATATTAAATCAGACATCAACATTACGGATTGGTTTGTCTTTCATACGTTGCGTGTTATAACCTCAAATTAAATTGTTAGCACAATTGAATTCTTAGAAGGGAAAGGTTTGGACTGAAGTAAAAATAGCCTGAAAGGTACCCCTAAAATACCCTCCATTTTAGTAAACGTTTTATTAAGATCGATTTAGCAGTTTGTGAGATTAGCCCGGACAAAAGATCAGTCGACAGACAGACAGATACTTAGAAGCTTCAGTTTTACTAATATAGATTAGCTGCTGTTACAATTTCCAGATAGTTATCTAGAACTAGTAGAATAGAATAGTAAAAGACATCTTTACATCATAGCACATGTTATCAAACTTGACTTCTTTAAGGTCGTACTCGTTCACTTTGACTTTTTAATCAAAATCTTCTCATTATCTAACCAAGGATTCTTTTTTTACGTCAGACTACCAAAATCATTAACGAATTTCGCTTGATTTCTCTCGGATCTGATTAACTTGCTTCATTATTATTTTATTTCCGTTTTACAAATGTTATTTTTTTTATTATATGAGGGACCTTGACCAAGTGCAAACAACTAGTGTGAATAATGAAATTCTTACAGACCACTTTCTCCGAGAATCAACGCAGCACTCAGTTTGTTTACTATTATGTAAGGATTTATATAACGTTTTTACAGGAAATTAATGCGGCCGTGTAATATATACAAGGCCCCCCCAAAATAGACATTAAATTATGTTCTTTATCTTAAATGCACTCCCTCTATGTAGGGATGCAAAAAATAGTTCGATGTTTTGAAAACATCGATGTTTTTTTTTTGTGAAAGGGACTGGTCTTTGGTTATCTTCAAAAATTAAAATACAAATCTTGTCCCCTGAAACCAAGAAAGATTAAAAAACACAACAAAAGTTACTCTAACGCGTTTCGATAGCCAAGCTAGCATCTTCAAAGACAACTCTTTAAGTATAAATTCAAAATTTCCAAAAAGAAGTTCAATCTTTGGGGACAAGGTCAAAATTTTGAAAACCAAAATCAAAATTTTAAAAATAAGCAACAATTTGAAGTTTTCGTCGAAATGTTAAAGAAAAAATATTAAAGTTTGGTTTTAGATTCAGAATTTTCAGAAGAAACTCAACATTTCGAAAGTCTAAAAATGTTGGGTTGATTCTTGAATTTTACGATCAAAGAAAGAGAAAAATAGAAAAATATTCAATTAAATAGCTGAAACGTCAAACTTAAGTCTGAAAGTTTGTGAAACATTTTTTTTTATAAATAAAACTTGTTTTGAACTCTCTACTTTTTGTTCCTCGAAATTTTGACTTTTACTTTAAATTTCAAACTTAAACAACGAATTTTGAAAAAAAAAAGTTTAGATGGCCAGGGAAGCTTAAAACTGATAACAATAAATAATAAGCTAACGAGAAATTACGAAAAAAAAATCAAAATTTCCAAAAAAATCGACATTTTTCGAACTTGTTAAGCTGAAAAGCAGAATTTTGATAAACTTTAGAATATTGAACTTTTTGACTTTGTGAATTTAAAATGTTGCCTTTAAAATCAAAATTTTACTTTTTTTAATAAATAATGTTTTTAATTTGAGGTAAATTTCCGAATTTAAACTTAAAACATTTCATTTGAGAAATAAAATCTAAACAATTAAATACTAAAAATTAATAAAAACACAAATTTTCGAATTTAAAAATCTTGAAGAATAACTGGGCCATTTTTATTTAATTTTTTATTGATTCAAGTATTTGAAAACTGGAATTTCTGGATTAAATTCAATATTTTGAAGAAATTAAGTTTTGTTCTTGGAGGTTTATATCCCGTTTTATTTAGCAAATTCATATCTTCAGATTGAAAGAAATTACTGGAAAAAAACGAAATTTCAAGTTTCTGCGTTTTAAGGTCCAAACTTCAAAAAAAAGAAGAAAATTCTTACATTCACACTTCAGAAATTTTCAAATTTAATTAGGAAATTTTGACCTTAATTATTTACGAAATGTTTACTTTAATCACGAAATTTCGAATTTAGACTCAATAAGTAGGGTTTAATATCAAATTTTTGACTTTAATCGAGACATTTTGACATTTCCATAGAAAGCCGAATTTTTGTAAAAGCAACTTGAACTTTATCAAAAATTTTTATCAATTTTCGTAATGAAATATGTCAACTAAATTTCAATAAAATTTGAAATTTTAAATTTTTACTTTAAAATTCAAACTTCCAGAAAAGTCGAAATCTCATTATCAAAGTCGAAACTTTGAAAAAAAAATTTAAATAAATTTAAATGTTTTCTTTGGACAGTTTTCACTTTCAGTCAAAATTTGGAACATTTCAAAAAATGTTGACTTTCTTTTTTTTTGGTGGAACGGACTGGTCCTTGGTTATCTTAAAAAATTGAAAAACAAATCTTATTCCCTGAAACCAAGAAAAATTAAAAAACACAACGAAGGTTGCTCTAACCCATTTTGATAACCAAGCTATCATCTTCAGATAGATACTGAAGACGATAGCTTGGCTATGGAAACGCGTTAGAGCCACCTGTGTTGTGTTTTTTAATCTTTGTTGGTTTTAGGGCACAAGATTTGTTTTTTAATGTTGACTTTCTTTCTTCTTAAAATTTTTCTCCTAAAAAATAAAAACTTCAATTCTGAACTTGGAATTTTGAGAATATAATAAAATTAAAAAATGACCTCGAGTTTCTTGAAAACTTCAAAATGAAAATGTTGATAAAATTTTTGTTAATAGATTTGACTTTTTTGGAAATTTTGATTTATTTCCTTAAAATACCTCATTTAAATTGTCATTTTCATGCTCTGTTTTTCTAAAATTGAACTTCAAACTCGAAATATATATTTTTCCAAAAATTATGACATATTTATTTAATAGTTACACTTTAATCTACAAATTCAAATGTTTACAAGATCTTTTTTTTAGGAATCAGAAGTTCAAAATTACTAGAAAGGGTTGGAATTTTGAGCAATTTATGAATTTTGTTTGTCTTTTCTCATTTAGATTTTTTCTCGAAATATGCAATCGAAGCTTGAAAATTAAAAAGAAATTAAACTCACAATTTTAAGAAATTACAAAGCTTGGAATAATCTTTACATTTATTTATCAAAATTTAAACATTTTCATTTTAATCATAACATTTTTGCTTTAAACTTGATTATTCCAGTTTTTTTCTAGAAACTTTTCCCAAAACTTAAAATAGCTGACCAAAGACGAAATTTTTGGTTTTTGTGCAAAAATATACGAATTTGTTTTTTCTTTCTAAAAGAACGACTTCAAACTCGAGTCTAGACTTTTCTTAGAAATATTAACTTCGTTTTATATTTTACTTTTCTAGTCATTGGAAGTTTGAACTAATTTAAAAAGCTTAAACATTTCTGGTTTAAACTCGAAACTTCTGGCCAAAGGTGTCGTATGAAAAAAAAAAAGGTTTAAAAAAATATTAATAAACTGCATTTTGTAGGGAAAACTGTGCTTTTCTAGCTTCAAAGCAGAACATCTCTAAAGAATTTAAAAATTGGGCACCACCGCCATAGAGGCAGTATCGATAACATCGATGTTTGAACATCGATTTTTTAAACAAAACATTGACGTCTCAAACATCATCATTCGATAACGATACATCAATTGCTTTTCCGATGTTTCTTAAATATTTAAGTTTTGGAAACCAAAGACCGGTTTCGATCTTGTTAGATCTCGTCAGTTTGGTATATCCAACTCCAACGTTAACAAATGTTCTGACAAGTAAGTACTAAAGAATCAACGAACGTCAAGCGTGTGACTCTCAGACTAGCGCCACCTATTGGTCCATAGAGAAACTATGGCCATCGCCAACAATGTCGTATGCAAGTAGAATACAACCTAGACTACTAGTCATACTTGTATATGACTTTTTTAAAAAGAATTTTATCAAAATTTCGATCTTCTTGCAAATCCTGCATTTTTTTGAAAATTTTAATTTTTTATGAGAATTGCAATACTTTTTAAAATTTAGCCTTTTTATAAGATTTTCGAAGTTTTTTGAAATTTTAATTTATTTTTCAAAATTTTCCCACCTTTTTAAAATTCATTTATTTTACAAAATTTAGTATTAAACCAAATTTAGTATTAAACCAAATTTTATTTTTATAAATTATAATTTTTTCCAATATTTGAATTTTTTCTTTAAATCCGGAGTTTAACCTTGAATTTTCATCAAAAATTCGAGCATGTTTTTTAAATATTTGAGAATAAAGTAAAAATTTTTAAAATTTTGAATTTAACTTTTCAAAATTGAAGTTTTTCTCCAATACTGCGCTGAAATCTCGAAATGTCCACTTTTTTTGAAAATCTTAATATTCAAACCTAACCTTTGGTTTAAAAACGTAGACGTTGAGTTGTAAGTGAAAATTTGGAAAAAATTAGTAAGTAAAAAAAAACTGGGGAGTCTTGGAGACTGCCGATAGAGGTGAAAACTTAAACCTAATCTTCTCTAATGTAAACAGTGGAACATGTTGGTAACGCGTGTTGGTGATGCCTAAAGAAGTTTTCATTTAAAAAATATAGGTTTAAATTCGGAAGAAAAATAATTGTTATTCCGTAACACACAATTAAATAAATTAGGCCTAGGAAGCCCATTAACTAAACAAACAGTGTTTTAGAAACTTAGAGTTTAAACGCGAATTTTTATTAGAAATTTCGGCTTTAATTTCAAAATATCGACTTTTTTCTCGAAATTCTAAGATTTACGTCGAAATTTCCACTTTTTTCTCGAAGTTGAAATTTCGACTTTAATAATCTCGAAATTTTTATACAAAAAAGTTGAAATTTCGAGATTAAAGGCTGAATTTCCAGAAAGAAGTCAAATTTCCGAGAATGAAGGCGAAATTTTGAGATTAAAGTTGAAATTCCAAGATTATTAAAGACGAAAATTCAATTTTAATGTCAAAATTTCTAGAAAAAAATCGAAATATTAACCTTAATCTCGAAAGTTCTGAAAAGATTTTTTTTTTAAATTGATGTCCTTGACTTTTTAAAATTCAATACTATTCTCGAAACTTGAAGCTTGACATTCTCTTTTCTTTCGAAATTATTTTACCAATTTTCTCAAAATTCGAATTTACCAGAAAATTTGGAGTTTTTAAATCGCCTTGTTTTATAAATTTTAAATTTCTTCTCAAAATTTTAATTTCTTTGGAAAATTACAATTTTTTTGTCGAAATTTCGAGCTTTTCTTTCAACTTTGACTTTGAAATTTTTCCTAAAATTGGACTTCTTTCTTCTTCTCTAAAGAACTTCAACTTTTTCAAAGTTTGACAATTTTTTAAACTTCCAGTTTATTTTTACAATTACTCTTTTTGATATTTTACAGTTTTTCGAAAAATTCAAATTTGTCTAAATATCTCAGGTTTTTAATTTGTTTCGGGTTTCAATATATTGTCGAAGTTCGACGTTTTTTTTTTTTAAATTTTACCTTTTTTGAGAACTTTCGATAATTTTTTTTTTTCGAAATTTTTTTCTTTTTTTCAATCTTTTCGAAATCTCTTCCTTTTTCTCAATTTTTTCGAAGTCTTTCTTTTTTTAAATTTTTTTGAGTTCTCTTCCGTTTCCTCAATTTTTTCAAGGTCTTCCTTTTTCTAAATTTTTTCGATATCATTTTTCTCAAAATTTGGCTTTTTCTGGAAATTTCAGCTCTTATTTCGAACTTTGATATCTGCTATTTCTGTAAATTTAGATTTTTTCTCACAACAGTAATTCAACTCTTTTCACCAAATTTCAAGGTTGCTGGCAATTTATAAATAAAAAAGTAAAGATCCTGAGAAAAATATTTTTTTTAGAAATTTCGACTCCCCAAATTGGTCTTTTTCTAGAAATTTCAAATTTCATGTGTTTTTTCAAAATGCTTTAATTTTGAACATTTTTTCTATTAAAATCTACTTATTCACTTAAATCCGCAGACGAAGTCGCGAATAATAGATAGTACTAACATAAAAGCAACAATAAATGTACTAGAATTTGTATTTTGGAGAATTCATAATAGACCACTTATTCCAAATTTCGTGATAAGATACCTAAATGCACGGTTTTATGCCTATGATGAGTCCAAAAGGAAAAAATATACTTTTTAGATTAAAGAAGAATCTTTATTTATTTAAATTTGAGCAAATCCTTTTCATACTCTTTTCTTGAATCGTTGCCCATTATTTTCGCCTTGTTTCCTTACCACTATTTTATCTTTATAGATTTAACAAATTGAGCATGTACATTCAAATTGTCCTAAATTATTCTCACATTTAGGGTACCAGTACAAATGTCAACAGTGGTCTTAAGAGTAGGTAACTTTCACTTTCTTCAAATCAAATAAGAAAGCATCTGAATTTACCAAGCAATACAAGCGAAAATCGCACGCTGAAAACACACATTATAAATAAAAAGTTATCAGTGTTCGGTGCGATTAAATTTAGTATTTTCGATAAGGCCTGAAACATTCTAGAAATCGTCTTTCAAATTTGGGTCGACGTTCCGGTTTTATCATGAATGCCTCAAGTTTTTTTGTGTTTCTTGGTTTACTGTGTTCCGTTTTGGGGTATCAAGTTAAAAAAGCTCCACTTTTGACTAAAAGACGTAAGTTTTTCAAAGCATACTGTTACATTGGCATGCATTTTTTTTATGGATTGCTTAAAATTCTTTCGGCCAACCCTCAATGGAAGTTGTTTCCTAATTGGTGCGCCCAATTATTATTATGTTCTAAAAAAAGGCAGATAATTTAAAAATTTATAAGATGCCAGAATTTTTTACATGTAATTTCCTAGAATTTCGCTACATGTTTAATATGAGGTATGGTTTAAGATGCGTTGAAATTCTAATCAGCAGAAACTAAAATGGTGAAAAGAAAAAAATATATACAACTTATTATCTAATTTTGTCAAATTCTGTAATGAAAAATTCACCTCACTACAGTGGGTAAGCCTGCTTCAAACGTACAGAATTTTGAATCTTTTGGAAATATTTTTTAAATAATTGACATTTCTAGCCCTTACTTTGTGGAATTCTTTAATTTTGATAACTATTACAGTTCACTAAGGATTAAAATAACTATAGATATGAAAATTCCACGACGTTTCTATAAATATTTCCTATGATCGGACCTGGTTTCGCCAAAGATGCTGAAAAGTGAAACCAGGTCCGGTCATAGCAAATATTATAGAAACATCGCAAAATTTTAATATCTGTTGTTGTTTTACTTGCTAATAAAGTTTCATAGAAAGAAATATTGTTTACCAATCAGTTACTGAAATGTTGGCGAGCTTTTTAAAAATCAGTTCACACAAAACGAGTTTTTGTTAATCATTCTCTCCAATTTTAAGAGAAAGCTATTTATCATTGGTAAATCCCTTAAATATCATGGGAAGAAATTTTTCCAAGTTTTTGTTCTCAATTGCAACAGAAATACTTTTAATCGGGACTTCGAAACGGAATTGAACCGAAAACATGAAACCGTTATTTTTGTAGGACAAAAACCGGACCAGAACCGGAAAAAATAACGGTTTATTTCAGTTTGTCGAATTTGTATGTTCTTAAAATAATGTTTACTTTATCTTACAGGTTGGAAGTTTTTTAGAAATTTCCTTTTCAAAATGTTACACAAATTCATGCAACTTTTATCTCAAAATTACGAGTTAACTTTAAAAAACATTTTTTTGAAAGTTCAATTAGAAACTTACAATTTCCCCTCTTTCTAAGAAAATGTTGATTTTATTTTCAAAATTTCAAGCCTAATTGAATTTTAAGTTGTATAACTTGAATATTTTTTTTAATTTTCGACTTTTTTTGGAAATTTGGACCTTTTTCTCGAAATATTTTATTTCTGTTCCTAAAATTTCGAGTTTAAAATAAAAATTTCATGTGCTATTGTAAATGTGTACTCAAACAGTAGAGTCTTTTTCATTGAAGCCCAGTTTTCTGCACATTTTATTTGCAAATTCGAATTTTTTCAAAAATTTTATCGTTTTTCTGCAGAACAAACACTCAAATTTTTTTTTACTTTTTGACTCAAACTTGAATTTTCTCTTTTATAATCTGGTAGTCCTATTTTTTTAAGTCTTGAATTTTTTCCTTCAAATTTCGTATTCATTTAAATATGCCAATATTTTTCTCGAAATTTCAAATTCTCATGATTTTTACGATGCCAACTTCATAAAACTTCCTGGATTTGGATTTTTTTCCAAAAATTTGCAATAAAATGTCCGTTTTTTAACTTTTCCTAGAAATTGGGGATTGCAATGAAAATTTCAAGAGAAAAATACAACATTTATATTCCAATTTAAAGCCGGGATCTTGAAATTGAAGTCAAAATTTTGAATGTAAACTTGAAACGATGACATGTTAGAAAATGTCTAATTTAAACTTCCAACTTTTATCTGGTTTTGTTTACGCTATATTTGACTTTTTTCTTAAAATTTCGACTTAGGCCTCGAAGCTGCGATTTTTTTCAGATTGTTTTGAATTTAGGCAGCTTTAAAATCGAAATTTAGCTAAGCTTCAAATTCGTTTTGTAGAATTCGTTCAAAATTTAAAAATTGTCGGAAAATTAGATTCTTTAGCAAAATTAAAAAATTCCTGAAATAGGCAAATTTTGAAAAAATGTCGAAGTTACCACAAAAAGTCGAACTTTTGAAAAAAAAGGAAAATATCGAAAAAACTTGAAAT
This sequence comes from Dastarcus helophoroides, assembly GCA_028583605.1. NCBI lineage: Eukaryota > Metazoa > Arthropoda > Insecta > Coleoptera > Bothrideridae > Dastarcus > Dastarcus helophoroides. The sequence goes on along the minus strand of CM053336.1, from coordinate 19,416,512 downwards.
TTTGAATGAAGCTATAATTAACTTGGAAAAAAGTTCCAATTTTGATGATAAAACGTACACATTTTCAAAAAAGATTAAAATGCTGAAAAAATTTAAATATTTCAAATAGTTGCAATGGTAAAAAAAGTTCCAATTTTGATGATAAAACGTAAAATTTTTAAAAAAGGTTAAAATGCTAAAAAAATTTAAATATTTCAAATAGTTGCAATTTTGAAAAAAGTGAAAATTTTCGGGAAAAAGTCGGAATTATCAAAAAAAGAAATTAAAACTTCAAGAAATAGTAAAAAAATTGGGCTAAAGTAGAAATTTTTAAAAAAAGGTAAAGGTTTTCAAAAAAGAAATGTTTCAACTTAATCATATTATAAAAAATCCAAAATTGAAAAAAAACTGAAAATTTGAGAAAAAAACTGTGTTTTAATAAAAAGCGGAAATTTTCCAAAAAAAAATCAAATTCTGAAAAAGTTATAGCCTCGAGAAAAAGTCGAAATTTTGATGATAAAAGGTCGAAATTTTCAAAAAAAATCTAAATTCTGGAAAAGGTTCGAAAATATTAAAAATGTCGAAATTTTGAGAAAAATTTAATTTTTCAAAAAACACAAATTAAATGAAAATCTAATTTTTCAAATAAATATTCAGTTTACTACATAAAAGTCAAAAACTCGAAAAAAAAGTCGAAATTTTTATAAAATCTCAGTTTTGAAAAAAGATCAAAGCGTTAAGAAATTGTCAACATTTGGAGCAAAGTCAAATATTTTAAAAAAACGGTAGAAGTTTTTAAAAGTCAGTTTTTCAACATCTTTAAATTTACAGAAAAAATCAAAATTTTTAAAAAAATTACAATTTGGAGAAAAGATGGATATTATGTGTAAAGATTTTCGAAAAATTCAATATTTGGAAAACAAACTAAAATCCTACAGAAAGGTCAAACTGAAAAAGTCTTGCAATTAATAAAATAAATAAACATTTGAAAAAAGTGGAAGCTATTAAAAGAACATTTGAATTTCAAAGTTTTCAAAATATAAAAACGAAATGCTTTAAAGAAGTCGAAAAATGTTTAAGAATTTTCAATAAAAAGCGAAGGCAGACTTTTTAAAAAAGTAGGAAGTCAAAATTTTGCGAAAAACGGAGAGAGAGTTGATATTTGCAAAAAGTAAAACCTTTGAAAAAACTCAAATTAAAAAAAAAATTGAATGTCTTGAAAAAATCGAATTTAAAATTAATTAGATTTGCAAAAAAAAGATGAAATTTCGAGTCTGCAATTTCTGATATCTATAAAAATAATGTCAAACATTCAAACTTCGAGATCAATTCCAAATATTAAAAAAAAAAATGAACTTCTTAGAAAGTAAAATCTTTAACAAGAACAAAAGTTATAAAAGTAAAATATTCAAAAAACCAACCAAATAAGGTGAAGGAGAAATTTGGAATATTCAAAAAATCTAAATTTGGAAAAAGTCGAAATTTTCAAAATCAAGTTAAATTGTCGAAAATGTGGAAGTCAAACGAGAAAAGATTGACTTTGTGAAAAAGTGGGTTTCTATTGTCGAAATTTTCAAAAATAAGTTAAAATTTTTTAAAAATTTTTTTAAATTGAATTCGTCAGAAAAGTCAAAACTTTCAAAAAAATATATAAGCAAAGAATCCTTTCTCTTTTTTCACCTAGGCGAAAGCACAGGTATCAGCTAATTATTTTTTATAAAGTTCGAGGTTTTTTTAAAGTTTGATTTCAAAATGAACCCAGAAACCAGATGTTCAGCGTAAAAATTAAACTCGAAAAATTGAGAAATATTTTCTTCAAATGTTTTTTTTTTGTTAAAGTTGGGGAAAATGCTTTACGCTGGGAAGATAACCCAGATAGTGTCGGACTTCCGCGCAAACTACGGGTACCGACTAAAAACCCCTACTTCTTCGGGCCGGGCCCTTGGCCCCCAATCCCTCCGTCGGAACAGTACAATAGTGATGGAGCACTGTTGTAAGCTGTTTTGCCTGAAACATAAGAACAAACAAAACAAAAGTTTTCGAAATGGAAGTCTTAGCCTAGAGGAACATCCTTGGTCTTCTAATCCTGGTTGGGATGTTTGGATCGTAATTCACTGCCTGTCGAACTAGTTCGTTGGGATGCGTTTCCGCTCTCACCATCGCCCTGGAATTAATTTCCCCAAGAAAAGCTCTTATCAAAGGTAGCTCAGCTTCCCTATGGAATTGATTGTTTCTCACAAACCATGGAGCGTCCATGGCTTGTCTTAGAAAGACGTTCTGGAACACCTGGAGTTTCTTCATCTGATTATCCGTCGCCTGTGACCAAGCTACAGATGCGTAGGTCATCGCTGGTCTTATGATTGATTTGTATAGTAACACTTTAACATTTACATGTCCACATGGTTGGAGTCTTTTTCGAGTAAAAAAGACTGCTTGGGTCTTGTCTGCGTTGACTTGGATTCTCCATTGGCCGAAGTAATCTAGTAGACTGTCTGTTGCCTCCTGAAGTCGTCTGGTGACCACATCTGGACTGAAAGAGTACGCCACTAAAGCTGTGTCGTCTGCGTAAGTTGCCAATAAGGTGTGGTCGATTGATGGATTGGTTCTCGGAATGTCTGCTGTGAACAGAGAATACAGCAGAGGTAAAAGGCAGAGCCTTGAGGCACCCCATACTGTGACCTAAACTGGTTTGATAGTTCCTGTCCCACCTTTGCTCTGAATGAGCGCTGGTCCAGGAACGAGCTTACCATTTGAACCATTGTTAGAGGTTTTCCAAACTGGTGCATCTTGTAGACCAATCCTTGGTGCCAAACTGTGTCAAACGCCTTGGAGATATCAAAGAAAATAGCTCCCACTACCTGGTTCCAGTTCATGCGTTGAGTGATTGTTTCAACCACTCTCAACAGTTGGTCTGAGGTAGAGTGCATAGGTTGGAACCCAAATTGTTCCTTAGGAATTATGTCGCGATCGCTGATGATATTCTGCAGACGTTTTCTTAAAATCCTTTCCGCCACCTTGTCCAAATTGGATAAGAGGTTGATTGGCCTGTAATTTTGGGAAAATTTCCCATCCTTACCTGGCTTAGGAATGAAGATAACGTTTGCAGTTTTCCATCTTGTTGGAAAATACCGGAATTTAAACATGAAATTGACTATTGCTCCAAAGTATTTGACAGCTTGGTCCGGAAGAGACTTCAGAGCTTGGTTTGGAATGCCATCTGGACCTGGAGACTTTTTGACATTTAGCTTGCGCAGAAAGCTTTGGATTTCCTCCTCGTTAGTCGGCTGGACGACGTCGTCTTCTTCTGGCACTTCCTCCTGAAGAATTTGAACCTCTTCTTCCACCTCATCTACGAAGTCTAAGTCCACTTCTTCAAGTGTGGCCTGAAAGCGTCGTTCAAAGGTCTCAGCAAAAGCTGCGGCCTTTTCCTGATCTGAGTAAGCCATTCCTTGAGGTCCGTGTATCGGAGGGAAAGGTTTCCTAACTCCTCTTAGAGCTTTGGCTGTGCGCCAGAGATCTGATGAAGTTTCGAGGTTGCAACTTCTTAGGTGTTCCTGAAATTTAGAAGTTTTGTGCTCTCTGAGTTCATCAAATTTTAAGCATTACCAGAGTAGTTACATGCTGTAATATTTAAAAAAAAAGAGAGACAACATTTCCTGAATTATGTTAGAAAATCAATTTAAATAAAAACCTAAAAAATTAAAAAATGAGTGACCCGGAACTGAACCGAAATCCGGAAACAACCGCTATTTTTGTCGGAACAAAAACTGGAACAAAATGGATATGATTTTTTTCTCGAAACGAAAACAGAAAACTGGAACAAAAAAAATAGTGGTTCGATGCCCTGTTTTTAATTTCAGCAGTTGGGCTCTACATTTATCATTTTCTTTTTCATTTTAGGCTCTTCTTAACTGGAAATGATAATATTGCTGCATGCACTGGCCCAGCGTTATAAAATATTTAAATATGTTAAAAAATGTTTTCAAAAGTCAACAACTTTCATTTATTTAAATATTTGTCAATCTTGGACTCGTGTGTAATGAGTCTGATTTATTATTCGCTAAAATTTGAAAGTAAAATTTCGGAAATCGTTCCCTGAAATTTCAGCGGAAACTTTTGCGTGTGTACATCACACAGAGCTGTTTGGACAAGTTTTTATGATACACGAGTCTGTGCTGGTTGTTATCTATTTTATAATTTGAAAAAAAAAATTGCAAATTAATTTCCATTATGGTGATTTATCGATATATTTTATTTTACATTATTAACGATTCACTTCATTATGATTGTTTTAAAAAGTAATTGGTGGGGAGCAAGCGGTAATATTTTGTTACTGTTCACGTGTTACAATAAATATTTCGTGAACTTTGATGTGTACAATCAAGGTGGTACTTTGAAACCGTATGTTAGTTTGTTTGATTAAATTTCCCAATTTTATCCCCAATTTTCGTTGACACGTTTTATAATTATAAGCAAAGATGTCATAGTTCTAACATATTCGTACTTTATAAGCATAAGCTAATAAATTTTACCAGAGTTGATTGTACTTTTAAACTTGTTATGCAAAATAATGAATTTTCGAGATAATTTACACGACATTTTGCTTTATTTATTAAAGTAGAATTAAATATTTGATAAAAAGACCTTAAATTTAATTGTATAGTAAAGAAATAAATTAAAAAATTAAGTTTAAGAGATATTACTTAAAAGCTCATGAAATCAATTTGAAAACATATTATATTTGAAAACATACTGTTGCTTTACCAAAATTAGTTGTAAGCCGTCGATAATGGTGTAATCACGTTTAATAAATTGTGTTAGGGAGAGAGATTGTGTGTCGTCCCAGATTTTAATTAGCAAAGTGGCCAAGAGCTGGAAGTTACATAATACATTCATTATTGCATAACGTAGCAGACATAAATTTGTTATTGTGAAGAACCGGTTGATCTTTCCGCAAAAATATGTACATAATTCCTCTATATTTCTATGAAACCTTTTCTAGCTGCGTTAAATTTCTTAAATTGAAAGTGCAAAAAAACAAATCATTAAGAAGACTTCGAACATTATTTAATTATTCCCTATATAGTCGTAGTAACAATGTCCTTGGTGAAATGAATCTTGATGAAAGACATCACCAATTAATTTTTTTGTTAACTGTTTAAAAATAATATAGGCCTAAAAAGTGGGAAAATACCAACTAATTTGCCTATTTAATGAAGAAAATCATTATTTTTTCTTTATTAGCATTCTCTGTATGTGGTTAGTAGTTAGTAAGTTGGGCATAAATTATATTAAAGTAATTAGAAACTGCTTACAAATTTATAAAAAATAAATATAAATTTTAATACACGATCAGTCTGATATTTATATAAAAAAAAATTTAGATGCTCATAGCACACAGTTGGTTAAATTTAACATAGAACATAAAAGATAAACTTTTTTAAAGGGTCTAGCAGGATAAGTATGGCAAAGTGGCCCCCAAATGGGATCATATAGTAATATCTCCGAAGAATTATCACCTCGACAAATGAAGAAAATTTATTTGTATTTGGGCTCAATACTTCAAGGTCACTACGAGATATTAAAAAAATTGTCAATTTAAGAAGATTTTCTAAATTTTTTAAAACTTTTGAACTAAATAAGTAAAAAAGATGAAACGAGCGGCATATGTTAGCTAATATTTTTGAATATATTATATATTTTTTCACTTTTTTTATCATTTCCAGCCACCCCAAAAATTATTAAAAAATAATATAATTTTTTTAAATAGATTTATCCAAGATACAATCACGAAATTAATATATGTTGTAGCACTTATCAAGTACTATAACATATGGAAAATTCACCAAACAAAAATTTGTGCCACACTTTAAAAAAAATTAAATTGAAATTTTCACCCTTCAGAATATAACAAACTTTTGTTACTTTTGAAGTAAAATTGTTTTTTATTTTGTGTGTGCAATTCGTATTTTAACATAGTGTGAGAAAGTTGAATACAGTTCAGAATGCATAGTAATTTTTATATTTTATTATTTTTGTTAAAGTGAATATTTTACCAACTTTAATTTTTATTATTTGTTCCTACATTTTCCATCAATTTTTGACAGGGATAACATCAACTAAAAATTACGAAAAACGGTCATATTATACCATGAAATATTAGACGTTGGTTTCATTTGTATACCTAATTTAGTTAAAAAATATCAACAACTTAAAAAATCTTAAGTTGACTAATTTTTTAATACCTCCTAGGCACATTGAAGTATCGAGCTCAAATGCACATATATTTTATTCGTATTTCGAGGTGATAATTATCAATATAAATTTTCATTTATGGACCACTCTTCAAGGTTTACCTTACTAAAAGATCCCTTTCCTTGAAAATTCAAAGTAAACCCTATTATTGACAAAAATGTTGACTCACATTTTAATGAAGCACTAAATATTTCAAATTATTTTTATAATAAATAAAGTTCAAATAATTGATTGTTGGAGTTTTTATAGAAATTCAAAGTTTAAATTTCAAATTTTTGAAAACGAAAATAAATTTGAGATTTTTTTTATAATTTTCTAGTTTTTATCCAGTTGCGTGTCATAATTTAAATTTGTTTTTATAAATTCCGAGTCTTTTTCACGATTTAAGCTTCTTCCTCTAAATCCAGAATTTAAACAAAATATTTAGACATTAAAATTGTTGGTGTTTAAACTGAAATTTCTTTCGACATTTTTTCCATAATATCGAATTTAATTTTAAAATTTCAAGAAAAGGATCTTGCAGCAGGCTAAGTACGGCGAAGTGAACCCTAAATAGGAACCTCCCAAGCAACATTGCCTAGTATAATAAACGTTTATTAAATTAAAATTGCGTTTATTTTAACTTTAAGAAACGTGTATATACCATTCAATGTTGCTTGGGCTATAATGGAATTTTCGGTAAATTATCACCTTAAAATATCAACAAAATTTATATGCATTTGGGCCTGATATTTTGGTATGATTATAAGATATAGAAATATATTTTTTAAAGTTGTTGATGTTTTTTTATCTACATAAATTAGAAAAATGAAATTATTTGCATTTCTCAGCTAATGTTTCGTAGTATATTATGAATTTTTTATAGCAATTTTTAGTTGATTAAATCCCTGCCAAAAATCGATAGAAAAGGTAAGAACAAATAAAAAAAAATAAAATTTGTAAAATATTCCCTTTAACAAAAATAATAAAATATAAAAAGTACTGTGCACTCTGAATTGTATTTAACTTTATCACACTATGTTAAAATACGAATTGCACAAAAAAAAAACAACTTTACTTCAAAAACAACAAAAATTTGTTATATTCTGAAGGGTGAAAATTTCAACTTATTTTTTTTAAAGTGTTGCACTAATTTTTATTTACTGAATTTTCTATATGTTAAGCAGGGTTGAGCAAAACGTAGCCCCTGGGCCACATGCGGCCCGCCTAAGCTCTACTGTTTTACATAAACATTTTGGAAAAGAAAGTGTCAAACAATTTGATGAAAAAAAACGAACATAAATTTCCACGATTCATGAAATATCTTGGACATGAGCGTAGGCAAGGGTGGGCAACAACAATCATTCGAAAAAACTCATGGGTAGAAAAGAAAACCTTCTGGCTTAGTAATGTGTATTTTTACTTAAAAACTTCAGAATTGGGGACATCGCATTTTCAAATTAAAGTCAAAATTTGAAAAAAGCCCAATCTTAAGAAAAAACCTTTTGGAGAACTTTAAGAAATGTCGACATTTCGAAAAAGTGAAAATGTAAAAGAGACGAAATATCCAAACAGAAATTTTTGTAAAAAGAGTTGTAATTTCCAGAACAAGTCGAATTCAGGTAAAAAAATGGGACTTTTAAAAATAATGATTTCAGAATTTTTATTTTATATCAATTTTGTTATATTTTTGAAATTTTTAAAGAAATCTGTTTTTCAAGATTTCCTCAAAATATTCTTCTCAGATTGTTTAAATTTATATTAAAATTTTGATCCAATTTTAAAAAAATAAACGTATTTTGTGAAAAAGACTAAATCTTTGGAAAAAATTCCAATTTAAATGGAAATGTCCAGAAACAGATAAAGTTGAACTTTAAGTTAAAAGTCAAAATCATGAATTTTGGGCAAGTTGAAATTATTGGGAACAAGATTTTAAAAAAAATCAGTAAAAACAAAGACTTCGAAAAAATTCAGGATTTTTGTAAGTTACCTTACATATTACAAAAGAAAATTGAACCTTCTAGGAAACATTCGAAATTTCCAAAAGGAGGTCCAATTTTAAGAGGGATTTTTAAAAAGTTGAAATCTTTAATGAATCATGTCGAAAATAAAAACCTAACGTTTCTCAAAAACTCGAGAAATGTGCAAAATTCAAAAAAATCGAAATGTTCAAAGATCTAATTTCGTGAAAAGACGCAATTTTCAAAAAAAAGTCTAACTCAGAGAAAGAAAAAACGCAAGATTCAAAAACATTGTTCCCAAAATTTAAAATTCAGTAAAGATGTTGAATTTACAAGAAATCTTTTTCTGAAATCCCCAAAAATATTTTTCGCAACAACAGAAAAGTGAACCATAAAACCATTTGATCTAAAAGTCGTAGTTTATTTAAATATTCAAGAAAATGACAAAATTTTGAAATAAATAAACCATTTTTGAAAAAGTGGGATTTTGGAAACAAAATAGAAATTTCGAAAAAGACAAATTTTGGGGAATAGGCAAATTTTAGGTAAAAGTCTATTTTGGAAAAATTCAAAATTTTGAAAAAATAGTCGAATTTACCAAAAAAAAAGAAAAAAATTATTGAAATATTAAATCTCGGATATTGAGATAAAAATCAAGATTTCCTGAAAAAGGCAAATTTAGGCAACCAGTCAGAATATCTAGAAAAAATCAGAATCTAAAAGATCGAAATTCTTAGTAAATGTTCACAAAAATATCGGAATTTGAAAAAAAAAATCGATAAAACTTTAAAATGGACAAAAAATTGTCCAAAGAAAGTCAAATTAAAAAAAAGTCAAAAAAAATGGTCAAAACTCCGAGAAAAAGTCGATATTGCAAGAGAAAATTTTGCAAATAGATCTAAATTTTGAAAAAAAGTATTTAATCTTAGTGAACCTTCCAAATTCAGAAAAAAGGTAAATTTTCAAAGAAAAATTGAATATTTATTTTCTTTGGACTCTCTGGACGGGTTAGGGGAAGACAGGCTCCCTACCTTGGCGCAAAAGGCGTGAGAAAATGTCAAATATTGTGATCACACATCGAAATTTCGACAAACAAGTTAAAATTACCATAAATTTGGATTAAAAAAGGGTTGACATTTACAAAGAATATTTTGTCCTGTCACAATAATTTTAAATTTCTAAAATATATACCTTTTTGTCAAAAGATCGGCCAGATTTCGAAAAAAAGGCAAATATTAATAAACAGGCTGAAATTTTCAGAATCAAAAAAAGGCCAAATTTTCAGGAAAAGTCGAATTTAGAGAAATGACGAAATTTCAGAAAAAAAACGAGTAACTTTTAAATCCAAAATTTTGACAGTCGTGTTTGATAAAAGAAGGCAAATTTCATGAAAAAATGCAAAATTTTAAAAGCAAAAGTCAAATTTTGTAAAAAAAATTACAAAATTTATAAAAAGACTACAAAATTTGAGAAAAAGGTAGAAATTTCGAAAAAATGTTTCAAGGAAAGGATGAATTCTGAAGAATTGGAAAGTCCTTCAGTTGAATATATACAAATTTTCAGTTTGCTGCATAAATCAGGGGGTGCAAGCGTCCCAGCATTTATATTTTTCTTACATGCGGCCCGCGTAAAATTTTTAGCCTTGTAATTGGCCCGCTGTAAAAAAAGGTTGCTTATCCTTGTGTAACAGTACTTGATGGGTACTATAACATATATTAATTTTGTGACAATTTGATTTTTGAGTTCCTATTCTACGTCCCGAAAACTCTATGAAAATGCAATAAACTCATTTTCGAAAAATACATATTTTTTCAAGTTTTGTTAGAAGGGTCCCCCTTTGAACTTTTTTCGTAAATTTAAACTCTCATATCTTCCAAACCAAAAGTCGCAGCTCAATTTGGTTTTCAGATTCGTTAAAAGGTACTTGCAAATTGTAAATAATAAATTTTGAATTTTAACTTTGGAAAATTTGAAAATTTCGTAGCTTTCGAGGCTTGTATCTTGCAAACAGATAGTGGTAGCTCAATTTGGTTTTTAAATTCCTATTCTTTGTCCCAAAAACTTTATGAAAATGCAATAAACTCATTTTCAAAAAATGTAAATTTTTTCAAGTTTTGTAAGAAGTGTTCCCCCTTTGAACTTTTTTCGTAATTTTAAACTCTCATATCTTCCAAACCAAAAGTCTTAGCTCAATTTGGTTTTTAGATTCGTAATCTATGGAACGAAATCTAACTGATAAAATTAAATTGTAAATAATAACTTTTAAATTTTGACTTTAAAAAATTTGAAAATTTTGAACTTTTGGAGTCTTGTACCTGGCGAACGGATAGTGGCAGCTCAATTTGGTTTTCAAATTCCTATTCTACGTCCCAAAAACTTTATGAAAATGCAATAAACTTATTTTCGAAAAATGCATATTTTTTCAAGTTTTGTAAGAATCACTTTCGTTTTCAGATTCGTAAACTACGGGACAAAATCTAACTGATAGGGTACTTTTAAATCTTAAATAATAACCTTTGAATTTTGACTTGGATAAAACTAAAAATTAAATTATTTTTTTATTAATTTTGGAATGGCTATAAATGATAAAAAAATGTAAAAAAAATATATAATGTATTTCAAAATATTAGCTAAAATATGCCGTTGGTTTCATCTTTCTAACTTCTTAAATTTAAAAAATTTAAAAATATTCTTAAATTGACAATTTTTTTTAATATCTCCTAGTAACCTTGAAATATCGAGCCCAAATACACATAAATTTTGTTCATTTGTCGAGGTGATAACTCTCCGAAGATATTACTGTAGGTTTCCATTCGGGGGCCACTTCGCCATACTTATCCTGCTAGACTCATTTAAAGAAACATGTGAAATACATCAAGCTTAGTAAATATCTAATTTAAACAGAACATAAATATCAATACCAAAAATGTTTGAAAAAAAATTCTTTAGTGTTAAAACGTGTCAACTTAAAACAAACCTTTACTAAATTAAAAAAAAAACGCATCAAAGTAAATGTCGTAAAAATCTAATGTAAATAGAATTACTCATTAATAGGATAGTCGATTATAGCTTATAAAATCCTCTTCATTGTAATCCCTTTTCTGTAAATTACCACATTCATGTACTTGTTGGCATTGACAGTTTAAACATAGATTATTGCGGTTTTTGCAAATTAAAAATGAGTCACTTTGTGTAGCTGTATGATCAGGTGCTATATTTTGTAAACAAAGTTTTCAACTGAAAGAAACAACATGAAAAATCCATTCAGATTTTTCGCTGCCTTTCGTTTGTTAATTAATAAATTGAAGATTTAAAATCGACAAGGTCTAGAATCAGCATATTACATAAATGTGCCAGAATATTACATAAATGTGTCATATTTGTTTGTTATAATATTCACTTCATAAGTACAATGGTATGAATTGTATTAGTTAATTATTTAACTAATTACACTTCTTTGGTTTAGTAAATTACTAGGAAATTAGAAGAGAAAGTACATTGGTCTAAATATTTTACCATTTATGACGATTGGAATTTGGTAAATTAGATATATTAGTCCCTTATGCAATGATATTTTTGAACTATTATCCATTACACAAACTGCACTCTAATTAAGTTTTTCAGTTCCTTACAACTTAAGTTTTTACCAGACTTAATTTAAGAATTCGTTAAATCATCAGTTGTATCATTGACATCGTAATTTCTAATATCTATTTCTTGTCACGTCGATTTTTCATCTCTATCATCAACTTGAAAGTTTATAAATGTGACTAATGTAATTAATGGTGGTATTGTTACAGCCCATTGGCTGCGGGCATGTTGGAAAAACGACCCAAACTTCAACAATTGCCTGAATGACCTCTTCGTGGATATATTTCCGGAATTGGCCAAAGGTAAGTGCACTAAAGTATTAAAATCAGCTCAATCCTGATATTTTGTTTGCAACCACTAATTCCATAGATACGCTAAAATTATAAAAAATTAAAAACAATAACAAAAGAGTCATCGTTAGGTTTACATACAAAGTGGAAATCCCAAGCTGTAAAAATTATAATTACGAAATTTGTGTAGGTTGTGTTCTAGCAAATAATATCAGAAATGCAACAATAAATATTTTGCGGTTAATGCATATTCATCAGCTCGAAGTCCTTAGAATTCTATAAGAAGTAACAAATTATGAAAGATAAATAATAGCCGTAAAAATTCCATTACAAGTTAAACCAAAAAAAAAGAGATTGATAACTTGTTTTACTTTTAGGAATACCGGAATTAAATGTGGATCCTTTCGAACCTCTTCACCTTGATAGAGTTTCAGTCAGCAAGGGATCTGGTCCTATTACACTGAGTGGAAGCTTGTTTGATTTGCAAGTCTCTGGACCATCTAATGCTACACCTATCTACACTCAGTGAGTAAAATTGGACGACTTTTTTCAGAATGAAACCAACCCTAAAAAAACAGTTATTGAGAATTCGATAGTTAAAGTTTGATACTAATGTATAAATTATGAGTACATGGTGTCCCAAGATAAAGCACTGAAGCGGGATTTTTTTGTTTATTTGTGGATCTATGAGAAAGTTATTCTTATAAAAATTCCTTGTTCTTCTTCTCATGTTGCATCTCCTATCGGAGGTTCGCTATCATCACAGCTATTTTAATCTTGTAATCTGCAGCTCATAATATTTGGTTGTTGCGCAGGTATACCAGCCTCTTAGGTTTTTGAGCCATGACGCACATCTTCTATCAACATTCCTCTTGCAACTAATTTTCCCTTGAACTATCAATTGGAGAAATGTGTATTTGGAGCCTCTCAGCATGTGGCCCAGATATTGGAGCTTTCTCCTCTTAATGGTGTTAATGATTTCGTAATCTTTTCGGATTTTATTCAGAACTGGGACATTAGTGATCTTTTCTGTCCAGGGGATACGCTACATTCATCGGTAGCACCACATTTCAGAGGATTGTAGTTTGTCCATATGGTTCTTCTTAAGAGTTGATGCTTCAACTCCATATAAAAGCGTGTCATTTTGAGTCTTATATTGATGTTTCGACTGGTGAACAGTTTTTTCATTTTTAAAAATACCGATCTGGTTGTTTCTATTCTTGACCTTAGTTTTTTTGTTTGATTTTCTGATTAATCTATCCAAGTTCCTAGACATCTATTTGATTTTCTGATTGATCAATCCAAGTTCCTAGACATCTATATGGTGTTGTCTATTGTCTATTGTCAGGTTTCGATATTGTAGTGATTTTGGGACCACCATTAGTTTGGTTTTAATTAAATTTATTTTTAGCCCTTAATCGTTACATCGATCTTTTCTTTTCTAGAAAGTTGCTTCTTAGAAGAACGGTGTCATCAGCATACCTTATGTTGTTAATATTTTCACCATTAATCGTTATTCCTACTAATTCCTCTTCCAGAGTTTCGGTAAATATGGATTTACTGTAGAGGTTAAATGAGAGTGGAAATAAAATGCATCCTTGTCGCACTCCACATCTAATCTCTATTTTATCCGTTAGTTGTGTTTCTACTTTTGCATTAGCTCTTTGGGCCCAATATAGATGGCTGATTATTCTCACGTCATCCGAGTCAATGCTTTTGCTGAGAAGCAATTATTTTAACTTATCATGTTTCATTCTATCAAAAACCTTTTCAAAGTCAAAGTAACGTACAAATACATCCTGGTTTATATCTAGATAGCGCTCGAATAGAACTTTAAGTCCAAACAGTCCCCAATCCTTCACGAAATCCAAACTGCCTTTTGCTTATGTCCTCTTTAATTTTTCTATCTTGATCCTTAATCTCTGACAATGACATTATTTTGTATATTTCTCATTTTTTTAAATTTTTATGCAAGAAGTTTAATTATTATAAAGTCTAAAATATGACCTGGAGTAAAATGCTGCTATCTTTGATGGTATCGAAAAATATTATTTTAAAATATGGTTTGGAATTACAAACAATGCTTAAATTTTAACTGTGAATTTATTTTCAGAAATTTTTGCAAATAGAACTGGACTGTTATAACGCAGCCCTCTTAACGTGTCCAGTATTGCACACTGGATCTATGCTGCGTGCATGTCAGTTGTTGAAGCTATTCCACAGTTTCTTTTACAGACCGCTAGGTGGCTTTATACTTAGACATTTTTGGTTACTAGAGGAAACACCGCCAATAATAATTTGAAATATTTCGATAAAATTTATTTTTAATCAACAGTTCTACAGTTCGGAAATAAAGTCGTATAGGTTCACACCTCTCAGTGCTGCGACCCATTAGGATCTTTTATGCGAACTCTAATTTTTTAATGATTGTCCAAGATGTTTAGACTTTTTACATAGTCTAGTATCTTTTCAGGAGCTGTTTCCCTTATTTCTTGGGGTGTCAGGGTTACCCTTTCAAGAAAATTTAGCCTTTTACAGAAATGATCCATGCATTCGCATAGCTGGTGTCGTATTGTTTCTGTTGCTGCGTTACAAAATCTGCAGTTTTTATTATCCACTTTTCCCATCTTCTTAAACTGATACTTTACCTAGAAGTGTCCTGTGATACGTTATTATTCATAAGTCGTTCTTGTTTAGTTCGAGAAGTTCGAGACTTCTTTTTTCAGACAGTGATGAACTTTTCTGACTGTCCTAGGCCTCGAGTTTTTCTCCAGTATGACAGCCTTTGGTTTGTCCCCCAAGTATCTATTCCATTTTTTACGTGACTTTTTGCAAGATCACAGTATGGTAATGGGCCAAAGAGAGACATGATTGAGCCTGCATTTGCGAGTCTATCTGCCTCTTCGCTCCCTTCTATGCCTTAATGCCCTGGAACCCACATCAACGCTACTTAGTCGTTTGCATTCCTAGACCATTTTTGACTGGGTTCTGAACGACTTTAGAGTCTTTAATCCAGCCTGGCTATTTGAAACGATATAAACCTGTACGTGAGTCCTTTTCAAAGGCACTCTGCGCACAGAGTGATAGCAAGCAGTTCTGCTTGGAAAATTGTGTTTCCTAGGGGTTAAGAGAGTCTTAAATTAGGACCCTATATGCCTAGTCCTACTTCTTCGGTTTATTTGGATCCTCCCGTGTACGAGACAGATGCATTGTTTGCTAGCCTTTCACTATGTCTATTCTATGTCTGACGGTCCCCGATAACCACTTCGAATGGAACAACAAAGGCCAATTTTGTAGGCATTTGATCTGTTGGTTTCCCAATGGAATTTTCTTCCATGAGCGTAGCCAGAATTTTCTTTAAGGGGGGCAATAACTTTTCTCAAAAAATTATGGACAAAAATAAAAAACCTTCCCGCTGAGTAACGCATGTTTTCAAATTAAAACACGAACTGAGGAAATATAATCTTCAGATTAAGGTAGAAAATACCAAATGGAGCCAAACTTAAAAAAAATATTTCAAAGAACTTCAAAAAATGTATAAGTAGAAGTCTTGAAAAAGTCGAAATTTCAAAGAAAAATTATTTTTGACTGCCTTAGGCCTGGAGTTTACCTCCACTATGACAGCATTTGGTTTGTCGACAAAGTATCTATCTCATTTTTACTTGGCTTTTTCTAAGACCACAGTATGGTTCTGGGCGGAAAAGAGGTGTGATTTAGGCTTCTTTTGCGAGGCTATCTGCCTCTTCGCTTCCTTTTATGCCTTGATGCCCTGTAACCCATATCAAAGTTTGTTGTTTGTTGCTTCAGGAATTGTTTGCATTCGTATACCATTTTTGACTCGGTTCTAAACGACTTTAGAATCTTTAATGCCGCATGGCTATTTAAAACGATATAAACCTGTATGTGAGATCTTTTTGAAAGCATTCTTTTGCGCACAGAGCTATAGCAAGCAGTTCTGCTTGAAAAATTGTGGGAGTGTTTCGCAGGGGTTAAGAGAGTTCTAAATTAGGACCCCATATGCCTAGTCCTACTTCTTCTGTTTGTTTAGATCCACCTGTGTATCAGACAGATGCATTGTTTGCTGTTTTTTCACTGTGTCTATTCCATGTCTGACGGTCCCCGATAACCACTTCGT
Source organism: Dastarcus helophoroides (assembly GCA_028583605.1). NCBI lineage: Eukaryota > Metazoa > Arthropoda > Insecta > Coleoptera > Bothrideridae > Dastarcus > Dastarcus helophoroides. The sequence continues at coordinate 19,400,322 of CM053336.1, read as the reverse complement.
ATGGAACAATAAAGTCCAATTTTGTAGGCATTTGATCTGTTGGTTTGGCAATGGATATCATTGAAATTTTCTCTCATGAGCGTGGAGAGAATTTTCTTCAAGGGGTACAATAACTTTTCTGAAAAAATTATCGGCAAAAGTAAAAACCTTCCGGCTGCGTATCGCATACTTTCACTTTAAAACACGAACTGAGGAAATATAATCTCCAGATTAGAGTAGAAGATACCAAAGGGAGCCAAACTTAAAAAAAATCTTTCAAAGAACTTCAAGAAATTTATGAGTAGAAGTCTTGAAAATGTCGAAATTTCAAAGAAAGACGGAAGTCTATTTTTGACTGCCTTAGGCCTGGAGTTTACCTCCAGTATGACAGCATTTGGTTTGTCGACAAAGTATCTATTTCATTTTTTACTTGGCTTATTCTAAGACCACAGTATGGTTCTGGGCCAAAGGGAGGTGTGATTAAGCCTTCTTTTGCGAGTCTTTCTGCCTCTTTGCTCCCTTTTATGCATAGATGCCCTGGAACCCACATCAAAGTTACTTTGTTGTTTGCAGCAAGTTCCTTCAGAAATTGTTTGCATTCGTAGCCATTTTTGACTTGAGAGACTTAGAGTCTTTAATGCAACTTGACTATTCGAAACGATATAAACCTATACGTTTCTGAGTCCTTTTTGAAGGCATTCTTTTGCGCACAAAGTTATAGCGCAAGCAGTTCTACTTGGAAAATTGGGGGAGTGTTTCCTAGTGGTTCAGAGGGTCTTAAATTAGGACCTTCCCTACTCCTTATGTTTGTTTGGATCCGTCTGTGTAGCAGATAGATGCGTTGTTTACTAGTCTTTCACTGTGTCTATTCCATGTCTGGCGGTTCCCGATAACCACTTCGTCTGGAACAACAAAGTTTTGTAGGCATTTGATCTGTAGGTTTGGCAATGGATACAAAAAGTCATGGGCAAAGTTAGATGGAGGCTAGGAGTTCTAAGCTCCTCAGGAGTTCGAGTTAATCTCCCCAAAAGAGATATGAGGTTATATATTTTTAGGTGAACACAAAATACTTTGGCAAAATAGGGAAACATCTTTTTTTTTACTTTTTGTCAACAAGGATTATTTAGTCGAAAGAAGAAAATAGAAATCAAAGATTTGTTTTGGTCGTCGAAAATTCATTGGTCGAAACATGAAAATATATAGGTAAATTGAGGACTTTTTCTTGGTCGGCAAAAATTGCTTGGGTGAAATACGAAAATATAACTTGAAGGCTTTTTTTCCATCTTGGTCAACTAAAATTGGTTGGTCAAAATACGAAAGTATAAATTGAGGACCTAAGGAATATTGTTCTTTTCTTTTGTTTTTTTTTTGGTCGACATAAATTGAATAATCGAAAAAAAATATGAAAATAGATAACCCACCCATGCAAAAAGTAGAGAAATTTTGGAAAAAGTTAGAATTTTAAAAAACTAAGTTGAAAAAAGTCCTAACCTTAAGAAAAAGTCTATATTTAATAATAAAAGTATTAAAAAAAAATTCCAAAAAGGTGAAAATTCTGAAGTGCAAAGTCAAAATATTGCAAAATATCAATTTTTTTAAAAAAGAACGAATTTAAAAAAAATTGAATTTTTCAATTTTTCAAATAAAATTCTAATTTACTCGATACTTAAAGGTCAAAAGTCCGAAAAAAAGTAAAAATTTTAAAAAAGTCGAACTTTTCAAAAGTCAAAACTTGGAGAAATAATCAAAAATTTAAAGGATTCAAATGTTCAAGAAAAGTATTTTAAAAAAGAAGGAGGAAAACAAACAGTGAAAATCCTAAAAAATGTTCGAAAACAAAAATGGAAATTTTGTAAAAAATGCAATTTTTCAAGAAACTAAGAATTTACAAAAAAAACTGAATTTTTCAGTTCTTCAAATAAAAGTTCAGTTTAGTTCAGAAAGGTCTAAACAAAGTCGAAATTAAACAAAAAAAGTCGAAATTTTCAAAAAAATTGAGAACTTTCAGAAGTACCTAAATATTTGAACAAAGATGCAACTTTTTAAAAAATGTAGGTTTCTTGAAAAAGGCAAAAAATAGTGAAAATTCTGAAAAAAGTTCGAAAATTTCAAAAGTGGAAATTTAAACAAATGTATATTTTCAAAATCTGGGAATTATCAAAAATAGTCGAATTTTTTAATATTTTAAATAAAAGTCCAATTTATTATGATAACGAAGGCTTCTACGGCGGTCAGTACAGGATATACTTCTTTCGGGATTGGACCGTGTCAAGGAATTACTAAAAGTGTTCGACGTTTCGCCCACCATCGTAGGGGGCTTCTTCAGGAACAAAGAAAAGAAACAATAAGTAAAAAGAGAAATATAAGAAAATATGCAAAAATGAAAAAATAAAAGGGCCAATTTCAAAACATCAGAGCAACGTAACTCAGTATTTCCACCATACCAGAGGCGAAACTCTTCTGAATTGAAAATTGGTACAAAGGATGAAAAAGATTAGAAAACAGAGCACGGTAACTCAGCATGTCCACCATACCAGAGGCGAAACTCTTCTCAGTTTATTACTTAAAGGTCAAAACTTCAAGAAAAAGTCGAAATTTTAAAAAAAGGTCGAGGTTTTAAAAAAAATCTCAACTTCTAGAAATAGTTAAAAATTTGATCAAGGATGCAAATTTAAAAAAAAAAAGTGGATATCTTGAAAAAGGTGAGGGTTTTCAAAAAAATAACAGTAAAAGTTTTGAGAAAAATTTGAAAATTTCAAAAGTTGGAATTATTTCAACAATCCAATTTTTCAAATACCTCAGAATTTTCAAAAACGAATTGAATGTTTCACTTTTTAAACAAAGGTCCAGTTTACTGCACAAAGGTCAAAATTTTAGACAAAGTTGAAATTTAAAAAAGATCAAAACTTCCAGAAATAGTAAAAATTTTAACAGAATTGCAAATTTTCAAAAATAAAGAGGACATCTTGAAAAAGATAAAGGTTAAAAAACAGTGAGAATTCTGAAAATATGTCTAAAATTTTAAGTGGAAATTTTTAAAAAATGTAATTTCTTAAAAACTAAGAATTTTGAAAAAAGTCGAATTTTTCGATAATTGAAATAAAAGTCTAATTTACTATATAGAGGTCGATACTTCGAAAAAAACTCGAAATTTTTGGAAAAAAGTCAAAATTTTGAAAATAAAGGTCAAAATTTTGAGAAGTATTTAAAAGTAAACAAACATGCAAATTTTTAAAACTAAGAAGGTATCTTGAAGAGATAGATATTTTCAAAAAAAAAGAGAGAAAATTCTGAATAAAGTTTGCAAATTTCAAAAGTCAAAATTTCGCAAAAATAGTATTGTAATGCTTATTGGATAAAAATTTTACTGGTGGAGTCTACATTTTCAAAAAATAATGACTTTAATTTGGGCAGCATCTTATTTTAGTGTTGAACTTAACACTTCTTCTTTCCAAATGCAATAAAATTAAGTTGAAATATGCGAAGCTATTAGAAATATGCCAGCATCTTACAAATATGCAAAATATGCTTGCATATGTAAGTTGCATATAATCCGCTTTCTAGTTATAATTGAGAAATAAAAAAATTATCTAGCTGATTTAACTGAAATCTGCCTCACATCGACTTATTTTTCTTTCAATGGCAGCTTCTATAAACAAGTCTCCGGCACCCCAATGGGTTCCTCCTTATCCCCAGTCGTAGCAAATATTTTTAAGGAATCTTTTGAAAACACTGCGTTGGAAACTGCGGATTTAATACCCAAGGTTTGGCTTCGTTATATAGATGACACATTTATTGTACAGCCACATGGCAAGGATTCACTAAATTTATTTTTGGAACACCTTAATAGTTTTATTCTTTCATTAACTTCACTATGGAAATCAGAAACAACGGTTCTCTTCCTTTCTTGACGTACTGGTCACCCGTTTACCAAACAGTCGCGTTTCTCATTCCGTTTATCGAAAACCCACCCATAATAATCGTTATTTGGATGCAGAGTCCCATCATCACCCTTTCCATAAACAGTCTCATAAATTCACTGGTTTCACGAGCTGTAGCAATTTCACAACCGATAAATCTTTCAGACGAGTTGAACAAAATTGGTTTTAACCTCGGCAACAATGGCTACAAATCGCACGACATTGAAACTGTCATTAAACGACATGTTCACCCTACCCCTCGTCCTTCACAAAATTCAATAATTTCTTCTAAAGCCTTTCTTTCTTATGTTCACGGAAGTAACAGATCAAATCGGAAAATTATTGAGAAAACATAACATTAAACCCATTTTTTCATTATCCTCAAAGATCCAACAGCTCCCTTCATCTCCCAAAGATAAAATTGTATCCTTTTGTTCTAATGGTGTGTGCAGGGTTCCTTGTTCTTGTGGTTCAGTGTAAATCGGAGAAACGGGGCGATCATTTAAGACGCGAATATCCGAGCACCAAAGATGTCTTAGGTCTGGTTTATTTTGGCAGTCAGCCATTGCGGAACATCAACATGAGACCGGACATAAGATTCTCTTTGATAATATTTCAATTATATCCAATATTCCCAATTACTATAATAGGAAAGATACGCGAGGCCATTGAAATCCAAAAATTCCCCAAAAACCTCAGCAGAGACGACGGTTAGATGCTTTCCTCCATCTGGAAACCAACCATCGGGAGTGATCGCGCAGAGCGAATGGTATACAGGATCGGTCAGTACACTATTTCGGTCTGCTTGCCAATGAGAACGACAAAGCAAACTTCTGATATGAGGCAAGACGGAAAGAGAAACTAAATCGGCAGAGATGCCACATGGTAATTCATTTATGTGTATCTCCTTCATTATGACCGGAATAAATCGCTTCAGCGCTTCTTCGATTCAACAATTGGGAGAATGATAAGGGTACATGTGTAGCGCACATGTCACCTGGCATCGATTGGCATTATTTCTACATGGACTTACGACTGGACCGAATCTGCATTAAATAAATCATCCTCTAGTAATCCGTCCGTCGCGGGCGTAAGGAGCATACAACGCATACGGGCGGCACTATCGAGGAGTGGCAATAGGCATGTAGTCGGGGATTTAATCCAAATTAAAAATACTTCAAAATCGAATTTTCCGAACTTTTAAACTCAAATATTTCATATTGTTCCTTAAATTGTGACAGTAATCCGAAAATGTTAGTCAAAAATTCGCGGAAAAAAACCGAAGTTTCTAGTTTTTTTCAGTTAACACTCAAAAAAAAGTAGAACTTCAAAAAAAATTTTAAAATCTCTTGAAATAAAAACGAAGTTTTGAGTTTATGCCAACAATTTAAGAGAAAAAGTAAAATTTAAAATAAGAACTCGAAATTTTGTGAAAAAAAAATTTGTAAAATTTTAAAAATAAAGGAAAAATCTCCCAAAAAAGACAAACTAGCTTATAAATTTAGTTTTCTTGAAGATAATAAAAAAGTATAAATTTAATACTTAGAATTTAGGAAATAACTTCCAGCAAAAAAAAAGAAATTTTTAGCAAAATGTTTGGATGAAACTCGACAAAAAAGTAAAACATTAAAAAAAAATATTTTAAAAATGTTCGGCACTTTGAGAATAAAATTGAAGATTAATCGCGAGTCCAACCGCTACTTTGATACACGCTTCGCTATCGGCCAAAAAAAAAGTGTTTTCATTAATTTTACATAAAATAGGCCGTTTGTTAATTTATAAGGTTTCTAAAAATGTGTAAATTCGAAGTCTGGTAATTAGTTAATTGTTAAACAAAAGCTACTAACTAAATTCCTTATGTGGAGATCTTACGGCAAGATTAAGTTGTATATTAATAGGAAAACTTGCAATGTTCTTAACTGTCATAACATTATAATTTAGATATTAAATATATCTAAACTATTAAGAAATTTAATTTTTTTTAGGTTTTTCATGGTTTAAAAAATTAATAATTACCAGATTGATTATAACAATTATAAATATCGCAAAATTACAATAATATTAAGTATAGTTGCCATAAAACCTTAGCGAAGGAAAAAAAACATATTAGCAACTTTAATAATTATTATTCTACTTGGAATCTAAACGAAAAATCTAAAACTTTATGTAAATCATTTTTTCCAGCAGATTTTTTTTTCTTTTACAGTTTTAGATGATTTGGTCAATTTGTGAAATTTTTGAATTAATATTTAATAACATAATAAAAACGAATTTTACTTGCTTTGTTTTTGAAATAATTGCGAAAAACTGGACTGTTTTTTTCAAATCTTTAATTGTTAATAACAGCGGCAATTGTTTATGTGTCGATATTTAGATCCAGAAATTCGGACTTTTTTCTCAAAATAAAAAATTATAAATTTCCAGAAAAGATAAAACTTCGAAGAAAATAATTAAAATTAAGCAACATTAGTCGAATAATGTTGTATAAAATTTTACTTTACTACTGATATTTATCGAATTTAAATACAAACTTTGGTTGCTATTTCTGCAACTTTGAATTTATAAAGGGATCATTTTGTAAAGAAAGAAAAAATCTGAGAAAAATAGACCATTCGTTGAAAATTCAAAAATGTTTAAACAAATTTCTGGAGTTGAGAAATTTGAGTTTAGACTGAAAATTTTAACAAAAAAAAGTATAATTTTCGAGAAAGCATACTTTTTTAAAATATAAATATTCTAGACATTCCGAGTTTTTCTGAAATTTCATAAGTTATTTAAATTTAAAGATTTTTATTTTTTGACCTAAAATTTGACCTTTAATTCAAATTTCTAGAAAAAAAAGGTGGAATTTTGAAGTCAAAATTTAAACTTTGCATTTCTTAAAATCTAAACTCCAAATTAAAAACAAAACGAAAATATTACATTTCAATCAAGAAAACACTCAACATTTAGACATTTTTTTGGGGGGAAATTGTGAACTTTTTTTGGAAATTCTTTTTTTTTCTCGAAATTTGAACATTAAATTAAAAATGAATTATGAATTTTCGACTTTAAAGACGAATTTTTTTCAAATTTTAAACTCAATTTTTCAATGTTGTTGCAATTTTAAAATTGCGACAAAATATGAGAAAGTGTTACTTTAAAAATGTGAGAAAAAATTGAAAATTTTGACAAGAAAGTTTCTGAAAAAATCAAAATTTTGGAAAAATTTTAAATCTTATAAAAATAAAAAACCAAGAGATTTAGAGTTAAAACTATTATAATTTTAATATTTTGAGAATACATTTTCAAATTCTTTAAGGCACTTTTACTTTCTTATAAAATTCCTAATTAGTTACTTCAAATTTTATTTATTTATTTTTTTACTTCAATTTTTATATTTCAAAGTCGATTTTTTACATTAAATTCAAACTTTTAATCTTGTTCTTTGAAATTCGTTAAGAATGGTTTCTGAAATTTCGATTTTCAATTCGAATTTCCGAATTTTAAGTCAAACTTTCAAAAATAAGTTAGGATTTTTTGAATTCAATCATTTTTTTAAATGAAAATTAAAATTTTAAGTTTAAATGATTGTCCTTGACATTTTAAGAAAAAAAATGAGATTGCGAAAAAAGTCTACATTTTAAGGTCATAATTTTAGAAAGAGTAGAATTTCGAATATAAACTCGAAATACGGACGCATGGTTCTCATAATTTGATAAGAGATTCGGTCGAAACAGTATTAAATTTATGAATCGTCCAACAATTTCCACTCTTAACCATCATCTTACAGAATTCGAGTAATTAATTTGTCTTTACACATCCAGCTGACCGAATTTATGATGTATTGGCCAACTCGGGATGTTATTGTTATTTCGATTCAGAAGAAAAAGTGCTAATTATTAAGTGGTATTTAACCTCCAGAGCGGTGAAGAAGTCGTTGGGCGATTCGCTTTTTCCTACGAAGATCGACCAATACCTGATGCAAAGACGGTGTTAAATATCGTCCCAAATTGAAAAATCGGGATGCATAACAGGTTGTAATAACAAGGGTTGTTGGAAGCGCGTCAACCTGAATGTGACAGGCCATTATCCGACGAAAGAATGGCTAAGGAGTTAGCTGTATTGCATTTGTCGAAGCAAAATGAACCTTGATCTAGTGAACAGATCGCAGAAGAAGTTAATGTGCCATCGCGAACAGTGCGAAATAGAAATGGGTACAACTGTTATAAAGTTTCTGAAACCCAAGAAATATTTCCTGAAGATCGATACAAACGTCTTGAGTTTTGTGAGAGAAAAAGTTGATGTCGATGGACATTTCTTAACCCACGTACAAGAAAGACCATGTAATTTAGACCATTTACGGGATCGAATTGTAGAAGTCCTAGATAATATTTCTCCTGAGATGTTGGCACGCGTAAGAACTGAATTTTACGACAGATTAGGTTATTGCGAAATACCAGGAGGGAACATTTTTGAACCACTTATTACATAAGCATTTTTTCTTTCCATTTTTTTGTTGAATCATTTTTTAAGTTTTCAGTTTAGATTGTCATCACACCGGCTGATTATTTTTACACAGAGTTCATTTTATCTTTTAGAATTTTTGTTTTATTTTTCGTGAGACCCGGTTGATTAAAGAAAACAAATCGTAAAGTATCTGCAATTATTTTCATACTTTTTAGGGTGTGAAAATAATTGTAGAATCAATTAATAGGTAAAGATGTATTTTCCATATAAAACGACACTCTTTTATCGAGCTCCGATAAGGTTCTGATGCAATATCTACAAGACAGGTGTGCAGTTTGCAGCGAATGCGTGGTCATGATTTGATAAGCGCGTCTATCGAGCAATATATTGAAACAGTGTAAATCATACCATCCTTCTCTTTACAAAATTTTGATATGTTCCTTGTTCTTTACACGTTACAGCAGACCGAAATCGTGTACTGGCCCGTAGTGTATACAGTTTCACTTTCCCTTTTTCCTCTCAGAAGAGTTTCGCCTCTGGTATGGTGGACATACTAAGTTACAGTGCTCTTCTGTCTAAACTTTCTTATCCTTTGTACCAATTTTCAATTCAGAAGAGTTTCGCTTCTGGTATGGTGGTCATACTGAGTTACAGTGCTCTGATATTTTAAAATTGGCCCTTTCATTTTTGCATATTCCCTTATATTTCTCTTTTCATTTATTGTTTCTTTTCTTTGTTCCTAAAGAAACCCCCTACGATGGTGGGCGAAACGTCGAACACTTTTAGTAGTTCTTTGACACGGTCCAATCCCGGAAGAAATATATCCTGTATTTTACACTATATTCAAACCAGTGACAAATTTTCAATTCAATTACAGGCTAGATCTAGAAAATAAGCATTGGAACTTCGGCGTGGAGCTTCCCCTTCTCGACATCAAATCCCAGTATGACCTGAAAGGAAAAATTTTGGTGCTTCCCTTAATTAGGACATGGAGCGTGTGAAATGAAGCTCGGTGGTGTGAAAACTCGGGTTACAACAGACATAAACCTCCCTAAAATAGAAGGAAAGGAAGTGCTTGAAATCAACAAGATGAATGTTAGATTTACTGTTGGTAAAATGAAGATTCGCCTTCACAACCTCTTCAATGGAAATAAAGTCTTAGGTGAGATCCTTTTGGAAGGTAGTACTTCATATTCACCATTTTCTTGCAGGCCAAACCGTCAACGCTTTTATAAATCAGCACGCCCTGGAAATTATAAGTGAATTAGAAGAGAATATTGCCGATAATTTATCGGTGATTTTCACGGATATAATAAACAATGTATTCACCAAAATACCTACAGATTTGTGGATATTAGGTGATGAAGAATACGAAAAGTATCAGAAAGAAAGCAGCTAACATGTCAGATGTATTCCAATTATGATCTGTTTTTTGTTTTGCAAATAATGTTGACAATGCTCAGAAACTAAGGCTGAAATCACCAAATTCTTGTTTTTTGTAAAAAAAACCTTCACAAGCTAGATTAATAGATTAAGTTAATGTAGACATGTAACGTTTTACGCGAAAGATGTAAATTAATTAGTATTCGTTTGTTGTTATTTGTTTTTTAGAAGTGATTTGGAATGTGAGAACTAAATAAATCTGACGTATTTTTCCAAAGTGTGTATCCTTGCAGGGTCGATAATTAAATAAACAATTTTACTTATACAACGTGTGGTGACGAAAAGAAACTACCCCACAGCAAATTGATTCGGTATCCAGCTCTTGAAATGCTTACTTTCCACTTTCATGGTCGCACAGGGTAACGATGTACAATAGATTAATTTGCGAACAAAATATAAACTGAACGCCTTAAAATCGATAATTGTAAAGCAATTTTCAATTATTTACTACTAACTCATACTCGGGTCTATTATACAGGATTAGTACTATTTCACGTCTCACCGTTGGGATCTGCTAAACTATTACATATGCAGGGTTGGTTAAATTACAAAAAGGTTGCCTAATTCGTAATTTTTTTTGTGAAAAATATATAAAATATTTTATATGGTTCCTGAAATATATTGAAAAAACTTAATATCATTAATATAAAATATTTTAGGAATCAAGTGAGATATTTCGAATCCGTTTTCATAAGAATATTACCATTAAAATTAGGCATCTTTTTTAAATTTAACCGACTCTGTATCTGCAATAGTTTACAGGGTCCAGTGGCGAGACGTGAAATAGTACTAACCCTGTATATCTACGTGAAAGAAGAGAAAGAATTGTTGGGTCACCGTTTTGAAAATTCCAACTTTTTGAAGAACTATTCGATCGACTTTTATTGAAAATGTCGACTTTTTTCGAAAATTTCGATATCTCAAAATATCCACTCGTTTCATAATGTCTGCCTTTTTTCGTCCGATTGCCAAAATTTCACCTTTTTCTTAAAATTTTAACTTGATTGCGAAAATCTTAACTTTTTTCAAAATTTTGACTTTTAAATAATCTAAACCTTTTTAAAATTCTGGCTTGTTCAGATATATCTTGATTTTTGGAACACTTTTTACTTTTTTGTAATTTTTGTCTTTATTAATTTTTTATCTGAAATTTTCAACTTTTTTGAAAGTTTTCATTTCAGTTATTCAACTTTTTTCCAATATTTTGACTTATGTCAAAGTCGTGAAGTTTTTTAACAATTTCAACTTTTTAAATGTTTGATCTTATTTTTGAAAATATCTTTTTTTGAAATTGTGTCCCAAATTTTTGAACCTTCTAATTCTCAAAATTTTAACCTTCTGGAAATGACGAATTTCTTTTGAAAAACCCGACCTCGATTTTTATTTTAAATATTTTGATAATTCCATTTTTTCTTAATTCGAACTTATTTGATCATATGTTGATATTTTCACCAAGTTTTACTTTTTTAATAATTTTTGTCTTTATTAATTTTTTTTGGAAATTTTAGCTATGTTGAAAATTACCTTTTCAATATTTCAAATTTTTTTCAATATTTTGATCTATTTCGAAATTGTGAAGTTTTTGGACAATTTCGACTTTCTTAAATGTTTAACCGTATTTTTAAAAATAAGCTGAAAGTTTGCAACAAGAAATTCTCAAAAATAGTTGAGATTTAAAAAATGTGGAAATTCTAAAAAAATTGGAGATATTTTCAAAACAAAATTAAAATATTTAGAAAAAAGGTAAAAGTTTTCCAAATTAAATCAAAGATTCAAAAAGAGGCCGAAATGGAAAGAAAATCGAAACATCAGATTGTCAAAATTGTCGAAGTCGAAACTTCGGAAGAAGTAGATGTAGATGTAAAATTTAAAAAAGTGCAGCGTTCAAAAACCGGACGTTAAAAAAATATTTAAAAAAACTGCGAGTTTTGAAAAGTAGTCGTAATTATCAAACAAGCTAATTAGAAATTTTGAAAAATCGAAATGTTCAAACAAATCAAAATTTTCAAAAAAATTGAAACTTTGGAAGCAAGTCTCAGTTTTGAAATGAAATCAAAATTATAAAATTAAATGTTCAGAAATCCAAAATTTTGAAAAAAATACAGTTTTTAAAAAGTCGAAATTTTGAAGCAATTTAAAAATTAAAAGATAGACCAAAATTCTGAAGGAATTAAAATTGAAAAAACCAATCTTTAAAAAAAAAATTTTAATTTTTTAAGGTAGACATTTTGAATAAATTTTGAGATTTGAAAAAATAGACATTTAAAAAGAAAAACAAAAATTTGAAGAAAGTCTAATTTAAAGGAAATAAAAGTTTGCAAAAAAATTTTCAAAAAATAGTTAGGATTTTAACAAATGTTGAAATTCTAAAAAATAGCAGATATTTCCAAAACAAAATGAAAATATTCGGGAAATTTCGAAATTCTCACATAAAAATTTTAAAAAAGTGACATTTAAAAAAAATAGAAGATTTGAAAATATGAAAAGTCGAAATTATCAAACAAGTTAATTGGAAATTTGAAAAAATCGAAATGTTCAAAATAATCAAAACTTTCAAAAAAGTTGAATTTTGGGAGGAAGTCTAAATTTTGAAATGAAAATCAAAATGAAAATTAAAAGTTAAGAAATCTAAAAATTTGTAAAAATTACAATTTTTAAAAAAGTCGAAATTTTGAAGCAATTTGAAAATTAAAGGATAGGCAAAATTCTGAAGAAATTAAAATTTTGAAAACACCAATCTTTTAAAAAAAATTTCAAATTTTTTTAACAACGTAGATATTTTCAATAAATTTTGAGATCTAACAAAATAGACATTTAAAAAGAAAAACAAAAATTTAGAGTCTAATTTAAAGAAAATTGAAAGTTTGTAAAAAAAATTTTAAGAATAGTTGAGATTTTAACAAATGTTGAAATTCTAAAAAAAAGCAGATATTTTCAAAACAAAATAAAAATATTCAGAAAATTTCGAAATTCTTGCATATTAATTTTAAAAATTAGAAAATTTAAAAAAATAGATTTGAAAATATGAAAAGGTCAGAATTTTCAACATGTCAATATTTTGGAAGTAGAAATTTCGGAACAAGTGGAAACTGTAAAATGGTGGATTTATAAAAAAATCTGACACTGAAAAAAAGGATTTTTAAAAAGACTGGAAATTTTAAAAAATGTCGAAATTATCAAATAAAAAAAATGTTCGTTTTGAAACTTTGACCTAAAATCTTAAACATTTGAATTTACAAAATTCTGGTTTTCTGTAAATGACGATTTTTTTTTAACCGTGGTTCGATTTTAATTATAAATCTTGAGATTCTTGAACATTTTAGCTTTTTTTAAAGTTTTAAATTTTGAAATAAAATAAAAATTTGAAAATTAAAAGTTCAGAAATATAAAATTAAAAAAAAATTACAATTTTTAAAAAAGTTGAAATTTTAAAGTAATTTCAAAAGTAAAAGATAGGCAAAATTCTGAAGAAATTAAAATTTTGAAAAAACCGATCCTTTAGAAGCTTTTTTCAAAATTTTTTAACAACGTAGACATTTTGAATAAATTTTGAGATTTAAAAAAATAGACATTAAAAAGAAAAACAAAAATTTGAAGAAGTCCAATTTAAAGGAAATGGAAAGTTTGCAAAAAAATTTTTCAAAAATAGTTGAGATTTTAGCAAATGTCGAAATTCTAAAAAATAGCAGATATTTCCAAAACAAAATGAAAATATTCAGAAAAATTTTGAAATTCTTACATAAAAATTTTAAAAAAGTGAAAATTAAAAAAAATAGAAGATTTGAAAACGTCAAAAGGTCAAAATGTTCAAAATAACAATATTTTGGAAGTAGGAACTCGAAAGAAACTAGAAATTTTGGAAAAAAAGTCAAAATTTTTAAAATAAAGGTCAAAATTTTGAGAAGTATTTAAAAGTAAACAAAACATGCAAATTTTTAAAACTAAGAAGGTATCGTGAAAAGATAGATATTTTCAAAAAAAAAACAGTGAAAATTCTGTAATAAAGTTGGAAGAATTTCAAAAGTCAAAATTTCGCAAAATTAAGTATTGTAATGCTTATTGGATAAAAATTTTACTGGTGGAGTCTACATTTTCAAAAAATAATGACTTTAATTTGGGCAGCATCTTATTTTAGTGTTGAACTTAACACTTCTTCTTTCCAAATGCAATAAAATTAAGTTGAAATATGCGAAGCTATTAGAAATATGCCAGCATCTTACAAATATGCAAAATATGCTTGCATATGTAAGTTGCATATAATCCGCTTTCTAGTTATAATTGAGAAATAAAAAAATTATCTAGCTGATTTAACTGAAATCTGCCTCACATCGACTTATTTTTCTTTCAATGGCAGCTTCTATAAACAAGTCTCCGGCACCCCAATGGGTTCCTCCTTATCCCCAGTCGTAGCAAATATTTTTAAGGAATCTTTTGAAAACACTGCGTTGGAAACTGCGGATTTAATACCCAAGGTTTGGCTTCGTTATATAGATGACACATTTATTGTACAGCCACATGGCAAGGATTCACTAAATTTATTTTTGGAACACCTTAATAGTTTTATTCTTTCATTAACTTCACTATGGAAATCAGAAACAACGGTTGTCTTCCCTTTCTTGACGTACTGGTCACCCGTTTACCAAACAGTCGCGTTTCTCATTCCGTTTATCGAAAACCCACCCATAATAATCGTTATTTGGATGCAGAGTCCCATCATCACCCTTTCCATAAACAGTCTCATAAATTCACTGGTTTCACGAGCTGTAGCAATTTCACAACCGATAAATCTTTCAGACGAGTTGAACAAAATTGGTTTTAACCTCGGCAACAATGGCTACAAATCGCACGACATTGAAACTGTCATTAAACGACATGTTCACCCTACCCCTCGCCCTTCACAAAATTTAATAATTTCTTCTAAAGCCTTTCCTCCTTATGTTCACGGAGTAACAGATCAAATCGGAAAATTATTGAGAAAACACAACATTAAACCCATTTTTTCATCATCCTCAAAGATCCAACAGCTCCCTTCATCTCCCAAAGATAAAATTGTATCCTTTTGTTCTAATGGTGTGTGCAGGGTTCCTTGTTCTTGTGGTTCAGTGTAAATCGGAGAAACGGGGCGATCATTTGAGACGCGAATATCCGAGCACCAAAGATGTCTTAGGTCTGGTTTATTTTGGCAGTCAGCCATTGCGGAACGTCAACATGAGACCGAACATAAGATTCTCTTTGATAATATTTTAATTATATCCAACATTCCCAATTACTATAATAGTAAGATACGTGAGGCTATTGAAATCCAATAAATTCGCTAAGAACATCAACAGAGACGACGGTTACATGGTTTCCTCCATCTGGAAAGCAACCATTGGAAATCTTCGGAAGTGATCGCGCAGACGAATGGTATATAAAGTTTCCTTCCCTTTCCCTCTTTCCTGTCAGAAAAGTTTCGCCTCTGGTATGGTGGACGTACTGAGTTACCATGTTCTTCTGTCTAAACTTTCTTATCCTTTGTATCAATTTTCAGTTCAGAAGAGTTTCGCCTCTGGTATGGTGGACATACTGAGTTACTGTGTTCTGATATTTTGAAATTGGCTTTTTCATTCTTTCACTTTTTTGCATATTCCCTCATATTCCTCTTTTCATATATTGTTTCCTTTCTTTGTTCCGAAAGAAGCCCCCTACGATGGTGGGCGAAACGTCGAACACTTTTAGTAGTTCTTTGACACGGTCCAATCCCGGAAGAAATATATCCTGTATTTTACACTATATTCAAACCAGTGACAAATTTTCAATTCAATTACAGGCTAGATCTAGAAAATAAGCATTGGAACTTCGGCGTGGAGCTTCCCCTTCTCGACATCAAATCCCAGTATGACCTCAAAGGAAAAATTTTGGTTCTTCCCTTAATAGGACATGGAGCGTGTGAAATGAAGCTCGGTGGTGTAAAAACTCGGGTTACAACAGACATAAACCTCCCTAAAATAGAAGGAAAGGAAGTGCTTGAAATCAACAAGATGAATGTTAGATTTACTGTTGGTAAAATGAAGATTCGCCTTCACAACCTCTTCAATGGAAATAAAGTCTTAGGTGAGATCCTTTTGGAAGGTAGTACTTCATATTCACCATTTTCTTGCAGGCCAAACCGTCAACGCTTTTATAAATCAGCACGCCCTGGAAATTATAAGTGAATTAGAAGAGAATATTGCCGATAATTTATCGGTGATTTTCACGGATATAATAAACAATGTATTCACCAAAATACCTACAGATTTGTGGATATTAGGTGATGAAGAATACGAAAAGTATCAGAAAGAAAGCAGCTAACATGTCAGATGTATTCCAATTATGATCTGTTTTTTGTTTTGCAAATAATGTTGACAATGCTCAGAAACTAAGGCTGAAATCACCAAATTCTTGTTTTTTGTAAAAAAAACCTTCACAAGCTAGATTAATAGATTAAGTTAATGTAGACATGTAACGTTTTACGCGAAAGATGTAAATTAATTAGTATTCGTTTGTTGTTATTTGTTTTTTAGAAGTGATTTGGAATGTGAGAACTAAATAAATCTGACGTATTTTTCCAAAGTGTGTATCCTTGCAGGGTCGATAATTAAATAAACAATTTTACTTATACAACGTGTGGTGACGAAAAGAAACTACCCCACAGCAAATTGATTCGGTATCCAGCTCTTGAAATGCTTACTTTCCACTTTCATGGTCGCACAGGGTAACGATGTACAATAGATTAATTTGCGAACAAAATATAAACTGAACGCCTTAAAATCGATAATTGTAAAGCAATTTTCAATTATTTACTACTAACTCATACTCGGGTCTATTATACAGGATTAGTACTATTTCACGTCTCACCGTTGGGATCTGCTAAACTATTACATATGCAGGGTGGGTTAAATTACAAAAAGGTTGCCTAATTCGTAATTTTTTTGTGAAAAATATATAAAATATTTTATATGGTTCCTGAAATATATTGAAAAAACTTAATATCATTAATATAAAATATTTTAGGAATCAAGTGAGATATTTCGAATCCGTTTTCATAAGAATATTACCATTAAAATTAGGCATCTTTTTTAAATTTAACCGACTCTGTATCTGCAATAGTTTACAGGGTCCAGTGGCGAGACGTGAAATAGTACTAACCCTGTATATCTACGTGAAAGAAGAGAAAGAATTGTTGGGTCACCGTTTTGAAAATTCCAACTTTTTGAAGAACTATTCGATCGACTTTTATTGAAAATGTCGACTTTTTTCGAAAATTTCGATATCTCAAAATATCCACTCGTTTCATAATGTCTGCCTTTTTTCGTCCGATTGCCAAAATTTCACCTTTTTCTTAAAAGTTTTGACTTGATTGCGAAAAGTCCTAACTTTTTTCAAAATTTTTACTTTTAAATAATCTAAACCTTTTTAAAATTCTGGCTTGTTCAGATATATCTTGATTTTTGGAACACTTTTTACTTTTTTGTAATTTTTGTCTTTATTAATTTTTTATCTGAAATTTTCAACTTTTTTGAAAGTTTTCATTTCAGTTATTCAACTTTTTTCCAATATTTTGACTTATGTCAAAGTCGTGAAGTTTTTTAACAATTTCAACTTTTTAAATGTTTGATCTTATTTTTGAAAATATCTTTTTTTGAAATTGTGTCCCAAATTTTTGAACCTTCTAATTCTCAAAATTTTAACCTTCTGGAAATGACGAATTTCTTTTGAAAAACCCGACCTCGATTTTTATTTTAAATATTTTGATAATTCCATTTTTTCTTAATTCGAGCTTATTTGATCATATGTTTGATATTTTCACAACGTTTTACTTTTTTAATAATTTTTGTCTTTATTAATTTTTTTTGGAAATTTTAGCTATGTTGAAAATTACCTTTTCAATATTTCAAATTTTTTTCAATATTTTGATCTATTTCGAAATTGTGAAGTTTTTGGACAATTTCGACTTTCTTAAATGTTTAACCGTATTTTTAAAAATAAGCTGAAAGTTTACAACAAGAAATTTTCAAAAATGGTTGAGATTTAAAAAATGTGGAAATTCTAAAAAAATTGGAGATATTTTCAAAACAAAATTAAAATATTCTCTGTAATTTATTGCGAAGTATTCATATTTGTATGCAGTTTAAATTATGCCGTTCGACCAAAAAATATTCCAATGTTTGACATAGTTTGCCGCTATAGAAGAGACTAGTCCGTCATTTACCTGAAAATTTAGCACAGGAATACAAAGTGAAAACCAAAATAGCTTTGGAGAAAGACGAACATATTACTCCAAACCTGACCAAGTCTGAACTTAGAGGAATTCAAAATCTAAGGAATGACTCAAAAATTAAGATTTTTACCTGCTGATAAAGGAAATGCCACAGTAATATTAGACACAAACATTTACAATGACAAAATAAACAATATGATCACTACGGGACCATACAAAAAATTACATAAAGATCCGACAACTTCAATTGAAAATAAAATATATAAAACTCTTTTTAAATATAAAGACAAATTAACACCATTTGAGAGATCAAAATTAACACCACACTATTCCAAAGCACCTCATTTTTACGGCCTTCCTAAAATTCATAAAAGCAACACTCCATTAAGACCTATTGTAAGTTCCATAAACTCTCCATGTCACGAACTCGGTAGATATCTATTAAATATATTAAAACCATTAGTAGGAAACACTGAAACATATTTACATAACACTAATCATTTTCTGGAAAAACTACAAACAATCGATATACATGCAAATCACACAATGGTAAGTTTTGATGTGGTCAGTCTTTTCACCAATGTACCTGTAGAGAAAACTCTAGAAATAATAAAAAATAAACTCACAAATGATGAAAGTCTCAAAGATAGGACAAAATTAGATGTAGATGCCATTATGGATCTTATTCAACTCTGTGTAAAAACAACATATTTCCAAACAGACAGTGAATTCTATCAGCAAGAATTTGGTATGGCGATGGGTTCGCCGTTATCACCCATAAATGGTGAATTTATGGCTAATATTTTTATGGAAGAATTGGAAAAAGTCATACTGAACTATAGTCAAAGACCACTTTTGTCTGGTGGAGATATGTAGATGATGTGTTTGCCGTCTGGCCTCATTCAATAGATACTATAAATCCATTTTTAAACTTCATAAACGAACAAGAACAAACGATAAAATTAACATTGGAAATTGAATTAGATAATAAACTACCCTTTCTTGATATGTTAATTGAGAGGGGCCAAAATGGGATATGCACATCTGTTTATAGGAAACCAACAAACACAAATAAATACCTAAATTACACATCAAATCACAGTAAAAATATAAAAATAGGTGTAATAACTTCTTTAATTGACAGAGCTAAAAATATCAGCACGAGTTCTGAAATATATAATAAAGAAAAAATTAATATTACATCAGTATTACAAAAAAATGGGTATCAAAAAGATTTTGTGGAAAAAGTTATAAACAGAAGAGAAACAGGATCACACAATCATAATCATGGCATCATAAACACATCACCCATTCAAGATAAAAAAACCTTGATTATTCCATACATACCAGGTCTCTCGGATAAAATCAAACGAATAGGCCAAAAGTTCAATATACGTACAGCATTCAAAACCCAAAATACTCTAAGATCATTACTAGTAAATACAAAACCAAAAAATGAAACACAACATACTAAAAATTGTATTTATAAAATAACTTGCGAATGCAACAAAATTTACATAGGTGAAACATCCAGACCTATGTGGATTCGTATTAACGAACATAAGAATTACCTAAGTAAGGAAGATTTTTATGAATCGAAAATTTGCGAAATCATGCATTATTGGCAAAGAAACACATTATAAAAAAAGAAAAATTAAAGAAGCAGCTTTAATTTTACTAAATGGAGATAACTGTGTCGCAAATTGTTCGATTGATATTAACGGTATGTGGCTGCCAATGTTAAAACGAGAAAAACAACTGGGTCGCCTTAGAATCACCTAGGGAATAACCTAATAAACTGTCAGAATTACTTTCTGACAGCTTACAAAAAATTTGTAAAGGAATACATTTGAATTGGTTTTCTGATGACGGGCAGAGAATAACACTGCCCGAAACGTTAAAACTTTAAATAAGCTTGTTGTTATTTATTTTTTACGTCGTTTAAATTTTAATATAGTTTTTAAGTGTTTTTCAGTGTTGAGTCCCAAACAGCGATTGACAAACCAAGATCCAACGCAATCGCTGTTTGCGGCAATCTAAAACAGATTGCCATTCCTTAATAGAAGGTACTGAAATTTAGGATTGTGAAAGGAGTGATCGGCGAAGAAAAAGCCAATAAAACTGCATACAAAAAAAATTAAAATATTTACAAAAAAGGTAAAATTTTTCCAAATTAAATCAAAGATTCAAAAAGAGGCCGAAATGGAAAGAAAATCGAAACATCAGATTGTCAAAATTGTCGAAGTCGAAACTTCGGAAGAAGTAGATGTAGATGTAAAATTTAAAAAAGTGCAGCGTTCAAAAACCGGACGTTAAAAAAATATTTAAAAAAACTGCGAGTTTTGAAAAGTAGTCGTAATTATCAAACAAGCTAATTAGAAATTTTGAAAAATCGAAATGTTCAAACAAATCAAAATTTTCAAAAAAATTGAAACTTTGGAAGCAAGTCTCAGTTTTGAAATGAAATCAAAATTATAAAATTAAATGTTCAGAAATCCAAAATTTTGAAAAAAATACAGTTTTTAAAAAGTCGAAATTTTGAAGCAATTTAAAAATTAAAAGATAGACAAAATTCTGAAGGAATTAAAACTGAAAAAACCAATCTTTTAAAAAAAAATTTTAATTTTTTAAGGTAGACATTTTGAATAAATTTTGAGATTTGAGAAAATAGACATTTAAAAAGAAAAACAAAAATTTGAAGAAAGTCTAATTTAAAGGAAATAAAAGTTTGCAAAAAAAATTTTCAAAAATAGTTAGGATTTTAACAAATGTTATAATTCTAAAAAATAGCAGATATTTCCAAAACAAAATGAAAATATTCAGGAAATTTCGAAATTCTTGCATAAAAATTTTAAAAAAGTGACATTAAAAAAAAAGTAGAAGATTTGAAAATATGAAAAGTCGAAATTATCAAACAAGTTAATTGGAAATTTTGAAAAATCGAGATGTTCAAAATAATCAAAATTTTCAAAAAAGTTGAATTTTGGGAGAAAGTCTAAATTTTGAAATGAAAATCAAAATGAAAATTAAAAGTTAAGAAATCTAAAAATTTGTAAAAATTACAATTTTTAAAAAAGTCGAAATTTTGAAGCAATTTGTTAATTAAAGAAAAGGCTAAATTCTGAAGAAATTAAAATTTTGAAAACACCAATCTTTTAAAAAAAATTTCAAATTTTTTTAACAACGTAGATATTTTGAATAAATTTTGAGATCTAACAAAATAGACATTTAAAAAGAAAAACAAAAATTTAGAGTCTAATTTAAAGAAAATTGAAAGTTTGTAAAAAAAATTTTAAGAATAGTTGAGATTTTAACAAATGTTGAAATTCTAAAAAAAAGCAGATATTTTCAAAACAAAATAAAAATATTCAGAAAATTTCGAAATTCTTGCATATTAATTTTAAAAATTAGAAAATTTAAAAAAATAGATTTGAAAATATGAAAAGGTCAGAATTTTCAACATGTCAATATTTTGGAAGTAGAAATTTCGGAACAAGTGGAAACTGTAAAATGGTGGATTTATAAAAAAATCTGACACTGAAAAAAAGGATTTTTAAAAAGACTGGAAATTTTAAAAAATGTCGAAATTATCAAATAAAAAAAATGTTCGTTTTGAAACTTTGACCTAAAATCTTAAACATTTGAATTTACAAAATTCTGGTTTTCTGTAAATGACGATTTTTTTTTTAACCGTGGTTCGATTTTAATTATAAATCTTGAGATTCTTGAACATTTTAGCTTTTTTTAAAGTTTTAAATTTTGAAATAAAATAAAAATTTGAAAATTAAAAGTTCAGAAATATAAAATTAAAAAAAAATTACAATTTTTAAAAAAGTTGAAATTTTAAAGTAATTTCAAAAGTAAAAGATAGGCAAAATTCTGAAGAAATTAAAATTTTGAAAAAACCGATCCTTTAGAAGCTTTTTTCAAAATTTTTTAACAACGTAGACATTTTGAATAAATTTTGAGATTTAAAAAAATAGACATTAAAAAGAAAAACAAAAATTTGAAGAAGTCCAATTTAAAGGAAATGGAAAGTTTGCAAAAAAATTTTTCAAAAATAGTTGAGATTTCCAAAACAAAATGAAAATATTCAGAAAATTTTGAAATTCTTAGATAAAAATTTTAAAAAAGTAAAAATTAAAAAAAAATAGAAGATTTGAAAATGTCAAAAGGTCAAAATTTTCAAAATGTCAATATTTTGGAAGTAGAAACTCGAAAGAAGTAGAAATTCTAAAAAGATGGATTTAAAAAAAATCTTACACTGAAAAAAAGATTTTTAAAAAGACTGGAAATTTTAAAAAATGTCGAAATTATCAGAAAAAAAATGTTCGTTTTGAAATTTTGACCGAAAATTTTAAACTTTTTAATTCCCGAAATTCTGGCTTTCTGAAAATGACGATTTTTTTTAAACCGGGGTTCAATTTTTATTATAAATCTTGAGAATCTTGAACATTGTGACTTTGTTTAACATTTCAAATAGTTCGAATTTCAAATTTTTCAATTTTTCTTAGTTTTATTCATTCAAAAGTTAACTTATTTTAAAAATTGCAATACTTTCACAATTGCGTTTTTCTTTAGGATGTATTTTCTAAAATTTGAATGTTTTGCAAATTTTTTACACAACAATTTTGATCTTTTCACAAAATTTTGACCTTTTTTTAAATTTTCATTTTTCTATAAATTTGATTATGTTAGAAATATTGATTGTTGAAATTTTTTTAAAAATTTCCACTTTAGTCTATCTTTTAACAATTTCTCAAAGCTTAACCTTTTTTTGAAACTGTAGACCGGTTTTTTAAAAATTTCGACCTTTCCTCGAAGCTTACATTTATAGGTAGTAAATTGGACTCTTATTTTAGAAATTCGACTTTTTTTAGTTTCCACTACTTTAAAAAATTGGAGTTTTGTCGAAATTTTCAACATTTTTAAAATTTTGGAAGTTTTTTTTGGAATTTTAACTTTTTTTTTAAATTCCAACCTTTACCATCAAAATTTCGATTTTTTTTCTCGATGTTAAAAGGTTTTCGAAATTTAATTATATTTATTATATTTACAAAGTTCCTACCCTTGTTTTCAAAATTTCGACTTTTGTGAACATTTTGACTAATTTCCAACTTTTTTTAAAAATGTTAACCTTCTTCAAACTTTAAATTTTTGCAACTTTGACTTTTCGAAAAATTGCTTGTTCCTGACAATTTTTAATTTTTTTTGAAGAATCTACTTTCTAAATTGCGACTTTTTGAATTTGAAACAAATTGTATAAAACGAATTCGAAACGTAACTTTGTTTCGATTTTAAACCTGACATTTTAAATAGTTTCAACTGAAAAGTTTCAAAAATAAATCGAAACTTGAAAGAATTTTCAAGTTTAAAATCTAGACAGGAATTTTGAAAAAAAAAGAGCAAACTTTTGGCTTCCATTTAGAAATTACGATGTTTAAATCGCAATATGGTGAAAGATTTTTTAAAAATATTTTGAAGATCTTTCTTGCAATTTGGATGTCATTTTAAAATTTTGCCTTTAAACTGAAAATTTCGAGAAACAGATTTGTAGAAATTTAAAAGTTTTCTTGACCTTAATCCCTGTATCTCGGCTTTAGGATTTAACTTTGGATATGAAATTTCACTTTCAATTTGGGGAATATTTTCTTCATTCTATTTGTTTTCTTCAGTATTTTATGGGAGATTTTCAGGTTAATCCTAAGTTTTTAATTTTTGTTAGGCTGCAATTTAAAGAAAATAATTAAAAAATTCGGAATTATTCTGAGAAAAAGTTGAGATTCGTTAAAATAATTTTTACAATCTTACGATTGTAACTTTCTTCAAAAAATTTTGATCCATAACAGAAATTTTCAACTTCGGAAATCAAAATAAAAAATATAAAAACTCGAAGAAGGTTGAAATTTTGATTAAAAAAAAGTCGAAAATTCGAAAAACTTTTCTTTTCCAAAGTAAAAATTAAAATTGACATTTTTTTAACCTTGTTGCCATTTTTTCAGCTTCCGGATTTTGACATTTCCCTCAAAATTTTAAGAAATAAGAAATGAAAGAAAATTTCGAATTGTATTTTAAAATTTTAATTTTTATATTTTAATATGGACGTTATTCTCAACATTTCGCTTTTAAAGTCGAAATTAAAAAAACAACTAGAAATCTTTACTTGAAATTGAAAGCTGGGAAAACTTCGGATTTTCTGAAAAAATTTAAAACATTTCTAAAAATAGTTTTTTTTGGTTGGAATTTTGACTTTTTTTTCTAAAATTTTAGTACTTAATATTTTAATTTTAAAGTCAAAATTTCCATCTGCTTCTCAAAACTTCAGTAAAGATCTGAAATTTGGAAAAAATGTTTAGTTGCACTAGATTAAAAATTTCCTAATTTAAGTGAAAATTTTGGAAAAAAAACATCAAATTTTCGATTGTGTGCAGCCTAAACTTTAAATTTCTAGAAGAAACTTCAAAATGTCTAAAAAGAAGATGTTTCCCCAAATTTCGATTTAAGCATCGAAAGTGCCAAACTAAAGGCAAAATTTCAAGGTAAAAATTGAAATTTTTAGAATCTAAAAGGAAAGAAATGGTAAAACGACAAAATAAGCACTGATTACCTGTAAAAATTTAGATAAATACTTGTGGAGACACATTTCTCAAAGATGTCAGCTCTGAAAGCTTATAGGCAACTTTAAATACAATCTTGTGTATTATTCATTACATAAAAATCGCCTATCCGTTAATGCCAATTTTTACTTTTGCAGAGGCTGAATTTTGAAAAATCCTCTCTTAGTTCTCACTAATATATTATGAGGAACATCTGTATGAAATTTCTTGCTCCCAGACCCACCTGTTTAGGCTGTGCGTTGTCTGTGAGCTAGTGCTTAGATGTAATAAATAGATACATTGTGATTTTCATGAAAGGGACACTCGAAATGTAAAATTAACCTCTTTTTGCCAATGAAAGGGCGGTAAAGCAATGGACCAGTTTTATTAGCGAATATCGATTGTACGTCCTAAAATGAATCAATTAGATGCATTTTACAATTATTTATTTGAAAGCTTGATTGCTTCGATAGGGAGGTACAGTTGAAAAACCCCGAAAATTTCAATCCCAAATATTCATTAAATTCATTTCCATTTTACTTCTTAATCAGGAGGAACTATCACATTTTTTTTGTTCCATTGTGATACCTGGATCTCAGAAAATTATTACCTAAATTCAGAAGGTCACATGTACGATGTAACACCACATCAACTGAAGTTGAGTAATCTAGGGAATTTTTTAAAAAGTTAATATTTCAGATTAAAAGTAAGTATTCTCTTAATTAATATTGGGAATAATTTAAAAAAATCCTATTTTAGATTAAAAACTCGTATACCCAACAACCAAAAAGTGGGTTTATTAATGACAGTTCCATTATTTAATGCTATTAATCAATGGGTATAATTTCCCTACTTTGTATCATGAATATTCTATTTCTAATAATAAAATCAATAAATCTTTTAATTTTTCGCTTTATTTAATAAATTGCTAAATTCCATAAACTGCTGGTTGCCTATTGCCAAGAAATTAGGCAACCCGTAAGACACAATTTCTTCAACAAAGAACTTAAATAAATTCTGCTTTCTGGCTGATTTGGGGTGTACAGATTTTATACCTTCACTTAACTATACCAACGGGGGGTCTAATTTCAAAATTAAAATCGAAATTCCAAAAAAAAAACAACTTTAGTAAAATAAGGTCTGAAAATCCAATTTGTAAAAACCAGATCTTTCAGAAAACTTAAAAAATGTCGAAGTTTCTAAAAATCAAATTATATATAAAAAATGCAATTGCCAGAATAAATCGAATTTAGAGAAAAAACACTCAATTTCTGAAAGTTTTTTTTTTAATTTTAATCCACTCGCAAAGGGTAACCCCATTATGCTTTCAAAGCACTGCGAGTAGGATGCAGGAACAAGGATAGATGGCGATGAACCGCCTTCTTAAACAAGGATAGGTTGTAATTTTTGGGGAAAATTCCTTTTGGTAACAAGTTTCATAACTTGGAAGTTCTATAGAAAAAAGAGTCTCCGTAGACAGAAGTCCTCACTGTGTCAAGCTGGACCGCACAGGAATTTGCTGTCTCCGACTGTCTAGTACGCCTCAAGAATCTTGCCCTTGGGATCAATCCTGTTAGTTTCTGCAAGCCTCTTCTGATAGTATTTCTAGAAAAGAGACAAGTCACCAACCATACGCTTGTGCTCTGGTGTTTCGAGAGAATCGGTCAGACTCTCGTCATCAATTAGGAGAATCGCTCTTCTTTAAATTGAATCCAAGAGAGCTAAAGTGTGTTTTGGGGCTGAACTCCAAACATGAGAACAGTATTCTAGTGTTGACCTAACTTGAGCTTTGTATAGTGTTAATAGCTGATGAGATGTGAAGTACTTTTTAGCTCTAAAAAGAAAGCCTAGCTTCTGAGAGGCGGATTTGGCAATGGCGCGCACATGATCGTCCCAAGAGAAGTTAGTGCTCGCATTCACTCCTAGGATAGATAGATTAGATCCCATCGGAAGGATTTTACCGTCCATTAGTATGTTTGTTGCATTATCCCTTGATGTTTTCTTAGAGAAAGCCGCGGCCTGAGTTTTTGAAGCGTTGAAGTCGACCAAATTGTTCTTACCCCATTCCAGAATAATCTCGAGATTTCCATTAATCGTCTGTAACTGTTATTCCCTTAGTCGATCTGAAGCAGCGATAGATAATGGTTTGTCGGAGAAAAAAGATGACACAAGATTACTATCATCTGCGTAGCTGTATATAGGATTGGAAGTTGAAGCTAAGAGATCGTTTATGTGTAACCGAAATAGAATAGGAGACAGAACAGACCCCTGAGGCACCCCTGTGTTAATATCAAATGTCTCGAATGACATGCCATCGACGACGACCTGAAGAGATCTGTCAGCGAGAAAATTGGATATCAAATGACAGAGTCTTGGAGGAAGATCATAATATGTTAATTTGACGAGAAGAGATCGATGCCAGACTCTGTCAAAAACCTTTGAGATATCCAATGCCACAATCCTAGCCTCACCATGTTTTTCCATAGCTGAGTTACAGATATGAGTAACATATGCCAGTAGATCGCCAGTGGAACGTTGTTGTCTAAAACCGTATTACTTGTCGGAGATGATTATATTTTCCTCCAGATATTTAAGAATCTCGATGTTGATAACCATCATTTTAAATATAACGGGTAACAAAGATATAGAGCGATAGCTGTTAGCCAAATTCCTTATTCCCTTTTAAGGGACAGGCTGCACTCTATCAGATTTTCAGATGTTAGGGAATACACCTTAGTTCTAAGAGAGTGTGAATAATTTGCTTAGGACAGGAGTTATCTCTGGGGCGCACTTCTTAAGAACAATAGCGGGAATACCATCAAGGCCAGAAGCTTTCGAAGTGTCAAGCTCAAGGAGAATCTTCCTGATTGTGCGTTGTCTGAAAACAACTTCAGGCATTGAAGTGCCAATCTTAGGAAGAATAGGAGGTTCCGTGTTAAGGCTAACATGTCAGCCTTTTCCTTGGAAGTAGTAGCAATATTGCTATATTCATCGAGTAAAGGTGGAAAATTTAAAGATGTTAAATTATTTCCAATCGACTTTGCAAATCCCCAAAAGAATCTGGAACCGTTTGGACAGTTGATAAGCCTCTGGCACATTTTACGATCGAAATCACCTTTTGCCTCGTCAATAACCAGTTTACAAGAATTTCGTGCATTTACAAATACGGTCTGAGTCTCGACTGAGGTATTATTTCCCCAACGACGATATGCGCAATTTTTACAGGAGACAGCCCGAGTTTTTTACTGAACCAAGATTTTACTGGAGGCAGACTTCTTTTGGGAGTGGGGAATTGAGCATTCCATGCCAGGATAGTTTCCGTGATGAATTCGGCGACTTAGGAAGGGTTGTCTGAGTTAAAGCAGACTTCCTGCCATGGGAAAGATGCACAGAAGTCTCTTAATTCTTTCCAGTTTGCAGAGTTAAAGTGCCAAACCCTACGGGACTGCGTCTGGGAAAGAAGTGGTATATGAAGCGTGCGAGATAGCAGCCTCTCGCACTTGTGATCCGAATTTCGAAGCGGTGATCTCACAGAGATTTTATACGAATCTGGTGAATTTGTAAGGAAAAGCTCGAGTAGATTAGGTTGATGAGTATCTACATCAGGAATTCTTGTGGGTTCCTCAACTAATTGCGATAGTCCACAAGTGATGGCGAAAGCCTCTGCCACCCTTCCCGCGTCGTCGGTTCGGAAAGAAAACCTTAACCAAGGGATGTTGTGTACGTTGAAGTTACCGAGAAAGACAACCTCAGCTTTTGGATAATTCGTCTGCAGGTGATCAAAGGTTACCGAGAGATAAGAGAAGAGCTGTCTGTATGAGGAATCGTTTGGAGACAAATAAAGTGAACAAATGAATATTAGTTCGTTTTTGGAGCAGATTTTCAGCCAAATCACATCATGATCAGCAGATTCCAGTGCTTCTTCTCGTTGACAGGACAGGTTGCTTCGAATAAAAGCACAAATTCCCCTCTTATGTCGAAATTTTGTGTGCAAGTCGTAGTTAGGGTAAAGCTAATGGATTGTATTGATGGATGGGGAGACTTGGGTTTCTGTCAGAGACAGCACATGGGGTCTTTCCTTTTGAAGGTGTTGATGAACCGAGTTTAGATTTAAGTTTAGACCCCGGATGTTACAAAATTGAATTTTGAATGAATTGTTTGAAAGAAACTTGGCTCGTGGTACATTAAAATTTTCCGTCTTTAAAAAAATCTCCATATTTTCAAAAAAATCGAAGCTTCGAGGTTTAGATATTAAAAAACTAATTCGTAATGTTTCAATAAAGTCGAGATTTTTAGCGAAAGTCAAAGCTTTCAAAAAATCAGAATTTTGAATAGATGGAATTTTCAAAATAGCAGAAATTTTGAGGGAAGCTGAAATTGTCATAGTAATAAGGTTTTTTTTAAAAAAAACTCGACAATTTTTCCAAAAAATTTAAAATTTTCAAAAAAGAGCCGATTTTTTTTTTTATTATTAAAAGGTCCTAATTTTTAGAAAATGGAGAAATTTTGAAAAAGTCGGAGATTTAAAAAATAAAGGTATGATTTTCAACAAAGATCCAAATTTTCAAATAAAGAATATTTTAAAACTACTTTTTGAAAAGACAAAATGTTCACGAAGTTAAAATATCAAGAAAGAGTAAAATTTTGAAGAAATATGAAAATTTTCAAATATTCATTCAGATTTTGAAAGAAGTCGTTTTGAAAAAAAGTCCATATTTTCAAAAAAATCGATAATTTGAAACTCAAAAATTTTAAAATGAATTAGTAATTTTTCAATAAAGTCGAGATTCTTTACGAAAGTCTAAACTTTCAAAATATCAGAATTTCAAGAAAATCACAATTTTGAATAGATGGAATTTTCAAAAAAGCTGAAATTTTGAAAGATGTTGAAATTGTAGTAAAAATCGAAATTTTTCAAAAGAGTACCAAATTTTCCAAAAATTTCCAAATTTTCGTAAAGTCGAAGTTTTCAAAAAATTCCAAATTAAGGAAAAGAGGAATTTGAAAATAGATAGTTTGAAAAAGGTCGAATTCCCCAACAAAAAAAATCAAAATCTTGAAAAAAGTCAAATTTTTAAAGGGGAAATTTTGAATGAAAGTTGAAATTTTCAAAAGTCGAAAGTTAAAAAACCAAATTTTCACAAAGGTCCAAATTTTTAATTTCTAAAATAGGTTTAGATTTACAACAACAAAAAATCGAACATATCACAAAATAATCCAAATTTAATAGTCAAAGCTAGACATTTTTAAAGAGAGCCGAAATTTTTAAAAAGATTTCAATTTTTACATTCTAAAAGGGTCCAGAGCCAACATTTCGAAATTTAAAACTTAAACGATTAAAATTCTTAATGAAAGTCGAAATTATGAAAAGGTCGTAATTTTTAGAAAATGGAAAAATTTTGAAAAAAGTCGGGGATTTTAAAAAAGTTTAGATTTTTAATAAAGGTCTAAATTCCTATATAAAGAATTTTTTAAAGCTACATTTTGAAAAATCTAAACAATCAAAAGGTCGAAATATCAAAACATATAGAGATTTTCAAATATTCAACATTTCTAAAGTCGCCGTTTTGAAAAAAAAAACCAACATTTTCAAAAAATTGAAATTTTGAAATAAGTCTTAAATTTTTAAAATAAATTCATAATTTTTCAACGAAGTCGAGATTTTTAACGAACGTCAAGATTCTCAAAAAAAAAACAAAACTTCAAGAAAACCGAAATTTTGAATAGATGGAAATTTCAAAATAATCAAAATTTTGAAGGAAGCCAAAATTGTCATGAAAAACGAAATTTTCAAAAAAATTAGCAATTTTCCAAAAAATCAAAATTTTCGAAGAAAAACTGAATTTTTTAAAAAAGTTCCAAATTTTCAAATAAAAACCAAATTTTCAAAAATTGGAAGTTTTTAATAAATTCGACATTAAGAAAAAGTCGAATTTTGAAAATAGGTCGTTTGAAAGAGTCGAATTCTTCAAAAAAAAATGAAATCTTTAAAAAGAGGCTAAAATCTTGAAAGAAGGTCAAATTTTAAAAGAGGGGAATTTTCAGGACTCGAAATTTTGGGATTAATTTTGAAAAATCGTTTGTCAAAAATTAAGTTTGTTTTTCCTCAAAATTTGGACTTTTTCAAAAATGTTGTCTTTTTTCTTGAAATTTGAATACTCTTTCGAGATTCTGAATATAAATATTCAAAATAAAAATTAACATAAAATTTTTAAATTCAAGTTAGCACTTTTGCGTTTGAAATCTATCTTCTGCTAACATTTTAAGCAAAAATTTGAAATTTTTAATGGAAATGTAAATTTTAAGAATAAAAGTAAAAAATTTCACAAAAAGTGTAATTTGAATTATTTCTAAAGTTCAATTTTTTATGAGAAAATTGAAAATTTTAAGGTCAACAACAAATTTTCATTTTTAAAGACAACATTTAGTGAAATTTGTGAACAAATTTAACATTTTTAGAATAGATTTTTGACAAAAGTTCAAGTTGCAAAGGGTTGAACTAGCAAAGGACCATATTTTCGAATTTATACAAGAGGTTTAGCGAAAGCAATTACATAATATTTAAGAGAATACACAATTTTGACTTCTAAATTCTAAACAAATCACAGTTTTGAGGCTTGAGGAAAAAATCAAAGCTTTCAGAATAAAAATTACTATTTTAACGTAAGTAAAATTGTTGCAACTTAAAGTTATACATTTTCTAACCATATATACCATTTCAAGTTTATTGTAAAAATTTCGACCCCAATGCCAAGATTCCGGCTTTAAATTGGAATATCATGTTGGATTTTTTTGCTAAAATTTTGACTTGAAATTTAAAAATTTTTAGGTTAAATTTGAAACTGCGAGATTTTAGCGAAAATTTGAAGAAAAAAATCATATTTTGGAATTTTTGGAAGATTTAGGAAGTCGGCAGCAGGAATTTAAATTTGGGATTTCGAAAAAAAATTGAAATACTAAAATCAAAGTGGAATTTGAAGAAAAAATCGAAAATTTGATTAATAACTTCAAAAAATAGAGGTATCAAATTAAGAAAAGAAAATTGAAAGTCAAAGAAAGAATTTTTTAAAAAAAGGGTGCCAGAAAAATTTCTAGAAAAACTCGAATTTGCAAAAAAATTGTAAGGAAAACCTGATTTCTCTAGCTTCAATGAAAAACATGCTACTACTTTATTCCAAAGATACAACAAAGCAAATTTTTTTCATTTTAAACTCGAAATTTTAGAAGAAGAAAAGAAATATTTCGAGTACTTTCCAAATAAAAGTCCAAATTGTAAGAAAAAGTTAAAAATCTTGATAAAAGATTCAAGTTAAAACTTAAAATTTTTATTTGAGTTGAAAATATGAAAATTGTATGTTTCTAATCTAATCTAATCAGAAATGAGAGAAGAAGATGAGATAAAAGTTGCATGGAATTGTATACAATTTTGAAATAAAAATTGAAATTAAAAAAAAAATTTAATCTTAAGTATAAAATAAATAAATATTTTAAGTATATAAATTCGACAAACCGAAATAAACCGATATTTTTTTTTCGGTTTCATTCCGGTTTTCGTTCCGGCGAAAATAACGGTTTTTTTCGGTTCTCGGTTTCCGTTCGTTGGAAGCCCTGGATTCTATTCTAAAATGAATCTTTTTAAAAAAATGTTCATATATATATATATATATATATACATAAATACAAGAATTTAACAAGAGTCGAATAAAAAAAAGTCGATATTTTCAGATAAGAACGAAATCTTAAAGAAAGTAGAAACTTTTAAAAGTAAATATTTAAATGACAACATTTTGAAAAGTGTCGAAATTTGGGAAATCAGAATTTTAAAAAATTAACTTTTGAAAAATGATGACAACATTTTGAAAAGATATTGGTAAACAGGCCCGTAACCAGGATCTTATTTCGGGGGGGTGGGGGGCTGCGATTCTTCTGCTAAAACTGTCTAGTCTTTGTTTGTGTTTAGGTTAGTGTTAAGAAGCAACGGTCGAATACTACTTTACTATTAATATTATTATTGTACACAAGTATACTAAAATATAAAAAAATACACTAAAAACATTTTTAGAGTCTAACTCTTCTAACATTCTGACAAAGTAATTTAACAACGACGGTGTCTATTTATCTTAATTTAATTTCTAAATAAAAACAGATGTGTGGTAAGAATGTCTAGAAAAGTCTACATTTAGAGTGAACAAACTCGTTCTAGAAAAAGTTTAATTACGACCTTGTTTATACTTAAAAATAACTAGAATTCATTAATAAACAGTTCTTGACTTTTTTAGAAATTTTGAATTTCCGAATAAAAAGTGGAATATTTTCGAACTCGAAATTTTTAGTTTTTTAAATTCGAAATTTTAGAAATAAGTTAACATTTAGAATTACTCTAAATCCGAAGAAAAAAGAAGCTTCAATTTAAAAAAAAAGGTTTGAAGTCAAAAATTTCTAAAAAAAATCTCTAATTTCCAAAAGATAAAATCTATTAACAAAAACTAATAACATTCAACATTTTCTCTTGAAACAAAATTTAAAAAATAAACTTTGATATTTCCTGAAATTAAAATACAAAACTTGTCCCTTGAAACCAAGAAAGATTAAAAAACACAACAAAGGCTGAAACTTTTAGTGTTTTCTCAAAATGTCCAGAGAATCTTTTTAAATTAAATGTCTTGAAAAAAAGTCTAAATATTTTTTAAGAAATCTGAATTATGAACCAGTGCTAATGTAAAAATTTTGATAAATAAACTAAAGTCATTAGGCCCTTTTTTTTTCAAAATTTCGACTTTAATCTTGACATTTTTAAACTTGACGTAAAAAATGTAAACATTTTATAAATGTTCTTAAAGTTTAAAGTAATAAGTAATAAGTAATAAAAGTAAAGTAATTTAAAGTTGAAATGTCGTGATTAAAAGTAAAAAATTTCTTAATTAAAATTGAAGTTTGATAACTAAGATAGAAATTTCAATATTTTTTTGGAAGTTATCACTTGGAAGTCGAATTTTTGAGAAAAAAGTCTAATTTGCGAAATTGTAATCGAAATATAAACAAATCAACTTCATAACTAAAAATTTCGAAACTTTTTATTACGAAGTTAAAACTTTTTGAAAATATCAAAAATTTCGAATTGAGTCGATGGGTTAAAGTTATTAAAAATATCCTGAATTTTCCAACTTAAAAATGCTCAAGTTTTGCGTAAAACTCGAAATTTATAGAAGAATCGACATTCGAAGTTCAATCGCCATGTTAGAAAAATTATAGAAGAAATTCATGCAAATAACTTATTAAAAAGTAATGGCTTACAAGAAATTTCGATTCTTTAGTAAAAGGCCCAATATTCAAAATTTTTACAAATACCGAATTTAAAATTTAAATTTTTAAATTCCAAAACTGTAGAACTATTATCACAAAATCCAAGTTTTTCTCAAAATTTGGTGTTAAATCTCCAAAAAACGCTTGTATAAATTTCAAGTTTTTCTCAAAATTTGAATTTTTTTTTCAAAATGGGGCGTTTAAGCTTGAAAAACTTGCAAAATTCAACATTATTTTAATAAAATTTAAAACGTAAGATTAAAATTTCAAACAAAAACAAGAAATTTCAAGAAAAGTTTAAATTTTTCTAGAAACGAAATCTCAGTAAAAATTTTAGAATTTAGGGTGACAATTCGAGAATGAACTCAAAATCTTAAGAACTTTTTCATTTGAAAATGTTATACCCTTTCTGAATATCCTGAGTATAACCTAAAATCTATTTTTTTTTAATTTTGACTGATATTTTAAAGTGTTTTTTTGTTAATTGTGAGTTTTGGCCTGTTAATGCCTTTTTTAGAGTATTTTACCTTTTGGTGCTTTCTTTAGCTTTTCGTTTTTGCTTAATTTAACATTTTGCTCACTTTTTTACCTTGCCTGATTGTGCTTTAAATCTGGTCTCTAATAATAATAAATGGCGCCAAATTTGAAAAAAAAACATCCTTGCATTGCAGTACGAAAATAAAATGATCCATTAAAAACGGTTTTTAAAAAGATCGCTTATATGGAAAGTTCAGTTCTATCTAGTGTAAAGCCAAAAAATTTCGGGGGGGGGGGCTGCAGTCCCCAAGCCCCCCCCTGATTATGGGCCTGCTGATAAAACTAGACACTGTTAAATGTCGACCTTTTCAAAAAATTCAAGGATTTTGATAAAGTGAAAAAATTTAAAAAAAAAAGAGTAAATTTCGAAAAATAACTTCGTGTTAGTTTTGGTGATAACGCGGGGCCCCTCAAGTGTGAGGTCCGATTCGGCCCAATCGCTTCAATCGCCTTAAATCTGGGCCTGCAAATCGAATACCATATACACAAACACAAATGGATTTGGATTTTGAAATTAATGATTAGAATGTGTGACATTAGTGCTTAAACTTCATTGAACAATTAAAAAAATATTTAATTATTCAATTTAATAAATAAGGTAGCACATTTTTGGATGAAAATTTATAATAGCGACTGTTTAATGATCTGAAGGTTTCTTTCAGATACATAAAAACAATACATCCTTATTATGAAAGTTAGTCAGATTGCGCGGTTAAAATTACTAATTGTATATCCCCTACCAAGGATCTTACAACATTCATAAAAAGTCCCTACTCTGCGTTGTTATAACCCCTGTATAAAATAAAGGTACTTGCTTTCTCTACGCTGCCGAAGGCGCGTGTATTAATAGCTTTAGTGATCGATTGGTTCAACTCATTGATTATTCCAAAGAACCGGCAACATGAAAATTGAATTTTGTGCTTTCCTTTACCTTATTTCGGTGGTATTGTGCCAAGAAAAAAATACAACATACGAAACACGTAAGTTAGGTTTAATTATCACCTATTATTATTTTTTTATATTTATTTTATATAAATTTTTATCTTGAAGAGAAAATTTTAACTCAGAAGCTAAGATTTTAAATTTACTTACTCATAAGTTTAATTTTTTTAATTCATCTAAAATATTGTCGAAAGAATGTCAGACCTTAACTTCTGAATTAAATTTTTTGAAATTTATAAAAATATTCCGGTTTTTAGATGAAATTTCGAGAAAAAGTGGAAAGTTGATAATGAAATAAATTCTCAAATTTTACGTTTAAATATTAAATTTTGACTTGACAAAATTTCCAACTTTCAATTTTTTGCACAAAACTTAAAAATTTCCACAATCGACATTTTGGCATTATAACTCAAATCATGACATTTTTTAATAAATTAATTTTTGTGTCGAAGTTTTCTCTTTGTCAACTTTCAAATAAGATTTTCTCTAAAAGTTTTGACTTTTCTCTTTTGGAATAAAATGTGATATGAAAAAATAACAATTCAAGTTTAAATACTGAATTTTGAAAAAATTTCGAACCTATGTAAAAAATTCTCAAAATGTCCATTTCAGTCACAAAATTTTGGCTCTATTAGTGAATATTCCCCTTCTTTTTCGAAATTTTGCTTGAAACCGAAACATTTCTAAAAAGGCTGTGTAAACTTTTAAAACAATTTTCGATCATGTATTCCCTCCTTCAGTTCTCTAACTAGGTACTCGAAAAATTTAGGTTAGGTTCTACTTGGCGTTTTGTTTCCTATTTTTTACTTGCAATAAGTAACAAAATGTGATTTTCCACTGCGTTTGTTCCATGCAGAATATACGAAAACTTATCCAAAATAGAAATATTTATATTCAATTGCCTGACTGTCTTTGAATCTGAAGCGAAAAATATTCAAATTCTATTGGTTTAGTAATATTTTTTGTTAATTAACATCAAAAAATTTCACATGGTGACAATTTTTTTGAAATTAGGTTAGAAAAGTATTTCAAATGCACCCTTTGCAGCAGATACTGTTGCATTAGACATTTTTTTGGAGAAGGGTAAAATTAAATAGTTAACCTTTTTGTTATTCTTTGAATAAATCGATTCTCGTAAAGTACACAAGAGAATTTGCAATATTCAACTTGACCTTAAGATATTGATCTATTAGTTCACCACAAAGAACATTAGAATTCTATACGTATGTGCAAATACACGATTATTTCATTTCCCCCACACATTGCAAAATTAACACATTAATTTTTCAGAAAGTCATTAACGAAGTATTGCACATAATCTCGTGCAGTTTTTACAGGATATCAATGAAATGTCAGACCTGATTTCTTACAGCTTCAATGAAACTTCACGGAAAACTGACGCAATATCCATTAAAATTCAAAATGAGAAACTACTGTAATTATTTTGGCCTTAATTTGGACTTTTTTTTAAGACTTTTATCAGTAAGTTTAACTGAATGCCAAACCTACTAAAGACAGCCTAAATATTAATGCCATAACTTTTTTAAATATTTTAGATTTTTTTCTATAAAATTTTTGATAATCTATTAGGTAAAATTTGGTTCACTTTAAAATGTAGGAAAAGGTGGAGTCAACAGATTTTGGATCTGAACGTAAAGAAGAACGACACCTGAGTTGCGGACGTTGCGTAATTACTTACGCAATTAAATAAAATAAGAACACTAATTTGCCATGGGCGCTCCATGGGTTTGTATAAGTAGTTACGTTGTGTATTATTCAGTTTGACATTCAAATTTCAACGGCACTCGTTATACAACCGCATATTGCAAACGCAATAGATAATTTCCTCAATTCAATTTCGGTTAAAAATGATGTACAAAAGCTCTGCGTTTTAATTTCGCAACGCAGGACCGGCTTAGAACACATTAGGTATTAATTTCAGAAATTTTACAAGGACGAATATTGCGATAGTATTTTCATTTAATTATTTCCAGCAATTTGCCAATTTCAAGTTTTTTGGGGAGCTGAAAATAAGGAATTTAAATATGACGTCAGAGAAATATTTTTTTAATTCGACTTATTAGACCTTTTTCTTGAAATTTCTGCTTCGAAATTTTTGGACCTTCTTTTTTGGATTTTTCTGAAGTATGTTTTTTTCAATTTATTTAACATTTCTTCGGCCCAGTTTGAAAATATTTGAATTTTTTTGATTTGTTGACAATTTTCTAAACAGTTTTTGAAATGCGACCACGTGATATTTAAATTTATTGAAAACGTCACTTCATGACAGTTCACAAATTAAGAGGTTAGTTCATTTTATTTGTGAACTGTCATGAAGTGACGTTTTCAATAAATTTAAATATCACGTAGTCGCACGAAAATTGTCAACAAACCAAAAAAATTTAAATATTTCCAAACTGGGCCGAGGAAATGTTAAATAAATTGAAAAAAACATAATATTTCCGGTCAATAAGGATCTGCCATGAAGAATTTTCTGAAGTAGTTGAGCCTTGAATTTAAATACATAAATATTCGGTTTGCTGCATGAACTAGAGGGGGATAAGTTCAAAAAAAGACAAGTTTTGTAAAAAGTTCGAAATTTGAGAAAAAAGTCGAAATTTCAAAATATTTCAAGGAAAGAATAGATTTTGAAGCTGAAAAAGAAATTTTAAGTCTCCCAGTTGAATACATAACTTTTCGGTTTGCTGCATGAACTAACAGGGGACCAGCGCCTCACCTTACCCTTTTCTAACTACGACTATGGTTAGCTAGGATATGTTCCTTAATATTACATGTGCGTTGAAAAAACAAAATGGTCTAAAAACTTTTTTAAGAAAAATAGGTACCAGAAATAAAACTTTATATAATCAACTATCCAAAGTTGCAAACAGTTTATGCAATTTTCTGGTTTGTTAAATTGAAAAAGTTCGAATTGTTTTGTTTTACATATAAACTCGATAACAGCACAAATATTCCTTTATTTCTGCTAGCTGCTCAGCCAAAGCAAAAACTAACAAAGAAAATAGAGGGCCCCGCAAAGAAAACTCTAATCGGGCCCCACCCTTATTGGATCCAAACCTCAAGGAAACTTCTATTAATGTAGAAAAAAATATATATATTTTTCAAAAAAAAATCGGTAAAAGAAGAATTAGAGAAAGGAGGAATTTTAATAAAAAAATATTAATTTCCACCAAAAATTTGAGAACTCCAATTTTTTCAAAATAAATGTGAAAATAGTCAAATTTTTAAAAAGCAATGAATTATTACACGAAAATTTAAACAAAGGTGAAATTTTTTAGCAAAAATACGAGATGTATTTTAAGAAAAAAATTATAACTTAAGATTCAATTTTTTGATAAAAAGCGTAATTTTCAATTTTTATTTTGAACGTTTCATTAAAAATCAAATGTTCCACACCGTTTCTCGTAATTTGGACTTTGAAACCCAAAATGTCGATGAAAAATTTAACGTTATTTAGTAGTAGTAAAGTAAAATTTGAAAACCCAATAAAGCTCGGAATCTATAATTTTTTTAATGTCAGTGTCAAGAAAAAGTCAAAAATTAGAAACAAACTTGAGATTAGAGAAAAATTTTGAATTTTTTACTTTAAAATTCATAATAAATATATTGATATTTTGATGAAAACTTGAATGTTTAACTTAATTTATCAAAATTTTTTGAAAAAGGAATCGAACTTTTAAGGAACTCTTGAGACTGTTATAAAACAAATTAATTTTTTTGAAAATTTTGACTTTAGAAAAAAAGTCAAAAGTATCTCTTTGAAGATGATAGCTTGGCTATCGAAACGCGTTAGAGCAACCTTTGTTGTGTTTTTTATTCTTTTTTGGTTACAGGGGACAAGAGTCGTATTTCAATTTTTAAAGATAATCAAGGACCAGTCCATTCCACCAAAAAAAAAGGATATCGAAATTCATACATCTAAAAATAACCTCAAAATATCCACTTTAATCTTAAAAAGCAGCCTTAGAGCAACTATTGTTGTGGTTTTAATCTTTCTTGGTTTTAGAGGACAAGATTTGTTTATCAGTTTTTGAAGATAACCAAGAACCAGTCCGTTCCATCTCAATCTCATAACTTTTTCTCGAAATTTCGCTATAAAATGGAAAGATCGAGAAACAAAAGACGTTTAATAACAAAATTGCAAAATTTCTAATAGAATTAAATAAGAAAATCTTAATTCTAATTTTTGACAGAAAAAACAAAATTTCAAAAATGAATTTGAAATTTAGGGAAAAATTTCGAGAATCGAAATATCCTACTTTTTTTTCGAAATGTAATTCTTCAAAATTTCTTAAAAAACGAATCAAATCTTTGGGATTGTTATAAAACAAATTAATTTTTTTGGAAGTTTTGCCTTTAGAAAAAAAATCAAAAGTATCTCTCTGAAGATGATAGCTTGGCTATCGAAACGCGTTAGAGCAACCTTTGTTAAATTTTAATCTTTCTTGGTTTCAGGGGACAGTATTTGTATTTCAATTTTTGAAGATAACCAAGTACTAGTCCGTTCCACCAAAAAAAAAATTGATTCTTTCCAAGTTTTTACTGAATTTTTTTTTAATTTCGAAATTGAACTTAAGTGCTTTCAGATTTAAAAGTTCGGGTTTAAATCGATTCTTAAAACGTCGCGTCGTCCAAAATTACACATCACCATGACAATTTTTTTAGTTTCCTATTTTTACGTTTTTCCCGATTTTTTTAAAAATTGTTTTCTAAATTTCTAAACCTAGAAATCTAACATTCCTTCTTTGATTATCATGGTTCATTTAAGGTTAAAAATTCGTGAACAACACCTTGGATTAAAATCAGGATTTTTTTTGTAAAATTCCGATATTTTATCATATATCCTTCGTCGCTTTAGCTCAAAATTTTTATTTTTTTAAAGAAATCGATTTTCCATGTTTTTTTCCAATCTTGAGAACTTTGTAAAAATGTTCAGGAAATGCAAGTTGGCAACATTTAAATACCAGTATTTGCGCGATTAAGAGTCCTTAGTCCGAAAGACAGGTCCGCGGACAGGCCCGGATCCAATAGGTGCGGGGCCCGATTTGATTTTTCTTTACGGTCCCTTTATTTTATTTGGTTTTTGTTTTGGCTAAGCAGCTAGTAGAAATAAAATAATGTTTGTACTGTTACCGCATTTATATGTAAAAAAAAAAACAAATTAAACTCTTTCAATTTAACAAACCATTAAATTGCACTAACTGCTTGTAACTTTGGATAGCTGATTATATAAAGTTTTATTTCTGTTAACTATTTATTTTTAAATAGTTTTTTAGACCGTTTTGTTTTATCACCACACATGTAATATTAAGGATCATATCCTAGCTAGCATAGGCGTAGTTAGAATAGAGCAAAGTGTAGAGACCGATTGGGCCCAATCGCTTCAATCGCCTTAAATCCGAGCCTGTTGCCAGAACATCGAAAGTAAATAGATAGTATCATCAGATTATAGAACAATTAAATAGAACAAACAATAATAATTTTAGTCCAAATTTTAAAAGAAAAAGTATAAACTAACCAAAATATTGAGAAAAAAAAACCAAATTTCAAGAAGATAATAAAATTTACCGAAAAAATCTAGTTCAAGCTTCAAAAGAAAAAATGTAAGTTTTAACAAAATACCGAAATTAGTAAAAAATATCTGTTAAAAAAAATTTAATAAACTTAAATTTTGAAAAAAACAAAAAAGAATTTTTACTCTAAAGTTACAACCTGGCAACAGTAAAACTGAAACAAGCAAGAAATTCAAAATTTCTAACGAAAAAGTTGAATAATTACAACTGAGCTGAGTCACCAAAATCTCTTTAAAGATTCCAAATTTCGACTTTAAATTTTAAATTCTAGAAAAAACAATAGACTAGAAATTTTTGGGAAAACACACTTTTACAAAAAATTTAAAATTTATAATGATTTGTTTCGATATTTTAAATGAAAATGGTAGAGAAAATGACAGAGAAGAAAATCTTTAAGAAATCATTCTGAAAAATTCGTGAGCAGAAAACCTTCTGAGTAATGTGTATTTCCATTTAAAAACTAAACGAACTGGGCAAATCGGATTTCCATATTAAAGTTAAAATTTCGAAAAGGTAGAAATGTCAAAAAGTCCAAAGAAGGTTTCACAGAACTGGCATTTTCAAGCGCACTAATCTTAAACGATTAGCAAAAGATGCACCGACGTCATCTGCATTGAGATTCAAATCGATTTGAATCTCAATGCAGATGACGTCGATGCATCTTTTGCTAATCGTTTAAGATTAGTGCGCTTGAAAATGC
Organism: Dastarcus helophoroides; assembly: GCA_028583605.1. Taxonomy (NCBI): domain Eukaryota; kingdom Metazoa; phylum Arthropoda; class Insecta; order Coleoptera; family Bothrideridae; genus Dastarcus; species Dastarcus helophoroides. The sequence goes on along the minus strand of CM053336.1, from coordinate 19,358,620 downwards.
CAGTTCTGCTGGCGAAATACGTATCGCGTAATTATTTATTTAATTGCCGATGTGGTAAAGGGGTGAAACCTTCTTTGGACTTAATCACAAGCCACAGTGTTTAGTTCAGTGCTTTAGAGAAATGTCAAAAAAAACGAAATTTCCAAGTCAGTTTTTATGAAAAAAATAGTAATTTCTCGAACAAGTCAAATGTAGATAAAAAAAATTGCAACTTTCAAAACTATTTCCCTCACAATTTTTATTTCATTTATATTTTGTTATTTTCTTAAATTTTTTTTTCTCAATTTTTCATTTTCTCAAAATTTCCTAATAATATTATTTTCAGATTTTTAGTTTTCTATTAAAATTTCAATCAAATTTTGGAAAAATAAACGAATTCTATAAAAAGACCAAATCTTAAGAAAAAAAATCCATTTTAAATGAATGTATCGAGAAACAGAAAATCTCGAATTTTGAAATAAGAGTCAAAATTTGAAGAATTAGATATTCTGAACAAGTTACAATTACAGGGAATCATATTTAAAAAATGAATTGAGAAGAAAACAGTTAATTAAAAGAAAAGGATTTTAAAAAAAAATTACGATTTTTTAAAAATACGTTGTAATTTAAAAAAAAAGAGAAATTTATAGACAACATTTTAAATTGTTGATAAAGTTCAATTTTAAGCGAAAAATTGCGCTTTTGATAAGTAGTAGTTTAAAAAAAAAGAATTTCGGAAAAAAGATGGAAAAGTCGGAATTTTCAATAAACCATATTAAAAATAAAAACCTTATTTATCTGAAAAACTCGAAAAATGTCCAAAATTTAAGCAAAGTCAAAATTTTCAAAGCTCTTATTCTGTGAAAAGACGCAATTTTCCGAAATATTTGAATTTTTAGAAAGGAAAATTGTAATTTCCAAAAACATTATTGTTTAAATTTAACATTCAATAAAGGTCTTGAATTTACAGAAAATCTTTTTCTCGAAATCCTCCAAAAAATATTTATTTTAATATTCTAAAATAAATAAATGAGTTTTCAAACAAAAGTCCAAAAAGGGGGCTTTTGAAAATAAAATCGAAATTTCGAAAAGGACAAATTTTAAGGAAAAGGCAAATTTCAGGAAAACGGCCCTTGTAAAAAAAAAGTCAAAATTTTGAGAAAAAAGATTAATTAACCAGGAAAGAGGCGAAATTTCTAGAAATATAAAATATCGGATATTGAGTTAAAAATCAAAATTTCGCGAAACAGACAAACTTTAAGAAATCAATCAAAATTTCTAAAACATTCTAAAAGATCGAAATTTTTAGAAAAAGTTAAATGTTTTATGAGAATTTAAAAAAAAATGCGAAATTTCCAGAAGACAGATAGACAAAAAATTGAAAATTTTCCAAAGAGAGTCAAATTTTAAGAAAAAAGGTAAAAATTAAAAAAAAAAAGTAGTCCAAACCTAAAGAAAAAGACAAAATTAGGAGATGATGATCCTAGTTTTGAGAAAACGCGTTTAATCTTAGTAACAATTCGAAATTTTCCAGAAAGAATCAAATTTTATCGAAATCTGAAAAAAGCAAATTTTGAAGAAAAAATCCAAATTTTACGAATAAAAATCAATATTTCTTGAATGAATGTTTATTTTCTCTTGACTGCTTTAGTCAGAGAAGACAGCCTTGCCTTAATGTGGTGCCAAAAAATGTCCAATATCGTGATACACGTCAAAATTTTGACAAACAAGTTGCAAATTCCAGAAATTTGAATTAAAAAAAAAAGAGTTGAAATTTACAAACAAAATTTTTTCGTAATTATTGTCCTTTTATAAAAATTAGAAATTTCCAAAAAATATACTTTTTTGTCAAAAGACCCACCAGATTTCAACGAATAGGCAAATTTTAATAAACAAATTGAAACTTGCAAAAAAATGGCGAAATTTCAGAAAAAGAAACGCCGAACTTTTTAAATAAAAATTGTACATTTTGACAGATGTCGAATTTCATGAATAATTGCGAAATTTCAAAGTAAAAGACAAATAATATTAAAAAAAAAATAGGAAATTTGAGAAAAAAAGTGAAAATTTCGAAAAAAATGTCCCCAAAGAAAGAATAAATTTTAAAGAAAAAAAGAAATTTATTGGAAAGAGTCCCTTAGGTAAATGCATATGAATTGTCGGTTTGATGCATGAGCCACAGGGGGGTAAGTGCCCCACTCTGCCCTATTCTAACTACGCCTATGACCTTCTAATTTAGAAGTAGAGTGCAATGAATTTGATCAATATTTGGGATTAAAATTTTTAGAAATGTTGAATTTTTAGGTTTTTTCAACTGTCATTCCCTGTCGTAGTTTTCTCTAAATTATTTCTAAGTTTTTTATAGCTTTTGAATTTAGTAGCAATCATTTTTTAATAAATATCATGGTTTTACTAAAATAAAGGAATTTTTTCCAAAATTTTTAGTTCAAGTAATTTTTCTTAAAATTTTGATTTCAGCCACGAAATTACGACTGTTTTCTAGAAATTTTTGGATTTAGATGGACTCTGTGGCTTTTTTGCAACGTTGTGCTACTTTAACTAATTTTTAATTGACCCTTTTCTTGACCAATTGCTTTGTCTACAAATACATAGTTTCAGTTAAGTGGACCTTTCGAGATTTAAGCTGAATTAGGAGAAAAAAAGTTGAAATTTTTGTCGAAATAATTTTGGGACTATTAATCCCTGAAAAAAGTTTAAATTTTTTGTAGTTATTGCGAGATATAAACTATTCCATCTAATGCTTCTTAAAATATAGTTTGAGAAGCCTTGATGTTTAATCTTCCAAAACGATTTATTTCAAGAGCTTTAAGCATCCAGAAATACGATGCAACCCTAAAGGGATACAAGCACGTTCGCACTGTTTCATTACAGAACATTTATGGAAACCTTTAAAAATCAATCCTGTCAGTCATCTAATGACTGTCTCCGCATTAATTTTGGAATAGTACTTGACTAATATTTTACTTACTGCTCCTAGACAGAAAAATACGAAAAGAACAAAAATTCCATGGTCTACAAGTCAATCGCCGCTAGAAAGTATGACTGTTCAATTTAATATATTATTACATTCTTGAAGGTAAACCTGCTCTTTTCTAGTAAAAATATTTCCTTGTGTAGTATATAATCATACGAGTGATATAATTTTTAATTTGACACTCATGTAAAATGCAATTGAGAAAGAGTGACTTGCAAGGGACGTTAAAATAATTAGCAAATAATCTAATAAGTACAATACAGCATTAGCATTTGTCCTTATTTTGTGGGGAAACGAGGGCACTTCAATCACAGAAGTACCACAATAAGCCCAAAGAGGAGCTGAAATTGCTCTTTTTTTGTTAGCTCTTTTCTTTTCTGCAGACATGCTCTAAAATCAGTTTCATTATTCATCAGAGGCCTTCAAACTTTAGGGCCATGGCAATTGCTCTAATTTTCTAGGGCCAAATTCATTTTAATTTTCCGGACATCTGGTGGTCAAAAGAGGAAATGTGTTCTCTATTTATACGTAAACAGATGGCACTAGTGGTACTTTCGAAAGCACAGTCAGTGTTGCCAGATTAGTATAATTTCTACCAAATTTAGTAAAACAATTTGGTTAGTTGAAAAGCTTGTTCAAATGGTGTACTGATATGGTAATTATTTCTAGAGCATTTAAAAAATATATCTGAAGGCGGCAAGAGTCTAATTTTATTTAAAAATAATGGAATAATCACGAGGAAACGAGTAGATGAATGGAAATATTAAATTGATGCCGTTTTTTAAAACATCAAACTTTTTGGGGCGAACTTGTTTTTTGGTGGAACGGGCTGATTCCTGTTTATCTTCAAAAATTTATTGTTATCGTAATATGTGTATCTGAAATTTTTTGATAACAAACAAAAAACGAGAATTGATATACAAATCTTGTCCTCTGAAACAAAAAAGCTTTAGAGAAATAGTGAGTAAGTTGAAATGCAAACCTTGTCCCCTGACATCAAAAAGATGAAAAAACACAACAACACTTGCTCTGCGTTCGGATAGCCAAACTGTCATCTTCAGAAAAATATTCACTCAGTATTTTTGGTGGAACGGACTGGTCCTTGATTATCTTCAAAAATTGAAATAAAAATTTTGTCCCCTGAAACCAAGAAAGATTAAAAAACACAACAAAGGTTGCTGTAACGCGTTTCGATACCCAAGCTATCAATCTTTCTTGGTTTCAGGAGACAAGATTTGAATTTCAACTTACTCACTATTTTTCTAAAGCTTTTTTGTTTCAGAGGACAAGATTTGTATATCAATTCCCGTTTTTTGTTTGTTATCAAAAAATTTCTGATACACATATTACGATAACAATAAATTTGATAATGAATTTAGTTGAGTTTATTAAAATTTATGCCATTTTGGTAGAACTTGCAGGGGTTATTAACTGACCTCTTTGCAGGTGTCACCTGGTAAAAAAACTCTTCTGGCATCTGCCAAAATACTGAGCACAGTAATAATTAAACATTAGTATTTTTTACAAGGGGAATGGAGTTAGTTATCATATTTAAGTTAAATTTTCTAAGTATTATATTTATCATTAAGCTCTATCTAGCAAATAAAAAAACCGAGTTATTACCATTTTGTATTTTTTTATTCAAATTATTACGGAAATAATAACCAAAATAAGACATTAGCCTTCTCAGGCGGGATTTATGATACTGACGAACCGAATTTGGTCCTTGGGCCGTAGTTCGGGGACTTCTCATTTAGAGTAAAAGAACAACTATCACTGGGTTTGAAAACTGTTTTGAAATCATCACTTTTTTTTAATTCGCAGTAAGTGACTTGCTAAAAAAATAATTCTAAACATCTAAGTTCAAATGCCCTACTCAAAAGTGATATTCAGTCAATTTTACATTTTATACTAATGCGGTCCTGATGATTGACTTACCGGAGAAAGCATTATCATGACATACTAATTTTGCTTTCACTCTCATTACTCTAAGAATTATGTAATTTTACCTACATTTTACGTGAATTCTGGCCTTATTTTTAGCTTGCTACTGTACGTTTGCGATCTTGATAGGATCACGTGTTTTATCAGAATAATTAGAATGCAGTCGTAACAGAAGACAAATTAGTTGAAATTATACTTTTAGACCGTTTGCTTCTGTCGCTCGTCTCCAGATCAGCTCGATAACTATATGAAGAAATCAATGAAATTTTTATCCCAATTTCCCAGTTGCATACGTGCAATTCAACAAAACAGAAAAAATGAAACTATGAAATAAATTGTACCAATTTGTATCTCTGATATGAAAAATCTGTTGGAAAACAGATTATTGAAATCAGGCTCGTAACCAGGGGGGCTAGGAGGCTGCAGCCCCCTGCCCAAATTATTTGGCTTCACACTAGATAGAATTGAACTTTCCAGATGTGCAACCCTTTTAAAAACCATTTTTAATGAATTATTTTGTTTTCATACTGAAATGAAAAAATGTTTTTTTCAAATTTGGCGCCATTTCTTATTATTAGAGACCGGATTTTAAGCACAATTAAGCAAGGTAAAAAGGTGAGCAAAATGTCAAATTAGGCAAAAACGAAAAGCTAAAAAAACGCACCAAAAAACTAACATACTCTAAAAACAAAGGCATTAACAGTCCACAACTGACAATTAACAAATTTTGAAATATCAGTCAAAATTTAAAAAAAAATAGATTTTAGGTTATACTCAGGATATTCGGAAGGAGTATACAATTTTCCAACAAAGAAGTTTTTAAAATTTCAAGTTCATTCTCGAATTTTCACCCTAAATCTTAAAATTTTTACCTTAAACTCATTCGATTTTTTCCAAAATTTTGATTTTTAAATCTAAGACTTTGTTTCTAGAGAAATTTAAACTTTTCTTGAAATTTCTTTTTTTTTTATTTGAAATTTCAATCTTACGTTTCAAATTTTATTAAAAAAATATTGAATTTTGCAAGATTTTCAAGCTTAAACTCCCCATTTTGTAAAAAAATTCAAATTTTGAGAAGTACTGGAAATTTGTACACTTGGATTTTGTGATAATAGTTTTTCAATTTTGGAATTTAAAAATTTAAATTTTAAATCCGGTATTTGAATAAAATTTTGAATATTAGTCCTTTTACTAAAAAATCAAAATCTCCTACAAGTCATTATTTTGAGAAGACATTATTTAATAGGTTCTTTTTATCAGTTCCTTCCATAATTTTCGATTTTCTATAATGTCGATTCTTTTATAAATTTCGAGTTTTACACAAAACTTGAGCATTTTTAAGTCTTAACCCATCAGCTTAATTCGAAATTTTTAATTTTTTCAAAAAGTATTAACTTCATAATAAATATTTGGAGATTTTTTTGTTATGGAGTTGAAGTTTGTTTATATTTCTATCTTAGTTATCAAATTTCAACTTTAATTAAGACATTTTTTACTTTTAATCACGACATTTCAACTTTAAATTCATAATCTTAAAAAAACTTGATTTATAAAATGTTTGCAACTTTTTACGACGAGTTTAAAAATGTCAAGATTAAAGTCGAAATTTTGAAAAAAAAATGAGCTTAATGACTTAAGTTTATTTTTCAAAATATCTACATAAGCACTGCTTCAAAATTCAGACTGACTTTCTTTCTAAACATTTAATTTTAAAATATCCCCTAGCCAATTTGAGAAAACACTAAAAGTTTCAGGAAATATCAAAATTTATTTTTTGAATTTTGTTTCAAAACCAAGTATTGAATGTTATTAGTTTTTGTTAATAGATTCTAATTTTTGGAAATAAGAGATTTTTTTAAAAAATTTTGACTTTAAACCTTTTTTTTCAAAAATTGTACTTCTAAATGTCAACTTATTTCTAAAATTTGGAATTTAAAAACTAAAAATTTCGAGTTCAAACAGATAAATTTGTTAAGAATTAACGTATCTTACTTTTTGTTCGGAAATTCAAAATTTTTAAAAAAGTTAATATTTTCAGAAATGTTTAATAATGAATTATGGTTATTTCTAAGTATAGACACGGTCGTAATTAAACTTTTTCTAGAACTAGCCTGTCCTCTCTAAATGTAGACTTTTCTAGACATTTCGAATTAAAATTCCAAATACAAAAAACTCAAGATTAAGTTCAGAATCTTGATATTTGACATTTTTTACAAAAATTTTGGCAAAATTTTCAGTTTTCTAGAAACAATCAAAGTTTAAAAAAATATTTTTGAGTTTGAAGTAAATACCGAGATATCGAGATTTTAAATCTTGAATTATGAGAAAAAAAGTAAAGGTATTAACATACTTTGCATTTAACAAAAACATCTCACTCAAATTGAAAATTTCCAGAAAAGGTCGAAATTTTGAGATTAGAAGTAAAACTTAAAAAAAAGATAAATTACTTTAGAGCAAAAACTTTTTTTTGAAATTCTTAAGAATCAAATGCTTTTCGACATTGGAAATCCAGATAGCAAAATAATTCCTGCCTAAAATAAAAAACGTAGGAATTGAAGTTGTTGCCAGTTAGAAAAAGAGTTGGACGCTAAAAGGAGACTTGAACTTAAAAAAAAATATCTAATCTTCCAAAATTTAGAAAGAATATCCAAATTCTAAATGTTCGGGTGCAAACTTTAAATTTGAGATAAAAATTAAAATTGTGAATTAAATCAAAATTTTAAAAAATAGAAAAAAAAGATTTTTCTCCAGCTGACTTCAAACTGTCTTTAAATAGAGCACTTTCTAGGGGCATTTTTCATACCCAAGTGCAGATTATAGAAGACAGTTCAAAGATGAATTTTAGAAAAGGAATATCTTTCGAGTAATTTAATCATCTTACCCACATATCTGTTTTAATTTAGAAATTAAATTAAGATAAATAGGCAACCTTGTTGTTAAATTACTTTATCAGAATGTTAGAAGGGTTAGACTCTAGAAAAGGTTTTAGTGTATTTTTTTTATAATTAAGTATACGTATATGTATAAAATAATAATATTTTTACGGGCTTTATCGGTTCGAATTGATTCACACGTGAATTGAAAATAATACCCACTTTATTACTAAACTAAACTTGGATCACCACAATTGAACAATTAACTCACTTATTATTGACTTCTGCTAACTCACTAATTACACTGACTCTAACTGACTTACTCGAGGGAGAGCTGGCCTCCTTATATAGTTTTGGCCTCCAGGTTCTAGAACAATCCGGCAGATAAAGCTTATCGTTTGCCGAAATTTCGGGAACGCTTAGCTGCCGTTTGCTTCATTATCGGGGCGGCTTTCCCCTTTTCAGATCTTTCTAGAAACTTTTCTTATGCACTAAATTCTACAATTTACATTTCGTTACAATATTAATAGTAAAGTAGTATTGTACCGTGACTTCTTAGCTCTAACCTAAACGCAAACAAAGACTAGGTAGTTTCAGCAAAAGGACCGCAGCCTCCCCCCCCCCCCCTCCGAGAAAAGATGGCCTGATTGAAATGATTAACAACTGCTACTAATTTGCTAAAAAAAATGGACACGCATCTAAGTTACTTTCAAATATCTTATCGGTTGTGTCAAAGTAAGACTTTTTTCCACAAAGCCAGTAGTTTTCAGTTGTTTCAACAATAAAAACTGAAATACAAATATTGTTCCTTGAAAGCAAAAAGATTAAAAAACACAACAAAGATTGCTCTAACGCGTTTCGATAGCCGTCTTGAGCATCTTTTAGAAGATAACCAAGGACCAGTCCGTACCACAAAAAAAATAATAAAGATTTTCCAAAAAATGTAACTCATTACAAAAAATGTTAACAAATTAAAAATCGTATTGCATACGTTTAATTTTGAATAATATTATAAAAATCACACACACACACATTACAATACATTTTTATATTTCAGCTGAATACATCATACCATGCTACAAAGCTGATCCTGAAATCAACAAGTGTCTAAGGAAAACCTTCAATCATTTAAGACCTTATTTAATCAGCGGAATCAAAGACATCGAAGTTCCGAGTATAGATCCTTTGAAAATCGAAAGGATTGTCATGGATAACGGCCAAGGACCTTTTCGAATAAGAGCCTCATTTTACAACGTAACAGCTAATGGAGCCAGCAACTTTACCATTGGAACCATTAAGTGAGTTTTCGCCTCAAAAAAGCCTATTTTCATCTTTTTAGCGCGTTATGTACTCCATTCATGAGATGAGATTTTTCGTCCTCTTCACTATGTTTATTCCAAAGTTACTGACTCCTGAAAATTTCCATCTTTTGAACATTTCTAGGCTTAACGAAATCTGAAAGAATACATATTTCGGATTTAACATATTTAATTAACATTATCAAGCCAGGTTCGCAAAATACTTAAAAAAGTTATTTTTCTAAAAAATGTTGAGCCATTACTTTGAGATATTTAAAATAAATAAGGATCCAAAATTAAAAAAATATATCTATGTTGCGTCTAGAACACTCAAGTATGTAAAGGTGCCACAACCAGATACTTAACTTTTATTTACATTTTTTGGGGGCCGTTATAGACGCTACCACCTAGATTCTAAATCCTTTGTAACTTCCACAAGTTTGTTCGGGTCTCAGTCAGCATTCCAGCCTTTATAGCCGGGCTCAACATCTGGCCTAATCCCTTTTAGATCTTCTGGTTTCAATGTTTCTTTACCAGTCAGATTATATCTGTATCTGGCAAGATTTGAACAAGCACACACAATGTGTAAACTCGTTTCCTTTTTGGTCCCACGCAGTCGACATCGGTGGCCTTCTGCTAGGTTCACTTTAACCAGATGTTATTGTGGCCAGTGAGCAGACCTAGTACTTTCTGGATTTTGGATTCAATGTAGGTTGCCTAAAGTTAAGGCCAGCACTTAGGCCACCCTTTTTGGGCCCATGATTGAGGTAGAGTTGGGCATCGAACCGCGGACCTGTTCCTTTGCACCTAGTTCACTCGCATGATCCGGTGCACCTATAGTTCCTACTTCAATAAACTTGGTGCGCAGGTTCAGCTACTCGGGGAAGTGCGAGATTTTAAATGAGGTGGAGTACTGACCCAAAGATTAGACCAATGTACTCACCATCCTGATAGAATAAATATAATGACTCACCATAATATTGTTGTTGTTGCCAAGTCGAAAATACGGAATCTGTAGGCATATTAGGGGAACAGAAGTGTGATAAATGAAGATGTTAGAATACCATAACCCATGTCATTTTAATGTTTCTGCTTTGAAAATTCGAATACAGTAATATGTAATTGAGTGTAATTGATTTTGAGTTTAGGAGGAAAGGTGGTTCGACTAGTGAAACGATAGATCTTTCGTAAAAACATTAAAAAACATTAACATTTTTTGCATATATTATATTTTAATTTAATATATGTATTTTGCTGAGGAATATGTGTTAAAATTAATTGTTGCCGCTTAAAATTTTCGCAATGGAAAGCAAGTCACCCTGTATAATAAGAAAACTAATTGATTTTCATTTCGAGTCAACAATTCTAATATGAAAAAGAATAACTGATTGAAAATTCACAAGAAATATTTATTATTTCCATTTAAATATAGCATTTTTATTGAATGAATATAAATGTGTATGTATGTGCTATCGTCATTTATTAGACATATACATAAGATAATAGCTATTTTAATTTTTTATATTCACCGAACCTGCAGATGACGGTTCGATTCAATTCGTTCAGCATTTCGGTCCAAAAAATGAATGAACTAAAAGACGCCAATAGATCTAAATACCCATTCAGGCGCGCAGGTCTTGGACCCGTTGCACCTAGTTTGGTGCACCTAGTTCAAAATAAAGATCGGAGTAGTTGCACCTGTTCCGAAAAAAAAGCAGGTCCACCCATCCCTAGATTGAGGTGTTCTTGGTCATTCATTCAGCTACCCAACCTGAATGAGAAACGTCCCTTGGATGCGCCTCTCTCAAACAAGCCACACTAGGCCAGAAGTCCCCCAGTGTTGATCCTCTGATTGATGCTAGTGCCGAGCAGTAACACATCACGTGCTCGACACTCTTATCTTTTTCTAAACATCTACAACTCGTGTTTATAATTCCCATTCTGTGGAGGAGTTTGTTTAATTGACAGTGAGCTGTCCAAATCCCTACAAGTTTCCTGAGGTTATTTCTTGAAAGTTGTAGGCATAGTTTTGCCCTTTTTCTGCACGCCATTCTAATGAACGCGTGAGATCTAGTGCTTTACTTAGTCTGCTTTTATTCATTGCAATAAGTACTTCAGCCCTTGATTGCAATGGTTTATTCATCAGCAGTCTAGCTTGTCTCTAAGTCTATAGTCTCAGAAGAATGTGGTCTCTGGTATGGTGGACATACTTAGTTACCGTGCTCTTTTGTCTAAACTTTCTTATCCTTTGTACCAATTTTCAATCTAGAAGAGTTTCGCCTCTAGTATGGTGGACATACTGAGTTATCGTGCTCTGATATTTTGAAACTGGCATTTTTCATTCTTTCATTTTTGCATATTTCCTTATATTTCTCTTTTTATTTATTGTTTCTTTTTTTTGTTCCTAAATAAGCCCCCTACAATGGTGGGCAAAACGTCGAACACTTTTAGTAGTTCTTTGATACGGTCCAATCCCTGAAGAAGTATATCCTGTACTGACTCTGGCCGTGGAAGCTTTCATTATCAGGTGTTATCATGTTCCTCCACCGGTTCAAATAAGCCCGTTCCTGGTTTATTGATATGACGCCTGCAGCATAAGATTGGGAACTTCCAAAGAGCCCTCACTTGCCAGTTCGTCGGCGACCTCGTTTCCACGCAAGTTGCTATTCCCGGACACTTAAACGAGTGAGACCTTGTTGGTTTTTGCCAGTATATTAAGGATTTGCATACTCTTCCCCACCTTGGCCGAACCTCTCTAGGGCATTTAACACTGCGCCGCTATCCATGCAGATGTGACTAGGAGTCATACTGATTTGGAAATTTGCGCATTCTCGATTGGCCCATACTTCAGTCATAAAGACAGAAGCATGTTCTCCCATTGGAATACTTTTCTTGTAATTACTGCTTGGTCTATAGATCCCAGCTCTTTTCCTCAATCTTTTCTGTTCGAGATCTGAATCTTATAGTTCCGTCCCAACCAGAGTTTCCTGGGAGTGTGGTCTTGTCTTCAGGTAAAAGATCTGTTGAGGTCTCCAAGTGTAGCATGATCTACCCTTGTCTCCCTTCAGTCCCCTAAACACTTAAGTCTAAACGCGTTAATTTGACCTGTGTCTTAATGAATTGATCGAGAGGAAACATATTTAGTGCTACGTCTAGAGCTTCTATTGGAGAGATACATATAGCCCTTGTATCGGCCTTTAGGTAGGTGCCCTCTTGGCTCTTTAACAGGTGCTTTGCCGGTGCTGTTTCTATCCTAGGCCACCATATCACAGCAGAATAGGTTAAACGAAGTTACATAACTTTAATATACTGGAAAATATTTATTTATTGGCAGAATTAATATTGGTACATGTTTCTACAACTGTAGACCGACCAACAGAAAAATAAATTTTTATTTTACTAGAACAAACAACGGAGTAGTATATTGATTGCCTTGATTATATCGTAAAAAATATATACAAACGGACGTGCTGCTATCGATTCTTATTGATATTCAACTCGTTGTTGATTTAGCACATAAATTTCTGGAAGTATTGCTTTATATAATTATGTGTACACTTTTGAATGCAGAATGTATTTTTAATCTGAACCTTGACATGCAAATAATAGACGAAATTAACTAAACATGGTGTAGAATAATGAGGCAAGTGAATGCGATCACAGAATTAATTTTGTTATCAAATAGCACATCAAAAGTCATCCTTGAACAACATAACAGTAGTAAATGAGTAAGTAAATAGTACACTTTGAAAATTCAACAAATTATGAAAAATTAATTCAGAAGTAAAAGAACTCATAACCACTGGGCTCCAAAATTTTTTGATTCCGGCGCCCTTAATAAGCTGCCTTTTCTCTGACTTTATTCTAAATTCCAATTTTTTTTGAAATTTCGATTTTCTTTCAAAATTAGTCTCTTTTTCAGAGTTTACATTTTTTTTAGAAGTTCAGCTATTTCTGAAAATAAAATTATTTAAATGGCAATTCCTGAAAGTTTCGTTTTTAAATTTTACTACTGCTGCAAAATTTAAACATTTCTCTCAAAAATGTTTTTAACAAAGTTAACATTTCTGCAAATTTCGACTTTTTCCTCGAAATATATTTTTTTATCGAAAATTCGACGCTTTTTTTAAATTCTTTTTGTTTAAGTACAATTGTATTCCCATGGTACGATCTTTTCTGAAAATTTAGAGTTTTTTTTTAATTGACTTTTCCAAATTGAATTTTTTCAAAATTTCTTATTCTGCAAGCTCGTCTTTTTAAAATTTCTACTATTTTTTTTCCAAATTTGACTTTTTCTTCTAAATTTATTTCCTACTGGAAAATCCGACCTACATATTTCTCAAAATGGTGATGCCCTAAACCTATCGACTTGTTTTTCCTTAATTTTTCTCAAAGTTCGGCAAAGTTTCGACATTTTCTCTTTCTCAAAGTATCGATTTGTTTCCTTCACATTTTCTAACTTAACTTTTCACGTTTTTCTCGAAAATGGATCCAAAGTTTATTAAAAAGGAAATTTACTGTTTAATGAAAAATCTTACAGAAATATTTCTCAAAATGATGATTTACTAAAAAGTTGGACTTGTTTTTTCTTCTAATGCACAGATCAATAGGTTTGAACATTTATTAGATTCGAAGTTTGGAAACCAAAGACAGGTTTCGATCTTGTTCGAACTCGTCAGTTTGATATATCCAACTCGAAAATGTTTGACAAATAAATACTAAAGAATCAACGAACGTCAAGTGTGTGACTCTCAGTACTACCGCCACCTATTAGTCTATAGAGAAACTATGGCCAACGCTGTCGTATGCAAGTAGAATACAACCTAAATATCAAATTCATGCAGCCCTCTAGGCGTGTATAATGAATCATACTAGCTCAACTACCAACACTAGAAACACTGCCCCCTAGCAAATCTAATAAAGGTTTAAACCTATTGACGTTGATTGAATACACTATTGATATGTGCATTAGAATGCTTGTCTTCTGGGAACTTTCCTAGAGAGCAACCGCTTTGCTAGGTGGCAGTGTTTCTACTGTTGGTAGTTCTGCTAACTATAATTCGCTATGCACGCTTAGAGGGCTGCCTGAATTTGCAGTCTAGGTTGTATTCCACTCAGAGAAAGGTATTCTACTTACATACGAATCGTTGGCGATGGCCATAATTTCGCTAAGGACCAATAGGCGGCGGTAGTACTGAGAGTCACACACTTGAGGTCCGTTGATTCTTTAGTACTTACTAAGGATGCAAGATAATTTTAATATCGATAAAATTATTGATATAAATACTGACAGCAGGCAAATATCGATAATCGATAATATCGAATATTTTTTTATCGATAATCGATATTTTTTGGAAATTAACAAAAATATTTGTAAGCGGGCTTCACTCCTAGAAATTTCTACGTATTTCGGGCATATTACTATCCTTCATTGACGCCAATTGGACGATTGGTATCAGCTATTTGGCAATATCGATAATCTCATAACGACGATGTTATAATATCGATATAAATGTTGATTTTTTTTCCCTCAATATTATTGATATCAGTCAGCCGATATATTGTTGCACCCCTAGTACTTACTTTTCTGAAAATTTGTTAGCATTCGAGTTGGATATACCATAATGATGAGATCTAATAAGATCGAAACCGGTCTTTGGTTTTAAACTTCGAATCTAATAAGTGTTCAAACCTATTTGGTCTGTGCATTTCTAAAATCCTTGTCTTCTAGGGATCTTCTTTTCTACAGTGAACTAGCTCCATTCGCTAGGTGGCAGTGGTTTTCACCTGCTTGGGTAGGTAGTTCAGCTAAACCTTCGATTCGTGTTCGTTGTGTTCTACTGTACCTATTTTTATTTTTATTTTTTTTAAAGTTTAGCTTTTACTTCTTCTGGAAATGTATATTTTTATTTCAAAATTCGACATTTTTTATTTCGCAAAATATCAAATTTTTCTCCGAAATTTTTACTCAAAATTTTGACTTTTTTTTCAAAAAGAGATCCACATTTTATTAAAAAGGTACTTTTTTCTCAAAAATTCTTCAGAAATTATCTAATGAAAAATCTTACCAACTTATTTTTCAAAATAATTATTTACTAAAAATGTGACTTGTTTTTCCTTAATTTCTTTCAAAGTTTAGCTTTTACTTCTTCTGGAAATGTAGACTTTTATTTCAAAATTCGACATTTTCTATTTCTCAAAATATCGATTTTTTCTCCGAAATTTTTGCTCAAAATGTTGACTTTTTTTCTCAAAAATAGATCTACATTTTATTAAAAAGGAACTTTTTTCTCACAAATTTATTTTTTTATGAAATATCCCACCAACATATTTCTGAAAAGATGATTTACTAAAAATTTCGACCTCTTTTCCTTAATTTTTCTCGAAGTTTGGCTTTTACTTCTTCTGGAAATGTAAACATATTTCAAAATTCGATATTTTCTATTTCTCGAAATATCGATTTTTTCTTCCAAATTTTTTGCTCAAAATTTGGACTTTTGTTCTCGAAGATAGATCCAAATTTCATTAAAAAGGGACTTTTTCCCACAATTTTGTTTTCATGAAATATTCGACCAACGTATTTCGTAACATAATGACTTACTAAAAATTTCGGCTTGTTTATCCTTAATCTTTCTCAAAGTTTGACTTTTACTTCTTCTGGAAATGTAGACTTTTATTTCAGAATTCGATATTTTCTACTTCTCGAAATATCGATTTTTTCTTTCAAATTGTTTGCTCAAAATTTTGACTTTTGTTCTCAAAGATAGATCCAAATTTTATTGAAAAGGGGTTTTTTCTCACAAATTTATTTTTCTCGTGAAATATTCGACCAACATATTTCTCAAAATAATGACTTACTAAAAATTTCGACTTATTTTTCCTTATTTTTTCTCAAAGTTTGGCTTTTACTTTTCTGGAAATGTAGACTCTTATTTCAAAATTTGATTCGATTTTTTCTTCGACATTTTTTTGCTCAAATTTTGACTTTTTTTTCAAAAAAATATCCAAATTTTATCAAAAAGGGACTTTTCTCTCACAAATTATTTAATGAAAAATCTTACCAACATATTTTTCAAAATAATTATTTACTAAAAATGCTGACTTATTTTTCCTTAATTTCTTTCAAAATTTAGCTTTTACTTCTTCAAAAAATGCAGACTTTTATTTCAAAATTCGACATTTTCTATTTCTCAAAATATCATTTTTTTCTCCGAAATTTTTGCTCAAAATTTTGACTTTTTTTCTCCAAAATAGATCTAAATTTTATTAAAAAGGGCCTTTCTTCTCACAAATTTATTTTTTCATGAAATATTCGACCAACCTATTTTTCAAAATAATGACTTACTAAAAATTTAGACCTCTTTTCGTTAATTTTTCTCGAAATGTGGCTTCTATTTTTTCTATATCTATCTAAATATCAATTTTTTCTTCGAAATTTTTTGCTCAAAATTTTGACTTTTTTTCTCCAAGATAGGTCCAAATTTCATTAAAAAGGGACTTTTTTCATACAATTATTTTTTCATGAAATATTCGAAATAATATTCAAAATAATGACTTGTTTATCCTCAATCTTTATCAAAGTTTAGCTTTTACTTCTTCTGGAAATATAGACTTTTCTCGAAATATCGATTTTTTCTTTAAAATTTATTGCTCAAAATTTTGACTTTTGTTCTCTTAGATTTTTTTAATTTGCTTTTTTCTGGGGATTTAAAATTTTTCTCCGAATTCAACTTTTTTGAATTTTTGTAGAGATATTGGCTTTTCTATGAAAATTAGATTTTTCCGTTCCTAGAAATTTTGATTTCCATTCGAAATATGTAATTTTTTTCAAAGTTTTGACTATTTTTCTCGAAATTAATTTCAAATTGTATTAAAAAGGCTAAACATCTCTCCTGGAATATTGATTTTTCTCCAAAAATTAAATTTTTTGCATTCATGCAAATATCGACTTTTTCTTCGAAATTCGTCTGTTTATCTACATTTGAACTTTTATTCCCAATATTTATCTTTTTTAAATTGGGCTTTATTTATAAAATTAGACTATTTTTCTAAAAAATATGACTATTTCTGAGAAAGTTTGTTTTTTTAAAGCTCGACCTTTTACTACAAAACATTATTTTTAAATTGACAATTTTCTTAATTTCTTGAAATTTCAATTTATTCTCAAACCTTGACTTTCTATTGGAAAAATCCATTTTTCTCAAAAGGTTAACTTTTTTTTTTAAATCGACTCTTTTAGAATTCATATTTTTTGCTATTTTTTTAAAGTCTGATTTTTAATGAAAATGTTGACTTTTATGTCAAAATTCGATATTTTTTAAATTCAGAAATTTCTATTTTTTTTCCGAAATTGTCTTTTTCCGAAATTGTCTTTCTCGTTGTTTCACTTTTTTTTAGTAATTCTATAAAATAAGACAAAAATAATTATTTTTTTAATTCTACTTTCTTTTATACGTCTCGAAATTTTAACTTCTCAAAATTCGTCTTTTTTCCCTAAATCGACGTTCTATTAAAAAAACAGTTTTTTTCTCAAAATTGTAACTATTAGAATCAGTCTTATTTTCTTTCCATTATTTAACACTGTTTAACTTTTTTAGAAATATTTTATCTCAAAATTCAACATTTCGTGTTTCTCGAAATTTCGATTTTCTACAGGTATTTGAAACGAAAACTTCAACTTCCTTAGATACGTTGAGCGATTTTGGTTAGGGAGTAAACTTATGGTTTCGTGTGATCATCAGACGTCACCATCACGCGTTACCAACATGCTCTAATGTGAACAGTATTATATACTGTAAACTTGTTGGTAACACAAGTTGGGAGTAAAAATTTCGGTAAAAGGATTTCTTTGAAATAACGACGTTTTTCTAGATTTATCAAGATTACGTCAGAATTTAAATTAAAAAGATTAAAAAGGTAAAGGTGATGTTCCACGCCAAAAATTTTTATTACCCAGTAACACCAATAAACTTCTTAACCTTGACTATTTTTACAGAGCAGACGTAATCAACTACAATATAGAATTGGGAGTCAAATTGCCTAGAATCGAAATAAAAGGCAAATACGAAGTGACAGGAAACGTGCTTCTGTTTCCGGTGAGATCGAAGGGTGACTTCTGGGCGATACTTCGTAAGTTTTCGTTTATAATTTAACGAGATAATATTTCGTTTCTCGTTTCAGTGGATGTCGATGCTGCCGCAAAAATATACGGTAAAGAAATAAAAAACAGACAAAACGTGAGATTCATGAAAATAGACAAGATGCTCGTCGATTTTAAACTGCAAAAGAGCCGCTTCAGAGTAAGGGATGTCATCAATCATGGAAACATAATAGGTAATCCTTTTTTATTCAAGTTGTCTATTGATAGTATTATGCGTTAGCGGTTTGACCATTAAAAATGCATTAATACTTTTATTCCACTAAATTATGAACGTTATTTTACAATTAAGTCACTTAGGATACGATTGTTAACTTATATTGGTATTCCCCACATACTAGAATATTCGATCTCTCGAAGTCTCAAAGAAATAATTACGTATATCCTTAACAACCATAATTACTTGTAAATATTCGACAGACGTCTTAAACCTATAGGTAACTTGATAACGAAGGCTTCCACGGCCAGAGTCAGTACAGGATATACTTCTTCCGGGATTGGACCGTGTCAAAGAACTACTAAAAGTGTTCGACGTTTCGCCCACCATCGTAGGGGGCTTCTTCAAGAACAAAGAAAAAAACCAATAAATAAAAAGAGAAATATAAGGAAATATGCAAAAATGAAAGACTAAAAAGGCCAATTTCAAAACATCAGAGCACGGTAACTCGGTATGTCCACCATACCAGAGGCGAAGCTCTTCTGGAAGAGTTCCAGAAGAGTTTCGCTAGTTAGCTAGTTAGCTAGCTATTTCCAACAGCTTCCTAACAGTTTCTAACAATAAACATCTAGTAAACAAATTTTAAATTCAGTGTCCGTAACAGTATTTTAAGTTGTCCATAAATTACGCCACACGAATTTGATGACGTTTTGAACCCCCCTCCAACCCTGTGACAGGTGGTTACGATGTGATATATTTGAAATTTTTATTTAAAAATTATTAAACTAAAGCAGCATTTCAGAAATAATATAAAATTTTCGACGTATATATGAGTCAACAATGTTTTTAGATATTTTGAGAAAATTTTTACTATAGATTTTTTTCTATCTTTAAATACATTATAGTATTTATTTATTTTTCCCCAAATTCTGATTGAAATGTCTATTTTAGAGTTTTTATTTTATTTCGAAATTTTGACTTAAGCCCAAATTTTTTTATCGAAGCCTTTCTTTATCGAAAAGAGATTCTAATATAAATTCCCCGGACTTTTGTCATAGTTTCTATTCTACAGGTTAAAATTTTATTTTTATGAAAAAATTCGATTATTAAGTAGAAAATTTAAAAAAATTGTTTTCGATAAAATTTATGGTTTTTTTTTAATGTGATTTTTATTCCTAAAAGTTGGATTTTGGTTCTGAATTTTCAAAGTATTTAATTAGAAGCCCATTCTTTTGATTTTTTTTGCAAATTTTGGGCTTGGCTTTAGAAATGTTTTAGTTCTCTTATACATTAAAATTTAAACAACAAACTCTTTTCGATTTTTTCTTTTAATTCAACTTGAAACTCTAAATTTACAAATTTAAATTTTTTTAGAATTGCTTCTGCGGAAATGTCTTTTTTCTTGAAATTTCTAGAAATGTTTATTTCTAATTTCAAACTTCTTTTTTGAATTGTGTGTATTTTTATTAGTTTTTCTTTAAATTTTGAATTTAAATATGATCAAAGTTTTCTTCTTGAAAATTTCTATTTCTTCTCGAGTTTAATTTTGAGCAGTCATGGTGGTATAGGCAGGTTTGCTTAAGACAGAGGCAACACTTTTAGTCGAAAAACTGATGGTCAAGAAAAGTCGAATTTTGTAAAAAAATTTATTTTTAGCTTATTGAAACTTCGAGAAAAAAGCTGAAACTTCTGAAAGCTTCAAAAATAAACTTTTATCGAAAATATTGCTTCTCCAAAATTCTAGAAAAAGACGAATATAAACTGTTTGCAAAATTTTAATAAAATTGTTATGTTTTTATTTCAATTTAACACAATTTTGACATTTCCGGGAAAACGTTGAAATTTTTAGAAAGTATATTTCTCTAGGTTTCAAAGAAGGTTTACAAAAATTAATAAATTGTGGTAAAAAGGGCAGATTTCAACAAAATAATTAAAAATTTTCAGAAATGAAAAGTATGAAAATATAGCCTTTTTTTCGAATTAAATTTTGAACAATCATATCCATAGGCAGGTTTGTTTAAGACAGAAGCAACACTTTTAATCGAAAATTATTGGTCATAAAAAACACGAAATATCTAAATTTTTTTGCTTTTATTGAAATTACGAGAAAAAAGTTGAACTTTGCAAATAATATTCTTCTGAAAGCTTCAAAAATAAACTTTTATCAAAAATGACGCCTCTCCAAAAATTGAAAAAAGGCGAATTTAGACAATTCGCAAAGATTTATTGTAATTTTTATGTTTTTATTTCAATTTAACATAATTTTGATATTTCTAGAAAAAAAGCTAAGACTTTTAGAAAATATACTTCTGAAGTTTCAAAAAAAGGTTTAAAAAATAAAATTTTTGCAAAAAAGGAAGAAAAAATTGAAAATTTCCAAAAACAGAAAATATCGAATTTCAGATCAAAATCGAAATTCTCTTAGCAGCTCAAATTTTAGAAACAACGAATCGAAATTTAGCAATTATAAAATTAAAAATGAAAAAAACAAATTTTGAAAATAACACGAAATTTCAAAAAAGGGAAAACTGATTTAGAAAACACCTTTCAATTTCGAGAAATAGATCGAACTTTAAAAAACAGGAAAATTCCCAAAAAAATGAAATTTTTAAAAAAGTCGAAATTTGGAAATCGAGTAGAAATTAATAGGGTTATCCTTTGTAAGTAAACTGAAAATAAAAAAAAAAAGAATTCCGAGAATAAATCGAAATTTCGAAGAAAAGATAAATTGAATAAAAAGCCAAATTTTGGGAGAAATGGCAAAATTTTGAGAGAAGAAACATGAATTGAGGAAAAAGATTTGAAATTTTAAGAAAACGGAATTTTAAAAGAAAGTTCATTTCCCAGAGAGAATCAAATTTCGAAAATAAAAATATCTGGAAATATGTCAAAATGTAAGAAAAAGATAAATTTTGAGAATAACTCAAAATTTCTAGAAACAGGTGGAAAGTCAACATATTTCTTAAGAAACTCAGATTTTTAGAAAATAAAATCAAATCTGAATACAAAGTCGAACTTTCGAGAAAAGAGGAAGTTAGACTGTGCAAAAACATAAAAGACTGAATTTTGAGGTTAAAGTTTACATTTCGGAAAATGTCCCAATTTTGAAATACTAGTTAAAATTTTCAGCACATCGGATTTAGAAAAATTGTCGAAATTGTGGGAAAAACCGAATTTTGAGAAAAAAATATGCAACATAAAAAGAAAGTCGTACAAATGTTAATATTTCGAAAATGAATTACAATCTCAATGAAAAAAAGCCAATTTATAATAAAAACGTAAATTTTTAAGAAAAAATCGAAATATTATTTAAATTAGGTTAGGTTAGGTTATATTAGATTAGGTTAGGTTAGGTTTAGGTTAATTAGGTTCGGTTAGGTTTAATTAGGTTAGGTTAGGTTTAATTAGGTTAGGTTAAGTTGTGTTGAATTGGGTTTGGTTGGGTTGGGTTGGGTTAGGTTAGATTTGGTTGGGTTGGGTTAGGTTAGGTTAGATTTGGTTGGGTTGGATTAGGTTAGATTTGGTTGGGTTGGATTAGGTTAGATTTGGTTGGGTTAGGCTAAGTTAGGTTAGATTAGGTTAGGTTAGGTTAGGTTAGGTTAGGTTAGGTTAGGTTAGGTTAGGTTAGGTTAGGTTAGGTTAGGTTAGGTTAGGTTAGGTTAGGTTAGGTTAGGTTAGGTTAGGTTAGGTTAGGTTAGGTTAGGTTAGGTTAGGTTAGGTGAGGTTTCATTAGGTTGGGTTAGGTTTCATTAGGTTAGGTTGTGTTGAATTCCGTTGGGTTTGGTTGGGTGGAGTTGGGTTGGGTTAGGTTTGGTTGGGTTAGGTTAGGTTCAGTTAAATTAGATTGGGTTAGGTTTAATTAGGTTAGGTTAGGTTGTGTTAAATTGGGTTTGGTTGGGTTGGGTTAGGTTAGGTTTAATTAGGTTAGGTAAGGTTGTGTTGAATTGGGTTTGGTTGGGTTGGGTTAGGTTAGATTAGTTTGGGTTAGGCTAGGTTAGGTTACGTTAGGCTAGGTTAGGTTAGATTAAGTTAGGTTGTGATAGGTTAACCCTTCTTTGCATGATTTTTTAATTTTTTTAAAAATAAATCAGGGTGATGTAATTAATGCTCTAGATTAAAGGAAAAATACTTAAAAAATCCTAGTGTAAATAAAAATATGTATTATGTAAAAAACAATATGATGGAAATTTACATCATCATGCATTGTCACATATTTAGCTCAGTACTAAATAAATAAAAAAAATATTGTTTACTCAATCTTCTTTATTCTTTATGATAATTTAAAAAACAATTATTATTTTTATTTAAGCACAAATTGACGCCACATTTAATACACGAAATTGTGGAATAGCCTTTACATTTGGGAAATTTGCACCGGAGTGACCCACCTACTTTTGGCCAATGTTCAGCACCATCTTTTCTTATGTCTTTTGGAGGTGGTGGAGCTGAAGAACCTTTTCTTTTTTTTTATTGTAGTTCTTCTTCTAGTAAACTGATATTAGGACGCCCTCTTTTAGCTTCTTTGGTAGTTCCTCTGTTGCATAGCACAAAGGCCAATTCATTTCTGAATTGGCCCATTGTAAGCAGACTCTTTTTAGGTTCACCTCTTTCTTGAGCATTTTTTTATAAATAATCCAAGAGTTTATAATAGCTAGATCAAATAGATGAAAAAAAATACGCAAATACCACTTTTTAGACCTCATTTTTATATGATTTCTGCCCAAAAAGCTATCCATGAGATCTACTCCTCCCATATGTTTATTGTACTCTTGGACAATAAACGGGCAAGTAATATCAATTTTTTCTTTTGTTGTCCTGTCAAATCTATTGACTTTAGTTACAGGCAATGCTCCAGAATAAGAAGATAACAGGGTTACTATCTTATTATCTTTCCAAGCCACACAACTTAAATCTATACCATCATGCACAGACACTCTTTCCTCAAAACTACCTCTGGGCACAAATTTTTTCATGAAATTTTTCTTCTCTGGAAGTTTATTATTTGGTATCCTGTTTTGTTGCACAGTTCCCACTGTGTGAATTCCTGATTTAGCTAAAAAAACTACCAATGGCAAAGAGGTATAAAAATTATCAAAGTATATGATGTGGTTTTGGTTTCTTGGCACTCCTCGAAGCAAACGAACTACAACATTTCCTGTTGCACCAAGATCTGGTTCATCTGGGAGTTTCTCTGTATTCTCTTGTCCAGAATATACCTCAAACTTGTGGGCATATCCCATCAAATCACAGATAACATACAATTTGAAGCCCCATTTATGGGGCTTCTTGGGCAGATACTGTTTTAAAAAATGCCCTATTTTGGTAGAACACATCTGTTCATCCACAGAAAGTCTTTGATTCATTGGCACTGTGGCAAACCTCTCATTGAGATGCTTGATAACAGGGCGGATTTTATAAAGCCTGTCATGTTCTGGATGACCTATAGGTTTGTGAAGATCATTGTTATTAAAATGTAATGATAACTTTATTTTCTCAAACTTGTTTAGTGGCATTGTTGAAGAAATGGGCTCATATCCAAACTTGGGCGACCAGTATGATCTTGTGCTAGGAAATTTGATTACTGACATGTATAATAATATACCACAGAACTTATACAAATCATATTCTGTAAATGTTATAGATGAACTAGAATTACTCTGTATTATATATAAATTTGTCTCCTCTACTAATGTTTTGATAAAATCTTCAGTGATAAAATGGTTAAAACATTGATATGGAGTTTCTAGGTGTGATAGACCGCCTGAAGCAGTAGAACTCCCCAAGAAAGTAATTTTGGCTGTATCATACACCAGATTCTTTTTTTTCCAAATCAAGCTTCTTTTGTCAAATGGAAAACTGGATGAAGACTGCAAATTGGATGATGTTGATGGGTGAGAGGATTCTTGATCTTCTGGTTCTACAAGAGGAGGATCAATGTCAGCAGTTTCATCCACATTATCATCATCATCATCGTTCTCCTCCTGCAACACTCTTATAACTTCAACAGCATCGCGGTTTTCATCATCGGAATCTTGGTCATCAAGGCCATCTTCTGAGAGCCAACCGCCTTTTAACTTACTAAGATAATCTTCAATATTTCTTTCATTCAAGTTTCCCTAAAAAACAACATAAAATAAACATTTACAAAAAAAAATTGCCATACATTACAAGTGAAGTTACTGCACAGTGATGTAAATTTCCATCACATAGTTTCGAGAAATGTATTCACAGTGTTTTGATATAAATTGTACATAAAATAACAAAAACATGAAAACAAACCTTTTTTCCACTCATGTTCACTCTTCTTGTATTTTATATCTCCGTTTATTTCCTTAAATCAATTTAAAATATCACTTGTTTCTTCCAGTCACAACAAACAGCGGAATGACAAGTTCTAAGCCTGGTAATTGACAGTGACGTTTACTATTTTTTGACAACTGCGTTTTGTTGTACGCTATAGTCGCTTAAAAAGTTGCCAGCAACAACAAATTTCCAGTACAAGGGTTTTGAGTACCTTTTTTTGTTGACTAAATATTATGATTAAAATTTCCATCATCATGCAAAGAAGGGTTAAATTAGGTTAGGTTAGGTTAGGTTAGGTTGGGTTAGGGTAAGTTAGGTTAGGTTTAATTAGGTTAGGTTAGGTTTAATCAGGTCAGGTTAGGTTGTGTTGAATTGGGTTTGGTTGGGTTGGGTTGGGTTAGGATAGGTTAGGTTGGGTTAGGCCAGGTTAGGTCAAATTTCAAAAAATGAGGGAATTTTATGAAACAAATCTAATTTTCCAAAGAGTTAAATATAAAGAAAATCATATATATTTAGAAAAAGGAGAATTTTGAAACGAATGGCCTAATTTAGAAAGTTAGGGGGTATTTTGAAGAAAATCTAATTTGAAAAATATTCCGGTTTCCAAAGGCCAAATTTTAAGCAAAAAGCCAAGCTTTGGGAATGTTGACAATTGAAAAAATGAATTAAAAAAATCAAAATAGCGATAAAAAGTCGACACTTCGAGAAAAACAAAAATTTTGAAATAAAAGTTGAAAGTTGGACTTTTAAGAAATAGGGAGGCCGTAAGGTTTTTTGCACAAGGGTCTTTTGGTTCCTAGCTACACCACACCTAGAGAGTGGAAGTTAAAAGGTTTTAATACCTTTGATTCATACATGTGGGGTCACGAAGCTCATGACTCATCTTCCTCCATGTCGCACGATGTCGCACTTTCCAAAAATGTCAATTTTTTTTTCTGTTCGAAATTTTAACATTAATCTCGCAATGTTGGGCCTTTCATTAATTTTCACTCATTTCACCCACACAGGACAACACTATCCGAAATTTTCGACTTAAAATAAAATGTTGACCCTCCTGCCTCCACCTGTGGATGGATGCCCTCTTACCTGGTGCAACTAAAATTATTGTTTTATTCCAGGCGAGGCGATGAATCAGTTTTTGAACAACAACTCCGAAGAAATCATCAAGGAAATGAAGCCGGCGGCGAATGCGGCCTTAGCCAAGCATTTCAAAGGATTTCTGAATAGCGCGTTCCTGAAATTACCTCTGAAACTATGGTTGCCTGACGCGTAGGGGCAACAAACGCTTGTATTGTGTAGAATTTGTAGTTGAACGATTGCGAGGTTGTTGCATTTGTGGTAACCTTTGCCTCTTCGAAATAAATACAGACTGTCTACTCGTCAGATTATCTTGTCTTAAATGTTGGTGAACTAATAATTTAAACAATTAAATGTCATTAGCCTACGATATAATTAGAATGTTTTGGCTTAATAATACTTTGCACTAACAGTAAAAGTGTGCAATAAAATAATCAGAATTGGGCTATTCTGTAAAAAAATTGTATAAGAGGAAAAATTAAAAATTATTTATCTGTTTACTTTATTAATAATTTCCGATATTTGGTTTTCCTGCATTTGTGTGTGGAATATTTCTATTTGTTATTTCTTAAAATAATGTTTATATGAAAACCACTATTGTACTCAATACTCAATAGTTTCACTGCCTTACAAAGACTTCTGTTAATTTAAAAAAATGTAGCTTTACAAATTTAAAAATAAAATTTAATATTTAAAAAGATTTAAATTTAAAATTTATAAAATGTTATAAAATAGGCTAGTTAAGGACACAATGTAACATAGCTGAGACCAAAATGAGGTTAGTATATTGTACAAATTAATTATTTATAAGTTGTAATATAAATTATAAAATTTGAGAATAAAATTGTTTCCCTTAACTATCACCAACAAAATGGGACAAAGAAATGCAATGAGTTATATCCATGGACGTCGCTAAAATCGGGCAGAATAAGACGCTTGCCCCTCCCCCTCCCTCATCTAGTCCATGCAGATAAACAAAAATTTATATTCAACCGAGGAGACCATTTCTAAAAAATATCAATTTTTCTTTCAAAATTCTTTCTTCTACGAGATATCGACATTTTCTCGAAATTTCGACTTATTTCTGAAAATTGGTCTTTTTTCATAAAATTTGACCTTTTCTTTTAAAATTTCAAATTTATTCCCAAAATTCGACTTCTTTTATCAAAATCTGACGTTTTCAAATTTCGAATTTTTATTTCAAAATTCATTTTTTATTTCGAATTTGTATTATTTCTCAAAATTCGCTTATCGAAAATTATAACTGTTTTAAAATTTGATTTTCTGCAAATTTCGACTCGTTCATCAACAATTACGCTTTTCCTCGAAATTTCGTCAATTCTTTGATAAAAAACTAAAAATATTTATCTTGAAATTATGGTACTGATTTTTTGAAAATTTTGTAAATTTTGTTTAGAAGACAAAAATTCGAGAAAGTTTTTCTTGGTATTATAACTGTTTATAATTGAAATACAACTTTTTGGAAATTCCAACTTGTTTTTAAAAATTTCGACGTTTATTTCAATATTTGACATCTTCTGGGTGAGTATTTGCCTCTGATTCAAGCAGTCAGAAAAAAATTCGACAAGTTTCATGTTTATGAAAATTCAACCTTTTTCCATAATTTTGATAAAATCTGATCCTCTCTAGGGAATTTTAAGTTTTTTCTACCTTTAACTCGAAATGTCTATATTTTTCTTAAAATTTCGATTTTTTTTTAAATCGTTATTTTTTTAAAATTCCGAGAAAAAATCGAAATTTCCAAAAATGAAAGCGAATTTTAAAAAATCGAACACGATGTTTTTCTGAAAATCCGATTTTTTTGAAACTTTGGGTTTTATCTCAAAATCCGATCCTTCATGTTTCTGAATATATGAATCTTTACCATAATAATTCGTTTTCTTCTTAAAATTTTGATTTATTTTTCAAGATTCTTTTTTCATAAACGACTGTTCCCAAAATTATACCTTTTTCTTAAAATATTACCGTCTCCGAAAAAATTTCGATCTTTTTCTTCATTTGGTAGTTTTTCTCGAAATTTTGACTATTTTTCCGTGATTATTTTTTTTAGAAATTCCTTTCTTTTCTCAACACCAGGTTTTTGTAAAGATTTTGATCTTTTAGAAACTGAATTTCCAGATTTTCTGAACTGGTTTCTTAAAGTCTCATTTTTCTCGATATCTTTGTTCTTTTCTCAAAATTCAATAGTTAAGTTTTTTAGAAATTACGACTTTTTTCTCTGAAATTCGTTTAAATTTGTCTTTTCCGAAATTTTGACTTTGACATCAAAATTCAATGTATTTTTTGGGCTCTTCTTTCAAAAATCATGTTTTTTGTGGCAATCCCGCCATTCTTATTAATATTTGTTTTTTTATTTTAATTTCGACTTTTTTAAATTTGACACCGGAAATTTCAAATTATGTCTCAAAAAAAATTAGCCTTTGTTTTTATTTCAATCTGAAAATTAGCTTCTTTCTTAAAATCTAGTTTTTTTTAATAAATTTTGACAATGAATTGAAATTCGAGTTGATTTTCATAATTCGTCATTTCTTTCAAAATTTTTCAAATCATGTTAACATTCCCCTTTTTGTGAAAATCTCAAATTTCGAGGTTTATTTTCTCAACATCTAAATTTTTCAGTAACATATGGACCTTTTTCTCGAAAGGTGTGACCTTTACGAGTGGATTTAACTTAAAAATAATTTTAATTTGTTTTTTTATATTTTTTTAATAAATTTTGACTGGTATCTCAATTTTTAAAATTTTGTTTCTGGAATTTTAAATTTTTCCTCCAAAAACCTATTTTTTGACAATTTCAGCAGTTTTCATAAAAAGTAAAAATTTTACTTAGTATCTTTCTGAAGATGATAGCTTGGCTATCGAAAAGCGTTAGAGCAACCTTTGTTGTGTTTTTTAATCTTTCTTGCTTTCAGGGGACAAGATTTGTATTTCAATTTTTGAAGATAACCAAGGGCCAGTCCAAAATTCTGTATTTTGTTTATTGTTTTTTTAAATTTTATGCTTTAAATAAAAAATATTGCTTTAGACATGTTGGATAAAATATTTCTTTAAGACTTTCGATTTGTTTCTCGAAATTTCAAGATTTTATTAAAATTTATAGAAAATGGCAGAAATCATGAAAAAGGTTGTTAGAAAGTTCGGTCTTTCTTAAAAATTCGTTATTTTATAGAAAATTTTCACTTTTTTCTCAAAGTTAGTTTCTTGCTCAAAATTAGGTGGAAATGTGATTGTAATGTCGAGCTAAAGACATTGAATAATGATTTATAAGGAACTTTATTTGTTAGCAAAATTTAAAAATTATATCAAAATTAAAAAAAAATCAAATTTTCTAATTTTTGGACCTTTTTATGTTTTCATAAAATGTGAGTTCTTCTTAGATTTCGGCTAAATTATTTCCACTAAAATATCTGATCATTCAGCAAGTTTCTTACAAATTATTCTTTTTTTTGGGAAATCAATTTTTGAACATGAATGTTGCGCCTCTTAAAGAAAATTTTACCCCTACAGGGCAATGTTTATAAAAAAAAGTGTATCTGTTTTATATTTTTCATGTATCTGTGAAATATTGTTAAAAATTAACTACGCCATCATTTGAAAAATTAGATACATAACATTTTTTATCTATGATAATTGAAAATATAAAAATTGCCCCAAAACTATTTTTGAAAACCCAATTACTGGCTAATAAATGAAAATGTTATTTATTTTTTAATATTAAATGAAATACCTATTAAAATTTCCAAAAATGAAAACGAATTTAGGAAAAATCGATATTTGTATCAAAATTTTTCAAAAATTTGAATTTTATCTCAAAATCCAATCCTGTATCTTACTGAAAATTTGTCTTTTTCTTACAAATTTTTAATTTTTTCAAAATTTGTTTTTATTAATTGACTATTCTCAAAATTATATCTTTTTGTTTATATTTCTCCGAAAAACTTGGATTTCTTTCTCCGTTTCGTAGTTTTTTTTTGAAATTTCAAGTGTTATCCCAAAAAGTTGTTTTTTTTTTTCTTTCACAATCCTGTTATTGTCGGTTTTTTTCTGAGGATTTTGATCTTTTGGAATTTGACTTTTTAGAAATTTTGACTGATTTCTTAAAGTTCGCCTCTTCCTCGAAATTTTTATTTTTGTCTCAAACTTCGATTAGTTTAAATTCCTCTTTTTCGAAATTTCTACTTTATTCTCAAAATTGTACTTTTGAACTCTTCTTTCAAAAATCATTTTTTCTTTCAAAACTCCGCTGCTTATCCAAATATTTGCTTTTTTTATTAAAGATAACGACTTTTTTAAATTTGGCTCTGGAGATCTTAGTTCGTTTTTCAAAATTAGCTTTATTTTCTAAATTTTGACTATTATCTTAAAAGTCGAGGTTTCAGTTTCTGGAAATGTCGACTTTTTCCTCGAAATTGGCTTTCCTTGAAATTTTAGTTTTTTTGAAATTCGTCTGTTTTCTCCGAATCAGATCGGTATATTATCAAGAAGTAAAAATGTTAAGAAGAAGCTATTTTTCTAAAACTTCGAGAAAAAGATTTCTATATATATTCAGTGTCTTTACTGAGATTTAAATATTATGTTAAAATTGAAATAAAGAAGTACATCTGTCAAAAAAAGAAAGTCTTTTTCTCAAAATTCGACGACTTTTTCTAAAAATTTCGACTTTTTTTTTTTTCAAAATATTCGATCTTTGGAAATATTTTTTCATTTCTCGAATTTTTAACATTTTTAGTCTTTCCCAAAGGTGGGGATTCATTTTAAGTTTGTTTTTCTAAAAATTTCGATCAAAGTTAAGTTTTTTCTCAAAATTCGTCGCTTTAGAAACTGCTACTATGTTCTTAAAAATGTTATTTTTTTATCAAAACTGAACTTCCTCTGGAAAATTTTGAATATTCTTCTAGAAATTTTGACCCCATTCTTGACATTTCAGCGGTATTTTAAAAAAATACTTTTCTCAAGAAATGTTCTCAATTTTTTTTCAAAATCCACTTTTTCATACTCGGCTTTTTCTGATTTTTTTTTAAATTTAAATTTCCCAAAATTTTGTGTTTCTCAAAGTTTGTCTTATTCTCGAAATTTTTACTTGTACTTCAAAATGCGTTGTTTCTGGAAATCTCAGTAAAAAATTTTCTCAAAACTGCAACTTTTCATGAACATTGAGTTTGTTTTTTTTAAATGACCTTAAGAAATATTATTTTTTCGAATTTTCAACATTTTTTGAGGTTTTTCGAAAGATTATAAGCTCTCATTTTAAAATTGATTTTCTAATAATTCCAACTTTTCCCAAAATTGGTTTTTTTCGTGAAATATACCTCTCTTTCGAAATTATTCTAAGAAATTTAATTTTTTTCTCTTAAAATTAAACTTTCTCTTGGAAATTTTAAATTTTCTTTGAGAAATTTCAACTCTTTTCTCGATTTTTCGATGGTTTTTTTCAAAACTCGTTATTTTTTCAAAATCCAATTTTTAATATTCGGCTTTTTCTAAAAATGTCTTTTTTTTATTTTGTCTTTCTGAAAATTTAATGTTTTTCAATATTTGACATAATCTCGAAATTTTGATTTGTATTTCAGAATGTTATGTAGTTGGAAATTTCTACTCTACTCTACTTATTGGGAAATTTCTTAAAATGGAACATTTTCTCAAAATTTCGAGTTTTGTTCAAAGTTCTTGTTTTTCCCAAAATTGGATCGACATTTTGTTAAAAATCTAAATATTTTGAGGGTAAATTTTTTAGGAAACTTCGGGAAAAAGGTCAATTTCTAATTTATAACGAAATTGAAATGGAGTAAAAATCCTGAGGAAAATATTTTTGAGGACAGAATTTTTTTTCTAAATTCGACTACTAATCTGGCAATTGCACCTTTTTTCAAAAATTTCGACTTATTTTTTGGAGAATTCGACATTTTTTGAAAGATTCGATTTTGATTTAAGATGCGATTTTCTGACTGTTTTCCCAAACTTCGAAACTTTTTCCGAATTTCAAATATAATCTGAAAATTCGATCAGTTTATGTAATTAAGTAAAAATATACATATAACAGGTCAAAAAAGATTTTCGGTTTTCTTTTTTTACATCAATTTTTCGAAATGATTGTTGCCCCCACCCCTAAATGAAATCCCCCTATGCCCATGGTTGTCACACTTTTTCCATGAATATAAACGTTATTTCTCGGTATTTCGACTTTAAAATCTCGTGTGGTCATTATTCTCGAAATTTCACCTCTTTTAGAAATCTTGATGATAGCCTGGCTATCGAGCCGCGTTAGAGCAGCCTTTTTTGTGATTTTTAATCTTTCTTGGTTTCATGGGTCAATATTTGTATTTCAATCTTGATCTTTGTATAATTGTCGAAGACAAACTCGCAATTAACTTGTAATTTTTACATATTTACCCAATTTTTTATTTAAAAGATTCAATTTTTTCCTTAAGTTTATTTTTATTTTTATTTTTAAAATACATCAATCTTTCCCACAAAATGTACATTCTAATTCAAATATACTTTTCACGAGATTTTAAGTTTAAATTCAAAATTTTGGTTCTCAAAATTTTTTCAGAATTTCAATTTTCTCTCCTTCACATTGAGTTCAAGAGCTGAAATTACTTTCTTTTATAGATTTTGGGCACGTAGGCATGAATTGTTAACTACTGAAGAAACTTTAATTTTGATTTGTATCTGAAATTGTTTACATTTTTTTGATCTATTTGATTTGATTGGTGCTAATGAGTGCAATTTTTTCATTTTTATTTTGGAACAATTTAGTTTTTGTTTTTAAACTAAACAAATATATTTAATTGCTTGTTTGAAAAGGTAGTCATTTTTTCTGCAGCAATCGGGGCCCCTGAAGTTTCTTGCAAAAAGTCTATTAGTTTCTAGTTAGGCTACTGAAGTGAATCATTATGTAATGTTGGGGGCAACAATTTTGTTGATTACCATCACAATATTTTCTTCCTGGGGCTAGTTTATGCAAGATAACAAATACACAATTATCGTTGGCGGATCCTTTGTTGATTTTTATTATGGCCCCATTTCATGCAACTACCCAACAAGTTTAAAGGTTAATGGGTGGTCTATTTGCCACTAATGTGTTTAAATTAGGCTTAATGAGTATTTTGAAGTAACTATGTCTCCAAAATGAGTGATAAGACAGATAAATCTCATCTACAAATAGTTTTTATCCTAAAATAGTCATCCTTGAGAAGCGTCTGAACTGACCTCGGTTTCGAATGAGAGAAAGAAGAGATAGCGCCGGCAAGAAGTCCTCCAACTATAAACATTTAAATTTAAGTTTAAACTCCTATGAGGCTCATTTTGAAAAATTCGTGGACAAAAAAAACCTTGCTGCTGGGGGTAATGTGTATTTTTACTGAACGCTACAGAATTGGGGAGATCGCATTTTCAGATTAAAGTTGAAATTTCAAAAAAGGCTTAATCTTTCAAAAAAAACCTTTTTACGAACTTAAAGAAATGTCGAAGAAGTGGAAATGCAAAAATGATGAAATTTTCAAATGTCAATTTTTGTTAAAAAGGTGGTAATTTCCTGAACAAGTCGAATTCAGGTAAAAAAATTGCAACTTTTAAAAATATTCTCTCAGAATTTCTATTTTATTTCAATTTTGACATATTCTTGAAAATTTTCAAGAAATCTTTTTCTCAAAATTTTCTAAAAATATTGTTTTCAGATTTTTAAATTTTAATTATCATTTCGATCCAATTTTAAAAAATAAATTTTGTGAAAAAGTCTAAATCTTCAGGAAAAAATCAATTTTAAATGGAAATATTCGGAAACATAATATCGAATTTTGAGATGAAATTCAAAATTTGGTAAATAGGATGAATTTTGGATAAGTTCAAATTGTCGGGAATTAGATTTTAAAAAAATTTAGAAAAAACAAAGACTTCGAAAACAAATCATGGTATTTGAAAATTACGCTGCAATTTTCAGAAAAATCTAGAAAATATGTCAAATTTCCAAGAGAAAGTCCAATTTTAAAAGGAAAATTGGAAAAGTTGGAATTTTCAATAAATCTTATTAAAAATAAAAACCTAACTTTTCTCAAAAACTCGATAAATGATTTTAGTTCGAAAGATTCTAAATTTTTAAAGGTGTATTTTTGTGAAAAGACGAAACTTTCAGAAAAAAGTCGAATTTTGAGAAAGAAAATCGCAATTTTCAGAAACATTGTTCTCAAAATTTCGCAACATATTATTAACAGTTCGATCTAATTTAGAGAAAAAAATGAACATTTTCAGAATCATAAAACCATTTCAGCTAATTCGTAAATTGTTGAATCCGTAATTTGTTGAAGAAGACGCATATTCACAAAAATGACAAAATTTGGAAATAAATAAACCATTTTTGAAAAAGTCTAGAAAGTGAGAGTTTGAAAATGAAATTAAACTTTAAAAAAGGACAAATTGGGAGCTACAGGTGAATTTTAGGTAAAAACTATTCGAAATTTTGAAAAAAATACGACTTTACCAGGAAAATGAAAAAACTTACTTATAGAAATATTAAATATCGGATATTGACACAAAAATCAAGATTTCCTGAAAAAGGCAAACTGTAGGAAACCAGTCAATATTTCTAAAAAAATCAGAATCTAAAAGATCGACATTATCAACTAAATACTCAGAAAAATATCGGATTTTGGAAAAGAGTGAAATTTCGAGAAAACTTTGAAATGGACCAAACATTTTGCAAAGAAAATCAGATTTAAAAAAAAAGTCGAAATTTAAAAAAAATTGAAATTTAATAAAAAATAGTCAACACTCCCAGAAAAATACAAGAGAACTTTTGAGAAAAAGATCTACATTTTGAGAAAAAAGGTTTAACCTTACTGAAATTTCGAAATTTCCCAGAAAGAATCAGATTTATCAAAATTTAGAAAAAGCAAATTTTAATTAAAAAAATCGAATATTTATTTTCTCTTGACTCCTTAAGTCAAAGGAAGACAGGCGCCTTACCTCGGCAGGTGTCAGAAAATATCAAATATTGTGATATACATCAAAATTTTGACAAACAAGTTGAAACTTCCGAAAATTTGGAATATAACAAGAGTTGAAATTTACAAAGAATATCTCTTCGTAATTTTTATCCTTTCAGAAAAATTTCAAAAAATATAGGTACCTTTTTATTAGAAGATTGACTAGATTTTGGGTAAAAGGCAAATTTTAATAAACAAGATGCAATTTTCAGAATTAAAAAAGTCGAAATTTTCAGAAAAGTCAAATTTCGAGAAATGGCGAATTTCAGAAAAAAACAACGAACCTTTAAATTCGAAATTTTGACAGTTGTGTTTGATAAAAGAAGTCGAAGTTTTTGAATGGATGCGAAATTTCAAAAGAAAAAGACAAATTTAGTAAAAAAAATTGAAGAAAAAGGTGGAATTTTCCAAAAAAATGTTTCGAGGAAATGGAAAGTTCCCCAATTGAATACATATAAATGTTGAGTTTGCTACATAAACCAGAACTGGACAGGGTAGGGCGTTTGCCCCCACTCTGCCCTATTTTAGTTACGCCTATAATTTTGGAAGAACTTATGTTTGCGTAATGAAAATAGTTAAAAGGGGCCACAGGTCCAAACTAATTAACGTACGACTGGAAAATTCTGTGCGAAATGCTGTGGTAAATTTGGCAAAGAAGCAACTTTAAAATTCTCATTATTAGAGTTTAAGATTATTTTCCCATAATAATTTCCCTCTTTTTATTTCTTTGATGTGTTTTAATTAAGTAACTTTTTTATAGAACTTTTGTTATTTTTGTTTTGTCAATAGAAACTTAATAGTTAGTGTAAATCATCTAATCAAGCGTTCATATTTTCCTCACATGTGCAAAATTTTTAACCTTTTTTCCTGCTGTCAAAAAAGGCTGCTCATCCCTGCTATAGACCTATATTCTGAAGAAAGAGACAAATTTTAAAGTCGTTATTTTATAGTGAAAAGGAAAGTCGTTATTAATTTCGAAATAAACTGCGACTGTGTTTAGGATCAATAACTTGTTAGCTATTTACAAAAAATACCACCTTGCAATATCATCAGCGATTTCATCACCCTGCAGTATTTTTCCCTAATATACTTGATAAATTTAAGAAGTCAATAAAATTGCCGCTTGCTTTCGTTAACAATTTTGTTCCCACATTAATCTTCTGTTAGATCGTCAGAGCTTTACGATAAATGTCAGCAAAAAATTACTAAGTGATTATGTATCGATAATTATTTTTAGAATTTAATGACTTAATTACATTAAACAGGAGATCAGAGGTCATTACAACAACGAAATATTCGTCTGTCCAAATATGATCGCCAGTCGTAATACTTGTTATCATTTGAAAGTGTAATTTAGATTAATATGTTGTGATATCTTACAACTTCTTTGTGCTACACTATAGTCTTGCATGTGATTGTTACTTCTTAGAAAAAGGAAGTAAATAAAATCGTTTACTGAAGGCTCCAAGTGTATTCATTACGTCAGTTGAATAATTGTATCAGAGATTTTTCAAAATTATTATTTTTCGATTCAAGTTCATGACACTTGTTTTCTCATAAAACGATTTTTGTTTCCAATTTTTAAATAGAGAGCCATAATGTCCTCATGTTATTCGCTACACTCAGTAGAGGCTAATTCATCTAGCTTATGGAATCAAAATGTCAATGGATTTGTTGCGTGTCAAGATATTTCTATTTTAGTGGAAGACTGGTTCCTTGGTTATCTTCAAAAATTGAAATACAAATCTTGTCTCCTAAAACCAAGAAAGATTAAAAAACACAAGAGCAACCTTTGTCGTGTTTTTTAATCTTTCTTTGTTTTAGGGGACAAGATTTGTATTTCAATTTTTAACGGTATTTTTAAACCAGTTGAACCAATTTCACTGTTGCGAAAATCAAAAAGAACAAGGACAAAAAAAAGGATTCCTTTTTGTCCAACTTAGGAGCTAGCAGCTATTAATCTGGGCCTAAAAACGACTTTCTTTTTTTGTCTCCTGTTTTCTCATCAATTTGTTTGTTTACTAAAGAAAGGATCTTTTGATTTCGAGGAGGTAAAAACAGAATTATTTGTCTAAAATACCGATGAATGAACCAGAAATGTTTGGATCTGGATACATCGATCTGATAACTCAGAATGTCGAAAGTCTAGCAGCATAGACAAGATAATTCCTTCTTAAACTGCCAAATTGTCTCGACTAGCTCTTAGGCTACTTCACCTAACTGATAAAAGTACGTTGGACAAACTAGACGATCTCTTAAAATCCGACTGAAGGAGCATTTGGCTTATTTAAGGTACGGAAGAACTGAGAAGTCAAGTGTGGCTCGTCATGATTTTGAATTAGATCATAGAATAGATAATAATATTAAACTGTTAAGAGTAGTAAATAAGAATTCTATGTTAAATGCTTGTGAAAGCTTAGCCATCCATGGAGACATCATTATGAATGGTTGCGCTGGGCCTTTAGGCCACTCATCTCTGTAAAAAATAGTTAAGGTTGATAGATAAGGAATTGTGACACTATGACGTGTATGTTAAGATGCGCATGCGAGTTCGGATGCGGTCGATCATGCACGAAATGGATATTCTTAGTATATAAAGGTTAATTTTAGGATTAGGTGTTAGTAGCTTTCTGAAGATGGTAGCTTGGCTATCGAAACGCGTTAGAGCAACCTCTGTTGTGGTTTCTAATATTTCTTGGTTTCAAGGGACAAGATTTGTATTTCAATTTTTTTATAAAAGTCATAATCTTGCAATCTTGCATCACAAAGGAGCTTATTTTGTAACATAATAATACCATAAAAGAGGTATAATATTTTAACTCAGCGTTTCCCAAACTTTTTTTGTCTTGGCCCGGTTATTTTTATGCTTCTTCTTCCTGACCCACCCACCAGATTTTTTAACTGTCTTAAGACTTCCTTTTTTTTTTCAAAATTGCGGCCACATTTTGAAGTTAGAAGTCAAAATGTTGTCTTTTTGTTTTTTTTTTAATTTGATCCAAAAATTTTACCTTGAAATCCAGAATTGAAGTTTTAAAGTTCGACCTATTTCTCTTTAATCTTTATTTCCTTTCATCACACCGAATTTCTATTAAAATTTCGATAGTTTTTTAAAATTTTTTTGAATACATTTAATTTTATAGATTTTTCTAAATAGTCGACCTTAAAATAGAGAATTTTGTTTCAAAATTTCGGTTATTATTCGGCTATTTTAAATTTCAATGTTAAAATTACAAGAAATATTTTTACTTTAGCCCGAAATTTTGAAAATAAGGTCACAACTTTGAGAGGAAACACAAAGTAATAAAGCTTTTTATAAAATTCTTAGTTTCAACTTCCAATTTTTTATATATAACCTAAAATTTTTTTATGTTTGAAAATCGTAATGTTTTTTTTTAACATTTTTGTTGATTAAAGTTTTCATTCCTTCCCACACAAACGTTTATTTATTTAGTACATTTTTTTTTTCGAAACTTCTGGTCTAAATTCAAACTCGTCTTTTGAGCTAGAATTTTGACACTGATTTTTCACAAACTATTAGTTGAAATACAAATCTTCTCCCCTGAATCCAAGAAAGATTAAAAAACACAACAAAGGTTGCTCTAACGCGTTTCGACATGTATCTCTCTGAAGATGGTAGCTTGGCTGACGGAACGCGTTAGAGCAACTTTTGTTGTGTTTTTTGTCTTTGTTGGTTTCAGGGGACAAGATTTGTTTTTCAATTATCGAAGATTACCAAAAACCTATCCATTCCACCAAAATTATTGGTGAACATGAAAAATCCTTTAAACCTAAGATATTGACTCAAAATAGAAATTTGGACTTCAAAAGTTATAATCGAGTTTTTTTTATAGAATTTTTCACCATTTCTCTCAAAATCTCCATTTTGAATAAAAAATTCGATGTAAATTTAAAAATAACAGCTAGTTCATTCTTATCAAAAATCTAAATTTAAATCTTTAGTTTTTACTTTTCATGTGTTTAAACCAGAACTCTGAAAAAAATATCAAAATTTCAAATTTTCAAAAACTACTACCTATTTTTTAAAGGACGTCAAAATTTCTAAGAAAAGTGGAATCCTATTTTTAAAAAAGTCGGAATTATAATACAAAAATTTTAAAAGTTAACAGAGTAGAAAAAATAATGGAAATTTTGAAAATAAAATTAGATATTTTAACCTGTCAAAATTTTCAGAGAGCGTTGAAATTCGCAGTCAACATTTTTTTAAAAAAGCTGAAATTTCCAAAAATATTTAAAAATTAATAATGTAAAGTCGCTCCTATCCAAATTTGAACGGTTTTTGGTTTCCGCGGAAATTTTTTCCGAATTTAATCGTTGTAAATTGGACTTTTTATTCAGCAGCGCAACATAAAGAGCGCATATTGACAGACATATAATTTTTAATATTTTCTAGTAAAATAATACTAACATTTATATTTCCTGCAACTTTATCCAGAAATCGATTTTCTTTCCTCTTAGTTTAGCTTTGACTTTTTGAACATCACTCAAGTGCCTTGGCATATTTCAAATAACGTTTCAGCTTGTCAATGATGAATGTATATTTGACACATGTCAAATTTTGCGACGACTGTGGTCCAAGACCTAAATTACATGATGCAATTTTACCGTTCAAATTTGAGTGGCGGAGACTGTAGAAAAGTGTCGAAATTAAGATAAGTAGATTTTTTTTGAGTTAAAAACTGCAAAAAGTCGTTTTCAAGAGAGCCAAAATGTGCAAAACATCAAAATCTTTAGTTTAAATTTTCAAGTATCGATCTTTAGAAAGTTAAATTTACAAAAGAAAGTCCAAATTTCAAGAAAATGTAGAAAATCTGAGGGCAACATTTTGAGAAAATGTTGATAAAAATGGGAACTTGAAAAAGTGAAAATTTTTAAATGTGTAATAAATCGATCATAAATCAAAGACCAAAATCTCGATAAAAGAAGGAAAGAAGTTTTAACACAAAAATTAGAATTTAGAAAAAATAGAAATTTTAAAATGACAAAATTTTCATAAAGTTATAGTTTTTAGAAACTCGAAATTTTCATAGTTTTCACAAAAAATGAATTTTTAACAAAAGGGTAAAAACGATGTTCAGGAAGTCATCATTTCGAGTAAAAGCAGAATGTTTTTAAAAAAGTCTACCATTTAAAAGCATTGAAATTGTCATTCAAAATTTTTAAAAACTTGTGAAAAGTTACAAAAAAATCGAAATTTTAAGACAACGTACGAAATTCAAAAAATAACTCGAATTTTTAAAAATACTGAAAATTTCGAGAAAAAGTGAAAAATTTTAAAAATAAATAAATTGGCATTTTGAAAAAGCCATATATTTTGAAAAAGGTGAAAATTTTCAAAATAAATTGAAAATTTGCGAAAAAGTTGAAATTTTGAAACAAGCACCGAAATTGCCATGAGTAAAATTTTGAAAAAAGCCAACATTTTGAAAAAAGTGCAAATTTTGAAAAAGTGTATATTTTGAAAAAGGTGAAAATTTTCAAAATAAATTGAAAATTTGCGAAAAAGTTGAAATTTTGAAACAAGCACCGAAATTGCCATGAGTAAAATTTTGAAAAAAGCCAACATTTTGAAAAAAGTGCAAATTTTGAAAAAGTGTATATTTTGAAAAAATGGACGTTTTTAAATGTCAAAGTTTCAAAGAAAATCGAAATTTTTAATAAAAAAGCTAGAAATACGTAGAAATTTTCCAAAGAGTCTTTTTTTTAATTTGAAACTTTAATAAAAGCGGATTTCCTCAAAAAATATGGATCTTTTATAAGGATAAAACTTTTAAAAAGATCGAAGTGTTCAGTCAGAATTTTCAAAAAGGGTAAGAATTTTGAAAAAGGTTAAAATTTGCAGTCGATCGAAATTTTTAAACCAAAAATCTCCATTTTAAATGAAAAAATCGATGTAAATTTCAAAATAATAGCTTAACGTGGAATTTTAGTTTTCTTATTGTCAATACAATATTTTATTCTTATCAAAAATCTAAATTTAAATCTTTAGTTTTCAGTTTCCATGAGTTTAAACCAACAACTGTGAAAAAAATATAAAAATGTCAGATTTTCAAAAACAAGTACCTACTTTTTAAAGGACATCAAACTTTCTACGAAAAGTAAAATCATATTTATAAAAAAGTCGAAATTATAATACAAAATTTTCAAAATAAGTTAACGAAGTAGAAATTTTTAAAAAAAAGGGAAATTTTGAAAATAAAAGTAAATATTTTAACACGTCAAAATTTTCACAAAAGGTTGAAATTCGCAGTCGAATTTTTTTTTAAAAAAAGCTAAAATTTCCGAAAATATTTAAAAATTAATAATGTACAAAAAAGTCGAAATTGATATAAGTAGATTTTATTTGAGTTAAAAACTGCAAAAAGTAATTTTCGAAAGGGCCAAAATGTACAAAACGTCAAAACTTTCAGTTTAAATTTTCAAATATCGATCTTTATAACGTTAAATTTACAAAAAAAAGTTAAAATTTCGAGAAAATGTAGAAAATCTTAGGGCGACATTTTGAGAAAATATCGAAATGTTGATAAAAATGGGAACTTGAAGAAGTGGAAATTTTCAAATTTGTAGTAAATCGATCATAAATCTGGATAAAAAAAGCGAAGCAAATTTTTACACAAAAATCAAAATTTAGAAAAAATACAAATTTTAAAATGACAAAATTTTTAAAAAGTTGTAGTTTTTAGAAACTCGAAATTTTCAAAAAAAGTCGTAGTTTTCACAAAAATTGAATTTTTAAGAAAAGGGTAAAAGCAATGTCCAGAAAGTCATCATTTCCAGAAAAATCAGAATCTTTGTAGAAAAGTCTACCTTTTAAAGACATCGAAATTGTCATTAAAAATGTTTAAAAACTTTTGAAAAGTTACAAAATAAATCGAAATTTTTAGCCAAAGTACGAAATTTAAAACATAACTCGAATTCAAAAATAAAACTGGAAACTTTGAGGAAAAAGTCAAAATTTTAAAAATAAATAAAATGGCATTTTGAAAAAGCCTTACATATTGAAAAAAGTGGAAATTTTCAAAATAAGTCAAAAATTTGCGAAATAGTTGAAATTTTGAAACAAGGACAGAAATTGCCATAATAAGTAGAATTTTGAAAAAACCCAACATTTTGAAAAAAAATGCAAATTTTGAAAAGGTATAAATTTTGAAAAAATGAACGCTTTTAAAGGGCAAAGTTTTAAAAAAAATCGACATTTTTAATAAAAAAACTAGAAATACGTAGAAATTTTCCAAAAAGACGTTTTTTGTTAATTTGAAACATTAATAAAAGCGATTTAAAAAAATGGATTTTTTATAAAGTTAAGATACTTAAAAAGATCAACGTTTTCAGTACGTCAGAATTTTCAAAAAAGATAACAACTTTGAAAAAGGTTGAGATTTGCAGTCGATCGAAATTTTCAAACCAATAATCTCCATTTTAAATAAAAAAATCGATGTAAATTTCAAAATAGGAGCTTAAAGTGGAATTTCAGTTTTTTTATTGTCAGTCCGATATTTCATTCCTATCAAAAATCCAAATTTAAATCTTTAGTTTTCAGTTTCTATGTGTTTAAACCAGAAACTCTGAAAGAAATATAAAAATTTCAGATTTTCAAAAACTAGTACCTACTTTTTAAAGGATATCAAAATTTCTAAGAAAAGTGGAATCATATTTCTAAAAAAGTCAAAATTATAATAAAAAATTTTTATATAAATTGACAGAATGGAAAATTTTTTAAAAATGGAAATTTTGAAAATAAAAATAGATATTTTAACATATCAAAATTTTCAGAAAACGTTGATGAAATTCGCAGAGGCGATTTTTTTTTAAAAAAGCTGAAATTTCCAAAAATATTTAGAAAATAATAATGTAGGAAAATGTCGAAATTGAGGTAAGTAAATTTTGCGACGACTATGGTCCAAGACCTAAATTACATGATGCAATTTTACCGTTCAAATTTGAGTGGCGGAGACTATAGAAAAGTGTCGAAATTAAGATAAGTAGATTTTTTTGAGTTCAAAACTGCAAAAAGTCGTTTTCGAGAGAGCCAAAATGTGCAAAAGGTCAAAATCCTCAGTTTCAATTTTCAAATATCGATCTTTATGAAGTTAAATTAACAAAAGTGAGTCAAAATTTCGAGAAAATTAATCTGAGGTTGACATTTTGAGAAAATGTCGATATGTTGCTAAAAATGGGAACTTGAAAAAGTGAAAATTTTCAAATTTTAATAAATCGATCATAAATCAAAGACCAAAATTTCGATAAAAAAAGAAAAGAAGTTTTTACACAAAAATCAAAATTTAGAAAAAATAGAAATTTCAAAATTACGAAATTTTCAAGAAGTCATAGTTTTTAGAAACTTGAAATTTTCAAAAAAAGTTGTAGTTTTCACAAAAAATGAATTTTTAAGAAAAGGGTAAAAACAAGGTCTAGAAAGTCATCATTTCCAGAGAAAGCTGAATGTTTTTAAAAAAGTCTACCTTTTAAAAACATCGAAATTGTCATTAAAATTTTTTAAAAACTTGTGAAAAGTTGCAAAAAAATCGAAATTTTAAGACAAGATACGAAATTCAAAAAATAACTCGAATTTTTAAAAACACTGAAAACTTCGAGAAAAAGTGAAAAATTTTAAAAATAAATAAACTGGTCTTTTGAAAAAGCCCTATACTTTAAAAAAGGTGGAAATTTTTAAAATAAGTTAAAGATTTGCGAAATAGTTGAAATTTTGAAACAAGCACAGAAATTGCCATAATAAGTATAATTTTGAAAAAAAAACCAACATTTTGAAAAAAATGCAAATTTTGAAAAAGTGTAAATTTTGAAAAATTGGACGTTTTTAAGGGTCAAAGTTTCAAAAAAATCGAAATTTTCAATAAAAGAGCTAGAAATACGTAGAAATATACCAAAAAGTCGTTTTTTTTTTATTTGAAACTTTAATAAAAGCGGATTTCTTTTTAAAAAAATAGAGTTTTTATAAAGTTAAAATTCTTCAAAAGTTCGAAGTTTTCAGTCAATCAGAATTTTCGCAAAAGGTAACAATTTTAAAAATTGTTGAGATTTGCAGTCGACCGAAATTATCAAACCAAAAGTTAAAATATTCAAAAAACGTCGAATGGTTCAGAAAAAAAAATAAAATTTTTGCAAAAATTTTAATTATGTATTATACAGGGTGAGTCAAACTCGAAAGTTTCAAAAAAAAGTGGTAGTTTTCACAAAAAATGAATTTTTAAGAAAAGGGTCAAAGCAATGTCTAGAAAGTCATTATTTCTAGAAAAAACAGAATGTTTTTAAAAAAGTCTACCTTTTAAAACATCGAAATTGTCATTAAAAATTTTTAAAATTGTTTGAACAATTAAAAAAAATGGATATTTTAAGACAAAGTACGAAATTCAAAAAATAAGTCGAATTTGAAAAAAAAAACTGAAAACTTCGAGAAAAAGTCAACATTTTAAAAATAAATAAAATGGCATTTTGAAAAAGCCCTATATTTTGAAAAAGTCCTTTATTTTAAAAAAGGTGGAAATTCTCAAAAAAGTCAAAAATTTGCGAAATAGTTAAAATCACAAAACAAGCACCGAAATTGCCATAATAAATAAAATTTTGAAAAAACCCAACATTTTGAAAAAAATACAAATTTTGAAAAGGTTTAAATTTTGAAAACATGAATGTTTTTAAAGGTCAGAGCTTTAAAAAAAATTGAAATTTTCAAAAAAAGAGCTAGAAATACGTAGAAATTTTCCGAAAAGTCTTTTTTTTAATTTGAAACTTTAATGAAAGCGAATTTCTTTAAAAAATGAAACTTTTATAAAAATAAAATATTCAAAAAATGTCGAATAGTTCATAAAAAAAAGGAAAATCAAATTTTTGCAAAAATTTCAATTGTGTATTTATACAGGGTGAGTCAAACTCGAAATGTTCAAAAAACAGTCGTAGTTTTCACAAAAAAATGAGTATTTAAGAAAATGGTAAAAGCAATGTCTATAAAGTCATCATTTCGAAAAAAAGCAGAATGTTTTTAAGAAAGTCTACTTTTTAAAACATCGAAATCATCATTAAAATTTTTTTAAAACTAAAAGTTACACAAAAAATCAAAATTTTACGACAAAGTACGAAATTTAAAAAATAACTCGAATTAAAAAAACTGAAACCTTCGAAAAAAAAATCAAAATGTTAAAAATAAACAAAATGGCATTTT
Organism: Dastarcus helophoroides; assembly: GCA_028583605.1. NCBI lineage: Eukaryota > Metazoa > Arthropoda > Insecta > Coleoptera > Bothrideridae > Dastarcus > Dastarcus helophoroides. Next base: position 19,313,637 of record CM053336.1, on the reverse strand, counting down.
GAAAAAGCCCTATATTTTGTAAAAGATGGAAATTTTCAAAATAAGTCAAAAATTTGCGAAATAGTTGAAATTTTGAAACAAGCACAGAAATTGCCATAATAAGTAAAATTTTGAAAAAACCCAAGATTAAAAAAAAAATGCAAATTTTGAAAAAATGTAAATTTAAAAAAAATAAACATTTTAAAGGTCAAAATTTCAAAAAAATCGAAATTTTCAATAAAAAACCTAGAAATGCGTAGAAATTTTCCAAAAAGTCGTTTTTTTTTTAATTTGAAACTTTAATAAAAGCGAATTTCTTCTAAAAACATAGATCTTTTTTAAATTTAAAATTTTGAAAAGATCGACGCTTTCAGTCGGTCAGAATTTTCAAAAAAGGTAACTATTTTGAAAAAGGTTGAGATTTGCAGTCGATCGACCAAAAGTTAAAATATTCAAAAAAACGTCTAATGGTTCAGGAAAAAAAAATTTTTTGCAAAAATTTTAATTATGTATTATACAGGATGAGTCAAACTCGAAATTTTCAAAAAAAACGTCGTAGTTTTCACGAAAAAAAATTTTTAAGAAAAGGGTAAAAGCAATGTCCAGAAAGTCATCATTTCGAGAAAAAGCAGAATGTTTTTAAAAAAGCCCACCTTTAAAAACATCGAAATTGTCATTAAAAACTTTTAAAAATGTTTGCAAAATTACAAAAAAAATGAAATTTTAAGACAAAATACGAAATTTACAAAATAAGTCGAATTTGAAAAAAAACACTGAAAATTTGAAGAAAAAGTCAAAATTTTAAAAATAAATAAAATGGCATTTTAAAAAAGCCCTATATGTTGAAAAAAGTGAAAATTTTTAAAATAAGTCAAAAATTTGCGAAATAGTTGAAATTTTGAAACAAGCACAGAAATTGCCATAAGTAAAATTTTGAAAAAAGCCAACATTTTGATAAAAATGCAAATTTTGAAAAAGTTAAAATTTTGATAAAATGGACGTTTTTAAATGTCAAAGTTTCAAAAAAATCGTAGAAATACGTAGAAATTTTCCAAAAAGTAGTTTTTTTAATAAAAGCGAATTTTAAAAAAGTGGTTCTTTTATAAAGTAAAAATGTTTAAAAAGATCGAAGTTTTCAGTCAGTCAGAATTTTCAAAAAAGGTAACAATGTTGAAAAGGTTGAGGTTTGCATTCGATAGAAATTTTCAAACCAAAAGTTAAAATAGTCAAAAAACATCGAATGGTTTAGAAAAAAAATTTAATTTTTGCAAAAATATCAATTATGTATTATACAGGGTGAGTCATTAGTACGGTAAAGCTCTGTAGCTTCTACAGATTCATCATTTTTTTGACAAATGACCAATTAAATGTTCTGTAATTAAACAGTTAAACGTGCTTAAAATTGAAAATATGTACAACCGCAACCATAGACTAGTTTCGGCCTTCCTTGGCCTCGTCAGCATGGTACGGTGGTTGTACACACTTCCAATTTAAAGCCGTTAGTCAGTCGTATAAGTGCCCAAGAGAGCAAACCTCCATCGGGTGACTTGTAACTGACTTTTAACTGTTTATCACGCAAACAATTACAGTTACAATTAATTACAGAACATTTAATTGGTCATTTGTCAAAACTAGATGAAAGTAAAGTCACGCCGAGGACGTTTGTATCTATGGATGTTGCGATGCAACCCGTGATACAAGCTTTGCCTCACCTTCGTGAACTTTGCAATTGCAGTCTAATTTTCATTAGATTCTAATGAAATTAGATTTCAATTGCATCGTAATAAACTTGTATATATTCGTATATACAAGGCTTATTATCTCAGCAGAGAGTAATGCTTCAATTAGCATTTAGCGAAAATGTTTGCGTGATAAACAGTTAAAAGTCAGTTACAAGTCACCCGATGGAGGTTTGCTCTCTTGGGTACTTATACGACTGACTAACGGCTTTAAATTGGAAGTGTGTACAACCACCGTACCATGCTGACGAGGCCAAGGAAGGCCGAAACTAGTCTATGGTTGCGGTTGTACATATTTTCAATTTTAAGCACGTTTAACTGTTTAATTACAGAACATTTAATTGGTCATTTGTCAAAACTAGATGAAAGTAAAGTCACGCCGAGGACGTTTGTATCTATGGATGTTGCGATGCAACCCGTGATACAAGCTTTGCCTCACCTTCGTGAACTTTGCAATTGCAGTCTAATTTTCATTAGATTCTAATGAAATTAGATTTCAATTGCATCGTAATAAACTTGTATATATTCGTATATACAAGGCTTATTATCTCAGATTCATCATTAATAAAAATATTTTTGGTACGAAGGTACATTAGCACATTCTAAAATTATTTTTTATTTTACAGGATGAATATATACAGAGTGGTGCACTAAAGTAGCCTTTTTTTTTAAATAGAACCCCCTACATATTCTTACATATTTGTTTTTCGGGATCCCGGGATCAAATCCTCTGGTTGCGAGCCACTATTTGGGAAACGCTGTTTTAATTGATTGCGAACCTAATTCTTTTCATGAGATATTGACTCTTTCTAAATTTTCATTTTTGTTAAATTAAACTGATTGTGTGTTGACGAATTCGCAAACATTAACCTTATTATGCAATGCATCGTTGTAACTTTGCGTGTTATTGCAGATGAATCAAATACTGCGTTTTTGTTTTTAAACAGCTTAAGGAAAAGTTATAATTGTGTTGCCATTAAGCCCCTGATTTTTTCGACAACCGCTCGTCTGTATCTCCATCAATAACAATGTTGAACTCTGTATCTTTGAACTTCAAACTCGATTCTTGTCATTGGCCAATTGCGGCTGTCGCTTCGAAATTCGCGGCATCAAATCCATAGATAAGTTACCACAGTGATCACTTCTTTTCCAGTCCTCACCGTAATCGGTATCACTGTACATTTGAAGTCATTTCAAGATGTTTTAAATTTTCTCATGTTATCTGAATCAGTTGTAATGCGCAAAACATGCAGAATCGAAAGTTTTTTTACAATAACTATTTAATTATATTGGAATTATCGAATTTCTTCGCGATCGGAGTCTGAGGTTTTTCAGGGGGGTTTAATTATTTGTGGTGACTGAACTTTGTTAGTTTAGTTTGCGTTTCATCGGAAAAATTGTTTGTTTGTTATGACGAAAATGGTGAATTTTACCAAACGCCAATGGCTCACATTAATTGTGATAGGAATCGCCGATTTCTGCAACGCTATTTGTGTCTCCTTACAGGCCCCGTTTTATCCACAGGAGGTAGGTAGAATATGTACAATGAGAGCTTTTCTAAAATAGGTTTTTTTAGTTAAACTTAAATTTTTTGAGAATTTTTTGTTCTCAAGTGGTGGTGATTTAAAATCATATAATTTTTTGTGGATAACAAGACATACGAAAATAAATTGTGTAAATTTCAAATTCTAGGGGTTTGGCCACAATTTATATTCTAAACAAACAAGAAACTTTATCTAATTAGATATTATTTATAAATAATTTTATTAATAATTATAATTTAATTGTCTTTTTGTTATTCATGGCTTATCAGTTTCTTCTGTGGTGTTTTCTAATCATTTTGACATGCTATTAAACTTAATGATACATTTGTTTTTTTAACAAATGATTTAAAATTTAAAAGATCCTAAAAGTACATCAGTGAAAGATCTCCATCTTAAATAGAGTAAAAATCTTCAAAAATTGAAATACAAATCTTGTCCCCTGAAACCAAAAAAGATTAAAAAACACAACAAAGGCTGCAAAGGAACAACCTTTGTTGCGTTTTCTAATCTTTCTTGGTTTAAAGGGGTGAGATTTGCATTTCAATTTTTGAAGATAACCAAGGACCAGTCCGTTCCACCGAAAAAGAAGTCTTCGAGTTTACACTTTAGACATAAAAAAATCAAAATCTCGAAATTAGAACATAAAGAGGCCCCGACATTTTAACAGCTTGGGGCCCTCACTTGATCTGACACTAAAAGTCCTGACTAAAATTATAGAAAACAATAACTAATTAGCTTCTACATAAGTAATTTTTTCCCCATTTTTTGCCGTAAATATGTTGGGTTTTCTAATTCTATTTGCTTCAGATTTGGAGTCCTATCTGAAAAAAGTAAGAAACCAGAATAACCTAATATAATCTGAGGACTAGAAATATTAGCCCGGCAAAATTTGTTCGAATTGGAGCCTCTTTCCAAGTTTCTTAGAAAGCGAGGTTTTTTTTTTAATTTAAATTTACTAAAAAATTTCGACTTTGGCGAAAAACCACTGATTCTTTGGAAATATTTTTTTTTCCAAATTGTACGAAAAAATTCATGGACTACAATAGATAATCGAATTGCCATCTTTCAAGCCATCAAATTTCAGAATTTTGTGGAAAAAGATGAAATGTATAAAAATAACCGAAATTTATTGAGTCCAATTTGAATAGGCTTTCAAGAAAGGTTTGAATTTGAAATTGAAATTTTGAAAAAGTAATTTATTTATATTAATTTAAGCACGACATTTTTACAAAGTAAAAATTGAGATCGAAATTTTTAGAAAAAAATCCAAAACTTCGATAAATAACTCATGATTAAGAATACAGTTTTTCGAATTTACTTTTATAATTTCGATTTTAATTTTGAAAGAACTTTTGTTTCATTCAATTTTTTTTAAATTTAATTACCTCAGAAAAAGTAGAATTTGTAAATTTAAAATCCAATTTTCAGCATTAGATTAGAAATGCATCTCAAAAAAAATTCAATTTCTCACAATTTCGAGTTGGCACTTTTCATCTTTGCTTGATTTACATTGTGCACTTTTAATCTCGAACTGTTAATTTCTTTAATCGAAATTTAAAAAACGAAGGGACGAGTTAAAATTTATAAAAGAACTAGTTGATATGTAATCCGACCCCACTCATTATTGTCACGAATGCAACTTTCTTTGACTTTTTGTTTTTTTCAATTTATTTAACATTTCTTCGGTCAATAAGGGTCTACCATGAAGAATTTCTTTGACTTGTCAAGAGAATCGATTTTTGGATTTTTTTTAATTTGTGCCTTTTTAAATTTCGTTTTTTTCGAAAATTATTCGTTATTTTTCATTTATTATTTTACTGAACTATTTTCAAAATTTAAACTTTTTTAAAAATTTTGAATTTGTTTTGGAAATTTCCATTTTATTTGGATTTTTTTTTAATTTTATTAAACCAATCAAAAAGATCGTTTTTTTAAATTCGATCTTTCAAACATTTTATTTTTTATTTCATTTTTTTTAAATTCTATATTTTTGAAAATGTTAAAATTTGTTTAAATTATTTTTTTCAAAATACTAATTTCATTCCAAGATTTCGAATTTATTTATCCAAATTTTGATTTTTTTCAAAACGTCGACTTTAAATTGTTTTTTTTTACAAATTTTAGCTATCTAGAATTTCAAATTTTTGTTGAAAATGTTAATTTCCGTCAAAATTTAAGCTTCGATTTCTCCAAAATCAGTTATAATTTTTTTTTAAAAATGTATAATTCTTGAAAAGTTGTATTTCTTTCCACTTCTCGTCAAAATTTTGATTTTATAAATATTTTTGCGTTTATCTCAAATATTTGATTTCTTTGTAATCCTGACTTTGAAATATTTCGGTTTTTTTTTAAATTTAGACTTCTAAAAATTTTGATTTTATTTTAGAAAATTTTGACACTTTCTGAAAACCATTACTAAAAATTACGACATTTTTTAAAATTTCCACTCCGAAAATTTTTGCTTTTTTAATTTAACCTATTTTTTGAGTTTTGACTTTCGAATATTTTTTTAGATTTCAACCTTTTTTTTTGTTTTTTATTTGTTTTTGAACATTTTTTAGGACATCCACTTTATTAGAAGATTTTGATTTTTCAAAATCGCCACGTTTAGGTAAAGTGTTGATTTTTTTTGACATTTTGAACTCTGGCAAAATTTTTAGATTTTTATTTAAATTTTGCAGCTTTATTAATATTTTCGATTTTTTTTTGTAAATTTAAACATTTTACAAATTTTTTATTAATTTTATTTAACATTTCTTGAAAATATTTCAATTTTTATTGTTTGTTGACAATATTCTAAAACAGTTTTTGAAAACCTGTTTTACAACAACAACAACAAACAATCAAAATTTAAATATTTCCAAACTGGGTCGTAGAAATGTTAAATAAAATTAATAAACCTAATGTTTTTGACCAACAAGAGTGTACCATGAACAATTATTCGAAATGTCCACGTTTTTTTGAAAACCGTCATTTTTCTTGAAAATTTTCACATTTTTGAAAATTTCAATCTTTCTGAAAATAGTCTCTCAAATATTTAGACTTTTTAAAAAGTGTGACTTTTATTTTGACTTTGCCAAAATGTTAACTTCTCTTTTTTAGTTTCTTTTTGACAGTTAGGAATCTTTGATAATTTTCATTTTTCTTCAATATTTAGGTTCTTCGGAAATTTCTACTTTGACCTAAAATCCTTTAAATCTTTAAATCTCGTTATTTCGTTAAACATTTGCTAGAACCTTTACCTTATTTTTCAAAATTGAATTTTTACAAGTCCCATTTTATCAAATTTCTAAAATTTCTTTAAAATGTCAAATTCCTTCAAAATTTTAACGTTATTTTTTTAAAATGTAGTCCTTATTTTCCAACAATTTAATCTTCTTTGGAAACCTTAAGCTCCTATGAAAATTACGAAATTTATCAAAATTTCGTCATACTTCAAACTATTAATTTTTTCTAAAATTTCTAAAATATCGAATTTTTAACTCATGACATTTCATTTCAACTCTTTTTGAATTTTTAGATTCAAAAAAAAACTTCGACTTTTTTTTTCATAATTCTCAATTTTTTTATTATGGACTTTCAAAATTTTGAAATTTTTTTCAGTTTCGATTTTACAATTTTGACTTTTTTTGGAAATTTCTTCTTTCTCAAGATTCTGAGTTCCTTTGGAAAATATTGAGTTTTTTTGAATTTGTTGCATTATTTTGAATATTTTTAAAAATGATTATATTCCCACCAATTTTTATTGTTTCGATTTTTTTTTGACAATTCTGATCTTTTCGTAAATGATGATTTTTTTTTCAAATTTTCGTTTTTAAAAATTTTTCACTTTATTGAAAATTTCGATTACTTAAATCTTCAACCTTCTAAATTTTAAATTTTTTGAAAATTTTGATCCAAAATTTTGATTTATTTAAAAAATGCTCATCTTTTGCTTCAAAATTTTAAGTATGAAAAATTTCAAATTTTTCCAAAATTTTAACTTCTAAAAATTATGACTGTTTTTTCAAAATCTATTATGTGATGATTTTGTCTTTTTTTTACTATTTTGGTTTCAAAGATTTTAGCTTTTCTTAAAAATTCTTAAAAACTTCTTGAAAACTTCCCAATTTTTAAAAATCTCAACCTCTAAGTTTTTATCAATTTTTCTGAAAATGCCGACTTTCAAAATTTTAATTTTTTTTTAGATTTTATAATTTCAGTTATTTTTTTCATTTTCTTTGCTTTCAAAATTTTGACTTCCTTTGAAAAATTTTGAGTTTTTCCAAAAATATAACCAAGTTTTTAAGCTTTCAGTTTCATTAAATATTTGTCTATTTTTGAAAAGTTTGATAAATGATAAAATTCCGAATGATTTTTATTGTTTCGATTTTTTTTCAATTTCGATCTTTTCCTAAATGACGATTTTTTCAAAAATTTCCACTTTTTTAAAAATGTCCACTTTATTAACAATTTTGAATGTTTAATTAAGACCTTTTCAAAATTGTTGCCTCTTTTCAGAAGAGTTTCGCCTCTGGTGTGGTGGACAAACCGAGTTACCGTGCTCTTCTGTCTAAACTTTTTTATCTTTTATACCAAATTTCCAATTTAGAAGAGTTTTGCCTCTGGTATGGTGAACATACTGAGTTACCCGTGCTATGATGTTTTGAAATTGACCCCTTTTTTCATTTTTCATTTTTTTATATTTCCTTGTATTTTATTTCTTTGTTCCTGAAGAAGCCCCCTACAATGGTGAGCGAAACATCGAACACTTTTAGAGTTCTTTGACACGGTCCAATCCCGGAAGAAGTATATCCTGTGCCTTTTTTCAAAATTTAAAATTTTTTGAAAATTTTTAAAAATAAATTTTGACAATTTTTTTTAATTTCATCTGTTTTCAAACTTTTACCTTTTTTTGCAAAGGTTCGATCTTTTTTTTAAAATTTTGATTTTATTTGAAAATTTCGATTTAAAAAAAAATTGTTTTTGAAATTTGCGACCATTTTGCAAAATGTTCTTTAAAATATCGACTTTGTTTTAAAATGTCCACATTTTTTCAAAATTTTCAATCATTCTAAAAACCTGACTTTTTTTGCAAAGTTTGACGTTGTTTTAAAATTTTATTTATTTGTTTTTGAAAAATTTTAACCAAATATTCGACTTTTTTCAAAATTTGAACTATCCAAAATTTTGGCTTCTTCCAAACGACATTTTCTGAAATTTACCCTTTCAAAATTTCAACTTTTTTGAAAATTTTGAATTTTTTGCTAATTTTGACTGTTTTTCGGTATTTGGTCCTTTCGAAAATGTTGGCCTTTTTGAAAATTTCGCAATTATTTTAAATCTCGATATTTTTTACAATTTGGAATTTTTTTGAAAATTTCGTCTTTTTTTTTCAAATTCGCGAAATTATTGAAAATGTCGACTTTATTAAAATTTTGATATTTTGTTTAAAATATTGACATTTTTCTGAAAATCTTAGCTTCCTTTTGGAAATTTGATTTTCTATAAAAATTTAGACATTTTTAAAAATGCCAAGATTTTTTAAAATGGCAACATTTTTTAAAATTTCTATTTTTTTTTGATAACTTCGACCTTTTTTGATCATTCGGATAACCATAGTTTTTTTTCAATATTTACAGTTTTAAAAATTTTTAGCTTTCTTTAGAATTTAAGTGAACATTTTTCACTTTTTTAGATTACGATGTTTTTCTAAAAATTTTGAACATTTTCGACAATCCAACACATTTCTAAAAATAATTTTTCTTTTTGTTTCTTGTTGAAATTTTAACTTTTTCTTTTGGTAACCTGAAATTTAACGTCTTAATTATAAAGTCGAAAATTCCATCTACTTCTCAAAACTTCTCAAAAAAAATTAAATGTTAAGAGTTTAGAAAAACTGTTTAATTTCAGCAAATTAAAAATTTTATATTTTGAGCCGAAATTCTTAGATAAACGACGAAAAGAAATCATTCAAATTTTCTATTGTGTACAAAAAATTTTGATCAAACTCGTTTTGACAAGAAACTTCAAAATGTCTAAAAAGAAAATCCATTTAAATTTTCGATTATGTGCAAAAATTGTTGACTTCAAACTCGAAATTTCGAGAAGAAACTTCAAAATATCTTAAAAGAAAATGTTCCTTCAGATTTCAATTTAAACATAAGAAGCTCCAAATTAAAACCAAAATTTTTAGCTTACAAGTTAAATTTTTGGAAGTCAAAAGAAAAGATTTTATAAAAAAATCAAAATATGCAGTGATCACTTGCAAATATCTGGTTATAATTATAAATTCATGTGAAGACAAACTGATCAACAATGGTAGTTTTCAACTCGTATAGGCAACTTTAAATACAATCTTGTGTATTATTCATTACATAAAACTCACCTATCCGACAATGACCAGTTTTACTATCTTAGAGACTGATTTTTGAAAAATCTTCTCTTAGTGCTCTCTTACGTACTACGGGAAACACCTGTATGAAATTTCATGCTCCTAAACCTACCCGTTGTCTGTCAGTCAGTGCTTAGAGATTTATTAAATAGATATCGAAATCTGGAAAATAAGCTCAAAACTTATAAGAGAGAGAAACAAGCAGGACGTTTTTTTTTAATTTCCAATTATTCCTCAAAATTATCTTTCATTTAAAATACAAATCTTGTCCCTTGAGGCCAAGAAGGTTTAAAAAACACAACAATGGTTGCTCTAAGGCGTTTCGATAGTCAAGCGATTATCTTCAAAGGGATACAGAGAGATGCAGCATCTCTCTGAAGATGATAGCTTGGCTGTCAAAACGCGTTAAAGCAACCTTTGTTGCGTTTGTTAATTTTTTCTTGGTTTTTTTGTATTTCAATTTTCGAAGATAACCAAGAACCAGTCCGTTCCACCAAAAAGAGACATATTTCATTTATTTATTTATTGTTCGAAATTCTTAATTTACAGTTTAAATTTTTATGACTTTCACGTCTTAACTGAAAATGTTGAAAAATGTCTAAAGTAAAGACAAATTAACAAAACCAAAATTCAAAAAATGTTTTTTTTAAAAATTTCGACAAAAAATATTAATTTTTTGGGATTAAAATCGATATTTTTTAAAATTGATCTTCATTATTCCAAAAAAAGTTGAATTTTATGTTAAAGTTCGTAATGTTTCATTTTTCTCAAAATTCGAAGCCATCATATAAATTTCGAATGTACGCTTTTAATTTTTATTATTTCTGAGTGTAAACTTGCTCTAAGAAAACAGATTTTAAATAAAAGATAAACACTTTTAGATTCAAAATTGGAATCAGAAAAGAATTGTAATAAACTTATCCTGAAACTGAAAAAAGTCGAAATTTGGAACTAAAAGACAGAAAATTCGAAAATTGAAAAACACATCTTGTAGTATCTTTCTGAAGATGGCAGCTTGGCTATCGAAACGCGTTAAGGCAAACTTTGTTGTGTTTGCGACCATTTTGCAAAATGTTCTTTAAAATATCGACTTTGTTTCAAAATGTCCACATTTTTTCAAAATTTTCAATCATTCTAAAAACCTGACTTTTTTTGCAAAATTTTGGCTTCTTTCAACCGACATTTTCTAAAATTTACCCTTTCAAAATTTCAACTTTTTTGAAAATTTTGAATTTTTTGCTAATTTTGACTGTTTTTCGGTATTTGGTCCTTTCGAAAATGTTGGCCTTTTTGAAAATTTCGCAATTATTTTAAATCTCGATATTTTTTACAATTTGGAATTTTTTTGAAAATTTCGTCTTTTTTTTTCAAATTCGCGAAATTATTGAAAATGTCGACTTTATTAAAATTTTGATATTTTGTTTAAAATATTGACATTTTTCTGAAAATCTTAGCTTCCTTTTGGAAATTTGATTTTCTATAAAAATTTAGACATTTTTAAAAATGCCAAGATTTTTTAAAATGGCAACATTTTTTAAAATTTCTATTTTTTTTTGATAACTTCGACCTTTTTTGATCATTCGGATAACCATAGTTTTTTTTCAATATTTACAGTTTTAAAAATTTTTAGCTTTCTTTAGAATTTAAGTGAACATTTTTCACTTTTTTAGATTACGATGTTTTTCTAAAAATTTTGAACATTTTCGACAATCCAACACATTTCTAAAAATAATTTTTCTTTTTGTTTCTTGTTGAAATTTTAACTTTTTCTTTTGGTAACCTGAAATTTAACGTCTTAATTATAAAGTCGAAAATTCCATCTACTTCTCAAAACTTCTCAAAAAAAATTAAATGTTAAGAGTTTAGAAAAACTGTTTAATTTCAGCAAATTAAAAATTTTATATTTTGAGCCGAAATTCTTAGATAAACGACGAAAAGAAATCATTCAAATTTTCTATTGTGTACAAAAAATTTTGATCAAACTCGTTTTGACAAGAAACTTCAAAATGTCTAAAAAGAAAATCCATTTAAATTTTCGATTATGTGCAAAAATTGTTGACTTCAAACTCGAAATTTCGAGAAGAAACTTCAAAATATCTTAAAAGAAAATGTTCCTTCAGATTTCAATTTAAACATAAGAAGCTCCAAATTAAAACCAAAATTTTTAGCTTACAAGTTAAATTTTTGGAAGTCAAAAGAAAAGATTTTATAAAAAAATCAAAATATGCAGTGATCACTTGCAAATATCTGGTTATAATTATAAATTCATGTGAAGACAAACTGATCAACAATGGTAGTTTTCAACTCGTATAGGCAACTTTAAATACAATCTTGTGTATTATTCATTACATAAAACTCACCTATCCGACAATGACCAGTTTTACTATCTTAGAGACTGATTTTTGAAAAATCTTCTCTTAGTGCTCTCTTACGTACTACGGGAAACACCTGTATGAAATTTCATGCTCCTAAACCTACCCGTTGTCTGTCAGTCAGTGCTTAGAGATTTATTAAATAGATATCGAAATCTGGAAAATAAGCTCAAAACTTATAAGAGAGAGAAACAAGCAGGACGTTTTTTTTTAATTTCCAATTATTCCTCAAAATTATCTTTCATTTAAAATACAAATCTTGTCCCTTGAGGCCAAGAAGGTTTAAAAAACACAACAATGGTTGCTCTAAGGCGTTTCGATAGTCAAGCGATTATCTTCAAAGGGATACAGAGAGATGCAGCATCTCTCTGAAGATGATAGCTTGGCTGTCAAAACGCGTTAAAGCAACCTTTGTTGCGTTTGTTAATTTTTTCTTGGTTTTTTTGTATTTCAATTTTCGAAGATAACCAAGAACCAGTCCGTTCCACCAAAAAGAGACATATTTCATTTATTTATTTATTGTTCGAAATTCTTAATTTACAGTTTAAATTTTTATGACTTTCACGTCTTAACTGAAAATGTTGAAAAATGTCTAAAGTAAAGACAAATTAACAAAACCAAAATTCAAAAAATGTTTTTTTTAAAAATTTCGACAAAAAATATTAATTTTTTGGGATTAAAATCGATATTTTTTAAAATTGATCTTCATTATTCCAAAAAAAGTTGAATTTTATGTTAAAGTTCGTAATGTTTCATTTTTCTCAAAATTCGAAGCCATCATATAAATTTCGAATGTACGCTTTTAATTTTTATTATTTCTGAGTGTAAACTTGCTCTAAGAAAACAGATTTTAAATAAAAGATAAACACTTTTAGATTCAAAATTGGAATCAGAAAAGAATTGTAATAAACTTATCCTGAAACTGAAAAAAGTCGAAATTTGGAACTAAAAGACAGAAAATTCGAAAATTGAAAAACACATCTTGTAGTATCTTTCTGAAGATGGCAGCTTGGCTATCGAAACGCGTTAAGGCAAACTTTGTTGTGTTTTTTAATCTTTCTTGGTTTCAGGGGATAAAATTTGTTTTTCAATTTTTGAAGAAAACCAAGGACCAGGCTGTTCCACCAAAAAGAAAATTCGACGAAAAAATGTCAAAACTATTTAACTCGATCAACGATGAATACAACAAAAGATATTTAAAATTCCACGATATATAGATATTTACTATGACCGGATCTGGTTTCGCTTTTCAGCATCGTCGGTGGTTAAAAAATGTTAATTATTTAAAAAATCTCAAATTTGAATGTGGTAGTAACTTTTCTGAATAAAGTTTTAATAATTTGAGATCTATTTAAATGATTTGATTTACATATGATATTTTTAAAATTAAATTCGAAATTTCAAAAAAAAAAGAATACAAATGAGGTTAAAGTCGGAATTTATAGAACAAAAATACTAAACATTTCAAGTATAAATTCAACATTTTGAGAAAAAACATGATTTCTAAAAAAAATTGAGTTAATCGTTTTAGGTTTTTCTTAATTAATAATGATTTTTTGATGTCCCGACTTCAAAACCCAAATCTCGATGTTTTTTTACTGTCTGCCCCGACTTTTGATCCACTGGACCTAGGTACGCTAGATCTGAAGAAAGTCCGTAGCTATAATGCTTAAAATTAACCTGAGGCTTAAAAATCCAGAAATTTTAATCTAAATGGAGTAAGTTTCCTCCAAAGATGTTCTTTAACCTTAAATCTGAAGAAAGCCAATAACTAATATGCGTCGTTCTTTTAAATTGAACTTTACAATATGATACGCCTTCGGGATTTATCTGCTGCGTGTAGTTTAAATTCTTATCTTATAATAAAGTTTATCTGTTTTGTAGACGCCATCTGAATTCCTATCGTGGTTGTGACCCCACTAAACAAATAGTTATTGGCAAATTAGATTAAATGAAGCGTTATATTATTTACATTGATTAGACAAATTGCAATGGAACAAACATCTATTAAATAATACCCTAACAATATTTGTCATTTTGACAAACACTAAGCCAACTGTTTCTCTTCTACCTTTTGATATTGATGGATAAGCTTCTCTTTTGGTCGTTAAATTCGTAATCTGGACAATTCATATTTTTCAGACTGATGAGCTCTTTTAGTGGTTAAATTTAGAAGCAGATCACGGACAATTTATTTTCCCAAACTGATGACCTTTTTTTCCGTCGTAAAAGTATCTCGGATATTTTCGTATAATTGTTAAAAGTTTTGCATGAACATTTTTAAGCATATGAGATTTTTTGAGGTGAAAACGTCATGAGCGATTTGTGATGAGTTACCATCACGCTAATTTTCGCTAAAAATTTGCTCTCATGTTACCAGTGTTATGCAGCTATGAATAAGATGCGTAATAAAAACAAAAATGCGTGATCAGCTGCTGGATTTGAACCCACAATAGTCTGACTTGATGCGCCATACTGTCCGTTATCAATTTAAAATGTTAACTCGCTTTTAACATGTCCTTACGCTATGGTCACTCATCTGCTATTTCAAAATAGTTAGTTTTCGTTCTAGTTTCCTATAAATTTTTGTCATGCATTTTTCCCAACGCATTTAAAGTTTTTTAATGCCATCATCATAAAAAGAAGGGAGGCGTGTTTGTAGCCAATTGCGCACTAATGTCTCAAAAGCAGCATCATCATGGAATCGTTTACCTCCTAGTGCTTCTTTCAGTATGATAATCGCACGGTGATAAGTCGGGACTATAAGGAGGGTGCTCTAATATTGCTCGATACATTTCCTAAATTTTTGATGTATCAGATTGGCTGAGTCGGGGGGCGAACATTGTCGAAAAGTAAAATAACATTTCTGACCGAAAATTTGCGCCTCTTTCCCCGATGTGCACGTTTTGCTTCATCCAGTAGCTGGCAACAGGTAGCATTAACCATGCGACGTTCATGCAGAAAATCGACGTGCACAACTCCTTTAAAGTCCCAAAATACTGTCTCAAGAACCTTTTCAGCTGAGAGGCAAGTTTTTGCCCTGACGGGTGCACCTTCCCCCTTTCTTCTTTCCTCCGTGCCTGCTTGTTTAGATTTAGGGGTGTAATGGTGGATCCAAGTCTCATCACACGTAATCATACCATCACCTTTACGTTGAAAACCTCCACGATGGCGTTGACAGATCTCCAGACGTTGTTGTATTTGTTCTTCAGTCAAAAAATGAGCTACCTTAGCTCATCTGTAATGATGGGCAAATGAGCTATCATTTGTAATGATGAGCACTCCTAAAGCTTATCCTTATCTGAGCTGCAATTTCACCAACAGTTAAACGGCGATCACCTTCGACAAGGCGTTGAACAGCGTTAATCTTGTCTGCAGTTACACTGGTCCGAGGACGACGAGCATGGGGTTCATTTTCAACTTCAATTGGTTCTTCCAAAAATTTGTTGTGCCATTCATACAGTTGAGTTTTCTTCAAACAAGTATCCCCAAACTGTGCTTCTAGTCTGCGAAGAATTTTGGCAGGCTTTACACCTTCAGCGTCAAGAAATTTAATAATAATGCGCTGCACAACGTGCGGATGAACCTCTTGTTTACTCATTGTATTTACAGCTGACGAACGGCGAGAGTATGCGCACACTCCCGACGCCCTCATGGCGACATGATAGAAATTCCGGTTCATATTTGATTTACCCTCATATTTCGAGATAATTTAAATTAAAATTTCTACATAGTCACGAAAAATCATTATCCTGAAAATATATTTTTTGAAATATTTTGAGAGTTTTTTAAGAGCATTTTGAAGATGCAGTAACCCAAAATACGACAGTTTTCAATGGAATATACTGGGTGAATCCTATTTATTGCCAATGCATATCTCTGTGAATTTGGTTGGAAAATATTTTATTTATTGGCATTCGATAGTCTTCAATGAAAACTGTTATGGAGTTTAAATGCCTGGTGTATGTAACCCAAAAAGTGTCAAAATTGACCTACTGCAGTTTTCTTTAGATAAGTCGAATTGCACTTAAAAAAAATTTTAGAACTTTGACAAACTTTTATCATTTACAATTAAGAAACAAAGGCTGAATATGTGCATTTCATTTTTAGGCCGAAAAAAAAGGATGCACTGCAACAGAATACGGTTTGGTGTTTGGCATATTCGAATTGGTGGTCTTCATTATCAGTCCAGTGTACGGTCAACATCTTAATAAAATAGGACCAAAAATCACATTCAACAGCGGGATTTATACAACAGGAATATGCGCCATCTTATTTGGGTAAGTAGCAACCGTATACTGCTAAGGCGTACTTATTTCTAAGTCTATTACATTTTTGATTTTTTTTCAGACTTTTGGATAAAGTCCACGGACGGTACCCCTTCATAATATTGAGTTTCGTCATCAGAATTGTTGAAGCTATGGGAAACGCTGCCTTTCTAACTGCAAGTTTCGCCATTATTGCCAAAGAATTTCCAAATAATGTTGCTGTGACATTCGTAAGTGATCAACTTTGTGTCACGTGCCCATAAAATGTGTTCCATTTTTTATTCAGGCGTCTCTGGAAACCTTCTTCGGTATTGGTTTAATTGTGGGGCCGACCGTTGGAGGCGCTTTATATCAAGCTGGGGGGTATACGTTACCATTCGCGGTGATGGGCAGTGCGCTATTTTTGTCAGCCATCCTCACCGCCATCGTATTGCCTAAACATGAAGATGGAACCGATAGGGAAAAAGGGCGTAAGTATTTTTTACTTTCTCTAACGATCCCTGAGTTGTTTTCGTCTGACTCCAAATCTACAAATCTTCTTGACTCAAATCTTTTACTTAGAAATTCAACAACCACCAATTTACGTCCCTCGAGTACTTAGTGGCTAATTGGTGGGTATAAGTTGGCAATGTTTCCAGCGACCCTACCGCACTGATGAAGCTAAAAAAGACACTATAGTTGTTGGTTGTACATATTGTCAACTGCAGCACGTTCGTCTGCGTCATTAGAGAACATTTCATTCGGGTGGAACGGACTGGTCCTTGATTATCTTTAAAAATTAAAATACAAATCTTTTCCCTTGAAACCAAGAGATATTAAAAAACACAACAAAGTTGCTCGAAACGCGTTAGAGCAACATTTGTTGTGTTTTTTAATTTTTCTTGGTTTCAAGGAACAAGATTTGTATTTCATTGACTATATTTGTTGAATATAACATACCTAAAGGGTTCTTGTTTTTAGTTGATCTCATAATACTACACTACTAGTGACCTTTGTAACTTTAGTTATATCGTGACTGGTTACCATAGTCCTACAAAACGTGTCATTGGTTCACTTCATCTCATCGGTAATTAGCGGGGAATCCATGAAATTCGCATCACCAATTACCTATGTGATAGAGTGTGAAAGCTTTTTTAGAACTTTATTGAGAAAACTATTTGTAACCACTGTAATACTAAAAAAAGTTTTCTCCTTTATGGTAAAAGGTAGATTTGAAGATTAGAACAAAGGGACTAATCCGATTAAATTTACTCTACGAGGAATCCGTAAATTAAGGTCCCCATTTTTTTTTTAATAGTAAACATCATTTTATCGCAGAACTAAGTAAAGATTCAAAAGCTTGGACTGTTAATTATATTTCTACATCTCCATCTCTATCGATGCACCTTTGGAGTCGCTCCGGGTAGCCTATTGACACTGTTTACTATGACACAGAGCATCAGTGCTCTGAAACGTAGCACAGTGGGTCAATTTGATTAATTTCTGGCCAAAACTAAGAAGAACTGAATTTTTTCGACTTAAAGAAAATCGCCCCCATATATTTTCCCATTTCTCCCTACAGCCCTTAGAACGAAGAGGTGTTTAAGTAAATAGTTGCGGTTTCAGTATATTTTCGATTGCCATATAATTTGATAATTTGAAAAATTAGCCCTATCTCATATGGAACAAGTTAAGTGTCCTATTGTAGATCAATATTTCATTTAAAAAAATAACATGCGGCTTATGCCTTAAAGTCTGTCATCAGGTAAAAGGTATCAGACATCCGTTAGGTAAAATCAGCAAAATTAATATTTTTGTTCGTTTCATATTTACTTTAACGAACTTTAACCTTGTCGTATTTTTTTGTATATTGAAAGAAGTATGGACTTCGATGTTCTACAATTTGTGGCTGCGCCTGACTGCGCCTGGCTGCGCCTTTTTTTACCATAACGCTTTAAACAGAATGATGCAGATGAGGGAAATTCCCATTTTGGGAGTTAACGACTGATTCAGTTTGACTCGTATCATTTCGAACCCCTTACTACACTATATTTTTGCAATAAAATAATTGTTTTACTAATTTTGTAATACTTTTAAATTCAATTATTAACGAAGTATTTTTTTAAATTAGTTAGAAGTTCAACTCCTAATACTTACCCTAATTTCTTGGGGATAATTTTTTCAAAATTTTTTCTGTAATGAACAACTATTATTAAGTAAGTTTTATAATTTTCAAAGTTTTGACTAAAATTTTTAATTTCGACCCACTGTGCGTAGTAAGAAATGGTAAGTAAGAAATACTAAAGTAATAATGGCATCCGTTACTATCACACAGATCTCAAATGAGCATAAGGATTCCATTTTTTTTTAAATTACGATTTTTTTTGAAAATCTCGACCTTTTAAATTCTGTCACTTTCTGACATGTTGACATTTCAAAATTTACCTTATTTCTAAATACTCACTTTTTTGTAAATATTTCCGTTATAAGTTTTTGCCTTCTTATCGGAATTTTGTTAATAAATATCGATTTATTAGCAAAATTCAACATTTAAAATTTCTCATTTTTATCAAAATTTCAACTTTTTTCAAAATTGTGACTTTAGATTTTCTACTTTTGCTTGATTTTTTTTGTAAATTTAACTCTAAAAAATCGATATTTCAAAATTTTGAGTTTTTTTAATATTTAGACCGAGATTTTTATTGTTCTCTACATTTTGGTTTCTTGAAATTTTCCTTGCAACTGTTGACTTAAAGAAAATGCAACTTTTTTTAATTTCGAATTTTTTTTTCGAAAATTCGACTCTCAGAATTTGACTCTTAGAATTTGAGCCTTTCCAAAGTTTAACTTCTTTTAAAAATTTTGACTGGCATTTTAATATATAAAGACAATTTTATTTTTAAAATTTTGCGAGAATAAAATCTATTTAACCTCGAATGTCTACACAAATATAAAGAATGAAATTTGCTCGAATAAAATGTCATAACGTTGCAATAGACAAAGAAAAAAAACCACCTTGTGAAATTTAAGTTTCTAGCTTTTTTCTACATTTTACTCATTTTATTATTATATTATTATACTAATTCAAAAATTTCGACTTTTTCGCAAATTTTTGACGTATTTGAAAATGTTCACCATTTTGAAAATAAAGGATTTCTGAAAATATAGGATTTTTGAAAATTTTATTTTATTTATTTTGAACATTTTGACTATTTCACAAAAATATTCATTTTATTTTCAAAAAATTTGAGTTATTTTACTTTGTCTTAAAATTTTGACGTTTTTATAACTTGCAAACTTTTTGAAAATTTCGATTTTTTTCAAAAAGTGGACTTTTACAAAATAATTCTGCTTGTTCTAAAAATGATTTTGTTGATATTGTTTTTACTCGGTTTTGAGGAATTCGATTTTTATTAAAATTACGAATTTTCTTGAAAATATCCACCTTCTGAAATCTAAGTTTTTGAAAATTTCGACATTTTAATATTCCCATAATTTCTAAGATTTGATTTTACACGAGCTTAAATTTTCGCATTTTTGAACAAATTTTAATATTTAATTTTTGGTTGATTTATTACAAAAATTCCACACTTGAAAATTTTGACTTCATATTTTCCACTTCTTCTCAAAATTTTGTTCTTTTTTGTAAATTTACCCTGAAAAAGGTTGGTATTTAAAAATTAAGACTAAGAATTTTGACATTTTTGGCATATTTTAACATTCTCGAAAATTTCTTTTTGCAATTTTTTGACTTTACAAATTTCTACTTGTAATAATTTCGACTTTTTTAAGTGGTCGACAAAGTTTACTCTGATTTAGAGCAATGTTTTTCACACCTGTTTTTTTAAAACATTTTTGTAATTACGTCTTTATAATGCTGAAAAATAATAGTAAATTCTGTGAAATATTTCAGAGATTACGTTGAATATTTTAATCTTTATACATAGTTGAAATTTTTGCAGACATTTTATTTTTCTTCTTTTTCTGACTTTTTCGACTTTTTTTGAATATTTTAACTTGTTTTTGAAAATTTCGATCGACTGCAAATCTCTACCCTTTTGAAAATTGCTACTTTTTGAAAATTCTGACTGACCAAAGACCTTGATCTTTTTAAAAATTTTGACTTTATAAAAAATCTAAACTTCTTGAAAACTTCCACTTTTTTGCAAATTTAGAATAAAAAAAAACAACTTTTTAGAACATTTTTATGTGTTTATAGTTTTTTTATTGAAAATTTCGACTTTTTTTAAAACATTTAAAAGTTTCCTTTTTTTTAAATATACACTTTTTTAAATTTTTTAATTTTTTTAAATGTTGGCTCTTTTCTACATTTTACTTATTTTATTATTAAATTATTTATCTACTATTATACTAATTTCAAAATTTCGACTTTTTCGCAAAATTTCGAATTTTTAACTTGTTTTTGAGAATTTCGATCGACTGCAAAGCTCAACCTTTTCGAAAGATGGGACTTTTTTGAAAATTCGGCCTGTCTGAAAACCTTGATTTTTTTAAAAATTTTGACTTCATAAAAAATCAAACCTTTTTAAAGAATACCCTTAAAATTTTCTTTTTTTTTAAAGGTTAAGTTTTTTCTACATTTTACTTATTTTATTATTATATTATTTACCTATTATTACACTAATTTCAAAATCTCGACTTTTTCGCAAATTTTTGACTATTTGAAAATGTTCACCATTTTGAAAATATAGGATTTTTGAAAATTTTATTTTATTTATTTTGAACATTTTGACTATTTCTCAAAAATATTCATTTTATTTTTCAAAAATTCAGGTTATTTTCCAAATTTCGTACTTTGTCTTAAAATTTTGACAGTTTTTAAAGCTTGAAAACTTTTTAAAAATTTCGATTTTTTTTAAAAGGTGGACTTTTACAAAATAATTCTGCTTGCTCTAAAAATGATTTTGTTGACATTGTTTTTACTTGCTTTCGAGGAATTCGATTTTTATTAAAAATACGACTTTTCCTGAAAATATTCACCTTCTGAAATCTAATTTTTTGAAAATTTCAACAATTTAAAATACCCATTATTTCTAAAATTTGATTTTATACGAGTTTAAATTTTCTTCATTTTGTACAAATTTTGATCTTTGAATTTTAATTGATTTATTACAAAAATTCCACATTTGAAAATTTCCACTTTTTCAAATTCCTATTTTTATCAACATTTTGGTATTTTCCCAAAATTTTGAATTTAGATTTTTAACTTTTCTCGAAATTTTGACCATTTTTGTAAATTTCACTTAAAAATATCGACATTTAAAAATGTAGACTAAGAAATCTGAGATTTTTGGCATATTTTGGCTCTCTCAAAAATTTCTTTTTACAATTTTTGACTTTAAAAAATTTTTCTTGTAATAATGTTGATTTTTTATATATAATTATATTTTTGAAAATTTTGGGTTTTTAAAAATGTCGACTCTTTCAGAATTTCAACGTTTTCCAAATTACAAATAAAAATCTTTAGTATTGTTACTGCTTACTGTTTAAAAATGTCGGCATTTTTTCAAAATTTTAACTTATTTTCAAAATTTTTTATTAAAATTCCGAC
Organism: Dastarcus helophoroides; assembly: GCA_028583605.1. NCBI lineage: Eukaryota > Metazoa > Arthropoda > Insecta > Coleoptera > Bothrideridae > Dastarcus > Dastarcus helophoroides. The sequence continues at coordinate 19,291,811 of CM053336.1, read as the reverse complement.
TTTTTTAAAAGTATGATTCCACTTTTTTTTCGAAATTTTGACTTCCTTTGAAAAGTAGATATTGTTACGGGCTTATCGGTTCGAATTGATAACCACGTGTGAATTACACCACTTTATTACCAAACTTATCTTGGATCACCACAATTGAACAATTATATCACTTATTATTAACTTCTACTAACTCACTAATTACACTGACTCTAACTGACTGACTTGAGGGAAAGCTGACCGCCTTTTATAGTTTTGGCTCCCGGCTTCTAGAACTTTTCGGCAGATAAGGCTTATCGTTTGCCGAAATTTCTGGAACGCTTATCTGCCGTTTGTTTTGTTATCGTGGCCGCTTTCCCCTTATCAAATCCTTCTAGAAACTTTTCTTATTTTCTAAATTCTACAATTATATTCTAAATTCTATTCCATTTATTTACATTGCGTTACAATATTAATTTTTTGAAAATTTCAAATGTTAATATTTTTTTCAAAAGTGCTGGTTTAAGCTCACAGAAACTAAAAACTAAAGCCATAATTTTGGTGGAACGGACTGGTTCTTCGTTATCTTTAAAACATAAAATACAAATCTTGTCCCCTGCTGGGGACACATCACAACTTTTTCTGAAAAATTTTTCTGTTTGAAAATTTCGGCATTTTATAAAAATATTTAATTTATATTGAAATTTTCCGCTTTTTCCAACATTTCTACTTTTTTTAAAATTTTAACTTATTTTAAAAATTGTTTATTAAAATTCCGACTTTTTTAAAAGTGTGATTCCACTTTTTTTCAAAATTTTGACTTCCTTTAAAAAGTAGACATTAATTTCTTGAAAATTTTAAATGTTGTCTTCAAAAGTGCTGGTTTAAGCTCACAGGAACTAAAAACTAAAGCCATAATTTTGGTGGAATGGACTGGTCGTTGGTTATCTTTAAAAAATGAAATACAAAACTTGTCCCCTGCTGAGGAGAAGGTTTGTAATTCATTTTTTTTAAATAAAGATTTAAAGCTGTAATTTTAATAAGAATCGAAATGTTGGAGTCATAATAAAAGAAGTGAAATTCCAGGTTTAAGGTCGTATTTCGAAATTTACATCGACTTTTTTTTTTATTTAAAATGGAAGTTTTGAGAAAAATGAAGAAAAATTTTATGAAAAAACCCAATTATAAATTTTGATATCCAAATTTCAAGAAAAAGGTCCAAATTTCTATTTTCAAGTCGATATCTTAGGTTTAAAAGATTCTCAGTTTTCATAAAAGTTTGTAAATAATCACTGTCAATGTTGAAAAAATTTCTAACTAAAATTGATTATAGAAAAAAAACGAATTTAAAGTTAGACTAGAAATTCAACTCCAAAAGGAAACAAATAAACGTTTGTGTTGGAAAAAATGAAAATAAAAGGAAAATTTACTTGCTTAAAAATTTTTAATTTTTTAAAATTTTATATTTCTTGAAGATTTTGAATTTGAAAAATTTTGATTTTTAATTTTAGTTGAAAATTTTACCTTTTCTGAAAATTTTGACTCCTTTGAGCATTTTGGGTTTTTGATAATTTTGTCTTATTTTGAAAATTTGAACTTTTAAAATTTCACCTTTTTTCAAAATTTTGACTTGTTTGCTAAATTTTAACATTTTCTCAAAATTTCTACCTTTTGTGACAGTTCTGTATTTTTTATTTTGTCTTTATTGAAAATTGGAATGTTTTTTGAAAATGTTGACAAAAATTTTGGATCTTTTCTCAGAATTTCGACTTTTGAACAAATCTGTTTAATTGACATTTTCGATTTTCTTTCAAATTTCGACTTTTTTAAAGATTTTGACTTATTTTGAAAATTTCAACTCTTTTAAAATGCTCTTCTGCAAAATGTTGACTTATTTGCTTATTTTCAACTAAAAAAATTCTAGTTTTTGTGGAAATTCTATATTTTTTATTTTGTACTTATTGGAAAGTGGGACATTTTTCAAAAATGTTGACACAAAATTTGGATCCTTTCCCGAAATTTCGACTTTTGAACACACCTATTTGCTTAAAAATTTTTAAATTTTTTATTTTGTTTTAAGATTTTGAATTTGAAAAACTTTGATTTGCGATTTTTGTTTGAAATTTTAACTTTTTTAAAAATTTTTACTCTTAAACATTTTGAACTTTTGAAAAATTTGTCTAGTTCAGAAAATTTCAGCTCATCACAATTTCGCGCTTTTTTAAAAATTTTAACTTATTTGCTAAATATCAACTTTTTCTCAAAATTTCTGCTTTTTATGACAGTTCTGTAATTTTTTATTTTCTGTTTATTGAAAATTTGAATATTTTTTCAAAATGATGACAAAAATTTTGGATCTTTTCCCAGAATTTCGACTTTTGAACAAATCTATTTAATAGAAATTTTCGATTTTCTTTCAATTTCGACTTTTTGTAAGATTTTGACTTATTTTTAACATTTCAACTCGTTTAAAATTTCGTTATTCTGAAAAATTTTGACTTAATTGCTAGTTTTCAACTCGAAAATTTCAAATTTTTGTGGAAATTTTAGTATTTTTATTTTGCACTTATGGATATTTTTCAAAAATTTTGACACAAAATTTGGATCTTTTTCCAAAATGTCGACTTTTGATCACACTTATTTGCATAACATTTTTTAATTTTTTAAAATTGCATTTCGTTTTAAGATTTTGAATTTGAAAAATTTTGATTTTCGATTTTTGTTGAAAATTTAAACTTTTTTAAAAATTTTGATCCTTTTGAACATTTTGCCTTTTCAAAAATTTTGTCTAGTTTTGAAAATTTCCGCTCTATCACAATTTCACTTTTTTCAAAATTTTAATTTATTTGCTAAATATCAACTTTTTCTCAAAATTTCTGCTTTTTATGACAGTTTTCTATTTTGTTATTTTCTCTTCATTGAAAATTTGAATATTTTTTGAAAATGTTGACACAAATTTTGGATATTTTCTCAAAATTTCAACTTTTGAAAGAATCTATTACATTAAAATTTTCGATTTTCTTTCAATTTCGACTTTTTGTAAGATTTTGACTTATTTTGAAAATTCCAACTCTTTTAAAATGCTGCTCTTCCGCAAAATTTTGATTTAATTGCTAATTTTCAACTCAAAACTTTTTAATTTTTGTGGAAATTTTATATTTTTTATTTTGTACTTATTGAAAACTTGGACATTTTTTAAAAAATTTAACACAAAATTTGGATCATTTCCCAAAATTTCGACTTTTGAACAGACTTATTTGCTTAGACTTTTTAATTCTTTAAAATTTCATTTTGTTTCAAGATTTTGAATTTAAAAAACTTTGATTTTCGTTTTTTGTTGGAAATTTTAATTTTTCAAAATTTTGATTCTTTTAAACACTTTGACTTTTTGAAAATTTTGTCTTGTTTTCAAAATTTCAGCTTTCACAATTTCGCCTTTTTATCAAAATTTTAACTTATTTGCTAAATATCAATTTTTTGTCAAAATTTCTACATTTTATGCCAGTTCTGTATTTTTTTATTTTGTCTTCATTGAAAATTTGAATATTTTTTAAAAATGTTGATACAAATTTTGGATCTTTTCTCAGAATTTTGACTTTTGAACGAATCTATTCAATTGAAATTTTTGATTTTCTTTCAATTTCGACTTTTGTAAGATTTTGCCTTATTTTGAAAATTAATATTATTTAAAATTTCGCTCTTCTGCAAAGTTTTGACTTATTTGCTAATTTTCAACTCAAAAATTTCTAATTTTTGTGGAAATTCTATATTTTTTATTTTGTATTTATTGAAAACTTGGATACTTTTTGAAAATTTTGATACAAAATCTTGATCTTTTCTCAAAATTTAGATTTTTAAACACATTTACTTGCCTAATTTTTTTATTTCTTAAAATTTCATATTTTTTAAGATTTTGAATTTGAAAAATTTGTATTTTTGAATTTGATTGAAAATTTTAACTTTTTAGTTAAAAATAAAAAACTGAAAGTTTAAGTTGGGAATTTTTCCAATAGCTTTACCATTCCATGTTTCCTTTTAAAAGTTTGACAAACATTCTACCTTTTGTCTTTAAATTTTAACTTTGAAATTTAAAATATGTAGCAACATTTTACCTAAGAGTTTAGGATAAAAATTATTTATTTTAACGTTGATTGTTCAAAATAATCTTAAAAATTAAATACATTTAAAAAAGCTTCAAAAAAGTATTAAAATTTCAAGAGAAACTCAGCATTGTGAAAAAAAAGATTAAGATTAAGATTAAAGACAAATATTTTTAAAACTTTAATTCGGGATTTCGAAGTGAAATTTTTGGATCAAATTTTAAGAAAAGAAAATTAAATAATCGTAGAAGAAAAAGAACGAAATTTTGACTTCTAACTTCAATATGTGGTCGAACTTTTCAGAAGAAAATCAAGTCTTAAGATAGTTAAAAAATTTGGTGGATCACGAAAAGGAAGTATAACTGGGCCAAAAAAAAGTTTGGAAAATGCTGTTCTACTGCGGTTGAAACCACATTTTGCTTTTGGGCTCTGTGTCCTAGTAAAGAATGCCATTATCATTTTAGCATTTCTTACTTACCATTTTCTACTACGTTTCAGAGCTTTGTATCATCGCGATAGACCATGTATCGTAGTAAACAATGCCTTCAGGATCTTCTTTATATCTACGATGTACCACTCTTCCGCCAACTCGCGCATCTACCTTCAGCTCTTCATCGCTTGAGAATTTCGTTCAAACCACGTGTTGTTTCGAATTAAAAAACAAATGGTACTGCTACTGGGGGCCAAATCAGAGCTGTCGTCGCCCTCACCACGACAGATCTCTTCATCAAATTTGGGTGGGAAATCCTTGACCATCCTCCATACAGCCCTGATTTCCCAGTGACTACCATTTGTTCCCCAACTCGGAACAACGCTTGGGTTGAACGAAATTCTCAAGTGACAACGAGCTGAAGGTATCTGCGCTAGTTGGCGGAACAGTGGTACGACGCAGGTATAAAAAAGCTCCCGAAGTGACCTCAAAAGTGCATCGATCGAACGTAGAAAAATAGCTAAGAGCTCAATCTTTAAGAATCTGTACTTGGTTTTACAATAAAATGATGTTTACTATGTGAAAAAAAATTGGAGACCTTAATTTATAGACGCACTCGTATATTCAACGGGGGTAAACATATTTAATAAGAAATTTCAGCATCCATGTGGAAAGCTCTAAAAATCCCAGGAGTATTACTAGCTGCTATGAGTATTGTGGTTACCAGTATGTCCATTGGTTTTCTTCAAGCTACACTAGAGCCCCACCTAAGAAAATTCTACTTATCACCGGTAATTCTGGGGTTGATGTTCGTCATAAATGGGGGAGTCTACGCCGTAACAGCCCCAGGATTTGGATGGTTGTGCGACAGTATTTGTCATCCGAAGATCATCACGGTGATTGGTACAGTTTTGGTGGCGTTTGGATTCTGTCTTGTTGGACCAGCACCATTTATTCCATACGAAACGTAAGCTGCTTTAATCAAGAATACTTTTTATTCATTGTTGGAATAAACGGAAGCTTCTGTTCAAATCGCCTTAAATAAAATTCTGGTTACATTTTTTAAGCCACAGAGTTGGATTTCGCATAGTCTAATTCCATAGATGAGAACTTTGTAGCATGTTTCATTACGGAACATTTAATTGACATTATTTGTTTACTGTAACATTCCTAAACGCATATCACGCCGAGAGCACACCGAGGGCAATCCATAATACTAGAAATTCACCTCAGTACTAGTGACCTTTGTGCCTTTAATTACATAGCTGTAATTCTAGCAATAATCACTTCAATTAGCATACTATTCTTCGTAAGATACACTCCAAAGTTAGTTGCAATTTACTCAGTAGAATTAACCTCTTTTGAGTACTTAGGTGGCTGACTAACGGCTGCCAATTGTAAATCCTTGTTGTTGTATCCTACTAATATAGAGCATCTATGATTCTTGAAATGTAAATATTTTCAATTGTAGCACGTTCGACTTCTTCGATGCAAAGTATTTAATTGACATGAAAACTTTGGTATCAATCTCTGGGCTTAAAACACACTGTCTATTGCTCTAAATCTATTCAAAATATTGCCCAAAATAATAACAACAAATCTTCTCTGTTGACATAATTTTATTGGTCAAATTCTTTTTTGTTGGGCGTATTGTGATCAAACAAAGAAGCCGCCATTGACCACAAAAACAATTTATGAATCCTAAAGAGATATTGTTCATATTTCAGGAAGTTATGGTTGTCCATATGTGGCTTAATTCTCCACGGCTTAGGAATGGCGGCTCAACTTGTCGCCTCTTTTACAGACGCACTTCGAACCAGCGTGTAAGTATTCCCAGACATTTGATTTATACGGTATACTTAAGCTTTTTAAGGGTTTAGTAAAATTAACCAACGGAATGTTGTTAATCTTGACTAGTCATAAAAAGAGGTGAGGAATTCTCGCTGGTAGGGCTTAATATGTTCGATGCAAGTAGCTTTATTTACCTATGATTTCTTTACACAGCAGTACATTTTTTATCTATGATTTCTTTAGACAGGTTGTAAAATGTAAGTGTAGATAGACAATAATGGAATATTAAAAACAGTCTACTTTGCATCAGTAGAACGTTCAACCCCTTCCCAACCTCCCTGTCAGAAAAAAATAATGCAGGGTACCCAGCTTCTAATAAACAGAGGCTGTTGAATTAGAAACAGGGCATCCTGCATTAGTTTTTTTCTGACAGGGAGGTTGGAAAGGCGTTGAAGGTTCTGCTGATGAAAAATATCAAATGCAAAGTAGAAGAGGCTGTTGAATTACAAACGCCCATGATAAATGGGAGTCTTGTAAAAAAATATCAAGTTTATTAATTTTATTTAACATTTTTACCATGAAGAATAAAATATTAAGTAGCGACAAGTTAAATGTTTTTGTTTTATTTATAAACGTTTCAAAACTTGTTCCAGGGCTCATGGTTTTCCTAACAATCTGGAAACCTTCGGTCTCATATCAGGACTCTGGACGAGTTCCTTCGCTCTTGGTGCTTTTATTGGACCATCACTCAGTGGAATTCTCTACGATATTATCGGATTCAGATATTCCTCCTTATTTATTGTAATTATTCATCTTTTCGTTGGATTAGTTGTGCTGTTTTACATGACCTGTCACAGAAAAACTCAACCTTACGTCGAATTGAAGGATGAAAAAGTCGTGGATATGGAAACCAGCATGACCAAATCGGTACAGAATAGCATTACCGAAAGCATGAAGAGGTTAGTATTAAATTCGCAGTGTGGATCCTAGTCCCAATCTTCGCTAATGCATTTGTAAAAGAAAAAGTGTGTTCGTCTGCCTGTTTGTCGATTACCCTGTCGTGGCACAATTATCAAACCGATTTCGACATTTGAGCTCCATTAAAGTCCATACGCTATAGAAAAAAAAAATTGCCGACAAATGTGAAAGCTTTGAATAAAACTTGCCATCGTTTTTTTCTGTTCTGATTTAATCAATTTTAAACCTATGTATTGATTGTATGCGTAGGGATAGGTTATCAAACAAGTTAAACTTTGGATTAAACAAAAGAGTTTGGCGCAATGTAGCAACTGCAAATCCACAGTTTTGGTTCAAATCGATGGCATGTTGTGCCTTCTGTAGATGGAGAAATTTTGAAAAAGCAATGAAAATTTATGACAGCATCATCCCCAAGTATCATATTTCCGGTTTAAACACTAAAATACCAAATTGTTAGATGAGATTTCAAAAAAAGGAAAACATTTTGATAAAGGAATTTAAAACTATAAGATTAAGGTAGAAAGTCAAGCCTAGATTTTGGGTTTTGACTCTATATTTTAGAAAAAGAAAATATTATTGAAATCGAAATCTTGACAAAAAAAAATCAACATTTGAAAAAATGTTTATATAAAATAAACTCTTAAACAAAATTTTTATAAGAATTTTTGACTTCATAGTGAGAAATTTTGATATTAAACTGAAATATTTGATTTTTTATTAAAGCCTTAATCTTAAATATATATAAGATCTCGCTTGACGCCTAAATATGTACAAATTATAGTAGTCAATTCAAGAATAACGCCAGTATTTCAAGGTAAAAGTCGAAATGTTGAGTTTTATAATTATTTCTTTTTAGACATTTCAAATGTTTTTATTTAACATTTCAACTTTACTGAATCTAAACATTTATAAAAATAAAGCTTATATTCTTGAATGTCAAGTTTAACCTCAGAATTTGATAAAAATCTCAAAGGTTCGATTTTTTAAAAAAAAATTTAAAGCTTGCAAAATATTCGAAATTTGCAGATTTAAATATATTTCAAAATGTTGCTAGTGATTTTGGTTTTCACTTCGTTCTGAAATTTAGACTGTATTATAACAATTTTAATTTTTCCTCTTTAAATTTCGATTTTTTTCTGAGAAGTTTCTAGTTGAAAAACGAATTAAAAAAAAATAATGAAATCTGAAACATTTTGAGAAATCAGTCAAAATTTCAAAAAACAAACACCTAAAATTTATTGAAAAAGGTTCTCAATAGTTCTTCATCAATTTAGAAATATTAATCTTAAGCGCAAATATTCGATTTTTTAAGAAAATTTTGTTCAAAATTTGCAAAGGCGAATTTTTTATAGTTTCTTGTAGTAATTTTTTTCCGAAAGTTTGTCCTTTTTTAAAGCTCCTCTTACAATTTTTTTACTAAGATATCAGTCATTTTGTAAATATTTACTACAATTTTAGCTTACACGTGGTCTTAGATTAAATATTTTCTTTTGAAAATGTGTTAATATAAATACGAATGAAGGTCCTTAACGAATTGGTGTTTGGTTTTTGCTAAGTTTCTAAATTGAAATTTTTTAAAACTCCTCTTGCAATTTTTTGTCTGAAATATTGAAATTCAAAATCAAAATTTATATTTTATCTGGAAATTATGACTTTTTTCTTAAAGTTTGGATTTAAAAACCTTAACTCGACATTTTTTTTTCGAAACTTTCAGATAAAATCCAGCAATAAAGTTTAAATTAAAAAAAATGCATCAATAAATTCAGTTTATTCGTTCGAAGTTTTCATTACGACTATAAAATTGACATTTTCTCGAAATTTCGAATTAAAACTTGAAAAAAATCAACAAATTAATATCTCAGGTTTCAACTCGAAATTTTGACATAGAAATAAATATTTTGGTGGAACGGGCTGATATTTGGTTATCTTCAAAAATTGAAATACAAAAACAAAGAAAGATTAAAGAACATAACAGAGGTTGCTCTTCAGAGAGATACTGATCTCTCTGAAGATGATAGCTTGGTTATCGAAACGCGTTAGAGCAACCTCTGTTGTGTTTTTAATCTTTCTTGGTTTCAGGGGATAAGATTTGTATTTCAATTTTTAGAAATAAATATTTTGACCAAAACTTCTATATTTGTAATTAAAATGAATAAAAATGAGAAAAAAATGAAGAGTTTTGGAAAAAAAATTCTAAACGTTGCAAGTTTTCTAGAAGAAAACTAAAATTTTGGGATAAAACGACAAAATTTTTAAAAAAATTTGGATTTTCTTTTAAAAAAAAAGTAAAATTTTTCTAATTGAACCCTTTCGGAACCACTGGGACATATATGTCACATCAGATTTTGAGGAGCTTTGTTAGGTCAATTTTAACTCAAAATTGTATATATTGGTATTTTTGGAACATATTTAGGGTCTCGGAGAACCTGAATGTGATTCCAAACTATTTTGGGTTAAAGTTTACCCGAGAAAGCACACCAAAATCTCATGGTACATATATGGCCCAGTGATTTCTGAAGGGTTATGCTAAAAAGCCAAAACGTTAGATTAAGCACAAAATTCGAGAAAAAAAAAATTAAAAACCAAAATTTTAACAAAAATGTCAAAAATTTCAAATTATAAAGTCAATGAGAAAAAAGTAAAATATTTCAGATAGAAACAAATGTTAACTTGCAGCGTCAAGAAAATCTAAAAAAATACAATTTTCATATTAAAGTCAAAAACTTAAGAAAAAAATCAAAGATTTCAAAAAAAAAACAAAATTGTAGCTAAAAATTGTAAACTTGAACCAGTAATTTTGGGAACGAATTTCATTTTAAATTTCGAATACTTAACTAACTTAATTTCAAATTTTTGTCTTTAAATTGGAATATTCTACTGTTTTTCTAAAGATATAAACTTTGAACTTCTAAATTTCTAGAACGAATTCGAAATATTCAGCTTTAATTTTGGTGGAACGGACTGGTCCTTGGTTATCTTCAAAAACTGAAATACACATCTTCTCCCCTGAAACCAAGAAAGATTAATAAACACAACAAAGGTTGCCTTAACGCGTTTCGATAACCAAGCTCTCATCTCCAGATCTCTCAGATCCCTCTGAAGATGATAGCTTAGCTATCGAAACTCGCTAGAGCAGCCTTTGTTGTGTTTTTTAATCTTTCTTGGTGTCAGGGGACAAGATTTGTATTTCAATTCAGATTAAGGCCTAAATTATTAGAGAAAAATTAGAATCTTGAGTTAACGTTTATGTTTTAGAATATAATAATATTTTAAAACAAAAATGTAAGAAATAGTTCAAACTGTGGATATTAATTTCGGGAAAAAGTCCAAATTTTGAGAAAATGAATTGAAAAAATCTTGAATAATCAAAATTGCGACGTTTTTATTTAAAATTTAAAATAAAAAAATTAAATTTTTAAATAATGATCAATATTTATTTAAATTTATAGGAAACAGTTAAAATTTTCATTTTAAACAGTAAATTGCTAAAAAAAATTCACTTGTGCTCAGCGGAGAGGTCGGCAAACCGCGGCTCGGGAGCCGCATGCAACTGTTTTAAAAGACAATTGCGGCTCTTTAAATTCCCGTAACAATATAAATAAATAAAAGCTAGAGTGAATAGACACGCAGAAAATGAGTACTCACTAAACAAGTGACCTACAGAAGTCGAAATTTCCAAAATTACTTTTCTACAAATTTTGAAGTTTCACTTAAATTTTAACAAAAAAAAATTATGATTTCAAGATGTATTTCTCCGAAATTTTTAATTAATATGTAGTAACATTTTAAAAAAACACGTAAAATTTAAAATTTCCAGAAAAAGACCAATTTGAAGGGTCTAAATTTGTAAAAAAATTATTTTTTCCATGATTTTTACTTCTATATTTATAAATCTGCTGCAGTCTTGAAATTTTGTGAGGAAAAAAAAATCTAAATTTACAGAAACAGCAAATATCAAAGTTCCAAATAAAAGCTGAAATTTCCATAAAAGGCTAAATTTGGAAAAAAGTGATTTCGAAAAAATTGAGGAAAAGAAACCTCGAAAAATTTGCCAAAAAAGGAAGAGATTTCAAAAAAGTTAAAAGGTAACTTAAATTCGCCTTATTTCAATTATTTTGCGAAATTTCAATATTTATTTTTAAATGCGATGTTTTAGTTCCTAAATATGTCAATATTTTCTTCAAATTTTTTTGCAAAATTCGGTTTTCTCGAAATTCGTCTGTTTTCTCGGCATGTTATTAAAAATGTTGAGAAAAATATGTTGGGGGAATTTCGGGAAAAACGTTCAATTGTTTACTAAAATTTAAATATTATGTTAAAATTGAAATAATGAAATAAAAATTCCGACTTTTTTCACATCTTTAGAAATATTTTGGCTGTATTCAAATTTTAAACATTTTTCAATTTTTTTTGAAAGGTTGGGTTCTTATTTTAAATTTGCTTTTCTATAAAATACGATTTTCCCAAAATTGAATTTTTTTCTCTAAATTTCTCGAATTTAAGAACTTATTTTTAAAAACTCAATTTTTTTGTCTCAAAATTGAACTTTCTCTTGAAAATTTTGAATTATCTTTTAAACATTTCGACTTTTCTTGATATTTTGACAGTATTTTTCAAAAATCATTATTTTTTTGAAATCCATTTTTTCTGCTTTTTCTGTTTTTATTTTAATTAAAATTTCCGAATATTTCATGTTTCTTATACATCAAAATCAATGTATGTGAAAATTTCTACTTACAATGTTCTCAAAATTTCTACTTTTTTCCAAATTTCCTATTTTACCAAAATTGGATCGATATTTCAATAAAAATCTAAATATTCTGAAACTTAAGGAAACCTAGGAAATTTAATTTAAGTTTTAAGAAAAAGATCAATTTTTTCGGTAGCTATCTCCTTCGAAGTGACGATCGGCACACGATAAATGGTGATAGCAGTTCGAAATTTCCGACGTCCCCTGGGAGAATTTTATAAAGCGATCCGACCTTAAAGCGAAGAAAAAGGCATTCAACTTCTTTTTTGTTGCAAAAATTTTAGGAAACTTTGAGAAAAAGAAAGACCTCGAAAAAATTGCGAAAAAAGGAAGATTTCGAAAAAGTTGAGAAAAAGGAAGAGATTTCGAAAAAAATAAATGTAGTAAAAGTTTCAAAAAAAGGTAAGATTTTAAAAAAAGAAACGTCGAATTTCGACAATATATTGAAACCCGGAATGAATTGATAACCTGAAATTTTGAATTTTTTGAAAAACTAAAATATTAAAAAGAAAAATTGTAAAAAGAATCTGGAAGCTTAAAAAAAACTACCAAACTTTAAACAAGTCGAAGTTTTTCAGAGAAAAAGAAAAAAGTCCAATTTTAGGAAAAATTTCAATGAAAAAGGCAAATATTTAAGAAATGCTCGAAATTTCGACAAAAAATTTGCAATTTTCCAGAAATTTTGAGAAGAAATTTGAATTTCGGGAACAAGACGATTTTAAAAAAATTCAAATTTTCTGATAAATTTAATTTTTGAGAAACTTGGTAAAATAATTTCGAAAGAAAAGAGAATGTCGATAAAGCTTCCAGTTTCGAAAATGTATTGAATTTTAAATAAAGGTCAAAATTTTCCACAGAAAATCAAATTAAAGAAAAAATTAAATTTCATAATAGACGAATTTCGTTCGAAATAAAAGCTGAAATTTTCAGAAAATACCGAATTTTAAAAAATGAGAGATTTTGAATTTATCAAAAGTTCCCAAAAAAGACGAAATTAAAAAAAACATGTCGAATTTCGACAACAGATTGAAACGCAGAACCAATTTTAAATCTTGAAATGTTCAGACAAAGTTAAATTTTGTGAAATATTGTAAAAATTCGAAAAGAGAAATTGTAAAAAAATAAACCCTTAAAAAAAGTTGTCGAACTTTTTCAGAAGTCGAAGAATTTAATAAAAGAAGAAAAAATAGCAATGTTCCAGAGAAAGTTAAATTTTGAAAATAAATTGAAATTTCGAGAACAAGACTAATTTAATTTTCTCAAAATTCGTCCTTTTTCCAAAATTTCAATAAAATTAGACTCTCCCTAGGCAATTTCGAATGTTGACTAAATTTCGCCCTTTCTCTCAAAATTCCGATCTTTTTCTTCAAATTTCCAAATTTTCTTTTTCAAATTCGTCAAAATTACGAGAACAAAATCGAAATAAAAACGAATTTAAAAAGTCGGAATTTCGATGTTTCTCCAAATCGGACTTTCTTGAAAATTTGAAATTTATCTTAAATCCGATCCTGTATGTTCCTGGAAATCTAAATATTTTCCTCGAAATTAGTCTTTTTCTTAAAATGTTGATATTTTTGTTCGATTTTCGTTTTTTTTTCTTCATAAACGACTATTCTCAAAATTGTATCTTTTTCTTCATTTGGTAGTCAAAATTTCCACTGCTCTCCTAAGATTTCGTTTTTTTTTTTTCGAAATTTCTTATCTTTATTAACATCGAATTTTTCTGCAGATTTTGATTGTTTTTAAATGTAACTTTTTAGAAATTTTTACTGGTTCTTTAAAGTTTGCCTTTTCCTCGATATTTCTATTTTTATTTCAAAATTCGGTACTTAACTTTTCTGGAAACTTCGACTTTTTCTCTTAAAAGTAGTTTTTTCGAAATTTCGACTTTATTCTCAAAAATCTACTTTTTGGGCTTTTCTTTTTAAATTATTTTTTATGTCAAAATTCCGTCATTTTTTCTTTTATTTCGATTTTTTTTAAATTTCACTCCGGTAATTTCAATTCTAACTTAAAATTCGCCTTATTTCAATTACTTTGCGAAATTTCAATATTTATTTCAAAAAGCGATGTTTTAGTTCCTAAATAAGTCGATTTTTTTTTCAAAATTTTTTTTAGAATTCTGTTTTTTCGCAATTCGTCTGTTTTCTCGGCATATTATCAAAAATGTTGAGAAACATATGTTCGGGGAACTTCTTTACTAAAATTTAAATATTAGGTTGAAATTGGAATAATGTAATAAAACTTGCGACTTTTTTCACAACATCTTTAGAAATATTTTGACATTATTCGAATTTTCAACATTTTTCGATTCTTTCTGAAAGGTTGGGTTTTTATTTTATATTTGCTTTCCCAAAATTGGATTTTTTTTCTCGGATTTCGTCGTTTTCGAAATTAAAAATTTATTTTTAAAAATTCAACTTTTTTGTCTCAAAACTGAACTTTCTCTTGAAAATTTTGAATTATCTTTTAAACATTTCGACTTTTCTTAATATTTTGACGGTATTTTTCAAAAATCATTATTTTTTTGAGATCCAATTTTTTTGCCTTTTCTGTTTTTATTTTAATTACAATTTCCAAATATTTCATGTTTCTTATACATTAAAATGCGATGTTTCTGAAAATTTCTACTTACAATGTTCTCAGAATTTCTACTTTTTTCAAAATTTCTTATTTTAGCAAAATTTGATCGATATTTCAATAAAAAATCTAAATTTTCTGAAACTTTAGGATACATAAAAAATGTAATTTAAGTTTTAACAAAAAGATAATTTTTTTCGGTAGCTATCTCTTTCAAAATGACGATCGGCGCACGGTAAACGGTGACAGTTGTTCGAAATTTCCGACGTCCCCTGCCAGAATTTTGTAAAGCGGTTCGACTCTAAGGCGTAGAAAAAGGCATCCGACTTTTTTTTACGTTGCGAAAATTTTCTTGTGAATTTTCGACAATTAGCAAGATTCTTTTTAATGAATGAAACTTTTTTAAATTTGTTTTTTTTTGCTGAAGATTTTTAGAATTAAAGTTTTTGGAATTTTCCAGTGTGAAAAGTTCAAGCTTAAAACTCTAATTTAAAATAGAAGTTCTCAAGATTTTTCACGAAACATTTTTACTAAAAGACGAACGTTGCTTGTTAAGAACTATCGATACTGTGGAACGTTACTATCGATAGTTTTCGACAGTCAAAACTGTCGATTTTGGTAATAGGAACTGGTCATTGGTTATCTCCAAACATTAAAATACAAATCTTGTCCCCTGAAACCAAGACAGATTAAAAAAACACAACAAAGGTTGCTCTACGCGTTAAAGCAACCTTTGATGTGTTTTTTAATCTTTCTTGGGCTCAGAGGACAAGGTTTGTATTTCAATTTTTCAAAATATCGATATTATCGATAGCTCTTATCAATGTTTAGTAAACACTAGTGTCTTAGGCGTTAAATTGATTTTATTTTCACAGTATCAGAAGCGTTGGAAACGGAATTTCGATAGAGCAAAGTCGCCCTCCGGCCATGAACAGTCTGATTGCTTGCAACAGCTACAAGAGTCAAGCTTGGCCCAAACGAGATTTGAGTGGTATCACTGTAGGGCCATACAGTCGAAGTTATGGGACGGTTGAAAATCGAAACGTTGGAACTTCGTACTTACATGGAGTATCCTAAACTGTGATGGTATTTCGAACATTGTGATAGTTCGGTCATTCTGTAAATAATCACTATAGTTGTAACTTACACCTGATTTTATTTTTCTCTAAAAAATGTATGAATATAAATACGAGCGAAGGTAATTCATTCTTAACGAATTCGTTTTTAGTTTCTGCTTAGTTACTAAATTAAAATTTCTATACATGGCAAAGTTGAAAATTTGTCACTTTACTAAGCATGTTAAATGGATTCTAGTTAAGTAATTTAATAATCTATGTTCCTAAATTAAGTAAAATTTTATATGTGGTACTACCAATTTCATATTTTAAGACAATTTTAATAAGTTCATCAATAATTAGTTTTAAGGTCTTAATGTTCACGTAAAATTTTTAAAATGTACGACATTAAACGCGAATATGTGATTCAATATGTAGCCAAAGGTTACAATTAATATTTAAAGATATTTGTGTATATATTTTGTAGATAAGTTTTGTAGGAAAATTTAAATTTTGTGAAATATATTTTTAATTCCTAATATTAAATATATTCTTATCAAAATGAATGGTTCAAATTTTTAGAAGGACCTTTAAATCGAATGAAAAAGTGGTTCACCTTAAATAAAAATCTCGAAATTTTGCTTATTATTTAAAAAATTTCAAGTTAAACTAATAATTTAGAGAACTAGAAACTTCATTACGAAATCTCGAAGATTTTTTCAAAATTTTTTCTTTTATCTCGATTTTTCAACTTTAGAATGACATTTTAAAAAATTTCATATATATTTTTAATTCCAATTTTTTTCATATTAAGTTTCAAGTTCTATCTAGAAATTCCATCGGTTTCCCCAAATTTTAATTTTTTCTTAAAATTTGAAATGTTTGGGAGGATCTTATAATAAAAGTCAATTTTTTTATATTCGAGTTCAAATTCAAAAAAATAAATTATGACAAAGAATATTTTTAAATAGAATTTTAAAATTCTAATTTTCATTTTAAAAATTTCACTTTAGGTTCAAGATATTTTTCGTATAGCAGACATTTTTATCGGAATTTCAACCTTAAGATCTAACGCAACCACTGCTTGAGGAATCTATAAGAAAAACTCTATGGAAATTGCCAATCCTTAATAAAATAAAACTAAAAATATGGATTGATAGAAGAAGCAACTGGGGAAGAAAGAACCAATAAAAATAAATCAAATTAATGCGACTTTGCTACTGAAATATTGGTCAAATTGTTGTATGGTGAAGTGAGTGTGCCACCACCAAAATAAAAGCAAGAAACTCTTTCTCTGGAAAGCGACTCTTTCACTGAGCAGATTGATTCTTCCCTTAAAGAAACTGCTTCTGACTTAACTCATCTAAATAGCAATTTCAGTGTAAAAAAATTATGTTATTCCTACAAAAAAAAAACAAAAAGTCGCCAGTGGCAGGTCAAAGTCTCGAGTTTCAGACAAAACAGCAATGAATCAGAATAATGTGGCCGGTGGTTTCGATTTCAAAGTCTGCAAATACAGTTTGGAAACACAATAATGGTTTCTATGCCCTGCAGCTCTTAAAGGTCAATATCCTTCGGTCTGTGGCTAAAGCGGAGGTCTCGTAGGCTTCGCTCATAAAGTTAAGTTCTTTTCAGATGGATTATGGTCTGGATTAGTTCAATGGCATTCAATGGGTCAATGAAAGAGCGCCGCCTACGTTAATAGGCTATTACAGGCACCCTGTAATGTGTCGCATGGTGGCGTCAAATGGAAAATATATCATCCCTTGAGTGTTTCAAGACAGATGGGCCGTCTGAATTAACAGCATCGTGGGAAAGCTACTATTTTTATGCAATGAACAACTTCTAATATACTGATTAAGTTAAGAACAACCTCTGTGATTGATTCCAAATCGATTTCTGTAATTTTGTTCAAAAATCATTGAATCACTTTGATAATTTTCTAAACTAACTAATATTTCTTTTGAGAATATTCAACTTTTTTCAAATATTGTAAGTTTTGGTTTTTGTAATTTCGAGTTTTAAAGCAAATGGGTTTGAGGACCTTCTGATTCGGTTTTAGGAGTAAATATTTGGTAGCAACGTTGACCGAAACCAGTCAGTTCAATTTTTCGCGATTAACAGTTCCTGTGGGTCAAATTTTGGGACGGATGGTTGCACAAGCGAAATACAGTGAAATCTGCCTTCAGCGGACACCTTCGGGACTGTCAAACTGTTCGCAAACCGTTCATGAGACATGGTAACCACAATTTGTTAGATTAGTTATTATTTCAGTTTCTTCACGTATCAGACATTAGAAATGTCTTTTGGAACTTGGAATTCCTTTTTTCATAGGCGTAGGTAGGATTTTATTAAAAGGGGGCAACTATTATTTTAAAAAGTTGATGGCAAAAAAAAATCGCAAAACCTTCCCGCTGAGTATTTGTATATTTTCATTTAACTACACGAACTGGGCGATCGAATTTTTAGATTAAATTTGATTATTGTAAAAAGAGCCTAACTTTGGAAAATCGAATCTAAAATGAACACCAAACCTTTCGAAAAATGTAGAAATTTTGACGAAAGAGAATCGAAATTTTCAGTCAAATTTTGTGAAAAAAGTGACAATTTTCAGACAATTGTAAATCGAATTTAGAGAAAAAAATTCAATATACAAAAATATTTCTCTCATAACTTTTAGTTTATTTCAATTTTGTCATAATCTTGAAATTTGCAAGAGATCTTTTTCTCGAAGCTTCCTAAAAATATTCTCCGAATATTTAGATTTCGATTTAATTTTGGAAAAATTAAGGAACTGTGGAAGAGGATAAAAATTTTGAGAAAATGTTCCATTTAAGTAAAAATTTTTAGATACATTGCATTTTGAAGTACAATTCAAAATTTCTAGGATAAGATGTATTTTGGGAAACAATATATTTTTGGAAAGTCAAATTAGAAAAATAAGATTTTCAGAAAAAGCTGAATATTAAAAAATTGATTTCGAAGAAAATGACAATTTTTGAACCATATTGGTTAAAATGTCGGGAAAGCAATCGAATTTTCTGGAAGAAAATGCAAAATTTCAAAGAGAATATTTAATTTTAAAAGGAAAAAGAAGTATTATTAGGAATAATTTCTAATGAGTTCGAGTAAAGAAACACCAATTTCGGGAAAAAGTTAAAATATTTATAAAATAAAATAAATAAAAACCTAACCTTTCGGAAACCTCGAAAAATTTTAAAAGTTTTAATATTTCCATTGGAATAATTTCGTGAAAAAAGTGCAAAAGTCGAAAGTTAAATTGAAAAGAAAAAATGAGAAAAAGCCGAATATTAATAGAATCAATTTTGAAAAAAATAATGATTTTTAAAAATACCGGCGAAATTTTGAAAAAAGGGTCAAAATTTCTAGAAGAAAACTTGGAATTTTAAAAAGAAATTTTAATTTTGAGAGAAAAAGGTAGAATTTTCAAGAATAAATTGTAATTTTAAAACCTACGAGTTTAGAGAAAAACTCAATATTGGAAAAGTCGAAATTTTTAGGAAGCCAAATTTAAAATAAAAACCCAATTTACGGGAATAACTAGAAAAAGGTTGAAAATTCGAAAAACGTCAAAATATTTCTAAAGATCAAATATTGTGAAAAAAAGTAGCAATTTTAAAAAAAACACTCGTCGAATTTCAAGGAAAAACACCTCAATTTAGAAAAACAATTTTTTTGTTTAATTCTTTATTCTAATTTTGACAAAATATTTTTTCAGTCAGGAAACTGAATTTAAAAGAAATTTTTTCTCGAAAATTCCCAAAATATTGTTCTAAAAATTTTTATTTTTTGGTAACATACCGCTCCAATTTAGAGAAAACAGCGTATTCGACAATTCCTGAAACTAAAACATCCCTTGAGTCTTTCGAAAATAAGGCGAATTTTGAGCAAAGTTAAAATTTCCGGAATTAATTTTAAAAAGTCGAGAGAAATATCGAATTTTGAAATAAAAATAAAAATTTCGGGAAATTTCAAGAAACCAGTTAAAATTTCTAAAAAATTAAATTGTAAAAAATAAAAATCTTCAGAAAAGCATGATGTTGAGAAAAACAAAAAATCAATTTAGAGAAAAACCAATAAACAAAGAAAAAGATCGAAATTTTCCGAACAAACGTAAATTTTAAGCAAAATGTACAATTTTGGGTATAGTCGTTTATGACAACTCAGATTTTGAAAAAAAAATCAAATTTAATAAAATACAGTTTTCAATGAAAATATTTAGATTTCCAGGAACATACACAATCGAGTTTTGTAATAAAAATCAAATTTTCGAAAAAGAAAATGAATTGCGGGTAAAATATCGAATTTTTTTCATTTTTGAAATTTCGATTTTTCCTCGAACTTTCAAAAAACAAGTTCGGAAAAAATTCGAAATTTTAAAAAAATGGAGTTTGGTAAGCACTCGAAATTTTCCAGAGAAAGTCAAATTTTATCAAAGTTTTAAAAAAGGCCGAATTTTGAGAAAAATTAAATTGCCCAAATTTTCTCTTGATTGTTTAAATTAGAGGCAGGCCCCAAGTTGGACCGGAAAGTTGTATTTCAACTATAAACAGTTAAAATTCCAGAGCAAATTTTCTCGAAATTTATGTCTTTTAACAAAATTTCTACAAATTCATTATCAAATTCCACATAAATATTTTTAGTTTTTTATCAAAAGTCGACCGAATAGTCAACCAAATTTTGACAATTTTGATCTTGATAAATAAATCGAAATATACATAAAAATAAAATTTAAAGAAAAGTCGAAATTTTAGGAAAGAAACAAATTTTATAAAATGGTGAAATTTCGAAAAAAAAAACCGGATTTTGAGATTGAAATTCCAAATTTTGGAAAGTCGGATTCTGATGAGAGAAGTCGAATTTTAAAAATACAGAGCTTTCAAAAGAAAAAGACAAACTTTGCAAAAAAAGACGAATTTTGAGAAAAAAGACAAATTTTAAGAAATAAGTCGAAATTTCAAAAAAATTTCGATATTTAAAGGACAAATTTTTAAAAATTAGATATTTCTTAGAAAAAATCTTCTCTATTGAACATAAATATTCGTTTAGCTGCATAAGCCAGGGGCCAAGTGCTCTACCCTGCCCTATTCTAGCTACGTCCATGCCTTTTTTAACTGCAAAGTTCAAATTTAGTTGTTTGAAATCAAGTCTTTAATCTTCATAAAATAGTAAGGTTAATTTTTAATCAATATTAAATTCAAAATATTGAGAAAAGGGTTGAAGTTTCTGGTCTAAAATTAGAAAACAATTTCGAAAGTTCGAGAAAAATGTCAAAATTTTCAATTTTTTAAAACAAAAGTCTAATTTACTACATAAAGATCGAAACTTTAAGAAAAATTCTGAAAAAAAGTGTGAATCTTGAAAAAAGTCAAAATTTCGAGAAATAATCAAAAATTTAAACAAAGTCACAAAAACTGAAAATTTCTAGACAACAGGCAACATTTTCAGAAAAATGTGAAAAAGAATCGGTGTTTACAAATATTTAAAATGTTGAAAAAGGTAACAATTTTGAAAAAAGTTTAAATTCTAAAAGAAAGTCATAACTTTGAGAAAAAAATCGAAACAATGATAAAAAGTTCAAATTTCAAAAAAAGTGAAAATTCTAAAAAGTTTGAAAAAAAAAACATTTCTTCAAAAAAGTAAGAATTTAGAAAATAAGTCGAAATTTTTAATTTTTAAAATAAAAGTCTAATTCAGTACGTAATGATTAAAACTTCACGAGAAAGTCGAAATTTTCAACAAAGTCATAATTTCGAGAAATAGTCGGTGGTTTAAACAGAGTTACAAAAACTTCAATTTACAAGAAAAAAAAACATTTTTAAAAAAATTTTGAAAATAGACGGAGTGTTAGCAAAAATTAGAAATTTTGTTAAAAAGGTAGACATTTTGAAAAAAGTTTAAATTCTAAAAAAAGTCCTAAATCTTGAGAAAAAGACGAGATTTGATGATGAAAGCTCAAAAAAAAAAGTTTGAAAATTTAAAAGGTCGAAGTTTTGGAAAAAATACAATTTTTCAAAAAAAAAGTCAAAATTTTCATTTTTTTAAATAAAAGTCTAATTTACTACATAAAGATCGAAACCTTGAGAAAAAGTGAAACTTTCTAAAAAAAATAGTGAATTTTCAAAAAGTCTAAATTTCGAGAAATAATCAAAAGTTTAAACAAAAGTGCATATTGTTTAAAAACAGTGGATATCTTGAAAAAAGGTAGACATTTTCAAACATTTATTATTTCAACATTAAACAGATTTATTTTGAAAAGTCAAAATTAAAAAAAGGTCGAAAATCCTAAAAAGTGACAAAGTTGTCAAAAGGCTGAAACTTACGAAATAAGTTAAAATTTTAAAAACACGAAAATTAAAAAACAATGGAAAATTGGAAATTCAATTTTCTCAAAATATAAAGTCGAAATATTCAAGTAAGTCAAAATTTTCAATAAAAAATCAAGAAGCCGAATTTTTTTAAAAAATCGTCCCTTTCAGAAATTCAAAATTTTGATGAAAAGTTAAAATTTTTAGAAACTGTCAGACACATATTAATATGAAAAATCAATCAAGGCTATTTTTCAGTCACGCACAAGAAAGTAAATCATTAAAAATCGTGTAAAAAAGTGGATATTTTAAAATGTCAAAATTTTCAAAAAAGGGGGAAACTTTCAATAACAATGGAATTCCTAAATTGAAAATTAAAATTTTTCAAAATAAAAAATCAAAATATTCAAGTAAGTCAAAATTTTCAATAAAAATCAAAAAGCCGGATTTTTCAAAAAAATCGTCATTTTCAGAAGTCAAAATTTTAAGGAAAAGTTAAAATTTGTACAAACTGTTAGACACATATCAATGTGAAAAGTCAGTTGAGGCTAGTTTTTAATCACGGACAAAAAAGTGAGTAAGTAAATATCGTGTAAAAAAGTGGATGTTTTAAAATGTCAAAATTTTCAAAATAAGCCGAAACTTTCAATAACAATCGAAATCTTAAATTAAAAATTTAAATTCTTAAAAATATAAAATCGAAATATTCAAGTAAGTCAAAATGTTCAATAAAAAATCAAAAGGCCGGATTTTTCAAAATAATCGTCATTTTCAGAAAGTCAAAATTTTAAGGAAAAGTTTAAATTTGTACAAACTGTCAAACACATATCAATATGAAGAAAAGTCAATTGAGGCTATTTCTCAATCACAGACAAGAAAGTGAGTTAATAAAAAAAGTGGATATTTTAAAATGTCGAAATTTTTAAAATAAAAAATTAAAATACAAATCTTGTCCCCTGAAACCAAGAAAGATTAAAAAACACAACAAAAAATAGTCTAACGCGTTTCTACAGCTAAGCTATCATCTTCAGAGAGATAAGCGTTAGAGGAACCTTTGTTGTGTTTTTTTAAATCTTTTTTGGTTTCAGGGAACAAGATTTGTATTTCAATTTTTGAAGATAACCAAGGACCAGTCCGTTCCATCAAAAGAAAAATAAATAAATTAATAAAAATAAGTCGAAATTTTCAATAAAAATCGAATTCTTTAAGAAAAAAGTTTGATTTTTCAAAAAGGCGAACCAATAATTGTTTTTCTTTCACGCAAACGAAGGCGCGGATGTCAGCTAGTATTTTTTAATAAATTTTACACCCTTAGTAAAAATTCAGAAATAATTTTAGAAAATATCAAGTTACAGTTCAAATTTGACTTTTTATTCAGAAATTTTAGCTCTAAATTACAGGTCTCGGTTTTTCTTTCAAAATTTTGAATTTTCTGTCAAACTTTTCGGGTAAAGCTTTTAAACTCGAAGTTTTTTTACAGATTTTCCATTCTTTTTATTACCCATTACTTATTTTTTTGATGAAACGGATTAGGCCTTGCTTATCTTCAAAATTAAAATACAGATCTTGTCCCTGAAGAAAAGAAGGATTAAAAAACACAACAAAGGTTGCTCTAACTCGTTTCGAAAGTCAAGCTATCATCTTCAGAGAGATAATCAGTATCTCAGTCTCCTGTATTTCAACCCATTACTTCGAAAAAGGAATCAATTATATTTTTAATTACTTTCAAATTTTACAATATAAACGGTAACATACAATATACAGTTGTTCGTTTTAACGAGTAAAAAAGATACAAAAAATTGTTTTTTTTTAATTTCGGGTGTTTTGAAAATGCTGAATCCAAAACTTCGACATTTTTGAGAATTTTTATCCTTTTTCTTTAAATTTTACCTTTTCTCTGTTTTTTTCAAAATGTGGATCGCGTTCGAATATTTCGACTTTTTTTTTGGAAAATATCGAAGTTCTTTTGAATATTTCCACTTTCTATGAAAATTTATATTTTTTTGAAAATTATGACTTTTGTTAAAAATTACGACTTACATTTCAAAATATTGACCTTTTGAAAATTCCTACTGTTTTCAAAGAAGTCGATTTTTATTGAACAATTGCACTTTTTTTTAATTTAACTTATTTTGGAATATTTCGACTTTTTTGAAACTTTCAACATTTTAAAATATCCACTTTTTTACAATTTCGACTTTTCTCAAAATTTTCACTTATGTTGGAAAACCTCGACTGCCAAAATTTTGACTTTTTTTCGAAATTTTAACTTAGTTTTGGAAATTTCTACCTTTTTCTGCTTTTTTCAAAATTTTAACTTTTTTGAAGATTTTGACTCCTTGTCAAAATTTGGATTAATTTTTAAATATATTGACTTTATCTTGAATATTTGTATTTCTTGATAAATTTCACCTTGTTTAAAATTTTCGTCTCATTTTTGAAAACTTCACCTTTGGTTTAAATTTCCCTTCTTATGGAAAATTGATAGCTTCTTAAAAATTTTCACAAGTATGACTTTTTTAGAAGAATTACATATTTTTAAAATTTTGAAGGATTAGGAGTTTTTCTCAAGATTTATATAGTTTTTTAAAATTAAATTTTGATTTTTATTTCAAATTTTCAACTGAAAATTTTCAACTTTTAGAAGATGATCCGGATAGAAGACACCAGTTTTGCGAACAAATGATGGATCTACTGGACAGAAATGTTCTAAGCATAGAAAATATCCTGTTTTCAGATGAATCAACGTTTATGTTAAATGGTGAGCTAAATCGTCAAAATTATCGTAACTGGGCAGACAACAACACACACTGGATGAGGGAAGGCCACACTCAACATCCAGTGAAAGTCCATGTTTAGGCAGGAATTGTTGGTAATAGAGTTGTAGGACCAATTTTCTTTCAAGGAAATTTCAATAAGGCAGGATAGTTAGAATTATTACAGGAAGATCTAATTTCTGATTTAGCTAGTTTGTATCCTGATCCGGTCGAAGCTGATGTCCCGAATAGAAACATCTGGTTTCAACAAGACGGTGCCCCTCCTTATTTAGCAAGACCTGTCTGTGAATATCTGGACGATATATTTCCAGGCAGATGAATTGGCAAAGAGGACCTTTTAAATCGCCATCAAGGTCTCCAGACTTAACACCTATGGGCAGTGGCGTTCATGCAATAAAGGTAAAAAGGTATTGAAATACAAAACTTGTCCCCTGAAACCAGGAAAGACTAAAAATCCTGAAAATTTCGAATTTTAAATTTTCCATTTTTTAAACATCCTAGGTTTTCCAAAATTTGACTTATTTTGAAAATTTCAACTTTCGCAGTACTAACGCTCTTTTCCAAAATGTCTACTCTTTTTCAAAATTTAAAATTTTTCTGGAAATTTAAACTTTTTTGTTAATTTGTACTCAGTTTTGGCACGAAATTTCGGACTTGCTCGAAATTTCGACTCTTTTAAAATTTTCTTTTCTTTTTGGTCATTCTATTACTTTGAAGCTCCATGTTTAAACGTTGACCTTATTCTAAAATCTGCACTTTCGAACTTTGTACAAAATTCTGACTATTTTTCAAAATTCTGCCTTTCCAATTTTTACTTTTTTTCAGATATTTCGACTTTTATGTAAATTTGACTCCTTTGCTGGGTAATGTTCCCATTACTTTTCAACAAATGACATTACATTGCATTGCATTATATGCATTACGTTACATTTTTATCAAAGTAATGCAATGACACTTACTTTTTAAAAAAATGTAATTAAATTAGTAATGCATTTTGTAATGATTACTGCTCAGCTCTAAGTATCTATTGGTAAGTCAGGCATGTTAATTTTCAGACGAGAAAAATTTCAGAGAATTCAAAATCTGTTGTAAAAGGGCGCTAATTAGAGAAATTTCGATGAGAATTACGTTAATAGTACGAGTTACCCAGTAAGAAAACAACGATCGCCAGTGGACGTAATGGTCCAGCCGTTGGTTCTTTCTTTCAGACTTGTCCGATGGTGTGCCCCACCTTCCGTGCTTTCAACAGGTGAACCGGCATTACCTGCGTCTCTCAGTATGTGAGCGGCTTTTGACCCACGACCGACAACGACCATTCGAACCTCTCTTGTGTTTCCCATAGTGAATGGTGCTTGCAACTTTTGCACAATCGAATGCGCGGCTGTAACGTTCGGCTTATGCGTTTTGTGGATTTATTCTAAAGCTGCTCCCTTAGGAACTGGAATTAATGGTATGAAAAGACGATTTTATCTAATGTTAACATATTAGGGATGATTACTGAAGTAATCATTATTAAAGTAAAAAATATTTCTTATGAAACTGAAAAAAAGGGTTCCTTTCCATTAGCAATAATTACCTGATACGTAAGAACGTAAATATCACTTCAAGACCTGATTTGAATGCGTCATAGCATACCTGAGAATGTCAAATCAGCTGGCGAAAAAACTACCATTCATTGTACATCGCCCAACGTCAAACTCGATATCTAGAAAAATTTCATGAAGACCCCACAAACAAAGAACCATAAATATTTCATGATCAATACATTTCTTAAAAGAAAAACATAGAAGTACGGTAATTTATCAATTTAAGTGATAGCTTACTTCAAATTACTAACTTTAAGGTAAACCAATAATAATGAACATTTTTGCCATCACAGTTTGTCATCCAATTTCGTTGACATTTGTCATTTTATTCGCCTAGTTCGATTTTTCTAAGTGGAGCTTCGATTTTTCTGCGCCTCTTTAAATTGACGGTGGCTTCAAATTAAAATTGGTTAAGAAAAACTTGAGACTCTTAAAAATTCTACTCGCAAAAGAGTTCCATACTTTGTGTGAATTTTGAGGAAATAAAATGGAAATTTTGAACAAACCTAAAATTAAAACAGAATAAAATGCAAATTTTGAGTTTGCAATCGATATTTCAAAACAATTAAGTTTTCGAACTTTATACTCATGGTTGTAGACAGGATTTTGTTCTGGGGGGGGGAGTAAGCAAGTATTTTGGGAATTGATTGTCAAAAGAACAAAACGAGAACATTTTCCTGCCAAGTAAATTGTATATTTTCACTGAAACTGAACTGCAGAACTTGGGGGATCAAATTTCCAAATTAAAGTCTAAATTTCGAAAGGGAGCGGAATTTCCAAAAAAAGTCAGAACATTGTATTTGGAATAAAACCCGAATCTTTCAAAATATTTCGAAAAATGATGGAAGTTCTAAAAAAAAGTTGAAATTTCCAAAGACGAATTTTGTGAAAAAAAATTGAAATATTCAAAACTGTTTCTCTCAGAATTTTATTTTATTTCAATTTTAACATAATCGAGATTTACAAAAAAGGTTTTTTTTGTAATATTCTAAAAATATTATTCTTAGAATTAAAACATTTTATTAAAATTTTGAAAAAATAAACTAAACTAAAAAAATTGTTCTGGTGATGTGTAATTGTCGACGACGCGATGTTTTAAGAATCGATTTAAACCCGAACCTTTAAATCTGAAAGCATTTAAGTTCAATTTCAAAATTAAAAAAAAAGATTTAGTAAAAATTTGGAAAGGATCAACTTATTTTTTGGTGGAACGGACTGGTTCTTGATTATTTTCAAAAATTGAAATACAAATCTTGTCAAATGATGAGTATCAGTCTGAAGATGATAGCGTGGCTATTGAAACGCGTTAGAGCAACCTTTGTGGCTCTTTCTTGTTTTTTATCTTTCTTGTTTTCAGGGGACAAGATTTGTATTTCAATTTTTAAAAATTAATGGACTTTGAGAAAAAGCCAAAATTAGGAGTTTGTCATTTTTAGAAACAACACGTAGAATTTTGAGATACATGTTGTTCCAAGAATAGGATGATCTTTAAATTTTAGAAATCCGATAAGACAAATTTGAAAAAATCAGTAAAAACCAAACATTAAGAAAGATTAATTACGAAAAGTACAGTTAAAATTTCGAGAAAATGATCCGATAGATAGATAATATCCGAATTTTCAAGGGAAGGAAGCTTAAAAATAGAACTCAGAAAAGTCGTAATTTCGAAAGAGAATAATTTAGGGAAAAAGCCGGAATTTTCAGAAAATCAAATTTCTTTTTGGAAAAACTTGAAAAATCTCGAAAAATCCAAAAAAGTCAAAATTTTCAAAGGTCGAAATTTATAAAAAACAGTAGCAGTTTTCGGAAAAAGCCAAGTTTGAAAAAAAAATCGCAATTTCCCAAAAATACAGGATATACTTTTTAGTAGTTCTTTGACACGGTCCAATCCCGGCAGAAGTATATCCTCTACTAACTCTGGCCATAAAAGCTTTCGTTATCATTCCCAAAAATATGTTGTTTAAAATTTTAAATTTTTTATTTGAATCTTGAGATTAGAATTTCCATAAAGAAGTTCAATTTTTTTCTCTGAACACAGAAATATTTTCCCCAATATTTTTGCTCTTTTATGAACATTTTAATCAAATTTAGAGAACATAAACGAGTTTTGGGAAAGTAAAAATTTCAAGGAAAGGCTAATTTCGAGAAAAATGTCTACAATTCCAAAAACATGAAATATTGCTAAAAAAATCGAAATTTCGAAAATAAGGCAAATTTTGAGACCTTCTTCTTTCTTCTTTCTCAGCCGTTTTCTGTTCATTCCTGAACGTAGGCCTCTTTCATGCTTCTCCATTCTGATCTGTCCTGTGGTAACTGAAACCACCTATTTCCTGCTTGTATCCTGCTATCATCAAGCCATTTTCTTTGTGGTTTTCCCACGCTGCGCTTGGTTTGTTTTGGTGGCCAATATGTTACTCTAGACGTCCATTTACTTTGGTTATGTCGATCCACAATATAAGTTGAAATTTCCGGAAAGCTCAATTTAAAAAAGTGGAAATATTCAAAAAAAGACAAATATTAATAGAAATAGTAGGCTTTCTTTTAAGGGCAAAAAAGAACCTTACATCTCATCAGCTATTCACACTATACAAAGCTCAAGTTAGGCCAACACTACAATACTGTTCTTATGTTTGGAGTTCAACCCCAAAACACACTTTAGCTCTTTTAGATTCAATTCAAAGAAAAGTAATTCGTCTAATTGACGACGAGAGTTTGACCGATTCTCTCGAAACACTAGAGCACAGGCGGATGGTTGGTGACTTGTCCCTTTTTTACAAATACTATCATGGCAGATGCTCGCAGGAACTAATAGGATTGATCCCCCCAAGGGCAAGATTCTTGAGGCATGCAAGACAGTCGAAGACAGCAAATTTCTGTGCGGTCCAGCTTGACACAGTGAGGACTTTTGTCTACGTAGACTCCATTTTCTATAGAACTTCCAAGCTATGAAACTCGTTTCCGAAAGGAATTTTCCCCATGAATTACAACCTATCCTTGCTTAAGAAGGTAGTTTATCGCCATCTATCCTTATTTCCGCATCCTACTCGCAGTGCTTTGAAGGCATAATGGGGTTACCCTTTGCGAGTGGATTAAAAAAAAAATTCAACAAAAGACGAAATATTAAGAAAAATAACAATTTTGAAAAGAACAATTTTCGAGAAAACATGCCAAAACCAAAAGAAGGATTTTAAAAATAAAGGCAAAATTTCGAATTTAATGAAAAGGAAAATTTTAGGAAAAAAGCTAATTTTAAGAAATAAACTCCAGATTTTGGTAAAAAGACGACTTTTAAGCAAAAAAGTTGTAAGTTACAGAAATATTAAACATTGAATTTGGGGATAAAAATCAAGATTTTGAGAGAAAAGCAAACTTTAAGAAATCAGTCAACCTTTTTGGAAAGTTAGACTCTGGAAAATTAAAATTATCAAAAAAATGTTAATGTTAGGAGAAATTTGAAAAAATAGGCGAAATTTTGAGAAATCGGTTTGAAATTTCAAGTTAAACTTCAAAATTAAGAAAAGGTTCGAAATCTTTCAGAGAATGTCAAGAAAAAAAGTCAAATTTTGCGAATAAAGTCAAAATTAGTTTATTTATTAATTTATTTTCAAATTGCAAAATTTGATTTTTCTTCTTAAAATTTGACTTTCTCTGAGAAATTTTGACCTTTTTTAAAAATGTAATGCTTCTCGAAATTGGAAATTTACCAACATTTTCTTTCCTTTCAAAGTTATTTTACCAATTTTCTCAAAATTCGATTTCCTTGAAAATTTAGAGATTTTTTAATTCGTTTTGTTTTCGAAATTTCAAATTTATTCTCAAAATTCAGCTTTCTCTGAAAAATTGCAATTTTTCATTAAAATTTCAAGTTGTTCTAAATTTTTTCGATTAAATTCTTCATAAAATTTAATTTTTTTTTGGAAAATTGCAAATTTTTATTAAAATTTCAAACTTTTCTTAAAATGTTGACTTTTTTCTTGAAAGGTTTCCTAAAATTTGTCTTTTTCTTCTTCTCTGAAAAACTTTGACTTTTTTAAAGTCCGACATTTTTTAAACTTCCATTTTATGTTTACAATTACTCTTTTATCTAAAAATTTAAAGTTTTTTAAATTCGCTTTGCGTTTCAATCTATTGTCGAAATTCGACGTTTTTTTTTCTGAAATTTTGCCCTTATTTGAGAACTTTGAACAAATTTTTTTTTTAATCATTTTTCCCAATTTTTTTCGAAATCCCTGCCTTTTTCTCAAATTTGACTTTTTCTAGGAAATTCTGACCTTTTTAAAGTTAAAAACTTTTCTCGAAATTTTCTTAGAATTTTCTTTCGAAATTATTTTACAAATGTTCTCAAAATTCGAATTTATCTAAAAATTTGATTTTTTTTTAATCACCTAGTTTTCCAAATTTCAAATTTATTTTCAAAATTCAACTTTCTTTAAAAAATTGTAAACTTTTGTCGAAATTTCAAGCTTTTCTTAAAATTTTGATTTTTTCCTAAAATTTGACTTTTTCCGTCTTTTCTGAAAAACTTTGACTTTTTTAAGTTTCAACAATTTTTTTAAAGCTTTTGAGTTATTTTTACAATTTCTCTTTTCAAAATTTTGCAATTTTTCAAAAAAATCAAAATTTTCTAAAAAATTCAGGTTTTTAAATTTTTTTGGGTTTCAATCTATTGTCGAAATTCGGCGTTTTTTTTCTAAAATTTTGCTTTTTTAAAGAACCTTCAATAAGTTTATTTTTTTCGAAATTTCTCCCTCTTTCCGAATTTGACAAATTCATCTTTTTTAATCTCTTCATTTTTCCCGATTTATTTCGAAATCTCTTCGTTTTTTTCCAAATTTGGCTTTTTCTGGGATATTTTGACCTTTTTTTAAAGTTCAACACTTTTCGAAATTTTCTTGGAATTTTCTTAGGAGAAATTTAGAAAAATAGGCGAAATTTTGAGAAATCGGTTTGAAATTTAAAGTAAAACTTCAAAATTAAGGAGTGGTTCGAAATCTTTCAGAGAATGTCAAGAAACAAGGTCAAATTTTGCAAATAAAGTCAAAATTATGAAAGAGAAACTTTTACAAAAATAGCAAGAAAATCTACAGAAAAAGATGAATATCAAGAGAAAGACGAAACCTCAAAAGAAGAAATGAAAATTTTGCGCACACAGTTAAATTTTGAGAAAATTTTGAAAATAATTGTTTATAAAAGACAAATTTTGAAAATAGAATTGAAATTTTGAGATAAAGAGAAACTTTGACGAAAAAATTGAGATTTTCTGGAGCATAAAGGATTGGCTTTTAGATAAAGTCAAAATTGCTAAAAAAAAGGCACACCTCGAAAAAACTTTTTTCTTCTTTCTTCTTTCTTCTTTTTTCTCCTTTCTTTATTCTTTCTATTTTCTTTTTTCTTCTTTCTTCTTTCTTCTTTCTTCTTTCTTCTTTCTTCTTTCTTCTTTCTTCTTTCTTCTTTCTTCTTCCTTCTTTCTTCTTTCTTCTTTCTTCTTTCTTTTTTCTTTTTTCTTCTTTCTTCTTTCTTCTTTCTTCTTTCTTCTTTCTTCTTCTTTCTTCTTTCTTCTTTCTTCTTTCTTCTTTCTTCTTTCTTCTTTCTTCTTTCTTCTTTCTCGCCGTTTTCTGTCCACTCCTGAACGTAAGCCTCTTTCATGCTTCTCCATGCTGATCTATCCTGCGCTAACTGAAACCACCTATTTCCTGCTTCTATGATGCTGTCATCAAGCCATCTTCTTTGTGGTCTTCCGGCGTTGCGCTTGTTCTGTTTTGGTCCCCAAAATGTTACTCTAGACGTCTATTTACTTTGGTCTTGTCGAGCCACGATATAGGTTGAAATTTCCGGAAATTTTAATTTAAAAAAGCGGAAATATTCAGAAAAAGACAAACATTAAAAAAAGAAGTAGAATTTCGAAAAAAGACGAAATTTAAGAAAAATAACAGTTGCGAAAAAAAAAAACAATTTTTGAAAAAACATTCCAAAACCAAAAAAAGAATTTTAAGAATAAACGCAAAATTTCGAATTTAATGAAAATTAAAATTTTAGAAAAAAGGCTTATTTTTAAGAAATAAAGTCCAGATTTTGGTAAAAAGACAACTTTCAAGCAAACAAATCAAAAATTCCAGAAATATTAAATATTGAATTTTGGAATAAAAATCAAGATTTCGAGAAAAAAGCAAACTCTAAGAAATCAGTCAAAATTTTTGGAAAGTTAGACTCTAGAAGATTGAAATTTTCAGAAAAATTCCAATGTTAGGAGAAATTTGGAAAAATAGGCGAAATTTTGAGAAATCGGTTTGAAATTTCAAGCGAAACTTCGAAATTTTGCGAATAAAGTCAAAATTAGGAAAGAGAAACTTTTACAAAAATAGTAAGAAAATCTAGAGAAAAAGTGAATGTCAAGAAAAAGACGAAACCTCAAATTTTGCGCACACAGTTAAATTTTGAGAAAATCGTCTAATTTTGAAAATAATTGTTTATAAAGGACAAATTTTCAAAAAAAGTTGAAATTTTGAGATAAAGAGCAACTTTGACGAAAAATTTTTGAAATTGTCACGAACAAGGATTGGATTTTAAATGAAGTCAAAATTGCTAAAAAAGGGTCAACCTCGAGAAAACTAGCGACTTTTCCAGAAAAAGTAAAAAAAATCGCAAAAACAAAAACGGATTTTGAACAAAATTTGATATTTTGAGAAAAAGATCGACATTTCAAAAAATTACATTTTGGAGAAAAAATTCGAAATTTTCCAGAGTAAGCCAACACTTGCCATTTATAAATTAAAAAAGCAAATTTTGTGAAAAATCACGAAATGTGAAAAAATTGAAAAATGTCTAAATTCCAAGGAAAGTGGGAATTTTAAAGAAGAAATAGAAAATTGAATGTAAATTTTTGGTGCCTTCAGGAGTCGGCTTCTATTTCAGCTACTCCAAGGTTTATACTCGAAATTTCAAAACAAGAAGGGAAATGTTAACGAAATTTTACGAAAAAAAATCAACATTTGTAGAAAACAGTGAAATTTTTATGTTCTTGATATTGTCAATTCCCAATATCAAAAAATTGTTGTCGAAATTTGGTAAAATGAAATTTTCTTCATATAAAAAGTCAAAATTTTTAGAATAAAAATCTGCAATAAGTTGATAATTTGAGGAAAAAAAATCAAAATTGGAAAAATTCACCAGTGGCAATAACAAAGTAATCATTCTGCTAGTTTGTATTCAAACGGTCATTTAAATTATAATTATCAATAACTAAAATGCAAAATAATATGCTTGCAGACTGCTTTTATGTGTTATTATCAACATTAATTGCACATTTACAAAGATAATTGATGTTATTCATTTTTTATAGGTGTGAAGCATCTTTTGGCTGATTCTCTGGTGCAAGCACAACAGGATTTTCGAGTTCGAATAGACTTTTTCGCAAATTAATTGTGTTAATTATGATATAGTGTTTGCGAAACTATTCATCAGAGGATATTAACCTTAAATAGGTAAGTTATGTTTAAATATGCTTCCTGATAATGTCGTGCCATAAATCTACGTTTTATCTTACTCTAATCAAATAATCTTACGTCTAATCCTAGTATATTTGAGCAGGAAACGTGCAAAATTATGATATTGGAAGAAGCTTTCTTGTCCAATAGATTGTTGTTGTATTCACAATGTTATAAACGATTTATCCGTATCGCTTCGAGGGAATTGGCGCAATTAAAGTTTTCAATTGATACTTTCGTTTTATTGTTTAACGTTATCTAGTCCTCCTGTTAAAAAATAATAATAAAATGAAATAAACCTATTTAAATAATACGGAATAATGCTGGAAATAATCTAATTTGTTGCTTGTTCTGTGACGAATAAATAATATTCATTATGCATGCTCTTTTCGCCCCAAAATTTTTTCGAATTTCGAAAATATTGACATTGAATTTTGTGATAGCTCAGGGGTCGGCAAACTTTTAAGCAAAAAGAGCCACCCGCAATAAAAAAATTGATTTCGTGAATTTCAAAGAGCCACAACTTTTTATTTCTGATTTTACATTTTATTTCAAAATTAAATCAGATAAATCGGACAAAATATGGGACAGAGACAGACCCCTTTGACTCGTATAGACAAACGAAAACATATTCATCCCAAAAGACCTTTTATTTCTCAAAATTTAGAGCTTTATTTCAAAATGTTCCTTTTTCTCGCGAATTCCACTTTTATACCTCTTCTCTGTATTCGTCTTTTTTTTACCTATGTATTTAGACTTTTTTTCCTAAATCTTCCTCTCTTCTCAAAATTCGACAGTCTGTGAAAATGGTAATTTTTTTTTTTAATTCGTCTTACTAGAAAATTCGATTTATTTCTCAAAAATTATCTTTTGTCGATTTCGTAATAAAAAAAGTAAAAATTTGAAGCAATAATCTGGAGATGTTAAATAAAATAGTTTTTCAAGATTTCGATCGATTTCTGAAATTTTCTTTTTTCAAAATTTAGATCTCTTCTTAAGTTTGACTTTTCCAAACTTATGCTTTTTTGACTTTGAGACTTTTTTCTCGAAATATGCTTTTTTGACTTTGAGACTTTTTTCTCGAAATATCTATTCTTTTTAAATTACGTTCCTTTTCCAAATTTCACCATTTCCCGCAAATATTGACTTTTACTGAATATTTAAAGTTTTATTTATTTTCCGGAAATTTTGACCTATTTCGCAAAATTAGGTGTTTCACGAAATTCCAACTTTTAACTAAAAATTCGGCATTTTATTATGCTTCTGCAAGTTGCGATTTTATCGACGAAATTCACCCATTTTCAGAATGTTTGACTTTATCTAAAAATTGTATTTCGTTTTTAAAATTTGACTTTCTCTGGGAAATTTTGACCTTTTGCTAAAGTTCAACACATTTCTGGAAACTGGAAGTTTTATCCACTTTCCTTTTTATTTAGAAATTTTTTAACAATTTTCTCAAAATTCGAATTTTTCTGAAAATTTGAAGTTTTTTTTATTCGTCTTGTTCTCGAAATTTCAATGTTATTATCAAAATTTAACTTTTTCTGGACAATTGCAAATTGTTTATTTTCTTCTTCTCTGAAAACTTCAACTTTTTAAAGCTCGACAATTTTTTCTATGCTCTGAGTTTTTTACAATTTCTCTTTTCGAGATTTTACAATTTTTCACAAAATTCGGATTTGTTTAAAAATTTTGGATTTTTAAATTTGTTCTAAGATCTAATCTATTGTCAAAATTCGACGTTTTTTTTCTAAAATTTTGCTTTTTTGAGAATTTATGACAAATTTATATTTTTCGAAATTTCTATTTTTCAAAATTCAGATATTTCCGTAAAAATCAACTTTTATTTCTAACAAAATTCATCTATTTTAGAATCTCAAAATTTGATTTTTTTCTTAAAATTTGATTTTCAGCAACATTCTCTTTTCTTTTGAAATTATTTTACCAATTTTCTCAAAATTCGATTTACCTGAAAATTTGAAGATTTTTTAATTCGTCTTGTTTTCGAAATTTTAAATTTATTCTCAAAATTTAGCTTTCTCTGAAAAATTGCAATTTTTTATCGATATTTCAAGTTGTTCTAAACTTTATCCATGAAATTCTTCCTAAAATTTAATTTTTCCGGAAAATTGCAAATTTTTATCGAAATTTGGAACTTTTCTTACAATGTTGACTTTTTCCTTAAAATGTTTCCCAAAATTTGGTTTTTTTTCTACTTCTCTGAAAAACTTCGACTTTTTTAAAGTCCGACACTTCCAGTTTATTTTTACAATTTCTCTTTCATCTGAAAAATTAAAGTTTTTTTAAATTTGTTTTGGGTTTTATTCTATTGTCGAAATTCGACGTTTTTTTCTCTGAAATTTTGCCCTTATTTGAAAACTTCGGACAAATTTTTTTTAAATCATTTTTCCCAATTTTTTTCGAAATCTCTTCCTTTTTCTTAAAATTTGGCTTTTTCTGGAAAATTCTGACCTTTTTTTAAAATTAAAAATTTTTCTCGAAATTTTCTTGGAATTTTCGTTCGAAATTATTTTACAAATGTTCTCAAAATTCGAATTTATCTGAAAATTTGGATTTTTTTAAATCCCGTAATTCTCCAAATTTCAAATTTATTCCCAAAATTTAACTTTCTCTGAAAAATTATAAATTTTTGTTGAAATCTCGAGCTTTTCTTAAATATTTGACTTTTTCCTTGAATTTTTTCCTAAAATTTGACTTTTTCCTTCTTCTCTGAAAAACTTTGACTTTTTTAAATTTCAACAATTTTTTCTAAGCTTTCAAGTATTCTAACAATTTCTCTTTTTAAATTTTGCTAATTTTTCAAAAAATTGAAAATTTTCTAAGAAATTGAGGTTTTTTAATTTGTTTTGGGTTTTAATCTATTGTCGAAATTCGACGTTTTTTTTTCTGAAATTTTGCCCTTATTTGGACAATTTTTTTTATAAATCATTTTTCCCAATATTTTTTGAAATTTCTTCCTTTTTCTCAAAATTCGGTCTTTTCTGGAAAATGCTGACCTTTTTTTAAAGTTAAATACATACTTTTCTCGAAATTTTCTTGGAATTTTATTTCGAAATTATTTTACAAATTTTCTCAAAATTCAAATTTATCTGAAAATTTGGATTTTTTTAAATCGCCTAGTTCTCCAAATTTTAAGTTTATTTTCAAAATTTAACTTTCTCTGAAAAATTATAAATTTTTGTTGAAATCTCGAGCTTTTCTTAAATATTTGACTTTTTCCTTGAATTTTTTCCTAAAATTTGACTTTTTCCTTCTTCTCTGAAAAACTTTGACTTTTTTAAATTTCAACCATTTTTTCTAAGCTTTCAAGTTATTCTTACAATTTCTCCTTTCGAAATTTTGCAATTTTTTAAAAAATTCAAAATTTTCTAAAAAATTGAGGTTTTTGAATTTGTTTTGGGTTTCAATCTATTGTCGAATTTCGGCGGTTCTTTTTTTCTGAAATTTTGTCCTTATTTGAGAACTTTGGACAATTTTTTTTTAAATCATTTTTCCCAATATTTTTTTAAATTTCTTCCTTTTTCTCAAAATTCGGTCTTTTCTGGGTAATGCTGACCTTTTTTTAAAGTTAAATACATATTTTTCTCGAAATTTTTTTGGAATTTTATTTCCAAATTATTTTACAAATGTTCTCAAAATTCGAATTTATCTGAAAATTTGGATTTTTTTAAATCGCCTAGTTCTCCAAATTTTAAATTTATTTTCAAAATTTAACTTTCTCTGGAAAATTGTAAATTTTTTGTTGAAATTTCGAACTTTTCTTAAATATTTGATTTTTTCCTTGAATTTTTTCCTAAAATTTGACTTTTTCCTTCTTCTCTGAAAAACTTTGACTTTTTTAAATTTCAACAATTTTTTCTAAGCTTTCAAGTTATTCTTACAATTTCTCTTTTCGAAATTTTGCATTTTTTTAAAAAATTGAAAATTTTCTAAGAAATTGAGGTTTTTTAATTTGTTTTGGGTTTTAATCTATTGTCGAAATTCGACGTTTTTTTTTCTGAAATTTTGCCCTTATTTGGACAATTTTTTTATAAATCATTTTTCCCAATATTTTTTCGAAATTCCTTCCTTTTTTTCTAAATTCGGCCTTTTCTAGAAAATTCTTACCTTTTTGAAGTTAAAAACTTTCCTCGAAATTTTCTTGGAATTTTATTTCGAAATTATTTTACAAATGTTCTCAAAATTCAAATTTATCTAAAAATTTGGATTTTTTTTTAATCGCCTAGTTCTCCAAATTTTAAATTTATTCTCAAAATTTAACTTTCTCTGGAAAATAGAAAATTTTTGGTCGAAATTTCGAGCTTTTCTTAAAATTTTGACTTTTTCCTTGAACTTTTTCGTAAAATTTGACTTTTTCCTTCTTCTCTGAAAAAGTTTGACTTTTCTAAATTTCAACAATTTTTTCTAAGCTTTCAAGTTATTCTTACAATTTCTCTTTTCAAAATTTTGCAATTTTTCAAAAAATTCAAAATTTTCTAAAAAATTGAGGTTTTTAAAATTTGTTTTGGGTTTCAATCTATTGTCGAAATTTAACGTTTTTTTTTGTAAAATTTTGCCTTTTTTAGGAACCTTCGATAGATTTATTTTCGTCAAAATTTCTCCCTTTTTCCGAATTGGACAAATTCATTTTTTTTATTCTCTTCATTTTCCCATTTTTTCAAAATCTCTTCCTTTTTCTCAAAATTTGGCTTTTTCTGGGATATTTTAACCTTTTTTTAAAGTTCAACACTTCTGGAAATTTTCTTGGAATTGTCTTTCGAAATTATTTTACCAATTTTCTCAAAATTCGAATTTATCCGAAAATTTGAAGTTATTTTTTTTAGTTTGTCTTGTTCTTGAAATTGCTAATTCATTTTCGAAATTCAGCATTCTTTGGAAAATTGCAATTTTTTATCGAAATTTCGAGTTGTTCTAAACGCTTTCCATGAAATTCTTCCCAAAATTAAACTTTTTTTTCTAATTTTTTCTAAGCTTCTAGTTAATTTTTACAATTTCTCTTTTTGAAATTTTACTTTATTTCAAAGAATTCAAAATTGTCTAGAAATTTCAGGTTTTTAATTTGTCCTGGGTTTCAATCTATTGTCGAAATTATATTTTGTTTCTAAAATTTTACCTTTTATTAAGAACTTTTGATAAATTCATTTTTCTCAATTTTTTCAAAATCTGTTCCTTTTTCTCAATTTTTTATAAGTCTGTCTCTTTCTTTTTCTCAATTTTCGAAATCTCTTTTTCTCAAAATTCGGCTTTTTCTATACATTTTAGCTTTTATTTCGAACTTTAATATTTGCCGTTTCTGTAAATTTAGATTTTTTTTTCTCACAAGAAGTAATTCCCCTTTTTTTACAAAATCTCAAGATTTTAGAAAATTTACAAATAAAAAAGTAAAAATCACGAGAAAAATATTTTTTAGAAATTTTTACTCCCTCCCCAAGTTGGTCTTTTTCTAGAAATTTCAAATTTTATGCGTTTTTTTTAAAATGTTAATATAAATCAATTAAAAATTTCGGACAAATACTTCTTGAACTCATAACTGTTTGTCAAAATTTAAGTAAAACTTGCTAGAAAAGTATTTTTGAAAATTTCGACTTCTGTAGGTCACTTGTTTAATGGGTGTCTGGGTGTCAGTCCTCTCTAGCATTTATTTATTTTTTTAGGGAAATTCAAAAAGCCGCATTTTTTTTAAAGAGGGCCGCATGCGGCTTGCGAGCCGCGGTTTGCCGACCCCTGTGCTAGCTGAATGATATCTATGATGGAATACACCTGGTGACTTTCCTTTGAAACTTTCGAAAATAAATATAAATTGCTGCTGATACATACTAATTACTGTTTTAATTAGTTTTCTAATCAAATGGCCGAAGTCAAATTAATTTTTCATAAATGTAAATATTTTGGCACGCATCGAATGGCAGTTTTGCTACGCAATAAGCAGTAAATGGAGAAATTTATTGGTATACATTTTTTTGAAAGCAGCTATTCTTTTGATATGTGAATACACCAGTCAGTTTCAATAATTATAATAACATCAATAAAAACCGCAATCCATTATACTATACACTGATTTGCAGGATAAATATTATTATCACTTCTTCTCCCGATATCGTATACATTTGTGCTAATGAGATAAACATAAGTAGAAAGCACCCTCGATTCTCAGTTCTGAGTCTGGTTATTATTTCCGCATTCGATGATTTTGGGAAGCAAAATTTTAAACTGACACGAGTTTTTTGCTGTCTAGTTATTTCATCATTTACTAGCTCATTGCTACAGTTTGCTACACTGATTGTGAGTCTTTTTTTTAATTTGTGAGTTTCATTTCAGATAGGTTTATGTTTTTCCATTTGGCCTTTAACAGCGAAATCTCAATCAAATTTATATTAATTTTAGGATTTTTTTAATTTGTCCTTTATTTCTTCATTTCATACCCGATTTCAGCTTTAAAAGAGTAATTTTGGCTTCACAAGATATTTGATTCTTATGAAAATTGTATCCCTCGTTTTTCTTTTTTCCTGAGTTTTCTTTTTTTTAATTTTCCATAAATTTTAAGTTTCCTCCCCAAATTCTGTGATTGGGATACAGCATATTTTTATAAGTATTATATCAGTGATATATATCAGATAATATTTGATAAATATCACAGATATATATCAAGTTTTTTTTAAACAAAATAAAAGAAAAAGTTATCTTCATAACAAATTTTAACAAGCAAAAGTCTGGTGCTCATTTGATTCACACCAAACCAGTTCAAGTTATCTTTCCTTTTTTCAGTTTTTTGATTTAAATAGTGGAACAAGCACAAACTAAGACGTAAAAGATTTACCATTTGCGAATGAATCGTATTTAAAAAAATATTGCAAATTGCAATTTTTCTGGTGAACTTAAGCAAATAATAAGCTTAAAAATTATTAATTTTTCTTTCCCACTGCGTACTTTATAATAATTTATGCTATTGAATACTTGTTTAATTTCCTTTAATGCAGCAAGGAACATGTGTACCAATAATTTAAACATACAATTGTTTTTAAATATTCCGTGCAAGTACATTGATGGGTTTAGGTGTTTTCTGTGGGACGCTTTTGTTTGAGGTCGAAATTTAAAGCAACGTTGCATGCAAACAATGCGCCCATCTATTTTTCATGTTAATACTGAAGAACTTCCGGTCGGCAGACCATTATACCAACAATATAATTGTTTCCACTAAAATCTTATGAGGCAGAAAACGCCAGTCGAATTCCGGATCCATATCTTTAAAATGACGGAAAGGACATCGCAGAAGAAACGATATTTCATTATACCAAGCGTTCTGAATAAAGTATTTAAAATTTTAGAGCTGATAAAGTCGCAATTTTAAGAAAATTCTTATAAAGTTTCTCTAAAAAGTGCTTTCTAAGAGAGCTGCAATCCTATTGAGCAGTGATGACGAAAATGGTTTTTATTAAATAAAAATTAAAAACAAATAATTTTGTGAAAAAATTGGCATTTCGAGCTTAAACTCCAAATTTTGTTCTTTATTTCGAGCTGGTTCAACACTGGAGTACTATTTTTATGTTTGAAGCTTTGAACCTCAGCCCATCAGTTTTTTTTTAATTTCGTTCAAATTAGAGTAATTCGTACTATTGATGGTAGGGTCTCTCCAGATATTGAAGCATGGATGCTTGGTGAATGTTCTCTCTTCTAAAAGTATTTTCATAAAATGTGTTTGCATAACTGGTGGCTCTGATTCCTCCAAGATAGTCAAAGTCAATTCCTGTGGAGGGCGCTTTCCATAGGCGTAGGCAGGACTTTCATCAAGTGGGAGTATCAATCATTTTGAAAAATTCATGGGCAAAAAACACCTTCCGGCTGAGTAATGTGTATTGTCAGTTAAAAACTACACGACCAGGGCAGTTCGAATTTCCACATTATAGTCGAAATTTTGAAAAAAAGTTGGACTTTAGGAAAAAACCTTTCGGAGAACTTCCAGTAATGTCGAAATTTCGAAATATTGAAAATGTCAAAAAAAGACGAAATTTCCAAGAATATGTTTTTGTAAAAAAATTGGTTCAAATCCAAACCTTGTCCCCTGAAACCAAGAAAGATTCAAAAACACAGCAAAGGTTGCTCTAACGCGTTTCGACAGCCAAGCTATCATCTTCAGAGAGATATTGTATCTATCTGAAGATGTTAGCTTGGCTCTCGAATACAAAACTTGTCCCCTGAAAGCAAAAAGGATTAAAAAACACAACAAAGGTTGCTCTTGCTCTAACACGATTCGACAGTCAAGCTATCATCTTCAAAGAAACTGTATCTCTCTGAAGATGATAGCTTGGCGACAAGTTTTGTATTTCTATTTTTAAAGATAACCAAGGACCGGTCCGTTTCGCCAAAAAAAAGTGATAATTTCCAGAACAAGTCGAATTTAGGTAAAAAACTATAACTTTCAAAAATATTTTTCTCACAAATTTTGCTTTATTTAAATTTTGTTATAATTTGAAATTTA
Source organism: Dastarcus helophoroides (assembly GCA_028583605.1). Classification (NCBI taxonomy): domain Eukaryota; kingdom Metazoa; phylum Arthropoda; class Insecta; order Coleoptera; family Bothrideridae; genus Dastarcus; species Dastarcus helophoroides. The sequence goes on along the minus strand of CM053336.1, from coordinate 19,249,487 downwards.
CAAGAAATCTTTTTCTCAAAATTTCCTAAAAATATTATGATTAAATTTTTAATTTTCTAGTAATATTTCGATCCAATTTTAGAAACCTAAACAAATTCTATAAAAGTCGAAATCTTCAGAAAAAATTCTATTTCCAAAAACAGTAAATATCGAATTTTGAGATGAAAGTCAAAATTTAGAGAATGAGATATTTCTAACAAAAGTTAAAATTACAGAAATCAATTAGCAATAACTACGTTGCACATCGCAGTTATTGGATCCTCTTCTACTATCATAGACATAATTTAAAGCATCAATCGCAGAAATTTAAAAAGGTTCGTGTCTACCTACAGAAATCAAATTTAAAAATTAGTTGAGAAAAAACTTGAGTAAAAAAAACGGATTTCGAAAAAAAATCACGATATTTAAAAATTTTAAAGTTTGAGGAAATGATCGAACTTTCTACAAAATATTTCAATTTTTCAAGAGAAAGTTTAATTTTGACAGGAAAATTAAAATTTTGAAAACTAAGTAGTAATTTCGAATAAAGAATTTCAACAAAAGAAATTTGATAAAGTTGTAATTTTCAATAAACCATTTTAAAAATAGAAACCTAGCCTATATCAAAAACTCTATAAAATTGTCAAAACTCGAAAATAGTCAGGTAGAAAGGTTTAATTCTGTGAGACGCAATTTTCAGAAAAACTCGAATTTTGGATAAGAAAAATTGCAATTTTCAAATATCAAAATTTAAAATTCAGTAAAGGCATTGAATTTACAAGAAATTATCTTCTCTACACCTTCAAAAATATTTTTCCCAGCATTTTAAGTAACACTTTGTCGTGTTTTGTTGAAAAAAAACAAATATTCAGAAAAATGTCAAAATTTTGCAATAGATAAACGATTTTTGAAGCAAAAGTCCAAAAAGGAGGCTTTTAAAAATAAAATCAATATTTCAGAATAAATAAATTTTGAGGAAAAGGCGAATTTTGGAAAAACGATTATTGTAAGAGAAAAAAGTCAAAATTTTCAGAAAAAAGACGAATTTACCAGGAAAAAAACGAAATTTTTAGAAATATAAAATATCGAATATTGAGATGACAATCAAAGAGCAATCTTTAGAAACGAAACGTTCAGAAAAAGCTAAAGGTTTTATCGGAATTTGGAAAAAGAGCGAAATTTCAAGAAAACTTCAAAATCGACAAAAAATTTAAAATTTTCCTGAAAAGTCAAATTTTAAGAAAAAAAGTCAAAACTTTGGAAAAAGTAGTCACAGCTCCGAAAAAAAGACAAAATTACGAGAAAATTATCGAAAATTTGGGAAGAAAATCTAAATTTTGAGAAAGAGTTAATTTTGGTAAAAAATCGAAATTTCCCAAAAACGGTTCAATTTTATCGAAATTTGAATAAAAGCAAATTTTAACAAAAAAATAAAAATTTTAAGAAAAAAAATTTCTTTGCTAAATATTTTTTTTCTCTTGACTGCTCGCGTCAGGGAATTTTATTATTTTAAAGAAAAAAGTCAAAATTTTAAGAAAAAAGATGAATTTAGCAGGAAAACAGTAAAATTTCTAGAAATATTAAATTCCGGATATTGAGATTAAAACCAAAATTTCATGGAAAAGGCAAACTTTAAGAAACCAATTAAAAATTTTAAAAAAACGGACTCTAAAAGATCGAAATTCGCAGAAAAAGCCAAATGTTCACAAAAATAACGAAATTTGGAAAAAGGGAAATTTCGAGAAAATTTGAAATAGATAAAAAATACAAAATTTTCCAGAAAAAGTTAAATTTTAAGAAAAAAAGTCGAAACTTTGAAAAAAGTAGTCAAAACTCCAAGAAAAAGACGAAATTACGAGAAAGTTATCGAAAATTTGTGAAGAAAATCTAAACTTTGAGAAAAGGCGTTTAATCTTGGTGAAAAATCGGAATTTACCAAAAACACTTCAATTTTATCGAAATTTAGATAAAAGCAAATTTTAACAAAAAAATCAAAATTTGAAGAGAAAAAATGTCTTCGGTAAATATTTTGAGTGAGGATATTTTATTATTTTAAAAGAAAAAGTCATAATTTAAAAAAAAAATTAATTAAGCAGGATAAAGGTAAAATTTCTAGAAATATTAAATATCGGATATTGAGATCAAAAGCAAAATTTCATGGAGAAGGTAAACTTTAAGAAACCAATTAAAAATTTTAAAAAATCAGATTCTAAAACATCGAAATTTTCAGAAAAAGCCAAATGTTAACAAAAATAACGAAATTTGGAAAAAGCAAAATTTCGGGAAAATTCGAAATAGATAAAAATTTAAATTTTCCAGAAAAAGTCAAATTTTAAGAAAAAAGGTCGAAACTTTGAAAAAAGGTCGAAACTTTGAAAAAAGTAGTCACAACTCCAAAAAAAAGACGAAATTACGAGAATATTCTAGAAAATTTGTGAAGAAGATCTAAATTTTGAGAAAAAGGATTTAATTATGGGAATAATCGGAGTTTTCCAAAAACAGTTAAATTTTATCGACATTTAGATACAAGCAAAGTTTAACAAAAAAATCAAAATTTTAAGGAAAAAAAATTTCTTGGGTAAATATTTTTTCGGAAAATTTTATTATTTTAAAAAAAAAGTCAAAATTTTGAGGAAAAAGATGAATTTAGCAGGAAAAAGGTAAAATTTCTAAAAATGTTAAACATCGGATATTGAGATAAAAACCAATATTTCCCACTAAGAGTAAACTTCTATCGAAATTTAGAAAAAAGGGAATTTTAAGAAAAAAAAATCGAAATTTTAGGAAAAAAATATGTCTTGGGTGAATACTTATTTTTTCACGACTGCTAGAGTCAGAGGAAGACAGGTTCCCTACCATGCCTTAATGTGGCGCCAGAAAATGTCCAATATTGTGATAGACGTCAAAATTTTGACAAACAAGTCGAAATTTCCAGAAATTTGGATCAATAAAAAGGAGTGTAAAATTTACAAACAGAATATTTTCGTCATTTTTGTCCTTTTATAAAAATTTTAAATTTTGAAAAAATATAATTTTTTACCAGAAAATCGACCATATTTCGAAGAAAAGGTAAATTTTAATAAAAAAGCTGAAATGTTCAGGAATAAAAAAGTTGAAATTTTCAGAAAAAATTGAATGTCGAGAAATGGCGAAATTTCAGAAAAAAAAACGACAAACTTTTAAATACGAATTCGTAATGTTGACAGTCATGTCAAATTTTATGAATAATTGCGAAATTTAAAAAAAAAGACAAATATTGTAAAAAATACGAAATTTAAGAAATAAATCGAAATTTCAAAATAATGTTTTCAGGATGAATTTTGAAGAAGAAGAGAAAATTTTTGGAAAAAATCCCTCAATTGAATACATATTAATTTTCAGTTTGCTGCCTGAACCAGGGGGGACAAATGCCCTACCATATTCTAGCCCTATTCTAGCTACGCCTATGGCACTTTCGCACATTGATAGTCTTTGACGATTTTTTTATTCTTATCTTGTTTTTTCTTGTTCTCGTCTTGTTCTTGCTTCAGGAACAAGACAATATATTTTTAAGCCAGAACAAGACAATACAAGAAGTTCTTTTAGCAAGAGCAAAAAATTAACAAAAAGCAATACTTCTTGCTTCTTTTAATATTTTCGTAAAATAAAGTCCATTATGGTGTTTTTAATTATTTTTGAATACCCATTTCCTTTACAAGTAATAAATTTTGGCGAACAAGCTTAAATAAAATTTGGTAAAAAATTAAATTTCATAACATATTAAAATAAACGAAAGAGTCATTCAAAAATTTTGATTTTTAATAAATTTTGGGTTTGTTTTCATTTTGCAAGCCCAATTTCCAATTTATCGTTTTTTTTTTGTCTTTACAACTTTTATAACTGATATCTTATTTAAATTAATCTTGTCGAAATTAATTCTGAATCTGTTTTGTTGTTGCTCATGCGCAAAACGAACAATCCAACAAAAACAAGAAAAAGCAAGACTTTTGTTAGCAAGACAAGAATCAAACCAGCAAGAAATTGGCAAGATAAGAAGTAAAACAACTTCTTGTTTTGCTCAGCCTGACAAGACAAGGAGTTAAATAGCAAAACAGGAAATCTTGCTTTGTCCATCACTACACACTGAAAACTTGTACCTATGGACTATGGAGACTCCGTTTTCTATAAATTCTCGAATCTTTAAATTAAGTGGCGAGCTGAATTTTTCCCAAATTTATCCATGTTTGGAGCGACTTTCTAAAAGAAAAGCTTCATCTCGATGAAGAGCTTCATCTCGATGAAGAGCTTCATCTCAATGAAGAGCTTCATCTCGATGAAGAGCTTTATCTAGATGAAGAGTCTCATCTCGATGAAAAGCTTCATCTCGATGAAAAGCTTTATCTCGATAAAGAGCTTTATATCGATGAAGAGCTTTATATCGATGAAGAGTTTTATCTAAATGAAGACCTAAAACGAGTTCCTCTGTTAAAATGACGAAGTGAAACTAGTTCTACTACTGATGAACACTGAAAACTTGTACCTATGGACTATGGAGACTTCGTTTTCTATAAATTCTCGAATCTCCAAATTAGGTGGCGAGCTAAATTTTTCCCAAATTTATCCATGTTTGGAGCGACTTTCTAAAAGAAAAGCTTCATCTCGATGAAGAGCTTCATCTCAATGAAGAGCTTCATCTCGATGAAGAGCTTTATCTTGATGAAGAGTCTCATCTCGATGAAAAGCTTCATCTCGATGAAAAGCTTTATCTCGATGAAGAGCTTTATATCGATGAAGAGCTTTATATCGATGAAGAGTTTTATCTGAATGAAGACTTAAGACGAGTTCGTCTGTTAAAATGACGAAAAGAAACTAGTTCTACTACTGATGAACACTGAAAACTTGTACCTATGGACTATGGAGACTTCGTTTTCTATAAATTCTCGAATCTCCAAATTAGGTGGCGAGCTAAATTTTTCCCAAATTGGAGCGACTTTCTTAAAGAAAAGCTTCATCTCGATGAAGAGCTTCATCTCAATGAAGAGCTTCATCTCGATGAAGAGCTTTATCTTGATGAAGAGTCTCATCTCGATGAAAAGCTTCATCTCGATGAAAAGCTTTATCTCGATGAAGAGCTTTATATCGATGAAGAGCTTTATATCGATGAAGAGTTTTATCTGAATGAAGACTTAAGACGAGTTCGTCTGTTAAAATGACGAAAAGAAACTAGTTCTACTACTGATGAACACTGAAAACTTGTACCTATGGACTATGGAGACTTCGTTTTCTATAAATTCTCGAATCTCCAAATTAGGTGGCGAGCTAAATTTTTCCCAAATTGGAGCGACTTTCTTAAAGAAAAGCTTCATCTCGATGAAGAGCTTCATCTCGATGAAGAGCTTTATCTTGATGAAGAGTCTCATCTCGATGAAAAGCTTCATCTCGATGAAAAGCTTTATCTCGATGAAGAGCTTTATATCGATGAAGAGCTTTATATCGATGAAGAGTTTTATCTGAATAAAGACCTAAAACGAGTTCCTCTGTTAAAATGACGAAGTGAAACTAGTTCTACTACTGATGAAAACTAAGCTTAGTCTTCTTGAAAACCAGAAAATTGGTCTAAGCAAAACTATTAGAAAAGCTAAGGCAAGTTCTAGCAGATTTACTTTCGCAGAAGACTTGAGGCTACTTTTTCTATCAAAGAAGTATATCTGTGTCTTCTGATGAAGAAGAAATTGAAACTAGATCCTCAGCTAAAGAGATAACAAGCTCTTCAGTTAAGGAAACGGTGAAACTAATATTCTGCCAGAAAAATACAACCAAACTAATTCTTTTGCTAAAAAAGACAACGAAACTAGTTCTACTACTACCAAAAAACAACGTCACTAGTTCTTCTGCTAAAGATTACAAGAAACCTATTTCTTTTGGTAAAAAAGACAGCGAAACTGATTCTTTTGCTAAAATAGACAATGAAAATAATTGTGTTGTTAAAGAAGTCGGCAAATCTAGTTCTTCTGCCAGAAGAAATTCTACTACCACCAGAAAAAAGTGTTTTTTTGCTAAAGAAGACAACGAAATTATTTATTCTGCCAAAAGTTATACCACCACCAAAAAACAGCGACACTAGTTTTTTTTCCAAAAAAAAAACGAGAAAACTACCCCTTCTGTTAAAGAAGACAACGAAACTAGTTATTCTGCTTAAAAAGAAGTGACTTTTAAAAATTTGACGAAAAAGACAACAAAACTAATTCAACTGCTGCCAGAAAACAACGTTCTTTCATTTTTTCTTTCTTTTACTTTTTCTTCTAGTGAGCTCAACACATAATGGGTTCATATTCCTTACAGGAGGTTTATGATTAAAAAATAGACATTCCCAAGCATGTAAATTAATTTGGTAACTTTGAAGTAAAATACTAGTTTTGGACCAATTTCTTGTTAAATATCCGCCAATTATAATGAGTCAAGTTCTGAGGTTCATTAGCATTATCGAGTAAAAACCAATATTAAAGCGAACGAATTTATTTGGTTAAATCAATTTCTCAATCCCACACCCAGACACATACCTGAAATGTAAATTTAATGACTGACTTTTCTTTACACAAGCGAATAATAGACCACGAGTGCTCAAGGTGTTCAGGTTCAAACACTAAAGTAACTTTATACTTCTTATTATTCATTAGCGCAAAAAGTTTACGGCTCGAAAGCTCGAGTGAAAATAAAACAATTTGTCTATGAATGTAGTAAGGCCTATTCTTCGGGCATAATCCGTTCGCCATCTACGGCGAAACAACAGATAGAAGTTAAAAAGTCATAAAGTTTATTGATCGTTTCACTGTTGTTGCTCGCTTAAAAACATCGGGCGATAACCACTTGTTAAGCAAAGGAATTTGAGTGGCAATCAACTTTTTCCAGTGATAAAAACACCAGCCAAATCACTTTCGAATTGACCCCAGACCGGATCTTGCTGATAAAGTTTTTTACCCAGGAATAGTCAGAATTGGAATCATCAGTCGCATTTTGTTTACTAAATCTTGGGACCAGTCATCTTGAATATAGTTGACGATGGATGCAGATAAACAAATACCAGAATCTAAAAATGCCTTAGAAACAAACTTCAATTTTCGCTTGTATTCAGAAAATGTTGAGTATAAACTCAAAATATTGAGAAGAAATTTTAAAATATCTAAAAATAAACTTTTCCTTTACCTGAATTTTGATTTAAATAGCGGAAGAGCCTAATTAGAATCAAAATTTCAAATTTAAAACCTAAATTTTTGGAAGTTAAGAGAATTTGTAAAACGATAAAATATGCAAAAATTTGGATAAATGAAATACGTGCAATACACATCAATTAACGATTGTCAGCTTTCAACGCTTATAGACAACTTTAAATATAATCTTGTGTGCTATTCATTAGATAAAAATCGCTCACCCTTTAATGCCCGTTTTTACTACCCTAGAGATTGAATTCTGGAAAATCCTTCCTTAGCGCTCACCTACGTATTACGGGGAACACCTGTATGAAACTTCATGCTCCTAGACACACCCGTTTGCTCTGTGCGTTGTCTGTTAGTCAGTCAGTTAAATAGATGAGTCAATCGTTCAGAATAAAAGGTTTTCACAAGCGAGCACAGATTTTTCAAAACTGAAACAAACTTAGATTATCACAAACTAACTGATCCTAAGAGCAAATCAAAAAATTGATATTTTAGCCTTTTTAATGTACGGTCTGGGTGCCCTTAAAGGGACATGGTGCATTTACAAAATAAGTTTTAATCACTAGTTATTTCGGTAGTTGAGCAATGGAGCAAACTAAGGCATGTTTCAAACTTGAAAGTATTTTTACCTACACCTACAACAGTTAAGTTGAGAGTTGACATTAGCGACATTCCTAAGTACAGACACTCCTTATTGTGCAAGAGGCAGCTTAGAGAATTGCAGAGATACCTCGCAATGACTAATAACGTGTACCCGTAAAAGTTGATTGTAGGAAACATTTTGATTGTGATCTGAAGTAACGTGCTTTACCTTTCGGTATCTAGAACTGCAGAAACTTGTAAAATAATTCAACACCGTAAATTCCGTTTAGTCATTTTAAATATTTATACAATTTTTACAATCCACTAGAGTGCAAATTTGTACGAACACAGTGGACCTGTTTATCTTCTAGAATATCTAAAAAAAAATCTGTAACGTTACTTTGAAGCACATCCCTATTAGAGCAAAGGCATACAGATTTAGTAATCATGTACCTTCGTTTGTAAATTTTACCAAAATGGAAGAATCAGTATTAACGATCTTGGTATTGCTTTTCATTTTTTTTTTGGTGTTGTTGATTAAACCTGGCACTTTTTAAAGTTTAGGCCCACATTAATTTACCTTTAATTACAACGTAGGAGGTACGAGTTTCGTTTTCAATGATTAACCCTACAGATATGATTTGGAAATATGGAACATTAAATTTAAGTTGGTGGGGACTTTTGGAGCAATTTTTTTTAATTAAGGTCAGCTTCAGGCTGCAGTACCGTCGATAGCAAGGCCGTGTGAATAATGAACTGGCCAGCAAGCTGTGCAACCGCACCCACGAGATATTGTTCAATCTCGCTTTTATAAAATTTAACTGTAAAACCCGCGTGAAGGTCACGTTGTCAAAGATTGCTTTCCTATTGTATCGATGCTCGACATTGTCACATCCATAATACTATTACTCGTCAAGTAGTAGTATCATTGTCACATATCAGGGTCCCCCTATAATGCTAAAGTAGGGAAATTGATTCGTTTGAAGAATTTGGATGGTAAAAGGAAATTTGAATGCAGTTTGGTGGTGACATAAAAGTAGTAGAATCATTGTCACATATCAGGGTCCCCCAATATAACTAGGGAAATTGATTCGTTTGAAGAACTTGGATGGTAAAAGGACATTTGAATGCAGTTTGGTGGTGATATAAATTTAGTCAAAATACTTCGACGTAGTTAGAATTTTGCTCTCTTAGTGTTAGTTAGGATTTTTTAACTTCCCTTCCATCTCTTCAAAGCTCCTTACAACCCCCTCAAATGTCCTTACAACTTCTCTCGATTTCTCATGCCTTGAATATTTTTGCGGCCCACGAGATTCATCACACTTTTGCCAAAATATATTTATTTTATAATACCAAGTCAACGTAGTGGAATCTCATTTCTATGCAGAGGAACACTTGGTATATCGCGACACTAGGCATTCCGCTCATGATTTTTTTTTTGTTTCCTTACAAATTCTTCCAATTTGTATAAAATCACTGCGACATCGCCGCTTGGAAATTCCCATCACAAGCATGTAGCAGCCTCCCGCTCGCTTCATATACCACCACCTTCTCAGACACAGCCCCGTGTAGGGTTTGGCACTTTAATTCTGCTACCTGGAAAGAATTAAGTGACTTCGTTGTATCTTTTTCATAACAAGAAGTTTGCTTTAACTCAGACAACCTTTTTTCAGTCGCCTAATCAATCACTGAAACTATCCTATTCTCTGTATCTTATTTGCAAAATTTCGTTAATTACATTCCTGTTGAGTGGCATTTTCTTCGCCAGTTGCTTCTTACAGACGTCCAAATTTTCAGTTACCTTTTTTTTCGTTCAAAAATGGTAATCTTTTATAGATTGCTCCAAGCAGTGACTGCGTTAGATCTTAGTTTGTCAATCGCTGTTTCTGACTTAACACTCACTACCTATGCAAGTAGAATGCAACCTAGACTATAAATTCATGCAGCCCTCCAGGCATGTATAGGGAATCATAGGTAGCTGAACTACCAATAGTTGAAACACTGTCACCTAGCGAAGCGGTTTCTCTGTAGGAAAAAATACCCAGAACAGGATTCTAATGCACAGACCAATGATTAACCCTGGTTTCTAAACTTCGAATCTAATAAATGTTCAAACCTATTGGTCGGTGCATTAAAATACTCACTATCTACTTCATATCTAGTTGACTGGTTGGTATGGAATGCTCAATTCCCCATTTCTAAAAGAAGTCGGTCTTCGGTAAATCTTGGTTTAGCAAACAATGTACTCGATCTGAATTTGCGAAAATCGCGTATATCGTCGTTGGCGAAGTAGTCCCTCAGTCAAGACTCCGACCACATTTGTAGATGCACCAAATTTTTGTAAACAGGTTATTGGCGAGGCAAAAAGTGATTTTGATGGTAAACTGCCCCAGAGGTTTATCAACTGTTCAAGTTCTTTTGGAGATTTGCAAACTCGATTGGAAAAAATTTTACATCTTCAAATTTTCCACCTTTACTCGATGACAACAACAATATTGCAACCACTTCCGAGAAGAAGGCTGAACTACTATACTAGCCTTAATATTTGCTGAAAATTCCAACCTTGATTCTCGAAATGTAGAACCCCCTATTATTTCTAAGGTTGGCACTTCGATGCCTGACGTTGTTTTTAGACAACGCCCAGTCAGGAAGATTCTCCTTGAACTTGAAACATCGAAAGCTGCTGGCTTTGATGGTATCCCTGCTATTATTATTAAGAAGTGCGCTCTAGAGTTAACTCCTGTCCTGAGCAAATTGTTCACACTCTCTTACAACAAAGTCCCTAACATTTAGAGATCTGCTAGGATGTAGCCTAAAAAGGGAAAAAGGTATCTGCTAACAACTATCGCCCTATATACTTTGTTGCCCGCTATATCTAAAGTAATGGAAAAGGTTATCAACGTCGAGATTCAGAATTATTTGGAAAATAGAATCATCTCAGACAGGCAATACAGTTTCAGACAACAACGCTCAACTGGTGATCTACTGGCATATATTACTCACAACTGTATCCTAGCTATGGCAAAACACGGTGTGGCATTGATCTTTTTTTGTCAAATTAACATTTTATGGCTTCCTCCCGGACTCTGGTATCCTTTATTCTGGGTGACAGATCTCTTCAGGTGGACGTTGAGGGCATCTCATTCGAGACATTTGCTATTAATGCAGGGGTGCCTCAGGGGTCTGTCCACTCTTTTACTCAGTTTTTTTTAAACGATCTCTTAGCTTCAACTTGCAACCCGATATACAGCTACGCAGATGATAGTAGCCTGGTGCCATCTTTTTTCTCCGACAAACCATTATCCGTCGATGCTTCAGGTCGGCTAAGGGAACAACGAATGATCAATAGGGATCTCGAAACCGTTCTGAAATGGGGTAACACAAATCTGGGCAACTTTAATGCTTCAAAAACTCAGGCCACGGTTTTCTCTGAGAAAAATCAAGGGATAATGCAACGAACAGAATCACGGGTTGGAAAATTCTCCCAATGAGATTTAATCTGTCTATCCTAGGAGTAAATGCGAGCACAAACTTCTCTTGGGATGATCTTGTGCGTGCCATTGCCAAGTCCGCTTCTCAGAAGCTAGGTTTTCTTTTTAGAGCTGCAAAGTACTTCAGATCTCATCAACTGCTTGGTCTATACAACAATCAAGTTAAGCCAACACTAAAATACTGTTTTCATGTTTGGAGTTCAGTCCGAAAGCACACTTTGGCTCTTTTGGACTCAATTCAATGAGCGATTTGTCTAATTGATGACAAGAGTTTGACCTATTCTCTCGAAACACTAGAGCACATGCGAATGGTTGGTGACTTATCTCTTCTACAAGCACTTTCATGGGAGATGCCCGCAGGAGCTAATACGACTGATCCCCCCAAGGGCAAGATTTTTGAGGCATACAAGCCAGTCGAAGACAACAAATTCCTGTGCGGTCCAGCTTGACACAGTGAGGACTTCTGTCTGCGAAGACTATTTTTTCTATTGAACTTCTAAGCTATGGAATTCGTTACAGAACGAAATTTTTCCCAAAAATTACAACCTATCCTTGTTTAAGAAGGCGACTCATCGCCATCTATCCTTTTTTCAGCATCCTACTCGCGGTGCTCTGAAGGCATAATGGGGTTGCCCTTTGCGAGAGGATTAAACATTAAAAAATAGGTCTACGTTCTTTTTTCTAAATTTCAAATGAAACCTTGAAAGTTTTTTTATAAATATTGATTTTCTCGTCCAAAGTTTAGCTTTTCTTTCAGTTTTAAATCAAATTTTTTGCCATTTTGACTTTAAACTCAAAATTTCGAGAAGATGATTTTATACATCCGAAATTTTGACTTATTCTTTTCTTCATCTTAACCTCAAAATTGTAATTCATTTTTTTGGTAATTTTCGATCTTAGGGGTAAAAGTCATAATAGGATTGCCCTGAATTGAACTTAAAAAAATTAATTAACTATCCTACCATTTTACTGTACTCGTTAAATTACCACTTAAAATTTTAAATGATCCCACCTGATTGCTTCTCAATTGAACTACTTTTTCGAGAGAGAGAGAGAGAGAGAGAGAGAGAGAGAGAGAGAGAGAGAGAGAGAGAGAGAGACAGACAGAGAGAGAGAGAGAGAGAGAGAGAGAGAGAGAAATTTTGCAGAATGAAACCAACCCCAAAAAAACAATTATTGAGAAATCCATAGTTAAAGTTTGGCACTAATTTATAAGTTACCAGCACCTATTTACCAATAACATATGTTGAGTTAAAATATGTAGAAAGAATGTATTTACTTGCACTTTACCAAAAATAACTTCTGAAATTTTACGTTTTTGTGGGTTGGTTCCTTCTTGCAAAATAAAACATCGTACGACGTTGTATAAAAGGAAGCCAATTTCGAGAAAAAAGTCAACACTCCTAAAAACAATATACATCGTATTTTGAAATTAAATTTGTAATTTCGGAGTTGTAAGTTCCAAAAAGTCGCCTTTCATAAAAAAAAAGAATAAAAAATAAAATTGCTGCATTTTAAAAAAACCTATTACTGAAATTTTCTTTCATAATTTAAATTTTGAAAATTAATTCGAGAAAGGTAAATTTCGAGTAAAAGGTCAAAATTTCCAGAAAAGTTGAACATAAAATTTGAGATAAAACTCCGAACATTAATAAAGAAACTGTAAAAAAAAAGCCAAAATTTAAGAATTTAGTCAAAATTTCTGGAAATTTAGATTTTAAAAGATCAAACTTTTCAAAAAACCCCAATGTTAAAGAAAAAGACGAAATTTCAAAAATAACACGATCAAAATTTTGAGTAAAACTACGAAATCGAGAAAAAATTCGAAATTCTTTAGAGAAAATCAATTTTAAAATAGCAAATCGAAGGTTGCAAATAATGTCGTAATGTAAAATAAAATGAATTTTAAAAACTAGTCGAAATTCCGAGAAGAAAAATTCTGATGAAAAAAATGGAATTTTTGCACAGAAATCCAAAAAGTGGATTTTCCGAATAATGTCAAAATTAAAAACAAACAATTTTTTATTAAGAATAGTGGAAATTTCAAACGGCGAATTTGAGAAAAATACGATATTTTGAGGAAAAATGGATATCTCGCGTTGAATGTAAAATTTTGAGAAATAGTCAAATTGTGAAAATAATTCCTGAAAAAAAGACAAATTTCCAGAAAAAGAAGATTTTTTGCACAGAAATCCAAAAAGTCTTTTCCGAGTAAGGCCGAAATTAGAAAAAAGTTAATTTTGAAAAAAAGTCGAGATTACGAATAAAAGACGAATTTCGAGCAAAATACAAAATGCATGCATATTTTTCGTGGAATGTCAAGTTTTGAAAATACTGGTTATGAAAAAGACGAATTTTTAAAACAGTTTAAATTTTGAGAAAAAGACGAATTAGAAGGAAAACGTTGAGAAATCCGTAATTTCGACGAAATCGAAAAAAAGTCAAAATTTTATAAAACAAAACGAATTTTAAGCAAAAAAGCAAAATTTTGAGGAAAAGATCCAGGCTTCAAAAAAAACGATCGAAATTACGACAAAAATTCAAATTGTTGATGATAAATTTAATAAAAATTCGAATTTTATTTGTCAGTTCAACAACTTTTCGTTGTCAATTTTCGAAAACTTGGTAAATTTTGATATTTCGCATTGAATGTAAAATTTTGAAGAATAGTCAAAATTTGGAAACAATTCCGGGAAAAAGACAAATTTCCATAAAAAGAAAAATTTTTGCACAGAAATTCAAAAAGAGTCTCTTCCGAATAAAGTCGAAATTAAAAAAAAATTGAGAAAAAAAGTCGAAATTCCAAAGAAAAAACAAATTTCGGGAAAGACACAAAACTTTTAGAAACAATGCATATTTCCCGTGGAATGTAAAATTTTGAAAATACTCGTTATGAAAAAGACGAATTTTTAAATTAGTTTAAATTTTGAGAAAAAGACGAATTTTAAGGAAAACGTTGAGAAATCCGTAATTTCGAAGAGATCGAGAAAAAAAATCGAAAAATTATAAAACAAAACGAATTTTGAACAAAAAACTAGAATTTTGAAAAAAAGATCGATGACTGAAAAATAAACGATCGAAATTACGATAAAAATAGCAAATTTTCGAGGATAAATTTAGTAAAACTTCGAAATATCTGAGTCAGATTTTATCAAATTTCGAAAACTTGGTGACTTTTATATCTCGCGTTGAATGTAAAGTTTTGAGAAATAGGCAATTTTTGAAAAAAAAATCGGGAAAAAAGACAAATTTCCAGAAAAAGAAAAATTTTAGCACAGAAATCCAAAAAGTTTTTTCCGAATAATGTTGAAATTAAAATAAGGAAATTTTGAAAAAAAAAAGTCGAAATTTCGAACAAAGGACGAATTTCGAGGAAAATACTAAATTTTCAGAAAAATAAAGTTTTGAAAATACTCATTATGAAAAAGACGAATTTTTAAATTAGTTTCAACTTTGAGAAAAAGACGAATTTCTAGGAAAACGTTGAGAAATCCGTCATGTCAATGAAATTTTGAGAAAAAGACGAATTTCTAGGAATACATTGAAAAACCCGTAATGTCGAAGAAATCGAAAACTTGGTGAATTTTAAAATCTCGTGCTGAATGTAAAATTTTGAGAAATAGTCAAATTTTGAAAAAAAATTTGGGAAAAAAGACAAATTTCCAGAAAAAGAAGTTGCACAGAAATCCAAAAAGTCTTTTCCGAATAATGTCGAAATTAAAATAAGGAAATTTTGAAAAAAAAGTCGAAATTTCGAAGAAAAGACGAATTTCGAGGAAAATACAAAATTTTCAGAAGCAATGCATATTTCGCGTGGAATGTAAAGTTTTAAAAATACTTGTTATGAAAAAGAAGAATTTTTAAATCAGTTTAAATTTTGAGAAAAAGACGAATTTCAAGAAAAACGTTGAGAAATCCGTACTGTCTAAGAAATTGAAAACTTGGTAAATTTTAATATCTCGTGCTGAATGTAAAATTTTGAGAAATAGTCAAATTTTGAAAAACATTTCGGGAAAACAGACAAATTTTCAGAAAAAAAAAAGAATATTTGCACATAAATCCAAAATGTCGTTTCCGAATAAAGTCGAAATTAAAAAAAAATAACGAATTTCGAGGAAAATACGAAATTTTCAGAAACAATGCATATTTCGCGTGAAACGTAAAGTTTTCAAAATACTCGTTCTGAGTAAGATCAATTTAAATCAGTCTAAATTTTGAGAAAAAAGACAAATTTCAAGAAAAACGTTGAGAATACCAAAATTTCGAAAAAAATCAATATTTCATAAAACAAGAACGAGTTTTGAAAAAAAGTGGAATTTTGCAAAAAAGATCGAGGCTTCAACAAAACGATCGAAATTACAACAATAAGATCAAATTTTCGAGTACAAATTTAGTAATAATTCGAAATATCTTTGTCAGATTTTGGGAAATTTCGAAAACTTGGATAATTTTGAGAAAATGTCATAATTTGTTGGCTAAATATTTATTTTCTTTAGGATGTTTATGCCAGAGGGAGACGAGCCATGTCCATTATTGAGTATTGAGAAAATTTTAAGAAACAAGTTGGAATTTCCAGAAAGTTGGATTTAAAAAATACTGTTGAAATTCCCTAAAAAAAATTCCCTGAATTTTTGCTTTTATACAAAAACAAAAGTTTCAGAATATAATCATCAAAAAATAATATTTTTTCATTAAAAGATTCGGCAAATTTTCAAAAAAATGAAAATTGTGATAAATTAGTCAAAATTTATCACGGATTTTAAGAAATTTTCAGAAAAAGTCAAAATTTGTGAAATGGTGATATTTGGAATAAAACATAACGAAGAACTCTAAGATAATATTTTAAAACTATAAAAACAAATTCGAAATTACAAAAAAAGTCAAATTTTGTTAAAATTGGGAAAAAATAGATATTTAGAGAAAATGTTGAAATGTTAGATAAAAACGGATTTTCAAAAAAATGACTTCTGGAAATATCCCCCTAGTTGTATATAAATTTTCGATTGATTGCTCGAACAAGAGGGAGCAGGTATTGTGCCCTACCCTATTTTAATTACACCATGAAAACATTAATATACAGGGTGGCGCAATTGAACTGTCAACTAACTTCAAACTGCTATATTTACCAAACTGTTGATGTTAGATATCTCAAAATTTAAGTGATGATACTCCATCATATTGTTTACAAGTGTACAAAAGGCCTTACATATTCTTTTTAAAAGAAAAAAGTTTTAAGTCCTAGAATTTAAACCAAACAACTTTATACTTGGTTGCAAAATCAAAAAAGGCGATGGTTAAAGAGCTCCAGTGTTAGAACGTAAATGAATTTCTTATGCATCGGATCCTAAAAGGATACAATGATGCTGGCATAATTGCGAAACGTTATGGTGGTGGTCGAAAAGGACAGCAACATCTGCAGAGATGTTCGGAAAGTTATGGCAAAAAACTGGCTGGTGATCGAAAAATTCCTCTAAATTATCTGAAAATGTCAGCGCGAACCGTACAACGAATATATTCCAAAATGAGCTCTGATGAAAGTCTTTGACGTTTCAAAAACTGCCCAATCTTACACTGAAACAAAAAACAAGAAACAAGCTAAAGAGTTACTTTTGGCCGCAAGTGGTGAGTTACCGAATTTTGTTTTCTCTGATGAAGGTCCATTCCTAATTGAGCAACACATTAGCAAAGAAAATGACCAAGTTAATTTTCCAAGAAGGTATTTTGAAAATTTACACCTTCGAAGGGACACTAGAAAGTAGAGGGTACCAATGGTGATGGTTTGGACCACTCTAATTACCAATGGTCGCTCTTCGATCGTATTTTAAAGCGCAGGGTCAAAATAAACGCTGGAATGTACCGTGAGAATGTTCTAGAGGTAGCATAGAAGCCTTGAGCGAACCAAAATTTTGAGTGCAGACCTTGAAAATTTCAGCAAGATTCGATATAGCCTCATAAAAGGCGCGTCAAACAAGAGTGGCTAAAGAACAACTTTCCACACTTCACTTCTTCGACATGGTGGCAAGCAAATTTTCCAGATGCAAATTCGATGGACTTCTCTAGTTGAAGCATTTTAAAGTACAGGGCTGACACTAAAAATTACCAAAGTGTGGATCGCTTTAAGCAAGCCCTTCGCCCGGAATGGACCAAAATGCCTCAAAGCCACATTAGAGTAGCGTGCGATTCGTTTTTTAATAGTCTGAAGGCTATAATACACGTTAGGGGCCACCATGTCAAAAATTGGTGATGCATTTGTTTACATGTTTATTATGGTTCAATAAAAGTTACGAAAAAATGAAAACAATTCAGCATTTTGATTAGTTGACAGTTCAGTTGCGGCACCATGCGACTTTTTGTTTTGCAGAAAAGAACTTAAGCACTTGGGTTTCTTGTGCAGGTTTTTTATCTGCCCAATTCATTCAGTTAAATGCTTTTTTGATTAATAGGTGGTTCTAGGTTTTAAAATGAGGCCTGGTCCATTTTACAGCAAAGATTATGACTTCTTCTGAACTATGTGCTAAAAATCTAATTTTTAAAAATTTGTGGCTTGGTTCCTTTCTACAAAAATCCGTCCAATTACTTCTTCATGTAGAATCCTCTTCGTTAATTAATTATACCACCTAAATACCAATTAACTGGTCCCACCAAATAGCTTTTAGGTTACTCCTTTAATTGCCAAATTAAATAGTTTTTTAAAGTATTACCATTACTATAAATGTCATTTAAGTTATTTTCCATTGACCAAAAAGGTTGTACTTCAGTCAACAACAACGTCTTGTCCACGAAAAAAGATCTTCAGGTCCATTATACTAATCTCTTTGGTTTGAGGACCAAAAAAAAGATCTCCAGATTCTACTCTTTTATACTTCCCCCACAACATTTTTTTATCGACCAAAAAAAAAGTATCCTCATGCAGATTGCGAAATTACAATGCATTTTCAAAGTGGCCCGCAAGATTATTTGGATTGGCCACCCCTGCTATAGAATGTGCAGTTCATCAACAAATCTTTTCAAGAAACAATATGTAGGACTTGGAAAAACTTGATGAAGTCATCAAACAATACAATATAAGAGATAGGAGAAAAGGTGCTCGTTAAAATAGATTTAATGAACCAAGTTGTAAGAATATGAAAATCGAAGAACAGTTAGCCCATCATTTGCACATAAAATTCAGTATAAAAGTAAACAAAATTAAAAATTCATGTAACTTCAGGTTAATTAGGTTTCATAAATTACGCGGGTCAGTTGTAAACATTTGGAATGCATCATTTTAAATAATTAGCGAAAGGATTTTAAAGAACTATTTCATCTCACTATCACTCGTTACTAGCTCTCGAATCCTGATTAGAATATCTACCAAGTATAACTGTTAAAACGTCGACGATAATTGGGTGGCTTAGTCATTTGGATTAATTTGCTTAATCGATTTAAGAATTCAATTGGATCGAGCCTTCCTATTCTATGAACATATTACGAAAAATATCTGATTTTATTTAGCAATTTTTCATCTAAGTAAATAAGAATTCAGATTTCGTTACACTATATGAAGGCATACCATTAAAATGATTAAAATTTGAAGTTGCAAGTAATGAACTGAAGTAAAAGTTCGTAGTTTGGATAATTATATTATTTGCACAAGCAAATATTGTAATTATTTTATTTTTATAAAGTACAGGCTTTGCAGCGTACAACAGTGCATGCTACAAAGCCTCTACTTTTCTAAAAACTTGAAACTTATAACATTTCAAACATAGTTTGAACCTCCCTCCCTCTTTGATTGATCAGGAAGAGCCTTACTCTTTAGTTACAAAAACGAATTAAGTTATTCATATAATTTTAATAACTGGAATTTTTAATTACATTACAGCTGCCAATTTAGAAAGAGAATCTACTTTCTACTGATTCTTGGTCACTTCCTTATAGATTCAAATATTAATAACTATTTGTTTTAATTTCATTTTTTATTTGTAAATATGATTGGCTCAATATTTAATGGTCTGATTACATTTACACAATCATTTATAAATTCTTCAAAGTTATTTACTGATAGCTATTGCACCAGCCCAAATATTTTAGTTTCTAATAATTTTCGACTAGCGTCCGAGTGGAAAATGCTAATTTTTCCCATCGAAATTGAAGCGAGTAATGACGGTGCCTCATCGTCGAGAAATAACTGAACCAATTCGAACAGCTTGCTGTCCTTATGAAACTTCATACATTCAATTTGACCTGATGTAATTGTATATTATTTATTATAAATAGTCATCAAACCGTAAAAATACAACTATGATTAACAAGAACTCTTGTCATGTTTTTATAATAGGGTGGAACCTATTAAACAATTCGACCTGTGAAACGTTTTTGATGTGCGACTTTATAGCGATGGCTTGTCCTGAAGAATAATTTAATACGGGGCTTCTTTTATCAGCCACTGCTTTCAGACCCAGACCAAAACATTTTCTTATCGTTTTTGCTCTTTTTTTCGTTTGTTGCTTTTTTCTGCTTCTTCAACATCAACCTAAAACAATTTTTGACATTTCTTGATAAGTTGTGAATGTTTCTCAACACTTTTACTTAAAAGAATGCAATTTTTATGTTGTTTTTTTTTTAAAGATTTGTAAGAAGTTTGAAAGTTTGTAAAATTATTTCATAAATTCTATTTGTTTTTTGTTTACAAATTTTGATATTTTTTCCAAATGTTAAAGTATTTTTTTTACATTCCTTGACCCAAAAAATCTTCTATCGCAGTTTCGATGCTCAACCTAATCACATTTCAAGAACAATTTTAAATTTATAAAATTCATTCAGAATAAACGAAATTTCGGGCTTAAAGTTGAATGTTAAGATAGTTTCATTGAAAACGTTTAAAAAATGGTCAAATGATAGAAAAAGAACTCGAAATATAGTTAAGTTTTTAAATTTAAAATGTAAACGAGGAATTAAAAAAAAACAATTAAATTCGATATTAACGAAAAAAAAAGTCAAAACTTTAGAATTGGGGGCGAGATTATGAAAATCTAAATTAAAAATTCTATGAAAAATCTACATTTAAAAATGTGGAACAAAATCGTACTTTATGTAATAATAAAAAATTATCCGGAGTTTATTCTCGAATTTTCGACTCGAAATTTAACTCGATTTTTCGAATTTGTCTGGAACTTTTTCCAACCCGAAATTTTATTTAAAACTCAAAATTTCCAGAAAAATTCTGAGGTTCGAGTAGAATTTTCAAGTAAAAAATTGAATATTTCCAGGTTTAACTTCAAATATTCAAAGAAATTAATGAATTAAGTTTTTTTGGAAAAATATTGATGACATTCGATATTAAGTTGAAATTTCCAAAAACAAAAACTAGATATTTTAATTCTAAAGTCAAAATGTTAGTAAAAAGAGTTAAAAATTTGAGAAGTTTGACACAAAAGTCGAAAATTCAAAAAATTACAACAAATTTGTTTTAAAAAGTCCAAATTTCCGAATTTCTTAGTTTAAACGTGTAATGTTTAAAAAAAAGAGTTTAAATTTTGAGATAAACTTGAATTTTAGAACGAATTTGTATTACTCAAAAGGAATTTTGATAAACGAAGCCAAAATTTGAGTTTATAATCAAAAGTTTGATGAAAGTGTGAAACGGTTTGAAACGAGAGTTCGACAAAAAAATATAAACTTTACATTAGAAATGAAATTGATGGAAAATTCTTAAAATTTCAAGTTTCAAAATTAAAGGGTTAGAAAAAAAATCTGTATTTTGGCTCAAAATTTCGAATTTAATTCGGCCTTAATAGTCGACATTCATTTTAGAATTACTTGGATAAAAATTCTAAAATCTAGTTTAGCCCAAACTAGATTTTAGAATTTTTATCCAAGTAATTCTAAAAAGAAAAACGAAAGTTCGACATTTAAATCGAAAAAATAAGTTAGAAGTGGAAACCAGCCCGATCTCCACTTCTAACTTATTTTTTCGATTTAAATGTTGAACTTTCGTTTTTCTTTTGCGAGATTTCGACTTTAATCCGAAAATTTGGGGATTTCTCCAGTATTTTGGATTATTTTTTATGAACGAATTAATTAATAAATTTAAACAAATCATTAGAGTTTGAACAATTGTTACTTCTGATGAATAAAAAATTTTAAAATAAGGGAAAATTTAGACTTTTTTTAATAATTTAAATTATTTTTTTATAAACGAATTAATTAATAAATAGAAAAAATTATTAGAGTTTACATTCAAAATTCTGACTGAAATATGATAAATTTTGAAATTGAAATTTTAAAATTAGCGTCGAAATTTCTGGAAAAAAGACAGCATTTCTGGAAAAAAGGACTTAGAGTTTCAAAAAAGAAATAGAAGAAAGTGGAAATTCTAGGTTGAAGCCAATATTTGGAAATGGAAGTAAAAAATTCCAGAAAATAGTTTTTGGAGGTTCAACACCAAAATTTTAAATTTGATTTTGATTCGACATTCGAAAATTTCAACATTTTTCGAATTTCGAATTTAAATCTTTTCCCTAAATGTCGTTCACGTTTGAGATTAAAATCGAAATTCTAAGCAAAAATTGCCACAAGATGAAACTCGAAATTTTGACAGAACAACTTGACATCTTGACAAATTTCTAATTTCAAGTTGACTTATTTCATCATTTATACACTTATATTTTCAAAAAAATAACTGGAATAGCGAAGCTGGAGTTTTAAAACACGCTAAGAAATTGCTAAGATAAGATAAATTCCTTCTTTTGCTTTCTATACATCTTATTTTGGATTTTTTTTTAATACATCTGGACTGTTTTTGAAAACTACTGTGACATTTTATGTTATGTCATTTTGGTATAAAGAATTTTGGAAAATGACATTATTCTGTACAATGTTGCCAAACCATAACTTGAAGAAAGACAAATATTTTCATATAAACCCATTCAAAAATTTAGGCCTTGTCCAAGAAAAATGTTATTTTAGGAAAAAATATGTGTCTTCCGATTTAGAGATAAGCATTAGAAATAAATTAGAGACTTTTGTTATCATATTTATAGTCTATTTCAGATAAATGTGTATTAGAGGAGGACGTAAAGTATAGATCATTTACAAGTAGACGGCGCTGTAGTCAATGTTAGATATTACATTATAACCTGCAAATTTCTTAAACTTCTCTAATGTTGTTTTTGTCAATTGTTGCCTCTTTTCTGGGTGCCTTTGTTTATCGTATGGTCATCTAAATTTGCCATTTTATCTTATTTGTTTAAAATGTCGCCATCATCCATTTCACAAAAATATTTTGTTAATAATCTCAGAATTTTGACTTCCCTTTCGAAATGTTGACTTTAAAACTAAAATTTAAAAATGAATACGTTCAAAATTATATCTCAAAATTCTAGTTTACGAATTTCACCTCAAAATCCTTTGAATATGTTGAAATTTCGACTTTTATCAATATTTTAATTCTATCCTCGATATTTCGTTTCAAAGTCGAAATTTAATAGAAATTATAATTCCTGATTCAAATTTGAAACACGAAAACATGAAAATTGGTAAGAAAAATCCAAAAAATTTTAAACAGCCTTAAATTTTTTTGAAATTTAGTCTTTATTCCAAATTTTCCACATCAAGGAGGCTGGAGACAACCTTATGAATGGTTGGTCTGGGCCTCTAGGCCATTCATCTGTTAAAAATAGTTAAGGTTGGTAGATAAGGAATTGTGACACTACGACGAGTATAATTAGATAAGCATGCGCGTTCAGATGCGGTCAATCATGCACGAAGTGAACAGTTTATAAGGATTATAGTTTATAAGGATTAATTTTAGGATTAGGTGTTAGTATCTCTCTGAAGATGATAGCTTGGTTATCGAAACGCGTTAAAGCAAGCTTTGTTGTGTTTTTGGATCTTTTTTGGTTTCAGGGTACAAAATTTGTACTTCAATTTTTGAAGATAACCACGGACCAAAGCACCAAGCACCAAAATCGAAACAAGGCATTTTCATATTTTTGTAAGAAATGTCTAGGTTTTGAATAAAATCTTTTGTAAAATAAAGCATAATCTCAAATTTTCGCTCTTGTCAAATTTTTAGTTTCGAAGTAGAATTTGAATTAGGAAAAATCAAAAATTTAATTTTTTTTTAAATTAAAAAATAATTTTTCGAAAGCCTGAATATGAAAGAAAACTCAGAATTATCAGGAAAACTAAAATTTTTTTAAATGTTCGAAACTTTTGGAAAAATTAAAAACATTTAAAACATCAAAAGCAGTCGAAGTGTTGAAAATTTTCGAAGTTTTTAAAAATAGTCGCAATTTAGATATGTTGCAATTTTGAAAAAAAAACGACATTTACAGAAAAAACTAGAAAATTGAAGACTTAAAAAGTTCCAAATTGTCAAAAGAGTAAACATTTTTAATAATAAACGGAATTTTCAAAAAAATAGATTTTTTTAAAAAAGTGAACATTTTAGAGTTGAAATTTGTAAAGAAAGTTAAAATTTTGCAAAATGTCGAAAATTTAAAAAAAAAACTTCAAACAAAGTTAAAACTCTAAAAATATTCGATAATGCTAGTCACAATTCTCCAAAAAAAGTCGAAGTTTTGAAAAATATCGAAAATTTAAGAAGCGTCCAAATTTTCATAAAAAATTAAAATTTTCAGAAAAAGTTAAGATTTTTAAAAAAATCTTAAAAATTGGAAAAAAAATTTCAATCGATAATTTTAAAAATTCTAAAATTTGAAAAAGTAACGAAATTATGAAAAATTAAAATTCTTGAAAAAATCAATACTTAGGATGGTTGAAATTTTGAAAAAAGGCCAACAGTTTTTTTTGAAAAAGTTAAAAATTTGATTGGACATTAAAAAGAAAACAAAAAATGGTCAAGAAAAGTGTAGATTTCCAAAAAACAATCGAAATTAAAAAAATCCGAAATGTGCAAAAATACATTTTTGAAAAATAGTTAAAACTAAAAACAGTTAAAGTTTTTAAGAACAACCGAAATTTTGGAAAAAATTTAAATTTCGAAAATATTCTGAATTTTGAAAAGAGTTAACAAACATAAAAAATGCAGATTTTTAAAAAATCCAGCTTACAAGACACTTGACAAAAAGAAAAAAATTTCAAACCTCAAAACGTCGAAATTTAAAAAAAAAAAATTTTAATAGTCTAATTTTAAAAGTAGTCAAACATTTTTTAAAATAAGTTAAAATTTTCAACAACAAAAAAAAGGTAAATTTTTCGGAGCCGAAATTCACAAAAAGTTAAAATTTCGGGATAAAGTGCGAATTTAGAAAAAGTTTAAATTTTCAAAGAATAATTCGAAAAGTTTTAAAAATAATGGTAAAATTCTAAACAAAATCAAACTTTTTAAAAAATAAAGTTTTTTAAAAAACTTCTAACTTTAGGTAGTATAAATAAAAAGTTAAAATTTAGAGAACAAAATTGAAATTTTTAAAAAGTAGAAATTTTTAAAATAAGTTAAAATTTCGAGGAAAACCACAATTTTCGAAAAAGTTCAACTTTCAAAAACGTTAAAACTTCAAAATGTTAAGGACAAAATGTTTGAAAACATTCGAAACTTTTAAGAAATGAATTCTAAAAAAGTCGGAACTTGAAAAAAGTCAAATGTTTGAAAGAGGGTATTTTTAAAAAAGTAAAAATTAGGTAGAACGTACTGGTCCTTGGTTATCTTCAAAAATTGAAATACAGAACTTGTCCCCTGAAACCAAAAAAGATTTTAAAACACAACAAAGATTGCTCTAACGCGTTTCGACAGCCAAGTTGTCATCTTCAGAGAGAAGTTTCAGGGGACAACTTCTGTATTTCAATAAGTGAAAATTAAAAAAATACATAATTCAAAAAAGGGATCAGGACTCAAAGTCATAATTTCGAGGAAAATTCCCAAAAAAAGTCGAAATTTTAAAAAAAAAAATTTTGAAAAAAAGTTAAGATTTTCCAAAAAATTAATTTTTAAAGTCAAAAACTTTTTTTTATTCAAGATTTTCTGGAAATTTAAATTGAGAAGATTCGATTTTTAAAGTTGAAAACTTTAGAATAAATAGTAATAATAATGTTTAGAGTGAATAGAATTCTGAAAAAAATGTTGTTTGTAAAATAAAAGAAAATTATCATAATGCCTATTTATAAGAGCGATTAAAAAATAAATGTACAAATCCTATACCTAACCTCGATGTTAGCACCTCTAGCGCACTCTAATCACACTGACAAGGAAAGGTAGCGAAGTGTCCAGCGCCGATTTTGATAATTTTTGGATATGTTTTAAAGGACCAAAATCTAAGAATCACGTTTTTTTTTAACAACTGATAAACGGTTTTAAGGGTAGTTTTACCGCCTCAAAGTTGAGGCAAAAAATGCAGATTTTGCTGTTTCTCGAATACCACAAATGATATTCGAGTCGTTTCTTTTTTCAAAAGTTTAGCTTTGACGAGAAATAAAAGAAAAAAACTTTTCCAAATTTTCCCACCCCCCCTCATGGGGGCAACCTACCCCATTTAGAAGTTTTTTAATCATAAAAATGGTAATTACGTCAGCAAAATTTTGAAAAAAATATATGTTATTTAATACACCAAAACTAATTTTACCTGTTTTTGGATTTTGTCGAAAAATATTTTTTTGGGGTGTAAACACCACTTACACGAATACGTATATGATAGGATGTATTTTTATGATTTTTGTTTTATTTTTTTCTGAAGCGAAGTATTTCGACGAGAAACTAATAAAATAATTTTTTAAGATTTTTTCGGTGACCCCTCAACCCCACCCTCCACCCTTCCCTTATAGGAGGGGGAGCTACCTAATTAAAAAACCGGAAAATTCGAGATTATTATGATCCCTCTACTATCTATATAGACTAAAAGAAAAGTTTACCAAATTTTTTTAACCCCACCCCTCCTAATAGGGATAAATTACCCCTTATGAAATTTTTAATTAACAAGAAAATAGTCATAACAGCTAAATTTTGAAAAATAAATGTTATTTTATACATCAAAATTAATTTTACTTTTATTTGGGTTTTGGTGAAGGAAAATATTTTGGGGGTAAACACCCTTTAGGTCAAACACCTATATAATAGGATGTATTTCTATGATTTTTAATTCGTTTTTTATCTGAAACGAAGTATTTCAACGAGGAATTAGAAAATTAATTTTTTTGAACTTTTCCAGTCACCTTTCTTCCCCTCTCTTCACCTTATCTTACCAGAGGGCGAGTCACCTACTTAAAAAATCGGAAAATTCGAGATCATTACGATCTCTTTTTATACACCGAAAAAAATTCTAAACTTTTGCACCTTCGTGAGGAGGAAAACTACCCCTTTCTGAAGTTTTTAAGTATTCAAAAAATTGTCATCATAACAGCAAAATTTTGAAAAAAAAACACTATATTTTATATACCAAAACTTATTTTATTGAATTTTTTTGGGGTTTGTCGAAGAAAAATTTTTGGGGGTAAACACCCTTTAGAGCAAATACGCATATAAAATATCTATATAAAAGCGGCGGTCAGTTGTCTAAACTTTATAAAAATTTAGAAATTTTGTATATTAGATATACCTACACGAGAAATAAGGGAATTTACCAAAACATTTAAGTGTATATTATTATGGCGGTAAAGATATTCGTTTCTTTTTTCCTGAAACGAATTATTTCAACAAGAAACAATAAAAATAATTTTTCCGAATTTTTCCAGCCACACCTCCCGTCCTATTTTTATCAAAAGGATAAGTCACCTGGAATGGGAAATGCAAAAATTTGAAACCTTTCTAAACTCTGTTTTGTGATATCTAGAGAGACTGCAATGATCTCGAATTTCCAGTTTTTCAAGTAGATAGCTAACTGGCTCACTCTACTGGTATGCCAAGACGAAGGGTGGGAACGGTAGAACCAAAATTTAAAAATAATATTTTTCTACCTTTTTTAAAATACTTCGTTTCAAAAATAACGAACCGAAAATTATACAAATATATCTCCTATTATATATAAATATTTGCGTTAAAGGGTGCTTACCCTCAAAATATTTTCCTTGACCAAAACCCAAATACAGGTAAAATTAATTTTGATGTATAAAATAACATTTATTTTTTAAAATCAAGATATTATACTATTTCTTTGTTAATTAAAAATTTTATAAGGGGGTAATTTACTCCTATCAAGAGGGGTGGGTGTAAAAAAATTTGGTAAACTTTTCTTTCGGTGTATGTAGATAGTAGATGGATCATAATAATCTCGAATTTTCCGGTTTTTTAAGTAGGTAGCTTAGCCTTCTATAAGGAAAGGGTGGAGGGTGGGGGGGTCACCGAAAAAATCTTAAAAAATTATTTTATTAGTTTCTCGTCGAAATACTTTGCTTCAGAAAAAAAAAAATAAAACAAAAATCATAAAAATATATCCTATCATATACGTATTCGTGTAAGTGGTGTTTACCCCTCAAAAAATTTTTTTTCGACAAAATCCAAAAACAGGTAAAATTAGTTTTGGTGTATAAAATAACATATATTTTTTTCAAAACTTTGCTGACGTAATTACCATTTTTATGATTAAAAAACTTCTAAATGGGGAAAATTTTGCAATTTTTGTTTTCTTTTATTTCTCGTCAAAACAAAACCTTTGGAAAAAGAAACGACTCGAATATCATTTTTGGTATGTGAGAAACAGCAAAATCTGCATTTTTAGGCCCTACTTTAAGGGGGTAAAACTACCCTTAAAACCGTTTATCAGCCGATAAAAAAATACGTGTCTCTTAGATTTTGATCCTCTAAAACATATCCAAAAATTTTCAAAATCGGCGCCGGACACTTCGCGACCTTTCCTAGTGAGTTACTGCTTACTGCAAATGCTCTATTAAATTATTAGCTCAGCCTTTAGATAAATTAATAAAAAAATCACTAAAACTAAAGCTAGCTTCACGCGTAAACATTTCGGTGATTAATGTGTTGCCTACATTTCAGGAGTTGTTTGGCAAAAATAATCGGACTCAATGTTTTCTGTAGTATTTTTACTATCATTATTAACAATTAAATAATTTTCAACATATATCAGTATAAAATATGAAAGAATCACGCTTATAACAACGACAACAAATCAAAATATTTAATGATACTTAGGTTAGGATTTTGAGTTCAGAGAACATTATTAAGAAATATCACAGCGTTGCCACACGACCGTGTCTAAATATTACTAGTTCTTGCTGTTGTCACTACAAAATTAGAAGTTTAGTGTCTCATTGACTTAATAAAGTGTCTAGTCTGATGCACATTTATCTGAAACGGACTATATAAATGATACTATCGTATTCCGCATGAATAAACTTTACTAGATTACGGTTGATTCAGAGTTTGGTTTTGGACCCATGGTTTCTCGGAATACTAGTTTATATCCACCATTCCTTGTAAAGTTTTAAATTATCATTTATCATGTATTCACGATAATTTACTTGCAACTAATGCAAAAAAATCTGCTTGGAATTTCCACTGTTGTCCTTACTCGTTCATGAAACATAGAGATGCATATTACATTTTACCACACATTATCAGTTTGTTGTTAGCGCGATAATTATCATATCTATTTATAACGATTATTGTAAAATCGTTACATGAAGGAAGTACCTTCTATGGAACAATTACCAACACAATAAAGCTATAAAGATGAGATTAATCTTTACCTTGGGATGAACCCTGACAAAGCTTAACATCCTAAAATAAACTTGGACTCTTGGATTTTTATTTCCAATTGTCAGACAGAACTTTCATATAAAAAAATATTTTCGTTGGTTCTACTCTCAATTATTATATTAAAAGTATAGGTAGTTCGAAGTAGTGTGATTCTTTTTTTACATTTCAAAAAATGGGAGCAAGTGGCTAATACCCCAAAGATATTTTCCGACGATTTGAGTTTTGTGAATCTATGAGAGAAAGATGTGACGGTGTTGGAATTTTTTTAAACCACGTATTGTTTTCCAATAAATCATCTTTTTTTTTCATGGACACAATTCTTAAATAGTTCATAAAATAGGCACTACAGTCTTCCTGTACCTATATGTGCACTGAGAAATTAAAGGTTAGGGTATGTTAAAAAATCACCATTGTTGGCGCAACTTTCATAAAAGCCCTAACTTCTGACATGTCCCAAATTTAATTAACCTGACTGTTTTAGCATTGGATACTAATTTTGTTGATGGTTCGTTATGTCATTTTTTAAAATTCCTGTTTTATTTTTTGTCAGAGAGTTAACCATTTAATTAAAAAAAAAAAAAGATGTAAAATGGATACAGTTGCAGTCATATTAGTTTCAACTTTAAGTGCAAATAAATAAGACCAGGGTAGAAGACTTCAAAAACAATAAAAAGTGAAAAAAAATTATAGTAGAACGAAATCTATAAGAAAAGGAAGATAATGCAACAAAAAAAAAAGGAAAAATAAATTACGGGCGATCTAAGGTCGGGAAGGGGTAGGGGGTAAATTTTTAATGGTAAAAAACGGTTTATCTCGATTTCTGGCAAAACTACAAATCCTACGGAAAAAAGTTAAATTGCAAAGTTGTAGGTAATAAGAAGATCTACAACTTTTTTATCCACACTTTTTTAACATAACCTCAAAATTCACGTGAAAAATTCAAAAAATCAGGTTTATGGTTTTTTATTTTTATCTTTTACAAAAATTTATTTTTTCACAAAATTTGGTGAAAACTTACCTTTTTATATTCCAAAGACACTGTAATTTTTTTGATTTAAAATATTCATTATTTCACCATATTTTGACTCAATATCGAAAAAGCACTCTAATTTTCAATCGAAAAATCTCACGTTAAAATTTTAGCTTTTTCAAAAAACTCGGTGGGCTTTTTGTTTGATAAAATGTCTACTATCTGATGGTGTAAAAAAATATAAATTACTATGGTAAATCTTCTAAGAAAATTCAAAAAAAAGAAAAGTACTCCAATTCGAAAAATTTTTATTTGTCTTTATGTACAATTTTGAGCTATTTGTTAAAATGTATATTTTAATTACTCGAAAAACATAAGATTCCATTTTACATTGATAAACAAAAAATTGTAAATCGAAATATATTTCAATAATTAACAACCAAATAAGTTAACTAAAAGAGGAGAACGCAGTAGTAGAAAGACTTCAGACAATATTCCAGAGTTCAATTATCAAAACCATATAAAAATACTATTTTTGCAAGAAAAATTTTTATCTAACGAGAAAATCAAAGACAAAATAATAAAATCGCTAACAAGAATATTGCAGTGACAAGGATTTTCCTGTAAACAAGCAAAAGAAGATGCTGATGCTGACATAATTAAGCCCTCGATAGAAATTGCCAGAGATACTAATAAAACTGTCATTGTTGTGGGTCAAGATATTGATCTTTTGGTCCTTTTGAATCAATTAAATTCTAATAATCATGACATTTATTTTCTGAAGCCAGGTTCTGGAAATATAAAATATCTTTTTTTCACGTCTAATAGTTTTAAATATGAATCCGTCAAAAACATCGTTGCATTTCTGCATTGTTTTTCTGGTTGCGATACAATATCTGGATTTGCCGGAAAAGGAAAGAAAAGTATCGTGAATTCATTAATAGGCGATAAAAATTTATCAAATTTGGCTAATATTTTTTTAAAAAAAGATGAAAACAAAGAAGATATAAAAAAATGGATTACAATTAATGAAATCTATTTATAAATGTAAAAATGATAATATTGCACTAAATCAATTAAGATTTCAAAAAAATCAATTAGCAAAAATTAAATCGTCTTTTATATTGGCAAATCTCCCACCTTCAGAAGGTGCAGCAGAACAACATTGTTACAGGGCATATTATCAGCTTCAAACTTGGCTGGGTAACGAACTGACAATAACAGATTGGGGCTGGAAGCAACATCTACGGGGCATTATGCCCAAATTTCCAGAAAAAGAATTAATTCCAGACATATTGCTGAAAAACCATTTGCTGCAGCTGTGAAACTGGATGCAATAGTTTAAAATGTGGCTGCCGAAAACACGGTTTAAAATGCACAAATTTATGTTCAAATTGTCATGGTTCTGAAAAATGCGCCAATGTGGTAGAAGAAACTTACGAGGAAGTTAATGATCTAGATGAAATTGTGGATGAAGAACCAGTGCAAACTAGAAATGACGTTGGAGACGAAGACGATGATGGTCTTGAAGACTTCGAAGATCTAGTAGAATCGGAAAGGTGTGCTGAATCTAACGATGAAGAAATACCATCAAAGAGACAAAAACTGATGGATAGGTGATTAAAATTGAAAACAATGTTTTGATAAATAAAAAGATTAATTTTCTATGACATAAATGTAATGAGAATTTAAGAAATAAACTTTTTTGCTGAAAACGATAGCTACAGTCATATTTTTTAAATTAAATCCCCTTAAAATCCAATCTTTAATATTTAAGACAACTATGTTTTTTGCAATCTTTATGTTTTTTGGATTTGTAATTTTTTTGTTTATCAATGTAAAATAAAATCTTACGTTTTTCGAGTAATTAAAGTATAAATTTTAACAAATAGCTCAAAATTGTACATAAAGATAAAAGAAAAATTCGGATTGGAGTACTTTTCGTTTTTTTGAATTTTTTTAGAAGATTTACCATAGTAATGTATATTTTTTTTACACCATCACAAAGTAGACATTTTAAAGAACAAAAACCCCACCGAGTTTTTTGAAAAAGCTAAAATTTTAACGTGAGATTTTTTGATTGAAAATTAGGGTGCTTTTTCGATATTGAGTCAAAATAAGGTGAAAAAATAAATATTTTGAATCAAACAAATTACAGTGTGTTTGGGATATGAAAAGGTAAATTTTCATAAAATTCCGTGAAAAGAAAAATTTTTTTTTGTAAAAGATAAAGATAAAAAACCATAAACCTAGTTTTTTTTGAATTTTTCACGTGAATTTTCAGGTTATGTTAAAAAAAGTAGATACAAAAGTTGTAGATCTTCTTATTACCTACAACTTTGCTATTTAACTTTTTTCCATAGAATTTGTAGTTTTGCCAGAAATCAAGATAAACCGTTTTTTACCCTTAAAATCTCACCTCCTACCCCTTCCCGACTTCAGATCACCCGTAATTTATTTTTCCTTTTATTTTTGTTGCATTATCTTCCTTTTCTAATAAGTTTCATACTACTATAATTTTTTTTTGTTTCAAAAATTATCTACCCTGGACTAAATATACTGCGAACTAATACTTAAAAATGTTTTGCCCATTAGTTGTGTTCTCCAACCTTTTTTTTAGAAGCGACACCCTTTTGGTATTGTCCAAAATAGAGCGCCGCACATTAATTGTCTAAGAATTTAAAAAAATGTCCTTATGACCGCCTTCAAATTTTTGATGACTAAAAAAGAAGTTATTATAGATTTGTAAATGTGTATGATCATCTCATATTTTGGTGACACACTTGGGAGCTTCCGGAGACACACTAGTTTGTCTCCGGACCCAAAAGTGTGTCTCCGATTGGGAAACACTAAATTAGGGAATATTTGGACTCGCCAGTCTGCATTATCAACTGCACGTGGCGACGTGATAACATAGTAAGAGGCTTTTGACATATCAAACCGTAAACGATGTTTATTAAGCAAGTTTTTGTGAACCAGGAGCGCCCTATTAGTGGGAGTTATGGGTTGAAAAGTGAAATAACATGTATTTTTTATTTTCTGTCTTTACTATGCCCTATGCTTTCCGAATATCTGGTTAAAATATCAAAATGACTTTTACATCCTGTAGCTACAAAATGCTCCCGTAGAAAGTGGGGGGCGGGTTGCCAAATGTTGCACAATACGACCATTTAACTGAATATAAATTAATTTTATGTACCTAAAGAGCTTATCAAACTAAAACTGAGACACGGTTTTTTGTCATTAAATAAGTAAAACTGAATGTACTTTCGTGATAGTAAAATCACGAGGTAATTTAAATCCACATTTCAGATCGTACGTTACAATGTAGCCTGATCAAAGAGGTGAAGGCAATGGCTGTTATTCGATCGAAAATAGAAATATCACGTTAACCTGCTTTCAACGTAACCGGATTTTGAATATTAAAAAAAAATCCGCTCACTATTGTTTAACCCGAAAAATTGTCACCAATATTAATGCGAATGAAAATAGCAAACCAGACGCACGTTATGCAATTAGAAATCAGCCTTCGCGTTATTTTGTTGCAGATTTTATAACACGATAGGCGAAACGGTACCTCGTGGGCGCTATAGTTCCCAAAGCTGAATTCGTAATTCAGTCAGTCATATTTCGTATTCCTTTTTGTTGTCTGCCATTTGTCTGAGCCACGAACCTCTTTATAGAGTTTCGTAATAGAGATTCGTGGTCTGAGCACTTACCGTCCAGCATTGATGAGTAGATATACGTAGATTTCCTTGGTTTCCTCTGGAAATTAAAAAAAATATGATGGTGCATTTTTTAGTATTTATTATAAAAGAAGGAGAATGAAACTTCTATCATCCGTGCCATAGATGTGCAGAAAAAAGTGTTACCATTAAAGCGGGTAAAATACCAGTAAATTATCAGGGCAGATAAAATAAAGTTATTTTACAGGCACAATTACTTTAGATAAACATAGATGCTACTCCCTAAGTTAATTATTCTCTAGATAAAAATGTCTTGCCCATGAGTGGACAGGGGTCGCCAAAGTTTTAAGCCAAAAGAGCCAACCGCCATAAAAATATTGAGTTCGTGAGTTTCATAGAGCCACAAATTTTTATTTCTGATTTTACATTTTATTTCAAAATTAAATCAGATAAACCAGACAAAATATGGGACAGGGGGAGACCCCTTTGACTCATGTAGTCAAACGAAAACATATTCAGCCCAACAGATCTTTTATTTCTCAAAATTTAGCGCTTTATTTCAAAATTTGCGAATTTTTTAACTTTTTCTATCTTCGTCTTTTTTTCAACTATGTATTTGGTTCCTAAAAATAGACTTTTTTCCCCTAAATCTTCCTTTCTTCTTAAAACTCGGCAATCTGTGAAATTTTTACTTTTTTTTAAATTTGACTCGGGGAAAGATGCGACTTGTTTCTCAGAAATTCATCTTTTGTCAATTTTTTTAATAAAAAAGGTATGAATTTGAAGTAATCATTTGGGGATGTTAAATAAGATAGTTTTTGAAGATTTCGTCCTTTTTCTCAAAGTTTTCTTTTTTCGAAATTTAAGTCTATTCTTAAATTTGTCTTTTTTCCAAAATTATACTTTTTTGACTTTGTTCTAAATTGTTTCTCGAAATTTCTATTTTTTTTAAATTAAGTTTCTTTTCCAAATTTCACTATTTCCCCCAAATATTGACTTATACTAAACATTTCAACTTTTATATGTTTTCTGGAAATTTCGACCTGTTTCGCAAAATTAGGTGTTTCTCGAAACTTTTAACTGAAAATTCGATATTTTATTATGTTTGTGCCAGCTGCGATTTTATCTAGAAAATTCATCCATTTTCAGAATGTTTGACTTTATCTAAAAATTTGAGCGTTTTTTTTTTAAATTTGACTTTCTCTGGGAAATTTTGCACTTTTTTTAAAGTTCAACATTTTTCTCGAAACTGGGAGTTTTGTCGACAATTCTTTTTATTTGGAAATTATTTTACCAATTTTCTTAAAATTCGAATTGTTCTGTAAACTTAAAGTTTTCTTTTTATTCGTCTTGTTCTCGAAATTTCAAATTTATTCTCAAAATTTAACTTTCTCTGAAAAATTGCAAATTATTTATTTTCTTCTTCTCTGAAAAACTTTTTAAAGTCTTTTTTTAACTAAGTATTTTGTTCCTAAAATAAGTTTTTTTCCACTTAATCTTCCTTTATTCTTAAAACTCGACAATCTGTGAAAATGTTTTCTTTTTTTAAATTTGACTCATAGGAAGATTCGACTTCTTTCTCAAAAATTCATCTTTTGTCAATTTGTTTAATAAAAACGGTAAAAATTTGAAGTAATAATTTGGGGATGTTAAATAAGATAGTTTTTGAAGATTTCGACCTTTTTCTTAAATTTTTCTGTTTTCGAAATTTAAGTCTATCCTTCAATTTGACTTTTTTTCAAAGTTATATTTTTTTGACTTTGTTCTAAATTGCGACTTATTTCTCGAAATTTCTATTTTTTGTAAATTACATTTCTTTTCCAAATTTCACTATTTCCTCCAAATATAGACTTTTACTGAACATTTAAACTTTTATATATTTTCTGGAAATTTCGACCTATTTCGCAAAATTCGGTGTTTCTCGAAACTTTTAACTGAAAATTCGACATTTTATTATGTTTATGCAAGCTGCGATTTTATCTAGAAAATTCATCCATTTTCAGAATGTTTAACTTTATCTAAAAATTTGAGTTTTTTTTTAAATTTGACTTTTTCTGGAAAATTTTGACCTTTTTTTAAAGTTCAACATTTTTCTCGAAACTGGAAGTTTTATCGACATTTCTATTTATTTAGAAATTATTTTACCAATTTTCTTAAAATTCGAATTGTTCTGAAAACATGAAGTTTTCTTTTTATTCGTCTTGTTCTCGAAATTTCAAATTTATTCTCAAAATTTAACTTTCTCTGTGAACTGTCTTGAAGTGACATTTTCAATAAATTTAAATATCACGTAGTCGCATTTCAAAAATTGTTTAGAAAATTGTCAACAAACCATAAAAATTTAAATATTTCCAAACTGGGCCGAAGAAATGTTAAATAAATTGAAAAAAACATAATATTTCCGGTCAATAAGAGTCTACCATGAATAATTTCTCTGAAAAATTGCAAATTATTTATTTTCTTCTTCTCTGAAAAACTTTTTAAAGTCTTTTTTTAACTAAGTATTTTGTTCCTAAAATAAGTTTTTTTCCACTTAATCTTCCTTTATTCTTAAAACTCGACAATCTGTGAAAATGTTTTCTTTTTTTAAATTTGACTCATAGGAAGATTCGACTTCTTTCTCAAAAATTCATCTTTTGTCAATTTGTTTAATAAAAACGGTAAAAATTTGAAGTAATAATTTGGGGATGTTAAATAAGATAGTTTTTGAAGATTTCGTCCTTTTTCTCAAAGTTTTCTTTTTTCGAAATTTAAGTCTATTCTTAAATTTGACTTTTTTTTTTTAAATTAAATTTTTTTGACTTTCTAAATTGCGACTTATTTCTCGAAATTTCTATTTTTTGTAAATTTCTTTTCCAAATTTTACCATTTTCCCCAAATATTGACTTTTACTAAACATTTCAACTTTTATATGTTTTCTGGAAATTTCGACCTGTTTCGCAAAATTAGGTGTTTCTCGAAACTTTTAACTGAAAATTCGATATTTTATTATGTTTCTGCGATTTTATCTAGAAAACTCATCCATTTTTGTTTGACTTTATGTAAAAATTTAAGTTTTTTTTTAAATTTGACTTTTTCTGGAAAATTTTAACCTTTTTTTAAAGTTCAACATTTTTCTCGAAACTGGAAGTTTTATCAACATTTCTTTTTATTTAGAAATTATTTAACCAATTTTATTAAAATTCGAATTGTTTTGGAAACATGAAGTCTTCTTTTTATTCGTCTTGTGCTCGAAATTTCAAATTTATTCTCAAAATTTAACTTTCTCTGAAAAATTGCAAATTATTTATTTTCTTCTTCTCTAAAAAACTTTTTAAAGTTAAACAATTTTTTCAAAGCTGTCACTTTTCTACAATTTCCCTTTTCGAGATTTTACAATTTTTTACAAAATTCAAAATTGTCTAAAAATGTCAGGTTTTTAAATTTGTTCTGGGTATCAATCCATTGTCAAGATTCGACGTTTTTTTTTCTAAAATTTTGCTTTTTTGCTAATTTTTGACAAATTCATATTTTTCGAAATCTCTTTTTTTTTTCAAAATTCGGATTTTTCCGGAAATATCAACTTTTATTTCGAACTAAATTCATCTATTTTTAAATCGCAAAATTTGATTTTTTTTCTTATAATTTGACTTTCGCTCGGAAATTTTGACTTTTTTTATAAAGTTTAACACTTCTAAAGATTGGCAGTTTTATAAACATACTCTTTTCTTTAGAAATTATTTTACCAATTTTCTCAAAATTTGATTTATCTAAAAATGTGAAGGTTTTTTGAATTCGTCTTGTTTTCGAAATTTCATATTTGTTCCCAAAATTTAGTTTCCTCTAGAAAATTGCATATTTTTATCGGAATTTGGAACTTTTTTAAAAATGTTGACTTTTTCCTTAAAATTTTTCCTAAAATTTGACTTTTTATACTTCTCTGAAAAACTTCGACTTTTTTAAAGACCGACACATTTTTAAGCTTCCAGTTTATTTTTACAGTTTTTCTTTTATATAAAAAATTTCAAGTTTTTAAATTTGTTTTGGGTTTCAATCTATTGCCGAAATTTTACGTTTTTTTTTCTGAAATTTTGCCCTTATTTGAGAACTTTAGACAAATTCATTTTTTTAATCTCTTCATTTTTCCCAATTTTTTTTCGAAATCTCTTCCTTTTTCTCGAAATTCTTCCTGAAAAATTTTGACCTTTTTTTAAAGTTAAACACTTTTTCTTGAAATTTTCTTTCGAAAGTATCTTGCCAATTTTCTTAAAATTCGAATTTATCCGAAAATTTGATTTTTTTTAAATCCTCTTGTTTTCGAAATTCTAAATTTATTCTATTTCTTAAAATTAAGACTTTTTCCTTAAAATTTTCCTAAAATTTTGAGTTTTTTCTTTTTCTCTGAAAGACTTCGACTTTTTTGAATTGCAACATGCTTTTCCGAACTTTTAGTTTATTCTAATGCACAGACGAATAGGCTTGAACATGGCTGCATAAATTTGTAGTCAAGGTTGCATTCTACTTGCATACGACATTGTTGGCGATGACCTTAGTTTCTCTATGGACCAATAGGTGGTAGTACTAAGAGTCACGCGCTCGACGTCTGTGAATTCTTTAGTACTTACTTGTCGGAACATTTGTTAGCACTTGAGTTGGATATACCAAACTGACGAGATCTAACAAGATCGAAACCGGTCTTTGGTTTCCAAACTTCGAATCTAATAAATGTTCAAACCTATTAGTCTGTGCATTAGAATCCTTGTCTTCTGGTAAATTGTTCCTAGAGAGCAACCGCTTCGCCAGGTGGCATTGTTTCAACTGTTGGTAGTTCAGTAGCTACCTATGATTCACTATACACACCTGGAGGGCTGCATGAATTTGTAGTCTAGCTTGCATTCTACTTGCATATTTCAGTTTATTCTTATAATTTCTCTTTTCAAAATTTTGTAATTTTTCAAAAATTTCAAAATTGTCTACAAATTTCAGATTTTTAAATTTGTTTTGGGTTTCAATCTATTGTCGAAATTCTACGTTTTTTTTCAAAATTTTTTTGAGAACTTTCGATAAATTCATTTTTTTCGATAATTCTCCTTATTTTCAATTAGGTAAATCACTTCATGTTTCCCAATTTTTTTTTCCAAATCTCTTTCTGTTTCTCAAAATTCTGCTTTTTCTGGGAAATTTTGACTTTTTTTAAAGTTCAACACTTTTCGAAATTTTCTTGGAATTTTCTTTCGAAAGTATTTCACCAATTTTCTCAAAATTCAAATTTATTTGAAATATTTGACTTTTTTTAATTAATCTTGTTCGCGAAATTGCCCATTTATTCTGAAAATTTAGCTTTCTCTGGAAAATTGCAATTTTTTATCGAAATTTCGAGCTCTTTTAAACTTTTTCCATGAAACTTTTCCTCAAATTGGATTTTTTTTCTTCTTCACTGAGAAACTTTGACTTTTTTAGAGGTCGACAATTTTTTCTAAGCTTCGATTTAATTTTTACAAATTCTCTTTTCATAATTTTTCTATATTTCAAAATTGTCTAAAAATTTCAGATTTTCGATTTGTCCTAGGTTTCAATCTTTTGTCGAAATTCTACTTTTTTTTTCTATTGAGAAATTAAAACACAGAACTTGTCCCCTGAAACCAAGAAAGATTAAAAAACACAACAAAGGTCGCGTTTCGACAGTTGGAGCAACCTTTGTTGTGTTTTTTAATCTTTCTTAGTTTCAGGGGACAAGTTCTGTGTTTCAATTTTTGAAGATAACCAAGGACCAGTCAGTTCCATCAAAAATATTCTATTGCGAACTTTTGATAAATTTATATTTTTCTAAATCTCTTCCTTTTTCTTAATTTTTTCGATATTTCTTCGTTTTTCTCAATTTTTTCGAAGTCGAAATTTAGCTTTCTCTGGAAAATTGCAATTTTTTATCGAAATTTCGAGCTCTTTTAAACTTTTGCCATGAAACTTTTCCTGAAATTAGATTTATTTCTTCTTCACTGAGAAACTTTGACTTTTTTAGAGGTCGACAATTTTTTCTAAGCTTCCATTTAATTTTTACAAATTCTCTTTTCGAAATTTTTCTATATTTCAAAATTGTCTAAAAATTTCAGGTTTTCAATTTGTCCTAGGTTTCAATCTTTTGTCGAAATTCTACGTTTTTTTTTCTATTCTATTGAGAAATTAAAACACAGAACTTGTCCCCTAAAACCAAGAAAGATTAAAAAACACAACAAAGGTTGCTCTAACGCGTTTCTACAGCCAAACTGTCATCTTCAGAGAGAAACTAGTTTCTTTGTTGTGTTTTACATCTTTCTTGGTTTCAGGGGACAAGATCTGTTTCAATTTTTGAAGATAACCAAGGACCAGTCCGTTCCATCAAAAATATTCTATTGAGAACGTTTGATAAATTCATATTTTTCGAAATCTTTTCCTTTTTCTCAATTTTTTCGATATTTCTTTCTTTTTCTCAATATTTTCGAAGTCTCTTTCTTTTTCTCAATTTTTTCGAAATCTTTTTTTCTCAAAATTTGTTTTTTTCTGGAAATTTCAGCATTTATTTCAAACTTTAATATTAGCCGTTTCTGTAAATTAATTTTTTTTTTCACAAAAAGTAATTCAACTTTTTTTCACGAAATCTAAAGGATGTAGAAAATTTACAAATAAAAATGTAAAAATCATGAGAAAAATATTTTCAAGAAATTTCGACTCCCCAAGTTAGTCTTTTTCTAGAAATTTCAAATTTCATGTGTTTTCTTGAAATGTTAATCAAAAATTTTGCAAAAATACTTCTTGAAACCAAAGCTTTTTGTCAAAATTTAAATAAAACGTAAAAATTCATAGAAAAGTATTATTGGAAATTTCGACTTCTGTAGGTCACTTGTTTAATGAGTAGCTGCGTGTCTGTCCATTCTAGCTTTTATTTATTTATTTATTTATTTATTGATTTGGAGGAATTTAAAGAGCCGCAATTTTCTTTTAAAAGAGCCACATGCGGCTCGCGAGCCGCCGTTTGCCGACCCCAGAGTTAGGGGATAATCAATTATGTCAGGTTGCATTATCAACTGCACGTGGCGACGTGATAACGTAATAAGAGGCTGATGACATATCAAGTCTTAGACGTTGTTTATTAAGCGAGTTGTTTGCGAACCAGGAGCGCTCTATCAGTGGGAATTATGGGTTAAAAAGTTAGATAACATGTTTCGATTATCTGCCTTCGCCATGCTTTCTGAATACTCGGTTAAAGTAACGTAATGACTCTAACATGAGTCTCTAGATAAAAATGTGAATTCGAAATTTAAGTTTTGACAATTTGGGACTTTTTTATCGAAATTTGGTGTTTGAAGCAAGACGAGTAGAAAGTTATGAAGAGAAAATACGAAATATCAAATTCGAGGTGTGAAAACAATTGGCGGAATTTGCACTTTTGATTTCAACAACTTTGTAAAAATCGTACACTATCGACATGCTATATGTGGTAGTTCAACTTTAACTGGTTAAACAAGTATAATTTGCGGCTTGTACATTTTTTATTAGCGTTGTTCGATAATCGTAATTGGCTTGTAATAATAATTCAACGGTGCACTTATTGTATTTGTAGAGGATGGGAAAAAAATAATAATTGATTTTTGCTAATGGCAATTCATTACGCAATACAGTAGAATTCAACTGTTAATTCTTAGCCTGGCAGAACTTATTAGTTTTTTTTAATGAGCGTATTGTCATTGAAGTGTAATAAAGGTTGATGAATAGGAGCTTCAATTTTTAAATGTCAGGTGAAGCAATTTCCATGACATTTTGCTGAAAATGTGGTTATGCATAACAGCATAATCCAATGTTGAACCAGATATACACAGGAACGAGTAAAAGCACATAGCTGTGTACTTCTTCAATTTTAGGGTAACAACTTCCTCTTTCGTAACAGTGTATAATTAGTTTTGAAAAAAAATTAAAAATAATGAAAACAAAGAATGTATCAAACAGCCTGGTAAGAGAATCCTCTTTTTACATGAATTAGTTGCTCTTCTCTCCATTAATCTAATTAATTACATTGGTACACGTAAGAAGGCCAATTCGACTGTTGATAGCTATCGAGTTGTTTAATTACTAATGTGGCAAAAAGGAAACGTCTTATTCTGAAGTTTATTAAAGGAGCAAATTTTGTTCACCACTTAATTTGCTAACGAAACAATTTCAATGTCATTCCTGATTTAAATGAGATCTAAAACTAGAAGTACCCGATTTTATGTATATGCTTAAGTATCCTTGACATTAGACATCTTAATATCATTCGAATAATCTACCTCAATGTCGTGTGGTTTAACTGAAATATGTCCTGAACATCTAAATCCGCAAGAATCTTTTGATTAGTCACCGAACTTTTACATCGATTTTACATCCTGTTTTCTGTAGACACTTCTACGAAGGATTAACGTAAACCCACTAATAATTAGAGTAAATAAAACATCATTCACGTTAAATTCTTAACTCGTTCTTATATTACGATCTCTCTTGAACTTTGTAATTATGAGGGATGCATTCCAAAAATTGTACACGTACACTCCAATTAAGGCAGCGATTATAAAACTGGTTTACGTGTTTCGAAGATCTTACAACACATAATGTTAGTTTAATTTTCTATTTTCCATATGGTGCACTTTTTCAACAAATGAATCCATAATATTAAAATACAAATCTTGTACCCTGAAACCAAGAAAGATTGAAAAAGACATACAAAAGTTGCTCTAG
The DNA here is from genome assembly GCA_028583605.1 of Dastarcus helophoroides. Lineage (NCBI taxonomy): Eukaryota > Metazoa > Arthropoda > Insecta > Coleoptera > Bothrideridae > Dastarcus > Dastarcus helophoroides. The sequence continues at coordinate 19,207,209 of CM053336.1, read as the reverse complement.
CGCGTTTCGATAGCCAAGGCTATCATCTTCAGAGGGATACTTGTCAGCCTTAGATCAAAATGTGGTCATGCGCTAACAACCGTTTTCATGACCAGACTAAGTGCTTCGGGATGTCAGGGATCGGATATTTTGGCAGTTACGTCCGCTATCACTAAGGCTTCTTCAGAGAGAAAAAACAGAGCAAAATCAGACACCAATCATATCAGACGAAGTTCTTTGTATTCCCCAGAATAGTTCTACTTAGTTTTTAAAAGTATAATCCGGGTAATATTTTGAAATCTGCTAAAATTGTACCCAGATTGTAATGAAGCAACTTTTATAGCTGAAAGGTCGAATGTAATAATATAATGATTCTCTTCCTATTATGGAAGCTCTCTAGATAGTTTCGTCTTTGCATCTCGAATTTGTATACTTTTCATTTATTCGAGATGTTAATAACCTATGAGGAATTCAAATAATAGCAATAATCAATAAACTTGTCGACATTACGCCGTCTTTCACCAGTGACGAAGAAATGACATAAAACATTATAAGAAGTTGTACATTAGAATCGAGAACCAGTCGTAAGCGTAAAATAAAACTAAAGCGATTTTGCATAATGTTGAAAACACGCTCCAAATGTGTGCGTTTTTTGAGGTGGGTCGACTTAATATGGCATTCATTGAGATTTAATGTAAATCAGCCTTTCGTTTGTGAAAGTGTTGGGTTCTTGAATTACTAAGAATAAACAAATAAGGAACATTTGGGTAACTTGTGTCTTTTTGTATCTATAACAAACATTTCAACATTTTGGAGAATTTAGTGTCTGTCTGTGTCTGTTAAACTGCAACTTTTTTAATGATGTCACACTTAAATCATAAACTCTAAACCCAGCTTTTGACGAAAATTTTTAGAATTAATTTAAGAATTTGTTTAACTTTGGTTCTGTCGCGAATTTTCGACCTTTAAACTCGAATTGGATTCGACACTTCCAAATTATAAAGTCAAAATTTCAAGATTAACTGAAATTTTAAGAAAACATGTTAAAAAAAACAATCCCGGTTAAAATGTTGAGGCTAAAGTCGAAATTTAGAGAAAAAGTCAACATTCCGAATTTGAATGTCGAAGTTCTATGGAAAATAGTAAAAATCTCAACTAAACTCGTACTTTAAGAAAAAGTCTGTAGTGAGTGAAATTCAAATTTTAATTTGGTTTGACAGCTGGCTGAAATGTCACTGTCAAACAGATGTTCAGTGGATGATAACCATATATGTAACACTTCTATATAGCGTGTTGTATACAATCGCCACTGCAAAATGCTTTGTCCAAAAGGTGAAATGAAGGTATATGTCGTACTCTTTCAAGGACAAGCATTTGTTCATTTATAGTGGGAACAGATGACAAGATGGGCGGAAACATTAATAAATGAATGACAACAATGACAACTGACGAGAAGAGGGATATTTGAAAGAAACTTTGGGATTGGTTTAAATATTCTGTCCTTGAAAAAGACAAACTTATATACCTATAGCGCCCTTTTGACACAAACAAAGGGACAAAACACGCCATATAGAAGCATTATATATATGATGATAACACGAAGGTTTAACGTTCTTTAAATGCGTAAGGGTGCGTTTATACCAGACACTTTATTCCGTAGATTTTTCTCTGACATAAAATATATTCCTCACTGACATAAATGTCAACTATCTTGAAACTATCTGAACTAAGAGTCTCAGATAGCTTCTCTCGGGATAGTTGACACTTATGTCAGAAAAATATATTTTATGTCAGAGAGAAACTCACAGAATAAATTATCTAGTATAAACGCACCGTAATACACACTTGCAACTAGGAATGCACAAAATTTTTAAGACATCGATACTGCATTTAATTGATGTATCGAAAAAGATATATCGATATGTTTCGATGCATTGATATTCGATGTAACATATAAATTCAACACCATACAGCAGAACTTCTAAACCAGCGAGTCAGCCTCTTATAATTCCCCTGTTTTAAAATTCCTACTTTCGAAAACAAATTTTTACTCATTTCAAATTTTCGACTTTTTTAAAAATGTTGACTTTTTCAAAATTCGACATCATTTAATAAAAAACTTCCGCTTCTGTTTAAATCTTCGGTTTTTTATTAAATTTCGATAATTGCAGCTTTTTATAAAAATTTCAGTTTTTAAGCTTTAAATTTTTTTGAAAATGTCGAGTTTATTCCAAAATTAGGACTGCTTTTTTGAGAATTTGCAATTTTTCTATATTTCGATGTTTTTCAAAATTTTTACTTTTTTAAAATGTCGACTTTAACTTTTAAAGATTGATCATTTCGAAGGTTTCGACCATTTTTCAAATTTCAAATATTTTAATTTTTTCAAAAAATTCATTTTTTTTGCAAATCTCGACTTTATTGATATTTCGCCTTTTTTTTTCAAATTTTTGATTGTTTTTTCAATTCCAGAACTTTTTAGTAAATTTCAATTTTTCCAAACCTTTCAAACTTGTTACTTTTTTTGAAACCTTCGTTTTTTTTTAAGTTTTAAATGTCGGTATTAAAATTTCAAAACTTTTCAAAATTTTGACTTATTTTCAAATTTTTGCACTTATTTCCAAAATTTTAAGTTTTTTTTTAAAATGCCTTTCAAAATGTTTGACCATTTTTTTAAATTTATCTATTTTTCCAAAATCTGACTTTCAAAAAGCCTTTGTTCAAAATATTTTTTTTTTAATTTTTATAACTTCGAATATTTTTGAAAATTCTCTCGTTTTTCAATATTTTGCTTTTTTAAAGTCATACACATTTTTTTTCAGAATTTCGACCAAATTTCTTTGAAAATCTTATCTTCTTTAAAGATTTCGATATTTCTCAAATTTTCTCTTTAAAATTTCTACTTTTATTTCACTATTTCTTTTTTGAAAAGTGGGCTTTTTTAAAATTTGCACTTATTTCCTGAATTTTAATTTCTTTTTGAAATGCCTTTTAAAATGTTATCCATTTTTAAAATTTATCTAATTTTCCAAAATTTTACTTTTTCAAAAAACTTTTTTCAAATTCAATTCAATTCAAAATATTTTTTGAAACATTTTTATAGTTTCGAATATTTTTGAAAATTTCCCCATTTTTCAAAATTTGGATTATTTTAATTCATTTTTATTTTCTTACAAATTTTTTCAGAATTTTGATCCATTTTTTTGAAAGTTTTAACTCTTTTAAAGATTTCAACATTTCTCAAAATTTTTCTTTAAAATTTCTACTTTTTTCAAACTTTCTTTTTTGGAAAATGAGGCTTTTTTAAAAATTGCGACATTTTTGAAAATTCATCTATTTTTCAAAATGTTGAAAATTTTTCTGTTCTTTCTTGTTTAATTTGTTGGATTTTTTAGATTGCATGGGATTTTTTAGATTGCATGGGTTTTTTTAGACTAAATTTTTCGAAAAACTATAATTTTTTTCAAAATTTTACTTTTTTTGTTTAACTATTTTAATATTTCGATTTTTTTTTAATTAAATAAGAATGTTCTCTAAAACTCCAATGTTTTTGAAAATTTGATTTTTTAAAAATTTTTACTTTTTATGGAAATTTCTCCATTTTTCAAAATTTTTAAATTTTTCAAAATATTCGGGTTAATATTTTCACTTTTTTTTTTTGCACATTTTAACTCTACAATTTTCCCTTTTCCGAAAATTGGATTTTTTTGAACACATCGCAATATTTTTTAAATTTTCTAAAATAGGCACTGGAGTATATTATATAAAAATGTCGAAGTTTTCAATGAAAATGTGATTTAAAAAAAACGAACATTTAAAAGTGAACACTTTTAAAAAAGAAAACATTTTTAAAAACGATTCATTTAAAAAGTTCAAAATTGTCAAAAAACAGTCGATTTCTTGAGAATTATTTGAAATATTGAAGCTTTAAATATAAACATATCTTTTAATATATTTAAAATCTTTAAAGTAATAGAAAATTTGAAGAATTGCCAAAAAGTTGAAATTTTAAAGAAAGTGGAAATTTTCCAGTCAAAATTTCCAAAAAAGTCAAAAGTTTGGAAAATGTCGAAGCTTTCATATAAAGTTAAAACTTTCAAAAAAACTTAAGGATTCAAATAAAACCAACATTTTAAAAAATGGCAAAATTTTCGAAAAAAAAAGATTTATATTTTAAAAAAATAGTCTAAAATTTAAAAAATACTCTAAATTTTGAAATGTCGAGATTTAAGAAAAAACTGACGAATTTTTTTGTGAAATCTCCTATAAACCTAAATTTTTAAAAAGCCCAAATTCCGAAAAAAGTCAAAATTATCAATAATTCCGAAATTTTTATTCATTAAAACTTTGAGAAAATAGTTAAAAAATCACATATCTCAAAAAAGAAATTCAATTGAAAAAAAATGTGGAAGTTTTCAAAAAAAGTTAGGATTTAAAAAAGTCAATATTTTAAAAAACTCGACCTTATGAAAAAAAAAATATTTTCGAAGTAAATCAAAAACTTTAAAATGCAACGAAATGTTGGCAAAATAATTAAAATTTTTACAAGAATCGATTTAAAAAAAATATTATATTTTTACATAAAAGCGAAATGAGAAAGTGGAAATTTTTGAAAGTCAAAATTTTAAAAAATGACGAAATTTGGAAATTTTTTGAAATTTTCATAAAAAATTAGGATTTCAAAAAAATGAAACTTTTAAAAAATAATGTCAACATTTTGAAAAGATACTGTTAAAAGTCGACCTTTTCAAAAAATCCAAAGGTTTTGATAAAATAAAGACATTTTCAAGAAAACTTTTAGAAAAGTTGAAATTTTGAAAAATAATCAGAATTTCAAAAAACAGGTAATCAAAACTTTGAAGAAATGTGGGGACTTAAAAATAAAGCATTTTTAGTTAAATTTTCAAATTTTGGTGGAACGGACTGGTCCTCGGTTATCTTCAAAAATTGAAATACAAATCTTGTCCCCTGAAACCAAGAAAGATTGAAAAACATAACAAAGGTTGCTCTAACGCGGTTCGATAACCAAACTATCATGGCTATCGCGACGCGTTAGAGCAACCTTTGTAGTGTTTTTTAATCTTTCTTGGTTTAAGGGAACAAGATTTGTGTTTCAAATTTTCAAAAAAAGCCGAAATTATTAATGGCCCAAATATTGAAGAAAAGTGAAAATTATAACAAAATTTTAAACTTCCAAAAAAACTAGAAATGGAGAAAATTGAAATAGAGAACTTGTCCCCTGAAACCAAGAAAGATTAAAAAACACAACAAACGTTGCTCCAACGCGTTTCGACAGCCAAGCTGTCATCTTCAGAGAGATTAAAAAAATAGAAATAATGAGTAGAAATGTTGAAAAACAAAAAAAAATCTGGTTAGTTAAAATTAAAAATAAATATTTGAATATTTTCAAAGAGATTGGAATTTTGGAAAAACATCGAAATTTTCCAAAAAGTCAATTTTTTTAAGAAGCTGTAAAAAGTGGACACTTTGATGAGGTTGAAATTTATAAAACAAATTGCAAATTTTAAAACCTCGAAAGTATGAAAAAAAAATTAGAAATTTTGCAGAATAGTTCAAAATGTCAAAACTCGAATCAAATAAAGTCAAAATTTTAAAGAAATTTTCAAAAGAATCCAAAGCTTTCAAAAAAAAGAAGAGATTTTTGAAAAGTTGAAATTTAAAAAGAGGTGTAATTTTAAAAAAAGTAAGAATTTTAGGAGTGAAAATTTGGAAAAAATGTCGCAGGGTTCAAAAAGTAAAGGTTTTCGAAAATGGTAAAATTTTGGAGAATAAAATCAGCATTTTTTAAAACCAAAATTAAAAAGAATTTTTTTTTAAAAGACGAAGATTGAAATATAACAAAAAAAGACATAGGTTTAAAAAAGGCAAAATTTTGAAAGTCGAAAGTCTTAAAAAACCAAATTTGGACAAGAAGTCGAAATTTTCGGAAAAAAAGTTTAAATTTTATAATACAATCGCAATTTTGAAAAAATACGATTTTTCAAAAAACTGGACATTCTAAAAAATCTTCGTTGTCAAGTTTTCCAAAAAATCTAGAATTTTCGAAAGAGAAAGATTTAAATAAAAGTCGAAATTATCAGAAAAGTCGAAATCTGCAAAAAGGTACAATTTTGAAAAAAGTCGAAATTTTGAATAGTTAAAAATTGTATGAAAAGAAATTTAAAGCGAAAGTTTTAAAAAAGTTGAAATTTCGATAAAAAAATCGAAATTTAAAAATAAAGTGGGAATTATAGAAAAATTCATTAAAGAAACATAATCCGCTGTTTCCTCAGAAGTTGAAATTTCAGAAATTTTAAATTCAACAATTGAAATATTGAAATACAAATCTTGTCCCCAAGAAAGATTAAAAAATACAACAAAGGTTGCTCTAACGCGTTTCGATAGCCAAGCTATCATCTTGAAAGAGATCCGAAGATGAGAGTTTGGTTATCGAAAGGCGTTAAAGCAACCTTTGTTGTGTTATTAATCTTTCTTGGTTTCAGGGGAGACAGCCAAGATATCATCTTCAATATTTAAAAAATAAAATTTTTCAAAAAGAATAACTATTTAATAACTTGAACAACAGTAAAAAAATTGTAATTTCCATTAAAGTAAAGTGGGCAAAATTTTGAAAAAAGTTGAAATTTTCGGAAAAGTGGAAAGTTTGAGAAGAGGCGAAATTTTTAAAAGTCGAAACTTTGAAAAGTCTAAATTCCAAAAGAAGACTAAATTTAAAAAAGCAGAAATTTCAAAAAAAGTGATATTTAAAAAATCGAATTATTTAAACAAATTAAAGTAGTGGTTGTGAAATAGTGAATGGGATCGGGTGACATGTTAGATGGTCCCTTGATAAATTTCAACCTTCGAAAAAGTAAGATTTGTTTGAACTTATTTCACCAATCCATACATCGAAAAAATGTATCCATCCCGTCGATGCATCGGAACGAAAGTATCGATACAAAAATATTGAACATAAAAATGAAAATATCGGTGTTTTTGATACATCGATATATCGTGTGCATCCCTACTTGCAACAAAATTACGACAAAGTTCTGTGATTTTCTATAAACAAATGGAAAACAAATCACTTGTTCCACAACTCCTTATGAACAAGCAGCCGTTTCACAGGTCGGTATCTCGAAAACTATTTTAGTTGCATTGGATAGATGTGGACGCCTGATAAAGTCCCTAAACCATTTTGAGGTTTGTACTGACTGTCTACAGGCAAAATTCTCGATTTGTCTATAGACAGTCCCGCGAATTTGTCTACGAGTGTGTACTAGCCTTTAGAAATAAAATCTCTTTCGATAAAATAGATTCAAAACCGCCATCCACCTTGTTTTAGTTGCCCCACTAGTCAAAATTTTAAAAAACTACTAAATTCATTCATTCATTTAAGTTAAAATGACAATCATTCTGTTTTATTAGCCCCACAAGTCAAAATTTCAAAAAATTACTAAATTCATTTTAAAAAAATGTTAGCCAAATTTTGTTGGTTTCATCAAATACATATAGGATTTATTAAAAAGGGTCATTTTACTGTCTTTTATTAACACCTTCACCTACAATCTCTTCAACTTCAACGGAAAAAAATGGAAGTCCAACAATTAATATCAGAGCTTATGCAATTTAATTTTTATATCTCTCGCAACAGGCGTAATAAACCGTGAACTTTTCTAATAAAAAGTTAATAGCAATAAGGCAACCGACTCGAATGAGGTCATTTTTTTTCAATTGCAGGAAAAGTAGTCTTTAATATCGTTATTTTCTGTTTTGCTCTAAACATACGTTTTACCCTTAAACACCGTCATTTTCCAAAACTAGATAACTAAGCGCTAACGCTATTTGTACAGTCTCTTCATTTTCAACAAACAAATACGTCATACAGCCAAAATTTTTAAAAAAGACTAGTATCTATTCAAAGGACGAATATATTCAATAGACGAGTAAAAGGAAAGCAATTTAAAATATTTGCTTTCATTTTTAAATAAATAAAATATGGGTTGCTGCTGAAAAAAACTTTTCCAACGTAAATAAAAAAAGTAAAAAATTGTTCCTTAAATTGATTTTTAGCATACACATTTTTTTGACGGATCGGACTGGTCCTCGGGTATCTTCAAAAATTCAAATACAAATCTTGTCCCCCGAAGATAAAAATGATAGCTTGGCTATCGAAACGTGTTACGGCAACCTCTGTTGTTTTTTAATCTTTTTTGGTTTCAGGGAACAATATTTGTATTTCAGTAAATAATTTTTAGAAAACAAGACAAATTATTTCGAACACAATGAAAGAAATTAGAACGCTTTCAATTTTTTTAGAGTTTCTTTGAGAATTTTTGAGGTTCAAAAATTCAGTCAATTTCTTAGTCTATCCAATATTTGCAAAATTATGCCAATTTAAGCGAATATCCAAAATTAAGCAATTTTTACCCCTTTTCGCCCAGTTTATTTAGTCGAATTGCTCGTACTAATATTTTTATCACTTACCAATAACTTGAATTTGTAGAAGATAATTTGCCCACTGTCAGTTTGTGCACGTTCATTATTTTCCTAGTTTTTAATTACCATCAAAATCAAAAATGAAGTTTTTGCTTTAAGCGTTAACAACTCTGCGAAAAATTATTGCATTTGCCTCAGAAACCAATCAACTTAAAGATGACTTAATATCTGGAAGAATTTTGTGATGAAATATTAGAGAAAAAAGTATTGCAGTCGTTAGAAGCAAATACTTTTAAAAAAATTTTCTATAATTACAGTAAGCTTCCTCTTAACGTTGGTCCCTTTAGCGCTGTTTAGGTTTAACGCTTTTTTATTGAAACAATGCACACACCATTGGGCTTCCCCTAAATTCAAAGTAGATATCACATACATATATATTTTTTTCTTGAAATGAAGTAACGAAAAAATGTTTGAAACAAGTGTGGAAAAACATTTAGCCAGATCTAAACGAGGACGATATGTTGATATCAACGAAATAGTGGAATTAGCGAGGCAAAAAAATGTGGAAAATCTCAAAGAAATTTTAATAATAAGCGCAAGGAAATAGTGGATCAAGAAGAACAAAAACATATTGAAAATAGTGCTTCCGAAAAACAGCAAAAAAAACGTTCAAGGGCACTCCTAAACCCAATTTAGCAACTATAACGGCAATTATGAATTAATTTATTTAAATAAGGCAGATTTTGATAGGAATTTAAATGCAAGACGGGATGCAATGCCCACATATTGGCGACTTCTTACAGAGCAAAACAAAAGACCAGACAAAAGAAAAATACAACTGACATTAGGCACATTCTTAATAAAAAAGAGAAAAATTAAAAGTCCAGAACAATCTGAATTATTTAAACATGAATGGTGACTTACGTTTTCCACCCGTTTCCCCCATCAAGAGATGACCTCGTTTCACCCTGTTTCGTATAAGGCTCTACTTGCTTGAAATGTAAATCCCGCATTAAGTGGGGTTTTAATGTATTACTCATAAACTATTAGGGCTGAACAATTTTGAACTCAGGATCTGAAAATTGCAAACTAGAAGCTTTAATTTGCTTATTTTTATTTCTCTTTGCAAGGATTTTTACTCAAATTAAACATTTTTGAAAATCACCCAGAAATTTAACAGTTTTTTATATCTTTCAATGTATATGCCTTATTTATATAAAATTTAACTTAATTCTACATACCCATACCGTAAATGGCAAAAAACTGTTGTAATATGCGCTTCTTCATATTACAAAGGTAAAACGAAAGAGTAAACGCAAACAGAAACGATTAAAGTCTTTAATATGCGAGGTAATACATCCTACCCATGCAAATATGCATTTTTTCCTAATGCTTGACATACTTAAAATACCAAACGTAGATTCACGTTTAAAATGAAAGTAAACGTGCTGCGTTATAATTGCAGATACTAAACGAACGTCTATTGCAACAGTTCCTCGATCTCTGCTTCAGCCTTCTTAAGGACAATTGAAAACGCCTGGGGCTACATTTGAGCAATTAATGAACAAAACAACTTTTATAAATAGGTATTTAGAATAAAGACATAATTAATTGTTTACACCGTTCTGCAAAATATAACTGTCTCTTGATTAGTAATATTAATTCTAGTTGTAAGTGCCACATAACTGATGTTCTACATTCTGGGTTATCAATGCTGTTTGCTATTAAACTGTTTTTCGCATTTATTATCAATCCTGTAATATTTTATAGCATTCCTTGTATTCATTTTATTATATTTATAGAAGAATTCATATTCGTTTAGACAATGTATTCAGCAGTCCGTTTATTATTGATTAAAATAGAAAATATTCTTCTTCAACATTTAAATAACCAACAAATTCTAAACGTAACATGACATCGTGTTTATATTGCGGCACTGTGCCGTAATCTTCAACGATTTCACACTCGTGAACGGAATAATGATAGAACATTTTTCCCACAATTATATGCAAAACGTGCCAAAAACAAAAACAAAACCCAGTATACGGTAATTTAGCGGCAAATGGTTTGTCGAATTCTAACCAAAGCTAATCACTATCACGTGCCTTTATTTTGTATTTCAATTGAAAACCAAACTCGAGAAGAAAAATTTGAATTTTTCGCATGTGTTTCGTCAGAAAAAAAGTAGGAATAGGGAGCACAACTTTACCATACTATTGAAAATAGGATCTCGTCATCAACTGATACCCAGCAGTTTATTACATAAAAGAAAAACTGAAATAACAAACAAAACAGGGAATTATTACTGACGTAACTGCAATAATTGGTTTGCCATATAAAAACCTACCAATCTGATCATATGAGAAGTCTCTCATCGAAGATTCTCTTGATCAAGACGACAAACTATAGCCATTTAAACCGCTGCGTGTGGCATTACCCTGAGGCACGTTCGAAAGACTTTCTTCGGTTGCGCAATAAAGTAGGTGGCTAGCGAAATACATGGTCAATTTTTCAGGGATCCGACTGCTCATCCCATTCTAAATTTAGAGCCACAGTCGACCAACGATTTCATATTTGTGAAAGCCTCTCAGCTTTGACGAACTCTCTTAGCCGGAAACCCAAATTTTTAGAAGTTTCACACCTCAAACGTACTTTGTTTGATTATTTCTTAGCGAAATTATCAATTTAATAAGTCGTTATGTACACAGTATTAGAAACCTCGATGTGTAAAATGCAGCAGACGTGTAAAAAATCATGACGTAAGATTCGTAAAATCAAATACAGTTTTATTTGAACAATCTGAGAAGAAAAAGCGACTGGTAAAGAATCTGTGTCGCCGCACCACAATTTTTGCAATTGGCGTGTTGAAACTCCGATATGTTATTATTTGGGTCAATTCGGTTTCAACCGAAGAAATTTGCACGATGGAAACGCTGAAAGAATCGTTGTTTAACAGAAAATGTACTTGGAGTCTTGCCGCCAAGAAATGAGATGGGATTAAACTGAATAAAAGCATTCCGAAAGCATTCATTATTTATATATTTTCATGCATTTCATTTTTTATCATGAATGGGGCCAATCGATTAAAATTTAACATTCAGTTAAACACGAAGGCTGATTAATACATTCAAAAGATATGAATCATCTGTTGCAAACGTATCATCTGACTTTAACAGTATCTTCTTTCAGTAAAGGTAAGTGGCTCTGTTTATCGTACATCTTATCAATGTTATAAGAAGTTTTCCGGTCCAATGAAATGATATCCAGTGAAGGGATATTCTTTGGACTATTTGGAGCTTGACATCTTCAAATTGAGTACTGAAATTTAATAAGCGTATCCTATAGTATTTCTAATTCTGGCGTTTCAGCGTCTTGATCTTTTATTCCTATGAATCTTCTTATTACCAATCGTGCAGTGAAAGAAAACTCTGGTCACGAGAAATAAACAACTTCTCGTCATCGCTGGCCTCTAATGACTACGTAATGAATCTCGTAAATTGGACGATTCCCTCATATTTTTTTATCATCTAATTTCCTCCTGTGCAATTTATCGCCACCATATTGTGTTTCCGACGGTTTCCAATTAAACTTTCTATTGATATTCAATGAGTTATGCTTTAGACCACCTTGAATGTTTCAATTCTCAGAGTTGGCTACAAAGGTACAAGTACGTTGGCCTTTTCTCGAAGAACAGTCATAAATGCAGATTCATAATCGACGTTGTGGGCGTTTAGCGCAATTGTTGTCGACTCGCAGCGATATTTAAGACGAATGCCCATATGTGTGCATTTTTAGACGAGGATCGTGCTTTGCCAGTTTCGTTACGTTTCATTTGCGAGATTACTACTATAACAGTTAGAAATTAAGCACGTTAGCTGCACTATAGTATAGAGGGAGAGTGTTTAACTCTATTAGGGAGGCGGTAATGACATTATTTTACCTCTGTTTGTAGTTAAAATTGTTTGATCCTAGTAGGAGTCCTATAAGTCTGAACAGCGTCTTAATGTATTGGGGAATTTTTTGAATAAAGCTGCTTGAAAAGCAGGTTTCATTGAAGTTTAAATAATTTTTTAACCAAGGCAGGATTCCAGCCGCTCAACTTTTAAACTATGACTGGATTTTAAGTTCTTGTACAAATATTGCAAAGAGTTACAATTTGATTTGAGCTTTTACAAAAGCGATTTTTCTTCATAAATTGCTTAACAGACCTCTTGGAAATTAACCAGAAATTTGTTAGACTTCTAACGAAGAATTCGTTTACTAATCTATTACCATTAGATTTTTAAACTATGTTAGACCCTCAACTCGCCTATACAAATATTGCAAAAAGTTTCTTTATTTATCGATTATTGCAGTCTCTCCAATAAAGCTGTTCAAAATTAAACTTCATTGAGGTGTTAATGTCTGCTCAAGCAGGACTTTTTAAATATGGTAGTATTCAAGTTCCTACAAATGTCGCGAAGAGTTACTGTCTTAATCGATCATTGAAGTCTTTTCAGCAAAGCAGCTTAAAAATCAAGTTTCACTGACATTTAAGTAATTCCTCTACTATAACAGGATTGCAGTTGCTTAGGCGCAACTTTCTAATTAAGCTAAGACTCAATTCGCCTGTAAAATTATTGCGAAAAGTTTCTCTATTAGTCGATCATTGAAGTCTCCTGAACAAAATTGCCTAAAAATTAGGTTTTATTGGGATTTAAGTAATTTCTCAACCAGCGCGGGATTTTAGTTGCTCAAGCGTAACTTTTTAACTAAGCTAACCCCCAATTTACCATAACAAATATCACTAAGAATTTCTCTTTTAATCGCTCATTGCAGTCTCTCCAGCAAAATTGCTCAAAAATCAGATTTCATTGAGGTTTAGATAATTCCTCAACCAGAATAGGATTCCGGCCGTTCAAGCACAGCTCTTTAACTAACCTAGCATTCGATTTGCCTTACAAATATCGCGCTGTAATTATAATTGAAAAATTGAATCTGTTAAGTGAATTTAAATGTAAAGTTGCCTTCTTATTATATGTCATGTTTAGTTGTAGACAAAGTTTAAGTGTAAGAAGTTGGAAAGACATCGGTACTCAAACCTGGAAATTTAATTTAGTTGGAAGTCGCTCAAATGTTGTAACTTCCACCTTATTGTGAATATAAACAAATTTAATTAGATCCCATAACTTAAAAATGTGTTTTGTTAGTTACAATTTGATTTGAGCTTTTACAAAAGCGATTTTTCTTCATAAATTGCTTAACAGACCTCTTGGAAATTAACCAGAAATTTGTTAGATTTCTAACGAGGAATTCGTTTACTAATCTATTACCATTAGACTTTTAAACTATGATAGAGCCTCAACTCGCCTATACAAATATCGCAAAGAGTTTCTTTATTTATCGATCATTGCAGTCTCTCAAAGAAAACTGTTTAAAAATTGAGTTTCATTAAGGTTTAAATAATTTTTCAGTTAGGGTAAGATTCCAGCTGCTCAAACGGGATTTTTAAACTATGGTTGTATTCAAGTCGCTACAAATATTGCTAAGAGTTTCCGCCTTAATCAATCATTGAAGTCTCTTCAGCAAAACTGCTAAAAAAATCAAGTTTCACTGAGGTTTAAATAACTTCTTTACCAAGACAGGATTGCAATTGCTCAAGCGCAACTTTTTAATTAAGCTAAGACTCAATTCGCTTGTAAAATTATTATGAAGAGTTTCTCTCTTAGTCGATCGTTGTAGTCTCCTGAACGAAAATGCCTTCAAATTGGATTTTATTGGGATTTAAGTAATTTCTCAAGCAGCGCAGGATTTCAGTTGCTTTATCGTAACTTTTTAACCAAGCTAACCCCCAATTTATCTGTACGATTATCACTAAGAATTTCTTTCTTAATCGCTCATTGCAGTCTCTTGAACAAAATTGCTCAAAAATCAGTTTTCATTGAGGTTTAAATAGCTTCTCAACCAGAACAGGATTACAGCCGCTCAAGCACAACCCTTTAACTAAGCTAGCATTCAATTCGCTTTACAAATTTCCCGTAGAGTTTCTCTCTCAATCGATCCTTGAAGTTTCCTGAAAAAAAATGCTTAAGAATCGGGTTTTATTAGGATTTAGATAATTTCTGAACCAGTGTGGGACTTCAGTTGCTCAAGCGTAACTTTTTAAAGCTAATCCCCAATTTACTTGTACAAATATCACTAGAGTTTTTTTCTAAATCGCTCATTGCAGTCTCTACAGCAAAACTGCTTAAAACTCAGTTGAGGTTTAAATAGTTTCTCAACCAGATCAGGATTTCAGTTGCTCAAGCGCAACTTTTTAACTAAGCTAGCATTCAATTCGCTTTACAAATATCGCGACGGGTTTCTCTCTTATTCAATCATTGCAGTCTCCCCGACAAAACTGCTTGTAAATGAGATTTTATTAAGGTTTAAATAATTTCTCCACTAGGGCAGGATTCCAGCTGCTCAAGCGCATTTTTTTAAATAAGCTAGAATTCAATTCGCCTTACCAATATTGCAAAGAGTTTCTCTCTTAATCAATCATTGCAGTCTTCTCGACGAAACTGTTTGTAAATGAGGTTTTATTAATGTTTAAATAATCTTTTCACTAGGGCAGGATTCCAGCTGCTCAAGCGCAACTTTTTAACTAAGCTAGCATTCAATTCGCCTTACCAATATTGCAAAGAGTTTCTCTCTTAATCAATCATTGCAGTCTCCTCGACAAAACTGCTTGTAAATGAGATTTTATTAATGTTTAAATAATTTTTCCACTAGGTCAGGAGTCAAGCTGCTTAAACGCAACTTTTTAACTAAGTTAGCATTCAATTTGCCTTACAAAATCGCGACGAGTTTCTCTCTTAATCAATTGGTTCAGTCTCCCCGACAAAACACCTTTTAAATGAGGTTGTATTAAGGTTTAAATAATTTTTCCAATGAGACAGGATTTCAGCTGCTCCGGCGCAACTTTTTAAAAGCTGGCATTCAATTCGCCTTACCAATGTTGCAAAGAGTTTCTTTCTTAATCAATCATTGCAATCTCCTCGACAAAACTGCTTGTAAATTAGGTTTTATTACGGTTTAAATAATTTTTCCACTAAGGAAGAATTTCAGCTGCTCAAGCGCAACTTTTTAACTAAACTAGCAGTCAATTCGCTTTACAAATATCGCGACGAGTTTCTCTCTTAATCGATCATTGCAGTCTTCCCGACAAAACTGCTTGTAAATGAGGTTTTTTTAAGGTTTAAATAATTTTTCTACTGGAGCAGGATTCCAGCTCCTCAAGCGCAACTTTTTAACTAAGCTAGCATTCAATTTACCTTATAAATATCGCGACGAGTTTCTCTCTTAATCAATCGTTGAAGTCTCCCCGACAAAACTGCTTGTAAATGAGGTTTTATTAATGTTTAAATAATTTTTATTACTAGGGCAGGAGTCCAGCTGCTTAAGCGCAACTTTTTAACTAAACTGGCATTAAATTTGCCTTACAAATATAGCGACGAGTTTCTCTCTTAATCAATCGGTGCAGTTTCTTCAACCAAACTCCTTGTAAATGAGGTTGTATTAAGGTTTAAATAATTTTTCCAATAGGACAGGATTTCAGCTGCTCAGGCGCAATTTTTAAATAAGCTAACATTTAATTCGCCTTACCAATATTGCAAAGAGTTTCTCTCTTAATCAATCATTGCAGTCTCCTCGACAAAACTGCTTGTAAATTAGGTTTTAATAATTTTTCCTCTAGGACAGGATTTCAGCTGCTCAAACGCAGCTTTTTAACTAAGCTAGCATTTAAATCGCTTTACAAATACTGCGACAAATTGCTTCCTTAATCAACCATTGCAGTCTCCCGGACAAAACTGCTTGTAAATGAAATTTTACTAATGTTTAAATAATTTTCTGCACTAAGGCAGGATTCCAGCTGCCCAAACGCAACATTTTAACTAAGCTAGCATTCAATTCCCCTTACAGATATCGCGAAGAGTTTCGCTCTTAATCGATCATTGCAGTCTCCCCTACAAAACTGCTTCTAAATAGCACTGGGGCAGGATTTCAACTGCTCAAACGCAACTCTTTAACTAAGCTAGCATTCGATTCGCCTTACAAATATTGCGACGAGTTTCTTTCCTAATCAATCGTTGCAGTATCCCTGACAAAACTGCTTGTAAATGAGCCTTTATTAATGTATACATAATTTTTCTATTAGCGCAGGATTCTAACTACTCAAGCGCAACTTTTTAACTAAGCTAGCATTCAATTCGCCTTACCAATATTGCAAATGTTTCCCTCCCTCAATCATTGGAGTCTTACCAACAAAACTGCTTGTAAATAAGGTTTCATTAAGGTTTAAGTAGTTTTTCAACCATGACAAGATTCCAGGTACTCAAGCGCAACTTTTAATTATACTAACACTTAAGTTGTCTGGCCTGAACAAATATAGCGAATAGTTTTTTAATCTCTGGATTTATTGTTGAAATATTTTCAGGAAATTTATTTCACCAACGTCAAATTTTTTAACCAGAACACGATTCCAACGGATATCTAACCTATCACTCAAGTTGTCTGTAAATTTTTTTCTTAGATACACTTCACATCAAGCGGGATTCCTAATGTTCAGATAAGATTTTCTCTTGTGCTAAGGCACCACTGTTGGAGAGTTTCGAAAAAAAATAAACAATCACATTTCACTCAAATTTAACGTAGATTTAGAAATTTAACGCAGATTTGGCTTCTTACTGGTTAAGCTTTTTTAGAACATAATGAAAACCCCAAAAAACGCGTCATAGAATTCTTTTGAAAAAATGATACGTTTTAATTAGGCTTAAACATTTTCTTAACAAAAACAGACTTCAAATTACACAAAAACAAAAAAGTAAAACGAACTTTTCTCGCTGTCATTATAATTAGAAAATTGTATCTGTTAAGTGAATTTAAATGTAAAGTTGCTTCCTTATCATATTAGTTGTAGACAAGGTACAAGTTCAAGAAGTTGGAAACACATCGGTACTCGAACCTGCAAATTCAATTTACTTGGAAGTCACTCAAATGTTGTAACTTCCACCCAATTATAAATATATTTAAATTTGATTAAATCTTATAACTTGCAGTGTGTTTTGTTACTTAGAATTTGATTTGATTTTTTATAGAAGCAATTTTTCTTAATAAATTGCTTAACAAACTACTTGGAAATTAACCAGAAATTTGTTAGATTTCTAACGAAGAATTCGTTTACTAATCCATTACCATACATTTAAAAATAATTAAAGTTAATTGCAGGGTCTGTCGTAACTCTTACAGATATGAACGAGTTTTCTGTGTTAATATGTTATCAGCTGTACACCCGTGCAAAATGTGTTTGTGTAAGAAATGATTATTTCTTGTCAATAAGCTATATTTTAAGGTACGTTAATTAAGTTATTTCTTACCAGTTTTTTCCCTATGAAGTTAACTTATCGCCCCTGCAATGCATATATTTTCAGTTTTCTATTCTGTGTCCCAAGTATCATTTTGACCACGTACGAACTTAAATGTTTTGGTTTCAGCAAACTTATCACCTTCTTCGTATATTCTATGACAGCCATCGCGATATTCTACAAATTTATTACGTTGAAACATTGTTGAAATAACTCAGTGTTAAGGAACCCTCCGCTCGTGTATCTATTAGAAGTTGGTTGTCCTACATTCTTTTTTTCTGAAAAAACCACGCCTTAAAGCACTTTTTCAAAATTTTCAAATAAGTCCACATTTCACAATGAGTCAAAATTTCGAAAAAATCAAACTTAAAAAAAAATCCAAATTGTTAAACGTAAATGTTGCAGATTTTGCCGCCTGCGCGTAGACAATTAATACCACATCATATCGACAGAAACGCCCCTATCAATTTTAGACAATTATCCAAAATTAAAATGTATAGATCTTTTGAACATTAAAAATGGATGCTTTAGAAAAAACTAAAGGAAATATGCTTATATGTTTGTTCCTTTAAAGGTAAAGATTATGGTCCTGTCCAAAACAATGCAAAAAATAGCACGAAATTTAAATATTTAATTTGCTTTTTGATTTATGATTAAAGAAATGTAAAAAGTATCAATTATTTATTAAAGCAATGTATTAATGATACAGATCAAATTTAATAACCAATGAATAGATAAATCTTTTGAATCTGTGTCAGCACATTTCTTTATAAAAGTATTTAAATTCATGTCCATTGCATGAGCAGAATGTGTTTCTTATATTGAATTGCCACACAAAACGATAATTACAGACAATAAGCTCGAACACAAACGCAGCAAGATTACATAAGTATATTAATTATATTGTTAAAATTAGGTAAATAAGAGATGAAACTTTGCAAGTGACGGTGAGCATATTGTCTCATGATAATGAAAAGCTTGTTGCATAATTATGCCCACTGGTGGGAGTCAAAGAACGCGTGTGAACCGCAGTGACGGAAGCAGAATAACAAGACAATTCAGAGAGATTCACGAAGATTCACTTGATCATCACCTCTGCATGTAATCAGGTCAGGTTGGCAGCCACTTTTATGCTAACTGAAGAAGCTTTTATCTCCTGGGAACATTTTCATTCGCAAAGCAACAGTATTTCTCTAATGAAGTCTTCATTGGTAAATTCTTGCGAGCTGAAAGCTCCATACCTAGAGAACACGTAAAAACTTGTTTTCACAAAGATTTATAACATAAACTCGATATTTCAAGTAAATCCATAATTACACGGATAATACATGAGAAGATTCCATTCACAAACCTAAGAATATTCAAAATAATTTTCTCATTAAGAATTTTAAATTGTAGTTCAATAATATGGCATTTTTATGGTACATTTTTGATATTTGGAAAAAGAGGCGCCACTGTCTACTATAAGCTGCCCTTTTTTCGACAGAACGAATTTAGAAAATATTCAAAATTCTTTTCCCACAAACCAACAATACACAATATTTGTACAATGGAACCTCGATCGTCCTCTTTATTGACACAAGGCAAGATAAACAATATAGTCGTTTCGATGTGATTCATCGGATGCACCGCTGCTTTCGGAATAATTTTAAGAGCGTTTCACCTGCTACAGGCCCTGCGGGCCATCGTCTGACTACTCTCACATGAAGTCAACCCCAAAACACACATTCGCTGCCTTTTGCATTGGACTATCGCCGGTGAAGATGCCGCAATAGAATCACCAGTAGAGTAAACACGTTTCACGTAATTTATCACCATAAAACGAACCGTGAGTGTTTCACTCGTTTATTCGGCGGATCATCACTTGATTATAGCCGGAAGAAACACTTTGTCTTAAAAATTTTGTTTCATTCTTATCAACTTTATCCTTGGATTGGAAAGTGCCATTAGAAAAATCTTCAATTTGTTGTTATTTTTTTTATTATACTAGAGAAGGGCAGCTCATGTAATCTACGCATTTAGTCAACAGTTTTCTCTGCAGAACTACAAGAGAATAGTTTTAAATTATCTAATTATAAAGGAAACAAGCATTGGCCCCCTTTACATCGTCGTATCCTTCCTACTTATTGTATCTGCATTAAAATACTTCTGCATTTTTTGAAGAAGTCTGAAGCGGGATTAGCACCGCGACATTTTTTTTTTCTATTACAATGAGTAAATAGAAAGAATACGTCTTAAATTTCGTATTACCTCTTCTGGAACCTCAATATACCAGAACAAAAGCTGGAGAATCCGTTGAAAGTCTTCGCGAATCGTCACGCTTGAAAAGAACGGGTCCTGCTTCTCATGAATAACAGGCTCATCGTGGACGTGTCCGCTATCGCCCGTCGTTGGTTCCTGCTTCGCTAGACGTCCCAAACGAACGAAGAGAGTAGTTGACCTTCGATTTCCCGCCGACTGTTTGAAACGGAAGCGTTCACTACATACGATCACTCTCGCATCCTTCGGCAGCTTTCTTCACCTTAAATTGTTGCCGTTTCCTCGTGATATAAAACACCTGTCGAAGATGCTTCCTCGTTCTGGTGTGATAGCACGCCGCTATCCCAATTTAACGACAAAATTTATATTTATGGCAGCCATAACTTCGATTTCTATCGAAGGAAGAATTTTAAATTACAAGTCGGCATCAATTATATTGTTACATTTAAACTCTATTTCCTTATTAATTACCTTCAGAGGGAAAACTACCACAAAATTGAACTAACAACATTACATTTAGTATTACCACCTGTCTTAGATTTACGGAAGATTAAGAAAAACTAGTGAGACTATATTTTATTTTATTTGATTAAAAGTGAAATTTTATTGTTGAGAAAAAAGTAATGGTCAACGAAAAGTTCTTATATATTTCAAATGAAAATTTGTGTTGCTATTGCAATAAGGAAAATAAAATGAAAATTTATAATAAAAATATTTTCGAGTTTAACAATTTTCAGTTTAAATCTGAATATTTTGAGAAGAAAAAGCAAAAAATTCGATAAAAAACTGAAACTTTGTAATTAAGGTAATTAAGCTTTAAATATTAAGAAGCAAAGTCAACAGAAAAAAGCCATGATTTCGAGTTTTTAAGAAGACATTTTAGAGAAGCAAGTAGCCGATTAAAATTCAATGTTTTCAGAAGAAATATTTGGGAAAACTCGTGGATTGCATATACAATAAATTCTTAAAATTTAACGCAACTGTCGTTCGAAGCTTAGTTCCTTTTTTAGAGATTACAGTCATAAATTCGAGAAAAATGCTTATATTTCAAAATTAAACCCGAAATTTTGGGAATTTTGTTTAATAAAGTAGGTTTTTTTTCGAAATGTCAACTTATTGTTAATTAAAATTTCGATTTTCATTGATCTTAACAATTATAAAAAAATTTCTCATATTATCAGTCAAAATTTCTCAACATTTCTACTTTAATTTATAGAATCATTGATCCTAAACCCAAATTGTCTTCTTTTCTCTGGAATTTAGCAAAACATTTCGAGTTTTTGTTAATAACTTCAGGTTCTTTGAAAATTCTTGCCTTTTTTCTCAAAATCCCTAATATAAACTTGCATTTTTTTTTAATTTGACTTTCAAATCAAGCTTTATAGTCTTTCTAAAAATTGTGACTTTTTTTTCTCGAAGTTTAGATTTTAATCACCATAATTTTGGTGGAACGGGCTTGTCTTTTGTTGTCTCCAAAAATTGATAAACAAATCTTGCTCCCTGAAACCAAAAAAGACTTAAAAACACAACAACAGTTGCTTTAACGTATTTCGATAGTCAAGCTACCATCTTCAGAGAGAGTATGTTGATTTCAGCGGAAAAGATTTGTATCAATTTTTCTAGTCAACAGTTCGACTTGTTCCATCAAATTTTGAGTTTAAGTTAGAACTTAAAAAAACTAACAATCGAAAAATTTTCCAAATTAAAAAAATGGAAATTCAGGTTCTAAAAGGTCTAACTTTAAAAAAAATCCAATGTTAAGAAAAATAACGAAATTTAAAAAAGTTAAATTTTGGGAGAAACCCTCGAAATTTCAAAAAAACCTTCGAAATTGAGAACAAATTCGGTATTTTAAGAAAACTCGAATTTTAGTGAAATTAAAAAAGGACGAATTTGGAAAAAATTAATCGAAATTCTAATAAAGGGGCGAATTTTACGGAAAACGACGAATTTCAAGAAAAATATGGAAATTTCCCACAAAAAGTTGAATTTTGAGAAAAAGTCAAATTTTAAGAATAGTTCATTCTTTCATTATTTATTACCTTCAGAGGAAAAACTACCACAAAATTGAGCTAACAACATTTCATGTAGGATTAGCACCTGTCTTAGATTTACGAAAGATTGGGAAAAACTAGTGACTATATTTTATTCCCAATTGATTAAAAGTGAAATTTTATTGTTGAGGGAAAGTGATGTTCAACGAAAAGTTCTTATGTTGCCTTTGCAACTATAAATTGACGACTAAAAAAAGACCTTAGCTTCAAATTTAAAACATGTATCCTGTTCCATAAATGCAACATTTATGATCTAATTGTGGACTTTCAAAATACATGAGATCTCTTTTCAAATACGGTTTTACGGCAGACACTATTTTTTTGACCAAAATACAACTCTATAGCATCTCTAATTACACAAAAACGAGTAAAAAGAATACACGTGAAAATCCCAATACAACAAAATGTCTCGTCAAATTAGATATTAGTTCTGTTTGATTTGGAATAAGCTATTAATGAATTAAATCATTCTGCAAAAATTAAATTTTATTTTTTTGCCTTGTTTCAGAAATGGACGCCGACAGCAGTTACGGCGGTAGTGATACCGCCCAAGATTCCAACTCAGCACACGACAACAATTCATCCTTCGATACGACAACAAATTCCCACACAGACGTTCACATAGCAAATAACGACGAAGTTACCAATATAGCAATACCATCACCTATTCCACCAACGGAAGATAAACAATTTTACCACAAAAATGAAATAACGTTGCCAGTTAACAGCGACGAAACAGATTTCAAAAACGACGATAAAAAACAAGCTCACTACCTTTCGACAGCAAACCTAGACATCAACGAAACGTTAGAACATCACAGTAACTTAGAAGAGATGAGTAAAAATTATAGAAGCACGAATCACTTAAATTGCGAATCGCCCAAAGGGGGTAAAAGGACCGGTTTCGGTTTGGATAACCCCGCTTTCACCAACGATGAAACGGAGAACAGAAAATCGACTTTTGACCAAAGCAAACCGTACAATGGCGATCTGAATTCTTTAGGACTCAATTCGCCTTGTAAAAACGAGGAACCGATGCCAGAAGCTGTGAATCTAGAATTAATTAACATGAAACCGACTGGTAAAGACGTCGTGGGTCCATACGAAAACGGCACCAACGGCTTGACTGCTATTCCCCTGAAGAGCGACGGTGACGTGGAAATGGGGAATCCTTACGATGAATATTTTGTTCCGGTCAACGAGCACAGGAAGTATATGAGGTGAGCCTGTTAATTAAATTGTTTTATCACTTTTTTCCTGTAATGATAGAATACCGACGGCACTCGCACACTCAGGCACACGATTACATCTAAAGTAGTTCAGAAGTTACAACCCATTGTTTATTATATTTTTGAGTAATCAGTCTGATGAAATAACAATTAATTTTATCTTATAATAAGAAAATTTGAATTAATATCCTCTATGTGCATTAAAGTGGACTAATTATTTGATCAAATTTATGACCCAATTGTTATTCATCAAGGCACAGTTAGAATTCAAAAAACTATCAGTTAACACCATATGCGATGCTGAGATAATAAGCCTTGTATAAACGAATATATACAAGTTGATTACGATGCAACTGAAATCTAATTTCATTAGAATCTAATGAAAACTAGATTGCAATAGCAAAGGTCACGTAGATGAGGCAAAGCTTGTATCACGGGTTGCATCACAACAGCCATTGATACAAACGTCCTCGGCGTGACTTTACTTTCATTTAGTTCGACGAATAACGGATTAAATGTTCTGTAATTAAACGTGCTTAAAATTAAAAATATGTACAACCGCAACCATAGACTAGTTTTGGCCTTCCTTGACCTTAAAAAATTCCTTGCTTTCAGTTATTGCTACAGGATTTTTCTCCATGGAAAGCTAAATCGATACTCGGTTTATTTTTGCGATTTTATTTTTGATTTCACAGAATATAGACTTCAAAAAACTGTGCGTTATCAATAATACCTAAATTATTAACTAATAATGTACAAAATTCAAAAGCATAAAGGGAACTTTATGATCAGCTTCCAATTTATTTACAATTCAGTAAATAACTGATGGTATTTCAAGATATACCATTTTTATTGGCGTATCATCACTTCCCAGTCTCTTTTCGAAAATGTCTCTGCCACATAATAAATGCATGCAACTTTAAATAAAGTCGGTTACTAAAACCAACGTTTTTTTCTGATTTTTTTGCCTCCTATAACAGTTTAACAGTTAAGGAGTTTATTTTGTGGTAAAGACATTACCACATCAACTTATATGATGAGTGATGAGGTAGGAAATTAATCCCTTTTGTCTCTGATCCGAAAGCAGTAGATTCAGGAAAGGTCGCAACAGCGTCACTTTTGCTGATTCCATCACTTTGGAAGGTGCTGGTGGATTGGATGAGTCTATTAGTGACACAGAACAGGAAACGCACCATCCGGAATGGCTCACGTCTTTAGATCACACCGGGTATCACACTTTATTTCTACCCACCACAACACCATACATCAAGCGTTAATTGTAGTTTTTTTTATCTAATATTTAATTAAAAAATTGAAGTACAGAATTTGTCCCCTGAAACCAGGAAATATTAAAAAACACAACAAAAGTTGCTCTAACGCGTTTCGATAACCAAACTATCATCTTCAGATAGATACTACTATCAAAACGCGTTAGAGCAAGCTTCGTTGTGTTTTTTAAACTTTCTTGGTTTCAGGGGACAAGTTCTGTATTTCAATTTTTGAAGATAACCAAGGACCAGTCCGTTCCACCAAAAAAGTAATATTTAATTATTATTGATTGAGAGATCATCAATAATTAACACGTTTGAAAATATATTGACAACTGAAGCAATATTTCGTGCTTTTCAATTCCATCAAATTTGGGATTTCGATAATAAAACCTACAACTTTTAGTTTTGAGGAAGTTGAAATATCCTAATAAACCTTTGCGAAAAATCTCAAATTTCAAAAAAAAAAAAGAGGTGAAATCTCAATTTTCTCGGTTTCTTACTTTTTTTTTTAATTCAATTTTGACTTAATCTCAAAATTTGGCAAAAAAAGTTAAAATTGCCAAGAAATTTATGCTGGAAATGTTTACATTTTTAATTAAACTTTAAATTAACATTGAGAAAACAGAGGAATTTATAAAAATAATCAAAAATTTTGACAGATTTTGAAAGGCACGTAAAAATTTCAAGAAAGTTAAATTTTTTTAAAAAGACGAGTCTATAGTAAAATATTAAATTTTAAGTAAATCGAATTTAAAAAAATACTAGAAATTTTTAGAGGAACTGAATTATTGAGAAATAACGCAAAATTTTTTTAAAAATGCCTCAAAATCTTGAAAAAGTCGAAATTTCAAAAAAGAAATTTTGTGTTTTCGAATTTATTTTACTTTCTAATGCACAGACCAATAGGTTTCAACATTTTAGTCTAGGTTGCATTTTCTACTTGCATACGACATTGTTGGCGATGGCCATAGTTTCTCTATGGACCAATAGGTGGTAGTGCTAAGAGTCACACACTTGACGTCTGTGAATTCTTTAATACTTACTTGTCGGAACATTTGTTAGCATTCGAGTTGGATATACCAAACTGACGAGATCTAACAAGATCGAAACCGGTCTTTGGTTTCCAAACTTCGAATCTATAAATGTTCAAACCCATTGGTCTGTGCATTAGAATCCTTGTCTTCTGGGAAATTGTTCCTAGAGAGCAACCTCTTCGCTAGATGGCAGTGTTTCAACTGTTGGTAGTTCAGCTACCTATAATTCAGTATACACGCCTGGAGGGCTGCATGAATTTGTAGTCTAGGTTACATTCTACTTGCATTATACTACTTTCATCAAAATTCGACTTTCTCGAAATTTCGAATTTTCATCATTAAATTCGACGTTTCTTTTTTAATCTCGTCATTTCTTAAAATTTGATTTTGTTTGAAAATCTCGACTTTTTAAATTCGATTTTCTGTCAATTTCATCTTGTTTATCAAACTTCGCCTTTTTCTCCGAATTTGGTAGATCTTTTGATAAAAATCTATCAATTTTTAGAATAATATTTATCGGAAAATTTTGAAATATATTTTTTGAAAATTTTGGATGTTTGTTAAAAGACGAAAGGTTTAGAAAATTCAAATTTCAACTTCTTCTTCCTCTTTTGTTAAGACATAGTGATATGCAAGAAGAATGCAACCTAGACTACAAATTCATGCAGCCCTCCAGGCGTGTATAGTGAATCATAGGTAGCTGAACTACCAACAGTTGAAACACTGCCACCTAGCGAAGCGGTTGCTCTCTAGGAGAGTTCCCAGAAGACAAGGATTCTATAATGCACAGACCAATAGGTTTGAACATTTATTAGATTCGAAGTTTGGTTTTTTTTTGGTATTTGGTTTCCAAACTTCGAATCTAATAAATGTTCAAACCTATTGGTCTGTGCATTATAGAAGACATAGTGGTGTAACGAATATTCGCGTTCACATTCACGAATATTCGCATTCGCAAGAAATTATGGGAATATATTGCGAATGTATTCGGTCCTAAAACGGAAACTATTTATGAAGTAACAGTGCAATTGCTAATGCAGGGTTTTTTGATCTAGTGTCCATGGTTCTATGAGGGATCCCCATCATGAGTGTCCGTAGGTAGCGGACCTAACAACATTTATTAAAATAATAAATAACAATCCCGTACAATAAAAAGTAATTTTAAATATCCTTGTTTCCTTGTTTGTTTCCTTCTAGCTAGCTATAATGGGGCAGGATGAGAACCTTGGTTCACACAGCTAACCGGAAATTTGTATTATCAATTTCTGGAACCTTTTCCAGCCATTTCCATTTTTCCCGAAAATTAGTCTTCTTCTTCACTTCAGGTTTTAGGCATTATTGCCTGCTACGATACCCATCTTTTTCTTGGCCTACCAATACTTCTTCTGCATACTTCTTCTTCAATGCCTGGCATACAATGGGTGTATGTCATGTTGCTAACGAAAGCAGGCAAATGGCGGGTCTTCGGCTCCTAAAAACCGGACTATGCGGCTAAGGGAGACAACCCCAACAGAAAAACCTGGTCCTTACCAGACATTAAGGTTGAGCAGATAGCTAGTAACCAGCTCTCGTAAAAGTTACTTGCAGTACCTAAAATGGCATTGGAAATAGAATGCACTGAAAATCAGCCATTTTCTTAAATTTTGACATTTTCTCGAAATTTTGACCATTTTCTCAAAATTCGTCTTTTTTTCACCAAGTTCTCTTGTTCTTTTGAAATTTCGAATTTATTCTAAAATTCGACTTCTTTTATTAAAATTTGACTTTCCAGTAATTTCCAAATTTTTCTAAAAGTTGGTCCTTATCTTGAAATTTCGACATCTTCTCGAATTTCGAAGTTTTCTCGAAATTTCGACCATTTTCTCGGAATTCGTCTCACAAAAATTCTCTTTTTCTTTTGTATATTCGAATTCATTTTAAAATTATACTACTTTTATTAAAATTTGACTTTCTCGAAATTTCGACTTTTCATAATTCCACGTCCTTTTGTTAATTTTGTCATTTCTCAAAATTTGACTTTTTTTGAAAATCTCGAGTATTTTAAATTCGACGGTAAATTTCAACTTGTTTATCAAACTTCGCCTTTTTCTTCGAATTTGGTAGATATTTTGATAAAAAAGTATCAATTTTTAGAATAATAATTATCGGGAAATTTTGAAAAATATTTTTTGAAAATTTTGAAGTTTTGTTAAAAGACGAGAAGTTTAGAAAAATAAAATTCCAACTTCTTCTTCTTTCTCTTTTGCTAAGATATAGTCTTGTGTTTTCTGTTATAAAGCTTATTGTGATGCGGATGTCCAGCTTTCATGCCATCTCTCAGGTGGTCTGCCAGAAAGTCTTTTTGATGTAGGTTGCTCTTCTTTTGACCACTTTGAACATCTATCGTTCCCCATTCTATCAAAATGACTCTCCAGTATCTTCGTCTTGATCTTATAAATCTAATAACGTCTTGAATATCTAGTTCCTCTCATATTACAACACTCCTTGTTTCGCAAAATGTCTACATTTATCTCAATAGTGGATATTTTTTGACATTGCAATGGGACAGGCGAGAGAGGAGGAGCTTATCCTTCAGTCAGGCCTCAGACACTCGTTAAAAAATAAATATTTAGATAAAAAATTTCGACCTGTATCATAAAATTTCGACTTCTTTTTTTTTAAATATCTTCAAAATGGGCCACTTTTTCGAAAGTTTGACAAAACTTGACTCTTTCTGAGAAATTTCGAATTTCTACTAAATTTCGAGTTTTTTGTGAAACTTCGATCTTTTTCTCAAGATGTCGATTTTTCTCTCAAAATTTTAATTTTTTTCCAAATTCGTTTGGGTTTTCTAAACTTTCAATTATTAGCTCGAAAATGGCCTTTTTATCGAAATTTCGATATTTTTCAAGTTTTTCCAAAATTTTTTTTGGTGGAACAGACTGGTCCTTGGTTATCTTCAAAAATTGAAATACAGAACTTGTCCCCTGAAACCAAGAAAGATTAAAAAACACAACAAAGGTTACTCCAACGCGTTTCGACAGCCAAGCTGTCATCTATCTGCATCTCTCTGAGTATGACAGCTTGGATGTCGAAACGCATTAGAGCAATCTTTGTTGTATTTTTTAATCTTTCTTGGTTTCAGGGGACAAGTTCTGTGTTTCAATTTTTTCCAAAATGTTAGGTTTTTATTCTAAATTTGGTTTCCTGAGAAAACTGGGGTTTTCTACTATATTTCGGAAGAAAAATATTTCTTGAATTTTTTACAATTAGGTCAAAATTTAAATGAAAATAAAAATTATGAGAAAAATATTTTCAGAAACTCTTTTCCCAAAATTCAATGTATTCTGAAGATTTTAATTTACCGAAATTAAACATTTTTCCAAACTCTAAATATTTATTGGTTTTGAGAAACAAATTGATATTTCAGTTTCAAAATTAAGATATTATATGGTAAGGTTTCGGTAGAAAAAGTGAAAATTCCAACAACAAAAAAAAAGATTATTTTTAGAAATGTTTCGGATTTTTTTTTAGAAATTTCGATGCTTTCCTAATTTCAAATTACTAGTGGGGATCTATAATGTTTTTTTTTTAATTAAGACTTTAAAATAAAAGTGCTGAATGTCCACATTTAAATACAGAAAAAAATTAAGAAACAATTTAAAAGTTTCTTCGATTTGATATAAAAATGTTGCCTCCTGAAACCAACATAGGTTAAAAAATACAACAAAAGTTGTGCTAACGCGTTTCGATAGCCAAGATATCATCTTCAGAAAGACACTTCGATTTCTTGTTTCTTTTAATTTCGGGGAAAATGTCAAAATCCTGAAACTGATAAAAATCGAAACAAGTGCAAAGAAATTTCAATTTTTTTTATTATAGCTTTGGGGAGCAAAAGTTCTTCAAATTTTCGATTTTTTTATTCAAGATTTCGACCTTCTTAGAATTGTCATATTTTTTATTTAGATTTCCCAAGTTGGAACTTCTGTTATGGATCAAATATTTTTGAAAAGAAGTCATAGTCGCAGGATTGTAAAAATTATTTCTACAAATCTTAGAAAAAGTTGAGATTATCAAAAAATAATTCGAAAATTTAAAAAAATAATGGCAATCTTCTAAAAAAATCGAAGTTTTCAAAAAAATCGGGTTTTTTTCCAGAAAACTTGGGTTTTTTACAAAAAACTTGGGTTTTTTCCAAAAAACTTGGGTTTTTTCCAAAAAACTTCTAACTTAAGGTATAAAAAAGGTTAGACATAGAAAAAAAAGTCGAAATTTTTAAAAGGTAGACATTTTTAAAATAAGTTAAAATTTCGAGGAAAACAACAATTTTTGAGAAAGTTTAATTCTTAATATCCCTTTTTTTTTGGTGGAACAGACTGATCCTTGGTTATCTTCGAAAATTTAAATACAAATCTTGTTTCCTGAAACAAGAAAGATTAAAAAACACAACAAAGGTTGCTCTAACGCTCTCTGAAGATCAAAGCTAAGCTATCCAAACGCGTTAGAGTAACCTGTCTAGCGTATTTTAATCTTTCTTGGTTTCAAAAGACACGATTTGTATTTCAATTTTTAAGGATACCCAAAGACCACCAAAATTTACAATATGTACTTAAAATTTTGGGATGAACGTTAAAATGCTAGATTAAATATTGAACAAAAATTATATAATAAAAAAATATTATTTTTGAAATATAAAGTTGATTTGATGTCTAAGGTTAAAATTTTCGGACCAAAGTTGAAATTAAGGTCAAAAAACTTTTGAATTTTTACAATAGCGTTTCTCGAAATTTTTGGTTTAAAAATATTTGAAAATTATGTGAAAATGTGAAAAACTTCAAAATGTTATAAAAAAATGTTCCTCCACATTTCGATTTAAACATTTTAATTTCTAAATTGAAGCCCAAATTTCACCTTGTACACTTTTTTTTTAAATTCTTATTTGATTTTAAACTCGAAAATTCTTCTAAATTTCCTTTTGAAACTTTCTTAGATTTAAAAAATACTTATTTTTAAAATGTTAGCTTGAAAATCAAATTTTAGTTAAACCTAGAATTCGCTTTCTAAAATCCATTCAAAATTTAAAAATTTGTAATTCAGAAAGTCAGATTCTTCAAGATAAAAAGTAGAAATTTTTAGGAACAAGAAATTTTTCAAAAAGTCGAACTTTCGTATAAAAAATCAATATTAAAAAAAAGACCAAACTTTCACAAATAGTCACAAAAAGTTATAACTTCGAGAAAAAGTCGAAATTTTGATAAAAGGTCAAAATTTTCAAAGATAACGTTTTAAAAAAATTTCGAAATCACGTAATCATATTTCAAAAAATGTTTCAGAATATTATCAACTTTCATTACCAAAGAATTTAAATATTTTCAAACTGGGTCGCTGAAATGTTAATTAAAATTAATAAACCTTTTCAAAAAAATTGTGAAAAGTTCTGAGAAAAAAATGCGAAAACTTTAAGTGTCAAAGTTTTAAGAAAAATACCAATTTTTCAAAAAAATTAAGGTTAAATAACGTGAATTTTTCAAATAAAAGTTCAGTTTACTACCTAAAAGTCAAAACTTCAAAAAAAATTCAAAATTTTTGAAAAAGAGTCGAAATTTTGAGAAAAGGCTAACTTGGAGAAATTGTTGAACGTTTGAACAAACGTGGAAATTTCCAAAAAAAAGAGGTAGAGATTTTAAAAATCAATATTTTAACATAATCAAATTTATAGAAAAAAATAATTTTGCTGGAACGGAGTGGTCCTTGGTTGACTTCAAAAATTGAAATTCAAATCTTGTCCCCTGAAACCAAGAAAGATTAAAAAAGACAACAAAGGTTGCTGTAACACGTTTCGATAGCCAAGCTATTATCATCAGAGAGAAAAAAATAAATCAAAATTTTGAAAACAGTCGCAATTTTGAGAAAAGATCAAAATCTTGAATCAAAATTCTCAAGAAATTCGACAATAAATCAAAATCTTGAAGAAAGGCGAAATTATGAAAGTATTGAAATTTATAAAATAAGTTAGCATTTTTAAATTGCAACTCATTTATTTTTTAATTTCGACCTTTTCAAAGTCGAAATTAAAAAAAAATGCAGTTTCAAAATTTTCAAAACACACAGGGTGAGTCCGAAAGAATGGGCCAATGCTAAACTGGAAATACTAGTCACAAAAATATTACGATAGAGCTCAATATGCCTTATACCAATGTGGCTGGTTTACGAGCTACAGGGCGTTCAAAATATAATTTTTTTGCTGAAATTTCTCAATAACTGAAAGAGTTTTGATGTTATAAATCTAAAAATAAAAAGTTTTATGTTTTTTGGTATAAGAATTACGAATTTTAAGCTTATTTTAACCTTTCTCCTAGAGGGCGCTAGATTCGCCATATTATTTGTGTAAACTAATATATATTTGTTGTATATGTCGTGTTACGGTTAAAACAAATAAAGAATATTAAAGAACGAATAATTCTACAAAGGAATGGTACTCTTGTTTGAGTCGTCTAAAACTATCGGTTTTTAAGATATTTGCATTTAAAAGTTTTAATGTATTTTTTTAGAATTTTTTAAGGCGCAGATATAACACTTTTTCAAATTTGAAGAATTTAGTTTTTCAGAAAGAATTAAATTATCTTCAGGAGTAGCGGTAAATAATCCAAGAAGCCACAAATACATTTAAAAATATTATGGAAATTTTGATTTTGGCTTTTAAGAAAGTGAAATTTAAAATTTATTGAAGTAGGTGGCAGACACTTCCAACATTCGATTTAAATTTTGTTATTGTCTTTAATACCAACAATTTTAATTGTTATTTACTGCGGCTTTGAGTCCTTCGCCGTATCTTTGCATATTTTAAAAATCAAAAAATCAAAAAAATTACATTGAATCTTTTAAATGCAAATAACTCAAAAACCAATAGCTTTAGACGACCTAAACAAAAGTACCTTTTCTTTGCAGAATTGATTGTTCTTTTATAATATTGACCTGGTTTAAGCGTAACTCAACAGATAAAAAAAATATGTTTTAATTTACGTAAATAATAATGTGAAACTAGCGCTCTCTAGAAGCACAGTCAAAATAAACCTTAAATTCGTAATTCTTACACCGAAAAACATAAAATTATCGAATACTAAATTTATAGCATCGAAACTTTCTCAATTATTGAGAAATTTCAGAATAAAATTTAAACTTTGAACACCCTGCATCTCTTAAACCAGCGACAATAGTATAAGCCAGGGGTCGGTAAACTTTTAAACCGAAAGAGCCAGCCTCAATAAAAAATTGATTTCGTGAATTTCAAAGAGTCACACATTTTTATTTCTGATTTTTACATTTTATTTCAAAATTAAATAAATAAATCAGACAAAATATGGGACAGAGACTGACTCATATAGTCAAGCGTAATTACATTCAGCCCAAAAGACCTTTTACTGCTCAAAATTTCGACCTTTACTTCAAAATTCGCCGTTTTTTCGCAATTTCGACTTTAACTCTTCTCTATATTAGTCTTCTTTTTTAATATCTATTTTGTTCCTAAAATTGGACGTTTACCTCAAATCTTCCTTTCTTCTCAAAACTTGACAATTTGTAAAAAAGTTTACTTTTTTCTAATTCGACTTACTGGAAGATTTGATTTATTTCTCAAAAATTCATCTTTTGTCGATTTTTAAATAAAAAAAAAAGTTAAAATTTGAAGTAATTGGAGATGTTAAGTAAAATAGTTTTTTAAAAATTCAACCTTCTTTCAAAGTTTTTTTTTCAAATTTAGGTCTATTCTCAAATTTCACTTTTTTCCAAAATTACATTTTTTCAACTTTGCTCTAAATTACGCCTTTTTTCTATAACTTTCTACATTCTTTTTAAAATTCGTCCTTTTAGCAAATTTCGACATTTTCCCCAATCTTGACTTTTACTAAACATTTAAACTTTTATTTATTTTCTACAAATTTGGACTTGTTACGCAAAATTCGGTTTTTTCCTTTCGAAATTTTGACTTTTCAAATTCGATATTTTATTGCTTTTGCAAAAAACCTCTTTTTTTTAAATTAAGCTTTTTTTAGAAATTTCAACTTTTCTTCCAAACGAAATTTATCTATTTTCAAATCTCAAATTTTGATTATTTTTCTTAAAATTTGACTTTCTCTGGGAAATTTTGACCTTCCTTTAAAATTCAATACCTCTTCGAAACTGGAATTTTTATTGACATTCTCTTTTCTTTCGAAATTATTTTGGCAATTTTCTCATAAATGGAATTTATCAGAAAATTTGGTTTTTGTAAAGCTTCTTGTTCGCGAAATTTCAAATTTCTTCCCAAAATTTAAATCTCTCTGGAAAATTACAAATTTTTTGTTTAAATTTCGAGCTTTCCTTAAAATTTTGACTTTTTCCTTGAAATTTTTCCTAAAATTTGACTTTGTTCTTCTTTATTAAAACACTTCGACTTTTTAAGAGTTCGACAAATTTTTTTAAGCTTCCAGTTTATTTTTACAATCTCTCTTTTTGATATTTTATAGTTTTTGAAAAAAATAAATTTGTCTCAAAATTTCAGGTTTTCAATTTGTTCTGGGTTTCAATATATTTTCAAAATCCGCCGCCATTTTTTTCTAAAATTGTATCTCTTTTTGGGAACTTTTGATAAATTCATCTTTCGAAATTTTTTCCTTTTTCTCAATTTTTCCGAAATCTCGTCCTTTTTCTCAATTTTTTCGAAGTCACTTTTTTTCAATTTTTTTGAAGTCTCTTTTTCTCAATTTTTTCGAAATCTCTTCTTTTTTCTGAAAATTCCGCTTTTTCTTGAAACTTCAGCTTTTATTTCGAACTTTAATATTTGCTGTTTCTGTAAATTAAATTTTTTTTTCACAAAAGTAATTCATCTTTTTTTCACTAAATTTTAAGGCTGTAGAAAATTTAAAAATTAAAAAGTAAAATCATGAAAAATAAAGTTTTTTAGAAATTTCGACTTTCCAAATTGGTTTTTTCTAGAAATTTTAAAATTCGTGTGTTTTTTTAAAATGTTACTACAAATAAATCAAAAATTTCAAAAAACTACTTCTTGAAATCATAACTTTTTTGTCAAAATTTTTTGTGAACATTTCTAGAGAAGTATTTTTGGAAATTTCTACTTCTGTAGGTCACTTGTACTTGAGTACTCATTTTCTGCGTGTCTGTCCACTTCAGCTTTTATTTATTTATTTTTTAGGGGAATTTAAAGAGCCGCATGAGGCTCGCGAGCCTCGGTTTCCCGACCGCTGGTATAAGGCATATTGAGCTCAATCGTAATATTTTGGTGTGTAGTACCTCCAGTTAAGCGTTGGCCCATTCTTTCCGACTCACTCTGTGTAGTCAAAATGTTAAAAAAGTCGAAATGTTCAAGCAAATTAAAATTTTTCATAAAAACGAATCAAACAAATCAAAAAACTCATCATTTTCAGAAAGTCATTATTTTGGGAAAAAGACAAAATTTGGAAAAAATGTCAAATCAAAAAAAACAAACACTTCAAAAGAATCGATATTTTTAAAAGTCGAAAATTTCAGAAAAATTCAAATTTTTAAAAAGAATTGAATGTTTTAAAAAAATCAAATTTAAAAATAGTCAGATTTGCAAAAAGTTGAATTTGCGAGTCAACATTTCAAAAATAAGTCAAAATCTTCAAAAATAAGGTCAAACATTTATAAAAAGTTAAAATTTTCCAAAATCACGTTTTCAGGACAAATCATAATGTTCAAAAAAATTGAAATATTCAAATATTTTCAAAAAAGTTGAAATTACGAAAAAAGCAAACCAAACTTTTAAGAAAGACAAAAATTACAAAAAGAAAGTAAAAAGTTTTCAAAAATCTCAAAAGCAAGAATATTAAAGAAGTTGGAATTTTCAAAAAGATAAAATTTCGAATAAAATCGAATTTACAAAATTAAGGCAAACCAGAAAAAAGTCGAACGAAACAAGAGTCGAACGAGACGAGAGTCGAACGAGACGAGAGTCGAACGAACAAGAGTCGAACGAGACAAGAGTCGAACGAGAAAAGGTCGACAGTGTAAAAGTGAATATTATAAAATGTCGAAATTTTCGAAATAATTCGAAACTTTCAACAAAATCGAACTCTTTAAAAGAAGTGGGAATTTTCAAAT
The DNA here is from genome assembly GCA_028583605.1 of Dastarcus helophoroides. Taxonomy (NCBI): domain Eukaryota; kingdom Metazoa; phylum Arthropoda; class Insecta; order Coleoptera; family Bothrideridae; genus Dastarcus; species Dastarcus helophoroides. Next base: position 19,171,460 of record CM053336.1, on the reverse strand, counting down.
AGGTGACCCCAGAATCCTTTTTCTTCTCTCACGTAGACGAAGACGCGGGGTATCAGCCAGTAGTTGAATATTTCTATAATGAAAAAGTTTAGTCAATCAGCTACAATTGACGCAGGTTCAAGGTTAAGGCTACCACTTTGGTACTTTCGCGTTTAGATTGGACAATGAAGAGAAGAACCAATTACAAGTAAAACGGAAATGGACGAATTCTTTAGAAGTTATGTAAACATCTACTTAAATTGCATTTTAAGCGTCAATTTTTTTACGTTTAATACATTTGACAATTTTTCATGCAACATTTACTTATAATCATTGTTCAAATCTAAAGCGTTCTATCTGTTGTCACAATTTTGGTGTAAGGAGGGTGGAATGAAAGTGACTAAAACGCTATGGCGCCATTAACTGAATCACGATGCCCAATAGAGAGGGAATTAGATGCCTTCAGCCTGTAGAATGCGAGTTTTTCATGATAATTTCTCGACTTTTTTTCAGGGGTGAAAAATTGTACGTTACAATGGACAAAAGAAATAAGAAGAAAAGGAACAAATGTCTCTGTTGGGGTGTCTGTGTTTCAATCGTTCTAGCAGCTGTAATCATTGGAATATTAGCAGCAAGTAAGTAAATTGGGAAATCAAATGAATAACATCTTTGGGGGAAAGCAGAGGGTACCCAATAAAACTGATTCCATTAAACAACAGAAGAGTATTTTACCTGTCTGATGAAATTGCGATACATGTATGAAATTGGTGACGAAAAATGAATTAACGTGTAGTCGGTACTATCACAGTATTGTCTAGCAACTTATTCCCATTCGTTGTTTTGCATCATTCTAAAAAGTCCAAACAATAGCTCGTGCATTCATATAATTAGCGACAGGACTACAATTAGCGAAGATTAGATAATTTTGAAGTGATATGTCACATTTTGTAACAAAGAATGTTTTGCATTTTAGCTTTATTAGGAAAAATAAGCGTTACCCCGTTAAATAAATTAGCATTATAATAAATAAATATGCATTGTTAGTTAGTCTCTAATATAAAAGAAACATAAAATATTATTGAATACGTTATGGTAGATTTTCAGTCGTGACAAAGAGCAGTTCAATTTTTAAATGATTCTATTCTGCATGCGTTGAAACTAGCTATATACATACATGAAGAGCTATATTTTACAATTTCGATTTTTAAGTCAAATAAATTATTTTTGTTTGTTTATTTGCACCTATATCCTTACAGAGTTAAAAAAATGTTGCAAAACTTAGTAAATTGTAATAAAAATTAACCTTGCCATATTCTTAAGGTCAATTCCTGCTGATAACTGCAATATGCAACTTAATAATAATCAAATAGACATTTCATTGCTGTGCTAGTTCCTTTTATTTCTAAGAACCGATAGATGAATAATTTCATATTTCCTTTGCCTTTCAGTGCCTGGTTATCCTTGACAAATCGAAAATGTAACAATATATTCAGCAACGACACAAATGCGTCAATTAATACCACAAACAAGTTAGCGGATCTTACATCATATTTATTGTGTTAAAGAAGAACCGTCAGGGTTTTGCCTTGCCAATTTTTTATATCATACAACGTTGCTTAAATATTCTTTGAATATATTTCGTTGGATTAAATAACCTAGAACAAGAGGGAAGATGCAATAATTATTATTATACCAATGTTACCCGCAGTGCCCGAAGTGTATTTGAAAAAAAACCCCTTTGTGGCTATTTGGATAACCTCGACTGATTTTGGTTAACTTTCAATACGTCGTTAGCCTGTTGATGATTGAACTTAATCCCAGTCGTCCTGATCAAAATAAGTGTTATGAAAAAGGCGTTCTCAGCTTCCTTTAGTTATTCCAGCCCTTCAATATTATCCATGTTGAGCATGGGTCAAGTAATGCAATATATTTTGCTTTACAATCAAAGTAAAGTTCTTTTTAATTAGGGACACATAAATTCGTTTATTGGTTTCCATTCGATGGTACAAAAGAGTGTTTTTCAGCTGGAATCATTGGTTATCAAGAAGCCCATCCCGTTCAAGAGGTTAGTTCCAGACAGTTCTCGGATTCCCAGACTCCTGAAATTAAAACTTCAGGAGGACTTTTCGGAATATCGCCCAGTTCCAAAGATAATAAGTCGACAACAAACGATACTCTACCTATGTATACACCTGGACCACCCATTAGCACTGTATCAAGCATGTTGCCTACAACAGACACATCTTTCTTACAAGGTAAGAAGAGTAGATTACGAAAGTTGTCCAGCTGCACTCATGGTTTAAACCAGGATTCCCAACTATTATATCCAAACTTAAACAAATTCTTTCACTAACTCCTTTAAAACTAATTTCATTTCTTCATTTTATTTACTCTGTTCCATAGTTAAATTTTAGTTTCACTTACAGTTCCTAGAACCCTAGAATCGAAGTTGGTCATTGATATGGATTTTGTACCCGAGCTTAACGACAAGGAAAGCAGTATCTATAAAGAACTATCTCGATCGCTTGAAGATGAGCTTAAAAGCTTTCTCTTCACAAAAGATGTTTTAGATCATGGACCAGCAAATGTGGAAGTTAAAGTTGTAGAATTTAGGTACTATATTCCTTCGTACTATTTCATAAAAATTTAAACGTTTTTTTTTCTAGGCCTGGTAGCGTAGAAGTAATATATAGGGTAATATGGAATTTTAAAGAAGACATTCATAATACCAAAGATCCAATTGATGCTCAAAGTTTAAAAAAGAAACTGTCCCAAAAACTGCACCACGGCGAAGGGTACATTTCAAAGTACCGCATCATGGATACAGATATTGAAGTAAATCCAGTCATGGATATGTGTAAAATAAACAACAACGGATGTGAACACCAATGTTCATTCGATTATCAAAAGGCGAATTTTAAATGTTCGTGCCCACAAGGAAAAATCCTCAACAAAGACACAAAAACTTGTTCAGAAACAACAAATATTTTCGGCTTAGATGGAGAAGTTACAACGCGAAAGGCACATTCACCGAACTTCGTCCCAGAACCCGAACCAACTTCGGAACCTGCCACATATCCACTCACTAATTCATCACCCAAAACACAAACAGAAATTAGCCCGGAAGCTACACCCGAACCCCCGTCCAAACCAGAACCGAGCTCTACACCATTCTCTCACCACGAAGCGACATTCGAATCATCGACACAGTTAGATCTAAAATTTGAACCAGAGGCCAAATCGGAGCCAACTGCGGAACCAGAAGCAAAATCTGAACCTTCTCCTGAACCTCAACCTATAGTTGAACCCACTCCCGAACCCGAACCAAAATCTGAACCTTCTCCGGAGCCATCTCCAGAACCTGAGCCAAAGTCTGAACCATCTCCGGAACCCGAGCCATCTCCGGAACCCGAGACATCTCCGGAACCCGAGCCATCTCCGGAACCCGAGCCATCTCCAAAGTCTGAACCAAAACCTGAGACGACTTCAGAACCCGAACCAAAACTCGAGATGGCTGCAGAACCCGAACCAAAACTCGAGATGGCTGCAGAACTCGAACCAAAATCCGAGCCGGCTGCAGAACCCGAACCAAAATCTGAACCGACTTCGGAGCCCGAACCTGGGCCGGAACCGGAACCAAAATCCGAGCCGGCCACAGAATCCGAATCAAAATCTGAAACGGTTCCAGAATCAGAACCAAAACCTGAACCGGTTGTAGATCCTGAAGCGAAATCTGAACCGGTTCCCGAACCTGCGTCTACGGAGGCTCAGCCAAGATCTGAACCGTCGCCTGAACCAACAGCGGAACCTGAGCCGTCTTCCGAATCAATCGAACCAAAAGCTGAACCCTCTACCGAACTTGGGACGAAACCTGAAGTTGAAACAGAAAGAACATTTAAATCGCTTGTTGGCTCCGCGTTAAGATTCGAAAATTCTAGTGACCTTGAATCCAATTCGGTGCCTAACGCTGAGCCAATTCCACAAACTGAGTCACCGACGGAGCCATCGACTTACTCTGAAGCGAAATCAGAGGCCTCGGTTATAAAATCTGACAAAATCGCTGAATCGGATCCAACAACAGAACCCGCGATTGTTGGAGAACGTGTGCCCAAATTTAAACCTTCTGACGAAAATGAGGTGAAGACATTCACTGAACAAAAGTCTGAGAAAGCTTCTCAAATAAAACCTGAAACATCAACAGAGCCAGAAACGTCTCCAGATCCTGAAACCAGCGAAAGATCTAAAACGGTTATCGAACCGGAGTTGAAAATTGAGGCTTCGAAATCCAAAAATGAAGTATCAGCGAATCTTTTACTTTTACCAGAAAACAGCACTGAGCCTACCGCGGGACCTGAACCTACACCAGAGCCGGAACCCCAACTGGAAGTAACAACTATCGGGGATCACGGTTCCGAAGCTGTGAATTCAATTAGTTCAGTTACGTTCCAAGAAGAATTGGAAACATCTACGGAACCATTCAATTTGACTGAAAGAGCTGAAGTTGAAACTGAACAAGAAGTAACAACAATAACAGAAGGCTCAATGGTGCTGACTGAAAAAAGTTCGAAGTTATCGAGTTTAGGAGCGTCCACGTTACCTAATTTAATTACGCAACTCTCAAACGAAGTGAATTTAAATAACACAACCGAAGATTCGACAGAAAAGAAGTCGAAACTGTTTGTTGAAGAAGTAACGCAAGCTGGAGGTGCCTCAGAAGAAACTTCGTCTTTATTGCATTCCAATGAGACACAAGTAAATGAGACAAAAATGAAAGAAGAAATGACTACAATTGGATTAGAGACGGAAAGTGATGATGATACAACTCAATTGGACATCACAACTATATTAGGCGAATATGATACAGAGAAATTATTAGAAAATAAAACGTCAACTTTGAACAATAGCACAAATGATCAATTTGCTCGATTAGTAGTGCCTTCAAATGTAAAAATTGAGTCTTCAAATGTAAGCACTGAGTTACCTGATACTATGACTAGTATTGAAGAGTTGCCCAATATTCTAACATCCGAAGCCGATACATCTGAAATTATGAATAGATCAGCAGGTGGAGACATAAAAGAAACAGCATTAAATCAAACATCGACGGAATTACCCATCGCTACAGATGCTGAAAATAAATTGACGTCAACAACAGAATTTAAAGAATCGGCTAAGAGAGTGCAACAAAATTCGCTCCCAACTGATAGTGACAAAATTAAAACTTCTGATGGCGTATCACATGCAACAATAACTACATCGCAAATCGAGGAACTCGAAAATACGATAAATTCTGAAGAACATAAATCTAATGTTAAATCGGGTGAAGACAATTTAAATACGGCCGCAACCACGACACATCCGATGGATCAAAGCGACCTGACAATGGCTCACGTAGATGACAATATTGCAGTGCTAGTCAACCATCATCAGTATATAATAGCCCGAAAAAATAAATCTTTAGAATTACAAGAAGACGAACTGAAGGCCCAAAAGCACGGTGCACAACAAAATGTGATTTTTGCTGACTTAACAGAAAATCCTAATAATGTAGATATGAACCCATTCCTTCCTGAGTTAGAAAATGATACTTTTACCACTTCATTGCATTCAGATGAACATTATGTGGGGAGAGAGAATGATTCATTAGAAGATGTCATTGCAACTACGAAACCACCTAATTTGGAAAATGACGCTTTAAATAAAACGAATCCTTTAGATCCTCATCCCACAGATGCCATAGTGATCGGAACTACTACAGAAGGCTTACAAACTAAATCAGAGTTTAATAGAACGAATGTTGACACCCTGAATATGGAAAGCGAAAAGTCTACTATGGAAACTACTACAGCTTTTACATTTACAAATTCATCTAGTACTGTAGAACAAATTACGTCAAATTCTGCAAATACTACGTTACCATCTGATATTTTGAACAACGTCCACAGCAATACATACTTTGAAAAATTGGCGCAAGAAGCAGATAAACTTAAAAATGATTCTAACCCAGCACAACCCAAAATCGATATTCAGGATGAAAGAGCAAATTTAACATATTTTACATCCAGTGAGGAAGATTTGATAGCAATGGAAACTACCACTAAAAACAATAGTCCGACTGAAAAATCCTTTGAAAACGCCACAGTAATTCATGCTGAAATGATACAGACTGCAACAGAAGTTGTATATTTTGCTAATAACACCACTGACTTCAATTTAGAACAGAACACATCCGAAACTCCTGCTTACTCAGAAAATCCACCCGATATTTTATCCAGGCTCAATAGAACGCATTACGAAGTGAAAGAACCTATGATTGAATCCACAACAACTCAACGCTTATTTCTTCTTGCAAAATCAACCACTGAAGCCGCAGAACCTGAACTTAACGAAGCAGATCTAGCAGTTTTGCCACTTAACTCGGAAGAAAACGTAGAAAGAAAGTCCCCACTCACTGAAGATAATTTAAACCAAATAGACGATACCAAATATGATCCTGAAGAATACAGCGTTTTGGGTAAATTTCAAAATAAATTCGATAAAGAACCTACAACTACACCCTTTGCGGTAAAAGACCAGAACAAACTGCTCGAAACTGGAGTCAGACAGGAGAAATCCCTAGTTGCCCCCACCGTTGAAATTACAATTCACTCTAAAAATGTTGATTCCATCAATTCGGTTAAGCCAGATTCTATCAATTCGGTAACAGATTCCAGTTCGGTAGCAGATTCCAGTTCGGTAGCAGATTCCAGTTCGGTAGCAGATTCCAGTTCGGTAGCAGATTCCATTTCGGTAGCAGATTCCAATTTGGTACCAGATTCCAATTCGATTAAACCAGATTCTATGAAATCAGTAACAGATTCCATGAAATCAGTAGCAGATTCGATGAATTCAGTAACAGATTCCAGTCATTCGCTTCAACCGGATTCCATCGATTCGGTTAAACCGGTGGTGGAAGGTTTCGAACTTACTGGGTTTCCTAGGTGTAGATCCGACGAATTTCAGTGTAGTAATGGAACTTCTATAAAATACTCTAGTATGTGCATACCACTAGGTGCACGGTGTGATTCAGTTGATGACTGCAGCGACAAATCCGATGAAGCATATTGTAAAGAAGTGGGATGCCTTCACAATTTCCAGGTAATGGAGCTAATCGATCGCGCTGTTGCATCAAATTCACTTTCTTTTTTCAGTGCACGTCTGGTCAATGCTTAAATATCTCTTTGGCGTGCGATGGACATTCAAACTGTGACGATGGATCGGACGAGAAAAATTGCGGTAATTAACAAATAGAAATTGTAATTAGAAATATTTCAGTCTTTGTTTTGGGCTTTAGGCTGTTCCCAAGATGAGTTTAAGTGTACATCTGGACAATGCATCAGTAGACTAAACAGATGCAATGGAATGTTTGATTGCTTGGACAAATCAGACGAGCTAAACTGCTTTAAATTAGAAAACTACGCATCTGGTGACCAAAATGAGACTTCTTTAATAGTAAAGGTAATTTTTTATAATGATGCATAAAGCAGGATTTCTTGATTTGCCCATTAACCTTTTATATTGTCTTGCTTCTTAGCTTCTTGTCTTGCCTCTGCTAAACAAGACAAGAAATTGTTTTACTTTTTGTCTTGCCAATTTCTCGCTAACTTAATTCTTGCCTTGCTAGCAAGAGTCTTGCCATTTCTTGTTCTTGCTGGCTTGTTTGCATTGCGCCTAAGCAACAACAACACAGGTTCCCAATTCATACGACACAATCAATTTTAAAAAGTACGTCATCCATAAATAATCTGCAGACAAAGTAAACCGATAAATTTGAGGAGTGGGCCCCAGGAAACCGTTATCAAGACGTTACTTCCTACCGGGAATAAAATTTTCAATGATAAAAAAAAGTTGGATTGCGTAACTCCAATTTTAGGTAAACGGAATAAAATAGAAAAATTCTCCTTTTCACAAATTGAAAAAAATAATTGCATCAACTGACAATTAAAAAAAAGTTACCAAGTTTACAGAGAGAATTATTTTGTTGCAAAAACTGATGCGGCCTCTTTGGTTGCTTCAAATTATACTACTGAAGATGAGTTGAGATGTTGGACAGATATTAAATCAATCAAAGCAAGAAGCATCTTTTTCAAATATAACTGGAACATGAATTTGATGGTTATTTTGATACCAGCGAGGGAAAGAGATCACGAGTATTCTTGACTGAAACTCAAAAATTCGTATCCTGATTATCAAAATTGGTGTAGACTTGGTTCAAATGCAGGAAATAGTTCCATCAGGAACACTATTTTATGGAGCATCGCCCATTATAAAAAAATATTGAAAAAAGCAAGAAGTCTAGCTTCTTGCTAACTCTTGCTAAAAGTATTTCTTGTCTTGTCTTGTTCTTGTTCACCAATTTCTTGTCCTGTTCTTGAAGCAAGAACAAAACAAGAAAAAGAAAAAGCAAAACAGGAACTAAAATTTGTGAAACTTTAACAAAAAATGCTATCTTTGTACAGCTTAGATGTTAGTAAAGAACAGTTGCGAGTTCTTTGCATGGGTATAGGCAGGATTTCGTTCAGGGAGGGGCAAGAATCAGTGTGAGAAATTAATGAATAAAAAAAGAGAAAACCGGAAAATGCCGACTAAGTATATGTATATTTTCACTTAACTATATGAACTAAAGGATGAAATTTTTCAGATTAAATTTGAAAGTTGGAAATATTGACGAACTTTGGGAAAACAGTCAGAAGATTGAATTTAAAATAAAAACCGCTTTCGCAAAACTTTAAAAAGTGTCAAAATTTCGAAGAAAAAAAATTGTAATCTTAAAAAATCGAGTTTTGTGAAAAAAGTGACAAAAATAAGTCGAATTTGGATAAAAAAAATTCAGTCCTTAAAATTTCTCTCAGAATTTTTAGTTTATTTCAATTTTGTCCTTATCTTTTCTCAGAATATTAAAATGTCAATCCAATCTTGGAAAAGTAAAGAATTTTGAAAAAAAATCGAAATTTTGAGAAAATATTCCATCGTAAGTAGAAATAGCATTTTGTCAAAATTTCGAGATTAAGACAAGTTTTGAGAAACAATAAATTTTCGGAAAATCAAATTTAAAGATAAAGTAATTTTCAGAATAACCTGAATATTAAAAAAATGAATTTCGAAACAAACAACGACTTTTAAAAAGTATCGTCGAAATGTCGCAAAAAAGATGGAAATTTCTTAAAGAAGAGTCAACATTTCCAAAAGGAAGTTTAATTTTGAGGGCGAAAGTAGAATTTTTAAGAATAATTTCGAGCGGCGAATTTCGATAAACAAAAATTTTGGAAAAAACTTGGATTGTTTAAAAAATTGTTTTTAAAATAAAAACCTAACCTTTTGAAAAATCTCAAAAAACGTTAAAAATTCGAAAAATATATATTTTTAAAGGTCGAATTTTGTGAGTAAAAAAATCAATTTTCTGAAAAGGTTAGTGGAAATTCTTCAGAAACATAAAATATCGAATTTTGAAGTACAAGTCAAAATTTCGAGAATAACACACATTTTGAAAAACATGAAATTTTCGAAAATTAAAATTAAAAAAATAAAAATTCAGAAAAAACCGAATATAAAAATATGGATCTTGAAAAAAATAATGGTTTTTGAAAAATACCTCCAAAAAGTTAAAAAAAAGGTCGAAATTACCATAAGAAATTTTAAAGTTTCTAATAAAGCTCACTTTTGAGAGAAAGAGTAGAATTTTTAAGTATAAAGTCAAAATTTTGAAAGCAACGAATTTCGAGAAAAAAACCAATTTCGGGAAATCGATTTATTTAGAAAACCAAATTTGAAATAAAAAACCTACTTTTTGAAAAACGCGAAAAATGTTGAAAATTCTGAAAATGCCGAAATATTTCCAAAAGTCGAATATTGGGAAAGAATTTGGAATTTGCAAAAACATTTTTCTCAAAAGTTTTGCTTCTTCATTCTAATTTTGAAATACTACTTAAATTTTAATAATGATTTTTAATGTACAAGGTATCTTTTTCTTGAAATCACCGAAAATATTTTTCTTGCCATTATTAATATTTGATAACATGCCAATCTAACTTTGAGACAACAGACGAATTTCAGAAAACCAAAATTTCAAGGAAGAGTCAATTTTAAGGAAAAAGTCGACATTTCCAGAAACTAAAACATCGAATTTTGAAATTAATGTCGAGATTTGGAAAATAAGACGAAAAATGAAGTTGAAATTTCTGGAGTCAAATTTAAAAATTTCGAAATTAAAAAAAAGACAAATATTAAGAAAAATGACAGAATTTTGACAAGAAAAAATGATTTTTGAAAGAAGAGTCAAACAAATAGAATTTCTTTTAATTTAAGAAAATTAAATATCGAATTTTGAGACTAAAATAAAAATATTCGAAAAAAGGCAAACTTAAAGAAACCACTTTAAATTTCTGAAAAATTAAATTCTAAAAAATCAAAATTTTCCGATGTTGATAAAAATAAATTTCGAAACAAAAAATGAAATCCCGGAAAAACAGTCGAAATTTCTAGAACTACCAAATGAAACGAAAGATCGAAATTTTCCGGAAAAAGTCAAATTTTAAGAAAAATATATAATTTTGGGAATAGCTCGTTTGTGAGAAAACAACGAATCTTGAAAAAACTCAACATTTAAAAAAAAAGACGAATTTAGAGGAATTATATTCAGATTTCTGGGAACATACAGGACTGGATTTCAGGATAAATTTTAAATTTTCGAAAAAAGACGAATGAATTTGGAGAAAACTACCGAAATTTTTATTTTTTAAATCCGTTTTTTTCTAAAAATTTTGTATATTTTTCTTCTTGAAAAACAAAAATGAATTTAAAAAATAAAAATTCCAGATTTTGATTAAAGAATCGAAATTTTAGGAAAATGGTCGAAATTTAATAAACACTTGAAATTCTTCAAAGCGTTAAATTTTATCGAAATTTTGGAAAAAGAAACAATTTTGAGAAAAATGAAATTTTTCCTATTTTTTCTTGACTGCTTGATCCAGAGGCAGACATGCGTCCCGATCTGCCACAGCCAGAAAATGTCCAATATTGAGATAAACGTCCAAATTTTTGGAAATAAGTGGTACTTTTCAGAAAATTGAATTCCAATTATAAACTATTCTAGGAAAACTTTTCTCGGAATTTTTGACTTCTTGCAAAATTTTCAAAAAAATTATTATCAAAATTACCACATAAATATTGTAACGCAATGTAAATAGATGGAATAAAATTTAGAATAGAATTGTGTAATTTAGTAAATAAAAAAAAGTTTCTAGAACTATCTGACAAGGGGAAAGCGGCTGCGATAATGAAACAAATGGCAGATAAGCCTTCCAGAAATTTCGGGAACGATAAGCCTTATCTGGCGAAAAGTTCTAGAATCCGGGGGCCAAAACTATAAAAGGCGGTCAGCTTTCCCTCGAGTCAGTCAGTTAGAGTCAGTGTAATTAGTGAGTTAGTAGAAGTCAATAATAAGTGAGTTAATTGTCAATTGTGGTGATCCAAGTTTAGTTCAGTAATAAAGTGGGTCTTATTCAATAAGTGTAATCAATTCGAACCGATAAGCCCGCAATAATATTTTTATTTTTTTATCAAAAGATCAATAACAAAAAAGGTATACCTTTATAAACAAGCCGAAATTTACAAAAAAACCAAAATTAAAAGAAAATTCCAAATATTCGGAAAATAAAACGATGAATTTTGAGGTAAAAATTCGAAATTTCAAGAAAGTCGGATTTTGATGGAAGAAATCGAATTTTAGGAATAAATTTGTTTCAAAAGAAATTTGTGAAAAAAGACGAATTTTGCAAAATAAGTCGAAATTTCGAGAAAATGTCAATATCTCAAAGAAGAAAAGAATTTTAGAAAAAGTCTTCTCAGTTGAAAATAAGTTTTCTTTTAGCTGCATGAGCCAGAGAGGGGCAAGTGCCCTACCCTGTCCTATTCTGGCTGCGCCTATGGTTCTTTGTGTACTTCTCTGGCAAAATCACTATACCCAAACACCCTTTCTAACAATTTTAAACTTCCAAGTAAAAAGTCGTTTTTATCAAAAATTTTGATTGTTAACTTGAAATTTTTGGCTTAACTTCCAATTTAAGCTCGTAATTAGAGAAAATAATTCGAAATTTGAGGTCTTGAGTGTAAATTTTGACCAAAAGAAGTCACAATTTCTAGAGCAAGTCCAAATTTCTGTCCGGGTCATGTCTTCCCGCTAATGATGCACAAAGCAAGATTTCTCCTCTTGTTAGCAATTTTCTTGTCTTGTCTTGCTGAGCAAGATAAGAAGTTGTTTTATTTCTTGTCTTGCCAATTTCTTGCTGGTTTGTTGATTCTAGTCTTACTAGTAAGAGTCTTGCTTTTTCTTGTTCTTGCTAACTTGCTTGTTTTGCGCATAGCAACAACGAAACAGATTGAGAATTAATTGCAACACGATCAGTTTAAAAAGTAGATCATGTATAAGAGATGTAAAGACAAAAGAAAACTATAAATTGGAAATGTAAACTCTCGAAACGAAAACCGACCCAAAATTTATTTTAAAAAATCGAAATTTTCAGATGAAGATCGAAATTTTGGGAAAAAATGAGATAAAGAAATAATCCTTTTTAACTTTGAGGTTTAAACTTAGACTGAGAATTTCGAGAAAAAAAGTTGATATTTAAACATTCCAAATTTAAAACATTATTTTAGTAATAATTTTATGCTTTTTTTCCTTATTTCCTCTTATTCATTCGCGGAATCTAAATTTCAAATTTGACTTAATAATTAAAATTTCGATTTTGCAACCAGGAAAACTTAACATTTTTTTAATAAAAATTCGAAAAATTACAAATTGCTATAAAACCCCAACGTTTAAACATTTTATTTGGACGTTTTAATCTTTTTCTGATTACTAATTTCTCTAAATTTAACATTTTTTGGTTAAAATTTTAACTTCAAAGTCGAATTTTCCGATTTTGTTTGTAAAATTGCGATAATTTGTAGTATAATTTCGAAATCTCCAGAAAAAATTGGAGAAATTTCTGGAAAAAATAAAAATTTCCTAAAAATTCGAAATACTTTAAAAAAATACCAAAATGCAAAATCAGACATTTTACTTTGAAACTGAAAGTTTCAGTATTTTGAGAAAAATTCCAGTGTTTTCAAGAATGTTTAACTTTTTCTCAAATTCTGACTTTTTGATTTTAAATTAGTGTAATGTTTTTACTTCAGAGTCGACTTTTTTGACTTTAAATTTATACTTTCGAATTTGATTCCGAAAATTCTTGAAAAAAACGTTTTCGTCCAAATTGGAACTCTTGCAAATAATATTCCAAGTTTTAATAATAAATTGAAATTGAACTAAGTTTAGTGGGGAAAAATTTTACGATTAAAGCCATAATATTTAGAAAAAATTAGGTCAAAATCAAAATATTGTGGTAAAAATGCTAATCTCTAGAAAACAATCGAAATATCGAAATGAAAGTTGAAATGTAGAGAATAAAATTAAGAAGCTGAAACGTTCAAAATTTCTGAGATAAAAATTTAGAAAAAAATGTAATGTTCTCTTAAATTTTGTATACTTAACAACATTGAACTCTTTCTTTTTATTTTGTTGTTTCTTTGAAATTTCACTTTTTTTGTAGAGCGGACTGATCCCTTGTTATTTTTAAAAATTGATTCACTAATCTTGTCCCCTGAAACCAAGAAAGATTAAAAAAAACAGCTGTTTTTGTGTTTTTAATCATTCTTGGTTTCAGGGGACAAGATTTGTGTATCAATTTTTGGAATTTCAGTTTTTCTAAATTTTAATTTGAGAAGGTCCCACAATTCATCACTTGTAAAGAAATTGTGTATTAAAAAAGGATTAAAAACACTGCTCTAGAGCTTATTTTAAGAAAATATTGGAAAAAGCAAAAAATGTTGTCCCTTGGTAATTTTTTGATAAGAAATCTTGCTCTTGCTAAAAGAATGTCTTGTCTTGTTCTTGCTCACAAATTTCTTGTCTTATTCTTGTAGCAAAAATAAGACAAGAAATTTGTGAGCAAGAACAAGACAAGACGTTCTTTTAGCAAGAGCAAGATTCTATCTTATTCTTGCAGCAAAAATAAGACAAGAACAAGAAAAAGCAAGACAAAACCTAGAAAAAGCAAGACAAGAAAAAGAAATTCATTAAACACTAGCTACACCTCTGTGCTTACACTCAAAATGTCTCGCTTTCTAAAATTTTAAATTAAAAGTTTCCAAATTTCATGATTTAACCCAGCATTTTGGGAAAATTAATGTTTAAAGAAAATCTCGAACTGCAATTAAAAAATTTTTCCAAATTTTCATTTAAATGACAACGTTTTGAATTTGAAGTTAAATATTTGGTTTTTTTTTGAGATTTCCCTCGAAACTTTAAATTTTTTCTGTAGGTTCAAGTCAATAATGAAGCCTTCCCCATTTGTTCGAGTAACTGGAGCTCTTCTGATTCTGACAGCGTTTGCCAAAACTTAGGGTTTATGAACGCCCTCAGCACGCATTTCTCATCAAAACCGGAAAACATCACCTCGTTTTATATATTGGAAACATTACAAAATAACAACTCTACAATTCTGGAACGTTTACGATACCAAAATGAAACAACTTGTGAAAAACTAGTCTCGTTAAAGTGTAAACAATTCGGTAAGTAGCGCTCTGCCGCGTCGAGGTAAATTTAAAAGTTTTCTTCAGTTTATAGCGATGGACTTTTCCCCAACGTTTCAACAATTGAGGGCGAAAAATCTATTCCTCATCAATGGCCTGGTTCTATGCTGTTAGAAAGTAAAACAAATCGATGGACTTGTGCAGCCACACAAATTTCCCCCAAATGGGTCCTAGCTAGTCACTACTGTTTATTAAATTCCAGTGAAATTTCACCTCAAGACTGGAAATTGCTATTAGGAAACGGGAGCGCAAGGGAAAATACCGTTAAACGAGTTGTTCCCTATTATAATGTAAGTTTAATATCAGAGGCATACATGCAATTGTTTTAATTTTATTTATTTACTTTTTTATTACAAATATATTTTAGATATCTTATGATGTTGCTTTGGTTGAACTTGAGTCAGCTATTGATGTTACAAATGAGACTACAAACAGCTGTTTACCAGAGAAGGATTCGTTAGGCAAGGTCTGCATTAGCGTAATCTGGCGACGAAATAATTTTGAAGGTAAGCATAATTTACACCAGGGATCGGTAACCAAAATGTAACACGTTTGGGTCAGGTACATTTTCGTGGATCCTATATGCAGAAACTATTAGACGTACCCGTATAAAATCCATAGTAATGGAAATAAAATGTTGTTCTTAGTATCTGTTTTAATTTTTTTATTCTCAAAATGTTTGTTTCATGTTCATGTTTTATAATGAGTGGCGGCTCATAGCTGGGGTTGCTGCCCCAGAACATATTGTTACGGGCTTATCGGTTCGAATTGATTACCACGTGTGAATTACGCCACTTTATTACCAAACTTAACTTGGATCACCACAATTGAACAATTAACTCGCTTATTATTAACTTCTACTAACTCACTAATTACACTGACTCTAACTGACTGACTTGAGGGAAAGCTGACCGCCTTTTATAGTTTTGGCTCCCGGCTTCTAGACCTTTCGGCAGATAAAGCTTATCGTTTGCCGAAATTTCTGGAACGCTTATCTGCCGTTTGTTTCGTTATCGCGGCCGCTTTCCCCTTTCAGATCCTTCTAGAAACTTTTTTTATTTACTAAATTCTACAATTCCATTCTAAATTCTATTTCATCTATTAACATTGCGTTACAATATTCAGCGGGGCTTCCCACAGTAAAGTTAAAATTTTTAAAACAGTCGAAATGATTCATCCCATTAAATGTTATGCTTAATACAAGTAGAAATTGGGGATGCTGTAGTTCCATAATGCCTATAGGCTGGCAGCCCTTGTTTATAATTTATTTTTATATGTATATTATACGTTATTTTCGTAACCAAAGTGGTCATTGAAATTATCAAATAGATCACTGGGTGACCCACGAGTCGCAGATTGTCAACTCTTGTTTTACACTATATTCTTATACTTTATAGATTTTTTGTTTATAGTCATGGAGCCCTACATTTATGGGCTGTCTCAGCCCCCGATTAGCGCAGAAGAATGTAATAAGAGATATTTCAATGGTACTTTGGAGAGAAACACTTTGTGCGTCAACATATCCAATATACAGGATAAATGCAAGGTAAGTATCCTGATGGCAAAACAAAAAAAAATATTTAATTTCAATTTGGAATATACCAAAATTCTGAAAACTTTCATAAAACTATTGTTTTTTCAGCAGCACTCGCCTCTTGGCTATGATTTATGTGATTTATCAACGCATTATATTTGTAGATGTTGGATTATGTATGGGTCGTTTCGGGTTTCCTTTGGTCCACCCCGCACCTCGACCTAAGGAGATCTTTTGTGCATACCCTAATCTATGCAGTTCTCAGGTTTCACACTCTTGTTAAAGTTTATTATGGAGCTGGGATTGAATTTTTCCATATCTGAGGTGACTAAGGACGCCCATCCGAGTTGAATGTGCTCTTTGCGAGCAAGCGCATCGCACTTGCACAGCACATGTTCTGCAGTGTCCGCAGCTTCTGCGCAAAAGCAACATAGGTCTGTTTCAGCTTGACCAATTTTCTTGAGGTGATACTTCATAGAGCAATCCTCTGTTAGTATCCTCAATTCGGTTTTGCTGAGTTCTAAATAGATCTTTGTCTTTTCAAGAGTTCCAGATATAAATCTTTTTGCCTGTCGTAGTCTTGTGAGAAATTCTTGACTCTGTTTCCCATTTTTTGACCTCATTGTTGATTTGACTTTTAGAAAAACCAAAAGCCGGTTCAGGTCCAAGAAATGACGATACAGATCTTGCTCTAGAGAGTTGGTCCGCAGCTTCAGTTCCTTGTTTTCCTTTGTGCCCCGGCACCCACTTAAGATAGATCCTGTTGTGTTTAGTCAGTTGCTTTAGAGTTTGACAGTTTGGATTTGACAATACAACTCCTGAGAGTATTTATTGCCGCTGCTGTCAAAGTGAATGTCTTTGTTCCTTTCAAGTTTCCTCGAAGACACTCGTAGACGCAGAGTTCTATTGCATGTATTTCAGTTTGAAAGACAGTTGGGTCTTTTCCTAAGGCTTTAGAGAACCTATAGTTATGGCCATAGATCCCCACTGCAGTCCCGTGTGCTGCCTTTGATCCATTTGTAAACCAGATGGATAATTTGTTTTTTTCTTCAGGTACTGATGCCATCAGTGTGGCTATTTAAGTCTACTTCAAAGGAATGATCAAATTCATACCTGAGTTGCATATAATCAACCGATTTTGCTAAAATCACAGGGCTACATTCCTTGAAGGTGCCCATGTGACCAGCGAAGTCTCCTTCTTTAAATTGTTTTGAAGCTCTTTTGATCGCCTTCCTCTTCACTAAAACAATGGAGAAGAGTTAGAACTAGTGTTACCTCCATTGCTGCTATTGGGCAGGTGTTCATGAAGCCTGTTATGCCCAGACCTGCCTATCTTGGAACTATGTTCAGTTGGTTTTGTGCTGTCTTTTTCGTTGCTTTGGGCCATCATACTAAAGAAGTGTATGTCATCAGGGGTGTAATTGTCATCCTATATGACCAGTAGATCATTTTCTGTTTCAGACCCCATTTAAATAGTTTTCGGCACGTCCAGAACACTGTAGTGGCTCGCTTGATTATTCGAGTCAAATGAGGGTTCCAGGTGATTTGTATCTTAGAATTTCATGTTTCTACTTGCTACTTTATGCATTTATTGCTATTTATATTATGTAAATAATCATTTAAAAAATTATGGAAACGGATATGAGCGAATCACCGAAAATTTGAGATTTCTGAAGTGGCAAAATCCTCGCGATTGAATTTAATCTGTCTCTTCTAAGAGTGAATGCGAGCACTAACTTCTCTTAGGACGATCATGTGCGCGCCATTGCCAAATCTGCCTCTCAGAAGCTAGACTTTCTTTTTAGAGCTAAAAAGTACTTCACAGCTCATCGACTATATAAAGCTCAAATTAGACCAAAACTAGAATACTGTTCTCATGTTTGGAGTTCAGACACAAAGCACTTTTAACCTCTTTTAAGCTATTGGGCGATTCACCTAATTGATGACGAGAGTTTGACCAATTCTCTCGAAACACTAGAGCAGAGGCGGATGGTTGGTGATTTCTCTCTTTTCTAAACGTACTTTCATGGGAGATGCTCACAGGAACTAATAGAATTGATCCCCCAAGGAGAAGATTTTTGAGGCATACAAGACAGTGGGAGACAGCAAATTCCTGTGCGACCCAGCTTGATGTAGTGTGAAATTTTCTTTAAAAATTACAACCTATTCTTGTTTAAGAAGGCGCTTCTTCGCCAACTAACATTGTTTCCGATCCTATTTGGGGTGCTTTGAAGGCATAATGGGGTTATCTTTGGCGAATGGATTGAAGATAAAAAAAAACACTAAATCGCGTCAGAATTTTGCTAGCCAGTCAAAGACGAGTGGCGTGATTTATATGTTTAATATAAAAAATCTGTCACAGTTGCATGCGATTGCCAGTGGTTATTAAGCAACTTTGGATAAAAGTTGTTAAGTTAGGTTGTTAGTAAGGAGGATTTTAACGAAAATGGTTTGAAAGTCAAAACGTGTTGACTGGTCACCAGGAAAAAGGGCCACAGCAATTACCCTTCGTGAAGAAGGTTATACATACCAAGAGGTAGCAAGCAGATTGGGTGATTGCGCCAAAAAATCAGGTGTAATAAAAGTTTGTAAAAGTTTTCATAACACTGAAACGACAAAATCAACAAAAAGCATTGGAAGAAAGTCGATAGTTACTCAGTACAATGAGCGCAGAATATGCCACTTGTCAGTGGAAGATCGTTACAAATCATCAAAAGAGATTAATGCTATTGTCATACCATCTGGATTACAAATATTGGAGCTCACTAAGAAGAAAACTATGGGAAAATGAATTGCGAACGAGAAATCCTAGAAACAGGCGCGGATCCGGGGAAGGAGCACTTTTATGCCCTCCCAACCCCCCTTTTACATGCTTGAGTAGCGCCACAGGCAAAAATTTCAAGAAATTTGAAGGTCATGTGAGATTTTCAATTCAAATTGAATAATATAAAAAAATTAATTTGTACAGGAAACCAAGACCAAAATTCAACCACCATTTTGCATAAATAAACATTTTATTTGCGACTAAGAATATATAAGATTCTAGTAGAAACGGAAAACAAAATATATTTTTTATTTCAAACTGAAAATTGTCAAGTATGTACCATATAACACAAATAAAACTACAAAATTACGCAACTAAAAGGTTAACATAAGAGAACAAAAA
Source organism: Dastarcus helophoroides (assembly GCA_028583605.1). Taxonomy (NCBI): domain Eukaryota; kingdom Metazoa; phylum Arthropoda; class Insecta; order Coleoptera; family Bothrideridae; genus Dastarcus; species Dastarcus helophoroides. The sequence goes on along the minus strand of CM053336.1, from coordinate 19,152,111 downwards.
CCATAAAATTCAATATTGTTTTTCGTTAAATTGTTTGTTTATAATCGAAATCTTACCAAAAAAGTAAAACCTGAAACTGTGTATTTGAATTATTTGGGATTAGGAAATTATGAAATAAATAATAATAAAGTAAATTTAAAAAATGGTCATAATTTCGAAAAATAAACTCTTAATTTGTAGCAGAAAAAGAATAAAGAATTGGAAATGTCGAGATCTATCTTAAAATTTCGAATTTAAAATCGAAATAGTGCAAAAGTAATAAAAACTTGGCTGTGCCCATTTTGAGAAAATGATATAGTTTAAAAAATCTATTATTCACGAAAAAAATTTTTCTTTAAATTTAAAAAAAAAATCATAACATACCCATTCATTTCTGTATTTTTGTAAATCTCCTCTTCTCTTTCATTTCCTTATAAAATTTTGCTAGACAGATATTTTTTTTTATCTTAGACATTGTGAAAAAACAAATAAAACCAATAATACACGCACAAAACTAAACGTAAATATTCTTTTTTTATTTTAAAACTATGTCACTGTATAGAGCATATGAATAGGGAAGGAAAACTAAAAGACTGACTAAAAAAATCAATGTGCAATTTGAGATAAAATTTTGCTTTGTTTTGGTTTTGGCTAAATTCTGGAAACTCTTGTAAGCGATAATTACCAAGCCTAGTATCACCACAAAATAAGTTATTTATTTTGTGGCGTCACAGCATCAGATTACATTCCTTAATAAGAAAATCACTGGTTATAAAGCACAAAGCGCATAAAATCAAGACGATTATTTATAAGAAGAATTTCTGCGAGGCGATAATCCATGTATTAACAGCCTCAGTTCTGTTATGGAGTTTAAAGCAGACCTCAAAAAATGTATGTAACGAAACCCAGAGAGTGAAAAATTAGTCATTTTAAATTACGTTTTATCAATACTCGAATATCATTATGAATGGCAATGTTTAGGCTTTTTAAATTTCAATTATTAGAACCCTGTATATGTCGTACAGTTTGCATTTGCACATACATACAAAGGCAGCGGGCTTAAATTAATTATATCAAATTAATTATAAATCGATTTAAGTATTACATTTTTTAATACCCCAAGAAGGTTTGCGGCGCCAAAAACCCCCGTGGAATAAAAAAAAGTAATAATAAAAAATAAAAGTGTAAACTTGTAACTTTGAGAATAGTATCAAAATTTCTTGCAAATTCATAAAATTCATTTAGAAATGGGTTGAAGCATGAAATATTGACATTAAAATTTTAAAAAGAAAAAAGAAAAACAAAAACACAAATTTCTTAAAAAATTGACTTTTCGTGTTTGAAATTAACATTTTAAGGAAAACGTTGAAATTGGAATTAAAAAAACTAAAAGAAAGTTAATTTCTTAACTGTCGTTAATAGTGTTGTACAAGAGACCAGATGAAATAAAAATTTTTCTGGAGGTATGGGTGCTCTTTTGGGGAACGTATTCAAACCAAAGTGTTTCAGGTAATCATTACTTTGGGAAAACATATCTTTTAATTTATTCAGTTACCTGTTTCGTTTCCTCTATTTTGATGATTTAGTTTGCCTTACAATCCGGGCTCTAACCTGTAGTAATTGATGTAATCGTTTAGATATCGATAAACATTTAATGATAAATGTACTTTTTAAGAAGCAGTTTATAAATGTCCTGCTGAAAACTTCCTAAAAGATACACCATTATAAAAATGTAAGCCTACAAAGCTTAACTGAGTTATACAAATAAATTAAATAATAAGTAGATATTTTTTATCACTTCATGAAGATCTAAATTTCGTGCAGAACAATCCTGCTGCAGAAAATAATTTTTCTTGAATTTGCTGAAGTCAACGATTTGAGTAGTAAACATTTAAACGCTTGAAAACATAAATAGTCGCACGTTCGACAACATAAAATCCTGGGCGATGTTTACTTTACAATTCGCGAAAATGTACTAAAGAAGGTGCCGCTGTGCCCCAAGAAATCTAATCAACAAAAGTATTACGAATTATAGCACAACTTTGTCAGATTACCTGTTAAAATATATGGATATACAATGAGATATCAATTTAGCCTAAGAATATTCGTACAACTTTTTATTTTTTATTTTATTTCGTATTTTTCAATTATTTATTTTAAACTTTTTGAGCATCTCGGGGGGGAGCACTTGCCCCTGGTGTCCCCCCTTTGGATCCGCCATTGCCTAGAAAGAAGCCATACCTGAACAAAAAATCAGAGGCAAAAACGGATTGATTGAGCAATTACATACAAGGAGTGGACAGAAGAAGTGGATGCAGAATTCCCATCTTTGGGAGCAATTGAGTGAATTTGTTTGCCGCCGACCGGGAGAAAACCTTTTACCTCAGTGTACCACTATGAAGCACCCTGTGAGCGTCATGGGGTGGGCTTGTATGAGTTGGGTGATGGCAGTAATAGAGGATCACATTAAGGCAAAGATATATCAAGAAGAAATATTGCAAGTCAAACTGCTGCCCTCGATCAAAGGCGACTCAGCAGGATGAAGAATTCACGGCCAAGACCTCCATGGAATGGTTTAGAAACCATGACGTTACTGTCCTGCCTTGATATGGAAATAGTCAGGATCTAAATCGAATAGAGAATCTATGGTCAGAAAATGGTATTATCGTGCTGAAATCCAAGCAACAAAGTGGAACTGACAGAAACCGTTATTCAAAGCTGTCTTAAGAGTCATTACGCCAGAAGATCTGGCTAGTCTTGTGAATTCCATACTTCGCAAAATTGAGGCTGTGGTAAAAAGCAAAGGTTACCTAACCAAATATTAATATCCTATATAATAACCATTGTTCCATTTTCTTAAATATATCTTAACGTTTATTGTTTGATTTATTTTTAAATTTATGGGGGTTTGTTGTGAAAAAAAGGTCAATAAATAATGAGTCAAAATATAAAACCATAAGATACAAACTAATTGTGTTGATAAATCGCATAGATCATAGCTAAAACACGAATGTTGCTGGAAAAACAAGAATTTTATGAGTTTCCAAAATTTTGGCCACTACTGCCGAAAACGAATTTATCATCAAGTGGAGTTACAGAAAAGAAATTCATATTTCTCTGTTTAATTATTCGGTCAACTGTTTACGTTATGTATCATTTTTTTTAGAATGACGGTGCGCCCTTGTTCTGTTTTAACGATGAAAGAAATTCTTGGGAACTTCAAGGTTTTCTAAACCATGATGAGCGTTGCACCATCGATGATGTTCCAGTCACATACACAGCAATATCAGAAATTAGGAATTGGATACAGAGTACAATTGGTGGATAAACTTGTACAAAAGCATATGATCGTTGACGTTTTTCATCTTGTAAAAATGCTCAAAAAACAACTGAACTGACTCAATTTTATTTTGTGTGATTACGCGATTGCATTCATGTAAACTGCTTTCTTACTTACTGTAAAACTAACTCTTGACCACCTTACATAATGTACTATATTGTTTCCCTATTTTTTAAGTACTTATTTTCGTTTAATTAGTTATTGTTGCATTTATTCCGATACATCTATTGTATTTATGTTTTATAAGGTTGCCTTGTATTTAAAATGTTTAACTAGCTTAAGTAGAAATGTAAATATGTACATGTAAGTTTAGTACTATACAGGTTTAATAATTCTATAAGCGTTTTTACTGAAAAGGTCAGATCCGTCCGAAATTGAAGGAACTTTTATGATACATTGCTAGTCAAGTTTATTTGTCTGTGCCAATTTGTAAGTGACGGTAAAAGGCCATGTGTGTGTATATATAGTCTTAAAATGTATACTTTATATTTCATTTTATAATAAATAATTTAAGTAAAAAAAAAAACTTCCGCATTCTTCCCCGTTCCAGAAGTTATGGCGTCATCTTGCGCATTTCATGACAAACATTGGAAACTATAAACTTCTTTACCTTCAATTTCCATTTGAATGCGAGTTCATCTTCACATAATTCAATAAAATACTCAAGGTGTTTAATCTCGACAGTTCAACCTAAAACTTAAAATTTCAATAAAAAAATTTTTTTAAACAGTAACATTTTTGTGTTACAAATTTCAATTTTTTTCGCAGAATTCAAGTGAAAAAATACTAGAAATTTCCAAGAAAAGTAGGCATTTCAAGATCAAAATCGAAATCTCGAAAATCAAAACATCCAAAAATTCACAATTATGAGCTATTAAAAATTTAGAAAAACACTGAAATTGTAAATGCGAAATTCTGAGCAAAAATTCAAAACATTGAACAAAAAAAAATGTATAAAAAGGAAATCAAAGTAAACCGGAACTTCAAAAAATTGGAAAATAAATCGAAATCTTAGTCAAAATTGTGAGTTGCAATTTACAAATTAAGTTAAAATTTGGAAAAAGTGGAAATTAAAAATAATGGAGAATTGAAAATTGGAAATTTTCAAAATATAAACTTGAAATGTTTAAAAAAGTCGAGTTTTTCAATAAAATTCGTAGTCGGATTAAAAAAAAACCGTTACTTTCAAAAAGTCGAAAGAAGAAAAAGCTAAAACTTTGAGAAAAAAATAGAATTTGGAAATGTTTTATAAAAATCAAATTTAAATAGGTTTGCAAAAAAGTTGAAATTTCGAGTCAAAGTTTTAAAAAAAGTTGCAAAAATTTTCAATAACAAATGGGAAATCTGAAAAAAGGTCAAAATTTTCAAAAATGTGGCCAAAAATATGATAAAAAATCCAAATTTTTCAAAGAGACTCCGAAATTAAAAATTTAAGCTATTAAAAAGCAATTTTCAAAAAAGAATTTTTTTAATAAAAACAGAGTTTCCAAAAAAGAAAGCCAAAGTATTTCCAAAAATCATTATTTTGAAGCTGGAATTTGCAAAAAAGTAAAAACTTCGAAAAAAGTCGAAATTTTCCAAATTATATCAAAATTTCGAAAAAACGAAATTTTGGGAGTTGAATGAGAAAATGTCAACATTCTGGAAAAAGGTTGTATTTTAATATGTCGAAATTTTCAATACATAATTCTACATTCCCAACAAAAATTGAATTTTTCAAAAAAAAGTAGGAATTTTCAAAAAGGTGAGCCAAGAATTCTTGCTCTTCTTTCACGCAGACAAAGACGCAGGTATCAGCTGGTAAATTACGCAGATACTAAATTTCATAGTTTTTATTCATTTTTTAGAAAATATACAACTAAAGCATAATTATTAGTACAACTTTATAAATATAGAATAATGTATGGACAACGTAAATAACCATTTATTAGTAAATTATTAATAAAAAAATTATCACATAAGAAATTAAGGTTTAAATATATAAATAAATCGTTACCCCTTTACATTAAATTTATTCCTCCATTGTTACATTTTTGTGCAATACAGATTCCAAATCTGAAATTGTTTTTTCCAACTGGGTAAACAAAACTTTGATTGTTGCAGTAATATCATTATATTGCTGCAGAGCGCTCACAACATTCTTAGTAGTTTCCCTCGATTCCTCATAAATATTTAAATTAGAAATAGCCAAATCGTCAATCTTATGCGCATAATTGATAAGTTTTTGTATATTCGCTGAATCAATAAAAGGATTAAAGTTTTCAAAATTCCTTGCCAACTGGACAGATCGACTTAATTCCGGATACAATTCGATTAAATATTGGCGCTTAGCTTCAACTTCTAATTCGCTCTCTGCGTGACTAGGATCCAGATAGGTGTTGATTCTTTCCATTTTTTCCAAAATTGAGGTTACGGATTCGCGACAACTTAACGCAGAAGATATCATCGTTTGCGTCTGCAGAAAGAGGTCCGTGATAGTTTCGAAGTTTCTTTCCATAGTAATCGTGTCGTCTTTGGGTAATATCTGCAGCTCGAGGGCTTCTATTCGTTTTTGGAGGATATCTATGGGGTCATCCATTGCTGGAAGCATCGGTGAAGGAAAGTCTTGGGGGGCTGATTAATTTCTTACCTGGACGATTTACGCTCATGCACAATGAAGTAGAAAGCATGCAGACACAAATTCACGCAGGCATGGACCAAATGTACGTTTATTTAAAAGTAAACCAAATATTTTGGTGCTGTAGTGACGATTCTGACATGAAACTGACTTTGAGTGACATTTAACCACTTTACCTTGACATGACTATGACACTTGTCAGATTTAAGGTACGTTTGACTTACTAGATAGTGGAAACTACGAAAAATTTCACCTACTATTAGAACCAATAGCGCAAAATAAGTAACTATAGATAAACTATTGGCACAAAATAATCAGCCTGTTATTTATTTTGAGACGGATCAACAGTTTATCTATAGTCCATTTGAGATAAATGTTCGTCGAAGTAGCAGTAAAGTATTAAATTGGTCTTTAAATGAGTTACTAAAAAAATCACCAGAACTAAAGCCAGCTTCACGTGTAAACATTTTGATGTTTAATGTGTTGCCTATTTGTCAGAGGTTGTTGGACTGAATGTTTTCCATATTATTTTTATTACCATTATTAACAATTTAATTATTTTCAGCAGAAATTGACATAAAATAGATAATAATCACTGTGAAAACAACCGACAACAAATAGAAGAGATTTAATGATATTTTTTAAATGCTAAATTTAACGCAAAAAATTGAGATTTAAAGGTGCACATTGCAAAACCGCTTTTCAAGCAAATAATAGCCGAAGTTTCAAAAAATTAGCTTCAAATAAAGGTAAAAAAATCGATATCAAACTTAAAAATTGACTTAAAAATTGTAGAATTGGGGTTTCATCTAGAGCAGCAGTCGGTAAACCGCATACTCTTGGTGAGGGGAGTTCCTTTTTAATCGTCAATCGTTGGTCATCTGCGGTCCCAAAGTTGAAAATTTTAGATGAAGGTAAAATTTCGATATAAATTTTCGAGATTTATAATAAGGCAACTAAATTTTTAAATGAAATTGGAATTTTCGAGAGTAAAGCTTTTTTTTTTAAATTTCTACTTTTATTTGAAAGATTCGACTCTAACTCAAAATTTAGATTCTAAATTCAAGATTTTAACGCAAGTCTCTTTTTAATTTGAAGATGGAAGCAGAAGAAATAAAATTATCGCATCTTCAAAAAATGTTGACAGTAAAGTCAACAATATTCGAAATTTCAACACAAGAAATTTTATTTTTTTTAAATCCTGGCTTTGCTCAAAACTTTTTACCTTAACTATAGATATTGGACTTTTAACTTGAAATTTCGATAAAAAATAAAATGTACAGAAAAAAACTCCAAATTACTGAAACAAACTCAAAATTTCTACACAAAATGTTTTCCAAAATTTTGAGTTAAAAGTTAAAATTTCACGTTCAAAGTCGAAAAGAATGCGGAAAAAAAGTTATTGAAATTTGTAGCTCCAAAACTCAAAATTCAAAAATTTAAATCGAAATTACTCCGATGCCAAAGTGAAAGTTTGGACCATTTTAATTGAAAAAAAATTTTGTTTTAGAAATGATGCTTTTTTTAAAACTTTAATTGAATCTAGAAATGTTCAGTTAAAATTCAAGATGTTGATACTTTTAACTTTTAAAATTAGAATTATTCAAAAATAGTTGAAATTTAGAAATAACGCAAAATTTTCGAGTACCAATATGATAAAGTACAATAACAAGCAGCAACAATTTAAATGTTTAGCTACTAGTTTAGTAACTAATTTAGATATTACTTTTACTGAACATGGAACTGAAAATCGGGAGGACTCTCAGGCGTGAAGGGCTGATTACCTAACCGCCTTAAATTTGTCGATCTATGAAACCCCCACAATGTCACTAACTTATCCAAAAAAAATATGTTCGATTCATGAGAGCGAACCAGAGTCGGGTTCTGGAATGTGAGACATCTCACCTCGCATATATTAGCAAGGAAATGGATTGTTACAAGACAGACATACTAGGCCTCAGGGAAACTCGTTGAAGTGAGGCTGGCGTAGATGGCAGTTTTATTCTTCTATGGAAAATCAGCAGGTGAGAAACATGAAAGTGGAGCGGGCATCTTACTTTGCGAAGCAGCTAAAAGGTCTCTGCTAGAATGGAACCCTGTCTCTAAAAGAATAATTACTGCTAGATTGCAAACTAAATACAGAAATCTGACGCTGGTACAGTGCTACGCTCCCACAAATTAAGCCCAAATCGAGGAAAAAGTAATCTTTTATGAACAAATTGAAGCGACTCTAAGATATCAAAATCATCCTGGGCGATTTTAACCCTAAAGTAGGTGCAGATAACAACAACTACGAACATCTAATGGACTGCGATCATCTAATGGGATCTGAAAATGAAAATGGCGGGCTATTTAGAGATGTATGCTCCAATCATGAGCTGATGATAGGAGATACACTGTTTAATCATAAACGAGTCTACAAAGGAACTTGGAAATCACCCGATGATCACACAGCCAACCGAATAGACCACATAGCCTTGAGCTCGAAGTGGAAGAGCTCGCAAATATATGGCAGACGTTGAAAGAAGCCGGAATTCCATCTAAGATAGTTAACATTATTAGAGAATATTACAGTGGTACAACCAGCAGAGTCATTCACAAAAATCTTCAATCCGACCCAATCCCAGTGTGAAATGGCGTAAAGCAGAGCTGTGTACTCTCACCATCGCTATTTGTAATAGTGTTAGACCACGTACTAAAAGCGACAAACAGTTATAAAAGAGTTATCATGTGAGGCCTAACAGGTAGACTAGACCCTCAAGGACATGCAATCTAAGCTAGAAAGTCTAAAAGAAGAAGCGCCCAAAGCAGGGCTAGAAATTAACTTCAGCTAAACAAAAGAAATGCGTATAGGAATGTTAAATAACTTACCTTTGGTTCTAGAGAATAAGAAAATGGAAAGGGTGGTTGAATTCAGCTACCTGGGGAGTGTGTTAGATGACAGCGGAGGCGCGGACAGAGGCGAGTCGCCTAATTGATGACGAGAGTCTGACCGATTCTCTCGAAACACTAGAGCACAGGCGTATGGTTGGTGACTTGTCTCTTTTCTATAAGTACTATCATGGAAGATGCTCGCAGGAACTAATAGGATTGATCCCCCCAAGGGCAAGATTCTTGAGGCGTACTAGACAGTCGGAGACAGCAAATTCCTGTGCGGTACAGCTTGACACAGTGAGGACTTCTGTCTACGGAGACTCTTTTTGTTACCGAAAGAAATTTTCTCCAAAAATTACAAGGTATCCTTGTTTAAGAAGGCGGTTCATCGCCATCTATCCTTGTTTTTGCATCCTACTCGCAGTGCTTTAAAAGCATAATGGGGTTACCCTTTGCGAGTGGATTAAACTTTAAAAAAAATCCAGGAAAGTATAAACAAGGCTCAGAGAGCGTTTGGAATATTGAAAAATTGCTGGAGGCCAAAACTCTATTCCACCAATACTAAATTAAAACTGTTTAATACCAATAATACAACAGTGCTCCTATACGGCTGCGAGACATGGAAGGTGACCAAGTCTATAAATAAAATGCTGCAAGTATTTGTGAACAAATCACTCTGCAATATTCTCAATATATTTTGGCCAAACCAAATCTCCAACGAAGAGCTGTGGAAGAGAACCAAGCAAGAAGACATTGCGAAGGAGATAACCATAAGGAAATGAAGTTGGATGGGCCACATTCTCAGAAGACCGCGAGAAGACATTAAAATCACTTTGCAATGTTATCAACATATTTTGGCCAAACCAAATCTCCAACGAAGAGCTGGAAGAGAACCAAGCAAGAAGACATTGCAAAGGAGATAACCAGAAGGAAATCGTGTTGGGTGGGCCACATTCTCAAAAGACCGCGAGAAGACATTAAAATCACTTTGCAATATTATCAACATATTTTGGCCAAACCAAATCTCCAACGAAGAGCTGAAAGAGAACCAAGCAAGAAGACATTGCAAAGGAGATAACCAGAAGGAAATGGAGTTGGGTGGGTCACATTCTCAGAGAACCGCGAGAAGATATTACGGCAAACTCGCTAGGCCAAAGGACAAGAAATGGGTGACCAAACAAACCTGGAAGAGGCCCATATTAAAACAAGACAAATGGGAAATCGGAAGGTAAGAACTACCGCCAAGAACAAAAAAGACTTTGGGAAACATGCTTTAGGGAAAAGGACTCTTGTATTTATACATTAAAATCACTTTGCAATATTATCAACATATTTTGGCCAAACCAAATCTCCAACGAAGAGCTGGAAGAGAACCAAGCAAGAAGACATTGCGAAGGAGATAACCATAAGGAAATGAAGTTGGGTGGGCCACATTCTCAAAAGACCGCGAGAAGACATTAAAATCACTTTGCAATATTATCAACATATTTTGGCCAAACCAAATCTCCAACGAAGAGCTGAAGAGAACCAAGCAAGAAGACATTGCAAAGGAGATAACCAGAAGGAAATCGAGTTGGGTGGGCCACATTCTCAAAAGACCGCGAGAAGACATTAAAATCACTTTGCAATATTATCAACATATTTTGGCCAAACCAAATCTCCAACGAAGAGCTGGAAGAGAACCAAGCAAGAAGACATTGCAAAGGAGATAACCAGAAGGAAATCGAGTTGGGTGGGCCACATTCTCAGAAGACCGCGAGAAGACATTAAAATCACTTTGCAATATTATCAACATATTTTGGCCAAACCAAATCTCCAACGAAGAGCTGGAAGAGAACCAAGCAAGAAGACATTGCGAAGGAGATAACCATAAGGAAATGAAGTTGGGTGGGCCACATTCTCAAAAGACCGCGAGAAGACATTAAAATCACTTTGCAATATTATCAACATATTTTGGCCAAACCAAATCTCCAACGAAGAGCTGGAAGAGAACCAAGCAAGAAGACATTGCGAAGGAGATAACCATAAGGAAATGAAGTTGGGTGGGCCACATTCTCAAAAGACCGCGAGAAGACATTAAAATCACTTTGCAATATTATCAACATATTTTGGCCAAACCAAATCTCCAACGAAGAGCTGGAAGAGAACCAAGCAAGAAGACATTGCAAAGGAGATAACCAGAAGGAAATCGAGTTGGGTGGGCCACATTCTCAAAAGACCGCGAGAAGACATTAAAATCACTTTGCAATATTATCAACATATTTTGGCCAAACCAAATCTCCAACGAAGAGCTGAAGAGAACCAAGCAAGAAGACATTGCAAAGGAGATAACCAGAAGGAAATCGAGTTGGGTGGGCCACATTCTCAAAAGACCGCGAGAAGACATTAAAATCACTTTGCAATATTATCAACATATTTTGGCCAAACCAAATCTCCAACGAAGAGCTGGAAGAGAACCAAGCAAGAAGACATTGCGAAGGAGATAACCATAAGGAAATGAAGTTGGGTGGGCCACATTCTCAAAAGACCGCGAGAAGACATTAAAATCACTTTGCAATATTATCAACATATTTTGGCCAAACCAAATCTCCAACGAAGAGCTGGAAGAGAACCAAGCAGAAGACATTGCGAAGGAGATAACCATAAGGAAATGAAGTTGGGTGGGCCACATTCTCAAAAGACCGCGAGAAGACATTAAAATCACTTTGCAATATTATCAACATATTTTGGCCAAACCAAATCTCCAACGAAGAGCTGGAAGAGAACCAAGCAAGAAGACATTGCGAAGGAGATAACCATAAGGAAATGAAGTTGGGTGGGCCACATTCTCAAAAGACCGCGAGAAGACATTAAAATCACTTTGCAATATTATCAACATATTTTGGCCAAACCAAATCTCCAACGAAGAGCTGGAAGAGAACCAAGCAAGAAGACATTGCGAAGGAGATAACCATAAGGAAATGAAGTTGGGTGGGCCACATTCTCAGAAGACCGCGAGAAGACATTAAAATCACTTTGCAATATTATCAACATATTTTGGCCAAACCAAATCTCCAACGAAGAGCTGGAAGAGAACCAAGCAAGAAGACATTGCGAAGGAGATAACCATAAGGAAATGAAGTTGGGTGGGCCACATTCTCAAAAGACCGCGAGAAGACATTAAAATCACTTTGCAATATTATCAACATATTTTGGCCAAACCAAATCTCCAACGAAGAGCTGAAGAGAACCAAGCAAGAAGACATTGCGAAGGAGATAACCATAAGGAAATGAAGTTGGGTGGGCCACATTCTCAAAAGACCTGCAGTGGAAAAAGTTGCATATTGGTATTCAGTTTGCGGACCAAAAATATTGTTTAATCTTAACAGTGTTTAGTCCCCTTCGAGGTCCCTAAATATATATAAAAATTAGAAATCCGAAAACTATATTTCCTACAATGGAAAATGCTTTGAAATCACTCATTGGTCAGAAATAAGACACTAGACTACCCCTTTGATAGGACCAGTAATGGTTTATTAACCACGAATTATATTTATATTGAAAACATCACTTTTTTTGACATTGCCTTGTGACATGTTCCAGTTCATCATATATCACTAAACAAAACCCAATCTCATCACGACAAACAATACTAACATTTCATTTGAAATGCAAATCTTGTCCCCTGAAACTACGAAAGATTAAAAACACAACTCTAACGCTCTAACGCGTTATCACAACAAGCTATCATCTTCAGAGGGATATGCTTTAGAGCAACCTCTGTTGAATTTTTAAATCTTTCTTGGTTTCAGGGGACAATATTTGTATTTCAGTTTTTGAAGATAACCAAGAACCAATTCGTTCCACCAAAAAAAAAAAAACATTTCATTTATTGCCCCAATCTTTTTCTTACCTACTTTAATCTAAACGTTGATGATGTTCAGCATTAAGAGGTAATTGGGACGATTAGAAAAAAAATGATTTCTCTAAAGCAAATTTGCATTTAATGCAGACCTAACCCATGAGTACATTCTCAACGAACTTCGGAGGTGATGGTAGCCTAATATCATCCTTTTTCTTCAACAACATTATCCGTCGTTACTTCAGATAAGTTAAGAGAACAGCAGATGCAAATTTTAATTTTGAAATCGTTTTGCAATGGAGAAGGACAAATCTGGTTGACCACAATTAAAATCTTAGGTATTTGTTTCTTCTAAGAAAACCTCAAGGAATAATGTATTTAACGTTATTGTGGACATTAAAATCCTCCCTATGAAATCTAATCTGTCTATACTAGAAGTAAACGTAAACGCAGGCACATTTATTTATTTATTTGGCACATTTATTTATTTATTTGAATAACTATATTCCCGCCATTGTTAAGTCGATCTCTCAAAAGCTGGGCTTTCTTTTTCGAGCTAAAAAATATTTTACAACAGATCAGCTCTTCACTCCTTACAAAGCTCAAGTTAGACCAAGACTAGAGAATTGTTCTTGTGTTTGGATTTAAGCCATGAAGCTCTCATTGGCTCTTTGGATGCAGCTGATGATAAAATCCGTACCGAGACTTTCTACACGCTCAAGCACAAATGGATGGTTGGTGATTTTTTTTCAAGTACTTTCATGGAAGATGTTCAGAAGTACTGATGGCTCTGATATCCTCAAGGGTAACATACTTGATACATACAAAACAATGGGAGACACCAAATTCCTGTGTAATTCAGCCTGGCAAAGTGAGAAATTTAATTCATGGCAACTCTTTTTGTACAGAACTTCCAACTCTAAAATTTGTTTCTTGGTAAGCAAAAATTTCCCTTATATTTACAACTTATCTTTGTTTAAATCGGCAGTTTGTCATCATCTATCTTCATTTCCGCTTGCTATTCGAACTGCTTCAAGAGCATAATGCCCTTCGCGAGTGGATAATATTTAAAAAGAATTCCCCAATTAGAATGTAGTCTAGCAATAGCCTCTAAATAGCATTTTTAGACGCATCTCGTCAGGCATAACTAAAAAAGAAAGGAATTGTAGAAGCTTCGTAATTATAATCATTATTGCTTTCATAATAAAAAAAGATTACTTAAATAATATTTTAATCTTTACTGGGTGCTCCTATTTATTTGTCAAGAAGTAGGGGAAACTGGGGTATTCTGGACCACGGGGATTTACGGATCAGCTTCATATTTTTTTTCCCTAATAGTAGTTGATAGCTACAAATAAGTGTCGTCAGTTCGGCTCATGTTAAGCTCATTTTCCCTTCAGTACTCGACTTGTGTATACGAACCGTTACTTCGCTTCGATACCAAATAGAAATGGGATATTTCGAATTTTTTTTTTCACTTTAGTGTTTCCTCTAATTTGATCACACTTTTCGAGAACCAACTCAGGTAAATATCTTCACAAAATTCGCGAAACTTTAAGTCTTCGACGGGAACATGAAGTTTTGCATGAAGTTTGTATTGTGCTACTCATATGCTGCCATATTGTAAAAAATGACTTTCGGCGAATTACGCACCACTTTTGTCGTGGAATTATGGATCACTTAATTCTTTACATCAACAAGCTAATTTCGTGTATTTGATGTATATTCATTCATGCAAATTTTCAGCACAGCATTATTTTTCTGCAATTTCTAATAGTTTTTTGGTACAATAATAATTTCGTTTCGAACTGATTTTCATTGCCATTTGTCACTCCACTTCACTTTGCTTCTCTTTCATAATAAATCTTCTGCCATTCTGAATCAAAAACAAGAAGGATTTTTTCTACTACTACATTTTTCCATTTTTAATCGATATTCAAAGTGGTCCGTAATTCCCCGACATTTTTCAAAATCGCAAAAATGCAATTTTTGCGTCAACTGTTATAAGTTGTATAATTTAATACAATTTGACCAATCTACTGCAACCCAAAGAGCGATTATTACTTGTTCTACAAATTCAAGCTTTAAAATGTTGAGAAACAAATATTTTTTGCCAGTTTTTAACTAACATAAAAAGGCTGTCCAGAATACCCCAGTCGCCCCTACATATATTACCTCTCGTGTGTAACCTTAGGAGTTACGAACCCGCGATGATTTTTGTCTCGTAAGTACTGGGAGGAGGGCCAAAAATATTCCGATTTTTAAAATATTTTATATACGTGCATAATATACCATTATGAAACCTTTTCTAGCATAGGGATGTTAAAATTTTAATTTTTAAAAATTTTATATTTAGGGGCCCGGCGGGGGATTAAACATTGAAATAAGAAAAAATAAAAAATACCCTTATCATTTCAATCTATTTGACAACTTTTGGCACTAGAGGCCATTTAAAATTAGAACATCGACCCACCCTAATATCCACGTCCTTTTAAAATTGCAACTTTAAAAACGAAACATATAGGTTTCGTGCTAAATCTCGAATTCGTTTAAAAATAAAGATAATGACGTTGTTTCTTTTTACATGAAAATATTTACTTTAAACTCCGAATTTAAACTTGAAATCTGAAGTTTCGACTGAGCCGAATTTTCGGCCTATTTTAGGCTGAAACCGAAACTACTGCCAAAACCTGTTTTTTGGTCGAAAGTGACTGAAACAGAAAACCAAACTGAAACTTCGTTCTCTCAGAAAATCGCAATTTCAAGCTAAAAATTGCAAGACCAAAAAAACAAGATTTTAAAAAAATGCGGAGCGGGGCTTGATTGTCCGAATACTAACCAGTTTAATGGCGAAAAGTCAAGATTTGTGCATATTTCAATAACAGAACAAATCACGACCTACGATTATGATGTGCAATATTGCGAAAATTATTATATATAATATTAAATTAGTACAAAGTCGAATTTTTATGAAGAAAAATTAAATAATAATAAATAATAAAATAATTACAAGTTTTAATTATTGGTAACTCTTAGAAGAAATTTTTTTTAACGGTTATTTCGGTTGAAACTCGAGACTCGAGTGATGTATAACGTGTTGCCTATTACAAATGAAATCCCTAACGTGGCCCTTAACTGCTCCTGCGTCCTTTATCCTTGCGGGAGATTCCTTGGTCTAACATGGCGACCTGAATGTACCATGCCGCCATACGTTGTGCATGATCGCAAAGTAAATATCTATTTTAATGTTATTATTTTAGAGCAGACAACGTTTCGAATATTTAGGTAGATTAAATTATAAGTGTTTTAGATCGTCTTTGCATGATGCCAATTTTTAGATTCAGCAAAATATTTTTATATAAAACACGTGCATGCTCTTGATAATCAATAGCTTACGCGGTACACTGCTTATAGAGAACAAAAGCTTTTTTAGATTTCGCATTGTCTGGTTTTGATATCATTTTAAGCAAAATCCATTTCAAACTTGATTGACTCATCTGACATTGAGACTGTGATCAATAATCCTAAACTTGGTGTTGATAACCCTAAAAATCTTGACACCAAACGCGTTAAAAAAAACTCTGATGGGTAAATTCCATCAGTTTTATGGAAGTAAAATCACATTTACATTTATTAAATAACTACTGAATGAGATTTTGGTTACATTTATTAAAAAACTACTACATGAGAATTTGGCTCTAAAAGTTAGGAAATTTTTAGAATTTATCATTAGCTTTACTTCATTTCTTTGGTGATGAACTGTTTGATGTGAAATGATAATTTTTTTTGAGAAAGAGATAACGTTAAACGAAGAAATTATACAGAGATGTTAAAAACTGAAAGAAAGCACACAAAAAATTACATTACAGATAAAGTAATATTTTTTCAAAGCAACCCAAAAGACTGTTTTACCTTTTTACACATTTATATTCAGTGATAATTACGCGTTATTTATTTCGCCAGCAAAACTAGCATTATCAAGCTTTCTAACTAACTGAATAATATGCAATTCATTCTCCTCCAGTCATTTAAATTGGCTCCACTTCTGCAAGTGTCAAAAAAAGTAATAAATTTTTAATCGCCAAATTTTTTCTCGTATAGGGAGAAAGAAGAGATTTTTCGTCATATAGACTTATAGAGAGTTTTGTTTTCTGGGACAAGTGAGGTAGAGAGAAGCATAGAAGGATTTACTTTTCCTAAAGTGAGAGTAAGGGGACGGTTTTCTATGAGAAAAAGAAATAACGAGATAAAGAAAAAGTCGTGGTTTTTTTCTTAGAGAAACAGAGAATTGTCTATGAGAAAGAAAAAGAGAAAGAGACAGAGAGAGAGAGAGAGAGAGAGAGAGGGAGAGAGAGAGAGAGAGAGGGGGGGGAGAGAGAGAGAGAGAGGCAGAGAGAGAGAGAGGCAGAGAGAGAGAGAGCAAGAAGAAAGTTTTCTAAGAGAAAGAGAAATAACGAGAGCGAAAAAAAGACAAGGGTTTTCTCTTATAGAAATAGAGAATTTTCTCTGAGAAAGAAAAATAGAGAGAGTGGATCAGGGATCATGCATAAGCATTTTGAATCATACAAGTTTTTAAAAAAGTGATTGACAGTTAAGACAATGTTTCAAAAAGTTATTTTTAAATTATCCCCAATTTTTTCAGCTGCTTCTAAACAGTCTCGCCGAATTTCATAATAAAATTACAAGTTTAATTGGGTGACGATTCGGTTTGTTTTCACTTAAATGTCTATACTTTGTTTACACTCACAGTGATAGAGAGATACAAACGCATTGAGACAACCTTGTAATGATTACATTTTTAGATACATAACTCATTTTAATTAGTAAAAGACGCATTTTGCAAAATTTTAATAACGAACGGTGCCAAGCTAATTTGCTCGATCGCTTAACAGCTTAAATGAAGTCAATTAACTCACGTCCCACACGATGCAATAATTTGATGAATCTATCATCTGTGGAAGCTCACATAATTTTATTTTTGTTTCAGGAAGCAACCTTTAAAAATGGCTGTGAACAACATAATATCCCAATAAATTGAACAAAAAATAGGTGATAAATAATCAAATAATATGATAGAACCTTACTCGATAAGCTTAATATGGCTTATGGTGTTGGGATTTATTATAGCTTTTGTGTTAGCCTTCGGCATCGGAGCGAACGATGTGGCCAATTCTTTTGGTACCAGCGTTGGATCGAAAGTGTTGACCATATTTCAAGCTTGCTGTTTGGCTACATTTTTCGAAATAGCCGGAGCCATACTGATAGGTAAGTCACTCGCATTTTTAACAAGATAAAATTTACTATGTGGTAATTTATATCCAGTGATTTCGAAGAGTTTATCCCCAAAAACTAGCTCCATCTATTGGATTTTGCCTTGAAACCTTACTTTTGAGCAAGAATTGGATTTTTTGTATTACACCATCAAAATTCCAAAATATTAAATTTAAATATATTAATTTATTGGAAAGAACATTTGAAATACATAAAAGTATGCCAAATGACCCATTGGCCTCTTTTAATGATTCGAGTTTTTTTTTATTTTATGACATCTTATATACAAGAACTGCTAATGCTAAAAAAGTTTGAACAAAAGATCTAAAAATTAAATACTTGCAGCTTTAATTTCTTTTTTGTTTATTCTTCTCTAAAACTAATTTTCTTTAAGTTACAGTACTTTTAAAATCATCTAAAAATTTAGGTTTTTTTATTATCCTTTAATTTATTATATTTAGAAACACTTTGTTTCAGGTTATAAGGTATCGGATACAATGAGAAAAGGTATTTTAGACGTCAACGTTTACCAAGATGCAGAAGTAGAATTAATGTTAGGATCTCTTAGTGCATTAACCTCTAGCGCCGTGTGGCTCATGGTTGCTACATTTTTTAAACTACCTATATCGGGAACACACAGTATAGTTGGAGCTACAGTTGGCTACAGCCTTGTGGCTCGGGGTACTAGAGGAGTGCAGTGGAAAACACTAGGAAAAATTGGTAAGCAGCAGCAACATTTCTGTTTTTACAAGGAGCTGTTCCATTCTTACACAAGCGATTTACAGAGAATCAATCAATTAAACATTACTGGTTACTGATTCATTGGTATCCTGCTTTTTTTAATTTTCTGGTAGATGCAAATATAAAATAATAAATTAACAATAATGTTAGCATTGTAAGTAATCTACAGGTCCTACTATTTGACTCCATTTCTCTAGAAAGAAATTACAGAGAATTGCTGGTTACTGGTTCATTGATATTCTGCTTTTTTTAATTTTCTGATAAGCGCAAGTATAAAATAATAAATTAACATCAATGTTAGCATTTTAAGTAATCTGCAGGTCCTACTATTCAACCCCATTTCTCTAGAGAGAAAAAATTCCATCTTAAAAATTTCTCTCAGATATTTTACTTTATTTCAATTTTGTCATATTCTTGAAATTTACAAGAAATTTTTTCTGGAAGTTTCCTAAAAAAAATTCTCAGAATATTAATAACTTTATAATTTTGGAAAAGTAAAAAATTTTGAAGCAAAGTGGAAATTTTGAGAAAATATTCCATAAGTAGAAATTTCCAGGAACATTTTGAAGTATAAGTCAAAATTTCGAGAAAAAGATGAATTTCGAAAAACATGAAATTTTCGGAGCTAAATTAAAAAAAAATTGTTTAATCAAATTTAAAATAAAAACCTAACCTTTCGCAAAACCTCGAATGATGTTGAAAATTGGAAAAAATAATATTCCCAAAGGTCAAATTTTGTGAAAAATAAACAATTTTCAGAAAAAGTTAAAATTTTCAGAAAATATTACACCGAGATTACAAGATACATACAAATCACATTTTGAGAAACATAAAATTTTCGGAGTTAAATTTAAAAAAAAAAATTTTTAATCACATTTAAAATAATAACCTAATTTTTCACAAAATCTCGATAATAAAATCGAAAAAATGATATTTTCAAAGGTCAAATTTTGTGAAAAAAAAAACAATTTTCAGAAAAGGTTGAAATGTTGAGATAATGTTACACTTAGATTTCCATTTACATAAAATATCGCATTTTGAAGTTACAAGTCAAAATTTCGAGAATAAGACAAATTTTGAGAAACATAGAATTTTCGGAAAATATAAATTTAAGTAAAAAAAATTTGAACCTTAAAAAATAATGATTTTTGAAAAATACCGTCGAAATGTCAAAGAAAAGGCGAAATTTCTAGAGAAAAATTCAGAACTTCAAAGAGAGAAAAATGTAGA
The DNA here is from genome assembly GCA_028583605.1 of Dastarcus helophoroides. NCBI lineage: Eukaryota > Metazoa > Arthropoda > Insecta > Coleoptera > Bothrideridae > Dastarcus > Dastarcus helophoroides. The sequence continues at coordinate 19,132,218 of CM053336.1, read as the reverse complement.
ATTTTTAAAAATAAAGTGGTAATTTCAAAAACGACGAATTTCGACAAAGAAAACCTAATATTGGCAAAGTCGGAATTCTTAGAAAACCAAATTAAAAATATAAAAACCCAACCTTTTGGAAAAACTCGGAAAATGTTGAAAATAAAATTCGAAACAAAAATATTTCCAAAGGTCGAATTTTATTAAAAAAAAGTAATTTTCAGAAGTCGAATTTTGAAAAAAAAGCTCAAATCCCAAAAACTTTTTTCTCGAAATTTTTACTTTTTTGTTTCAATTTTGACATAAAATTTAAATTTAGGTAGAGAAATTGAATTAACAAGCAATCTTTGTCTCGAGAAATTTCAAAAATATTTTTCTCAACATTCTTAAGATCTAATTTAGAGAAAACAGACGAATATCAAAAAAGCCGAAATTTCAAGGAAAAGCCAATTTCGAAAAAAAGTTGACACTTCCAGGAATTAAAACATCGCATTTTAAGATTGATTAAAGTCGAAATTTCTAAAATAAAACCAGTTTTGAGATACGAGTTGAAATTTCCGGAGTCAAATTGTAAAAGTCGAAATTTTTAATAAAAAGGCATATATTAAGAATAGTAGTGGAATTTTAAAAGCAAAAATGATTTTTGAAAGAAGAATACAAAAGTAAAATTTTAAGAATAAAGTCGAATTTTCGAACAAGACAAATTGAAATTAATTTCAAGAAAAAAAGTCAAAATTTGAAGTAAAATTAAATATCGAATGTTGAGATAAAAACAAAAATTTCGAGAAAAAGGCAACTTTAAGAAACCAGTAAAAATTTCTTGAAATTCAAATTCTAGAAGATCAAAATTTTCGAATGAATCCGGTTTAAAAAAAAATTACGCAATTTCTAATCTCGGAAAAACAGTCGAAATTTCGAAAAAAAACTACTAAATGAAGAAAAGATCGAAATATGTCGAATAAAATCAAACTTTAAGTAAAAGGTTTAATTTTGGAAATAGTCGTTTATAAAAAACAGAGTTTTGAAAAGAACAATCGGAATTTTTAAGAAAAAGACGAATTTTGAGGAAACATTCAGATTTCCAGTAACATACAAGATCGGATTTTGAAATAAAATTCAATTTTCAAAAGAAAAACGAATTTATAAAAAAATATTAATTATTTTTAAATTCGTTTCCATTTTTAGAAATTTAAAAAGGTTTTTCATTTAATATTTAAAAAATTATAAGTCAATAACCAGGTTTTCAAAATTATTTTGGTTCAATTTTTGAATTGTCAATTGTCATAGATAACAATGGTTATTTATCTAATTTCTGAAATGACGGCTTAGTTTATTTGTAAGGATGTTTCACAGACACATGAAAAATGAAATGCTTCACTGAAATGTTTTGTTTTTAATATGGCCCATGATGGAGAAGGGGGCGCGACATTCATGTTGAAAAATCAATTTCCAAAAAAAAACAGCTAATTTTTAGGAAATTTTCTGAATGGTCAGATATTTTAGTTAAGCTGATTTAGCAAAAATCTCTAAAAATAACTCAAATTTTATGAAAAAGTCGAAAATTCCAAAAATATAGAAAATTTAAATTTTTGTTTAAATTTTAATATAATTTTTAGATTGCGTTGAAAGTTAAAGTTTCTAATAACAAGTATTATTCCGTCTTTATCTCGTTTGTCAACATTTCAACCTAATTTTAAGTAAGTAATGAATTTTGAGAAAAAACTCGAAATTATCTATAAAATGGCGAATTTTCAAGAAAGTCTAACGATCGTTTTCATGATTTTTACCATTTTATATAAATTTTAATATAATATTTAAATTTGAAGAAAAAAATCGAAAGTTTTCACGAAATATTTCTCCCAACAATTTTGAAAGCAATATTTTTATCAAAATTTTTGCTTTTTATGAAAATGCTAAAATTTTCACCAAAGGTTGTTTTGGAGAAAAAAGCTAAAATTCCAAAAGCATAAATTGTCGAAGATTGAGATAAAAGTGAAAATTTCTAAAAACAAGTCGAATTTTAGGAAAAATGGAGAAATCTAAAATAAATGACAGGTTAAAACTATTTTTAAGTTAAATCCACTCGTAAAGGCCAAACCTTTCGCGAAAAAAATCAAAGCCTCATTGAGAGAATCAAATTTTGAGAAAACTTTAAAATTTTCACAAAAAAATGGAATTTTAAAAGGATTTGTAAAATTTTGAAGGAAAGGACGATTTTAAAAATCGACTCGAACTTCAAAACATTACTGAACTTTGAAAAAAAGACGAAGGTTATTTAAAAAAGCTAGATTTTAAGGAAAAAGCTAATTTTTGGAATAGAATAAAATTTGGAATTAATAAATTAAATTTCGACCAAAAATTCAAAACTTAGAAGTAAAGAATCCTGTTAAAAAAATCGAATTTTGTGAAAACCCAAAAATGTTAAGACAAACCTCGACAGAAGAAGTGAAATTGTGATAAAAAACCGAGAATTTGGAGAATAAATTCGAAGAGGGGACAAATAAAAAATAAACTTAAAATGTAAAAGAAAATGGCAGTTTGTGAAAAATTGTACAGGTTTAAAAGAAAAGACAAATATTGGAAATAAACTCGAAACTTCTAGAACATTATCGAACTTCAGAAAAAGTCAAACTTTATTAAAAGAGGCTGAATTTTAAAAACAAAGTTGATTTTCAAAATAAAATAAAATTTTGAAGTAAAAAAAGTTAAATTTTGATAAAAAAATCAAAACTTGGAGAAAAATAAAAAACCTCTCAAAAATCGAATTTTGTGGAAAAATTTTTAGATGAGCTTCGACATTTTTTAGAGGAAGTTGAACTTCGATAAAAAAACCGAGAATTTGGAGAATAAATTCAAGGAAAGGACAAATAAGAAAGAAACTTACAATGTAAAAGAAAATCGAAGTTTGTAAAGAATTGTACAACTTAAAAAAAACAAATTTTGAAAATAAACTCGAAACTTAGAAAGCATTGTTGAACTGCAGACAAATTCGAAGTTTATTAAGAAAGTTAGCTTTATTAAAGAAAGTTGTTTTTTAAAATGAAATTTTGAAATAAAAAAAGTTAAATTTCGACAAAAAAAATTCAAAACTTGGAAGAAAATACAGGCCTCTAAAAAATCAAATTTTATGAAAAACTCCAAAATTTTAAGACGAAGCTCGACATTTTTTAGACAAAGTTAAATTTTGATAAAAAACCGAAAACTTTGAGAATAAATTCGAGGAGAGGACAAATAAAAAGAAACCTAAAATGTAAAAGAAAATCGAAGTTTGTGAAAAACTGTACAACTTTAAAGGAAAGTTGGGATGAGAAGACACATTTTGAAAATAAACTCGAAACTTCAAGAACATTTTCGAAATTCAAAAAAACTCCAACTTTATAAAAGAAAGCTATATTCTAAGAAAAAAGTTGATTTGCAGAACAAAATAAAATGTTGAAATTGATTTAATTGAAATTTGAAATAAAAAAAGTTAAATTTCGACAAACATAATTCAAAACTTAGAAAAAATAAAAAACCGGTAAAAAATCGAATTTTCTGAAAAACCTCAAAATTGGAGACAAGCTTCGCAATTTTTAAAGGAAGTTATATTTTGATAAAAATCCAGAATTTGGAGAATAAATTGAAATTTTTAAATAAGGACAATTACAAAGGAAACTTAAAATATAAAAGAAAATCCATATTTGTGAATGATTATACAACTTTAAAACAAATGATAAATTTTGTAAATAAACTGCTAACCTTGAGATTATTGAATTATAAAAAAATGAAAATTTTCCGGAGAAAATCAAATTTTAAGAAAAATGTTTCATAACAAATAGCTTTAAAAGAATTAAATATCGATAAAAATTCCGTTTTGTAGACCGTATTTCAATCGATAAAAAGTCAAACGTAAAGAAGTGGAATATGAAAAATATCTAATTTCCCAAAAAAAGTTCAAAATTTTGAGTAAAAGGGCGATTTTTTTTAGAGAAAGCTAAATTTTGATAACAAACGTCGAATGTTAGCATAATTTAAAATTTCGAGAAAAACAAAAATTCAAAAAACTTACAATTTACAAAAAACCCAAATTTGAGAAAGTTTGTAAAATTGAATTTTAAGCAGAAGAAGTTAATTTTTCCATATAAAATGAATAGAATTGAGAAATAAAATAAATTTGTAAAAAAATCGAATTTAAAAAAAATCTAAATTTCGAGAGAAAATTTGAAATTTCCAGAAAAACCTTTAATAAAACAAATCTAATTTTGGGGATTAATTAAACGAGAACAAGACGAATTTAAAAAGATGTTAAATTTTCGAAAAAATCCAAGTTTGAAAAAACGTGTAAAACTGGGAGAAAAGATAAATTTTTAAAATAAATTTTCAGAAAATTGTCTAACTTTAGGAAAGTCAATATTTGTTAGAGTAAAAATTTTATGCGAAAAAAATTAAAATTTGAAACTAAACTCAAAACTTTGAGAAAATTGTTGAATTTTTTCAGATGAAATCAAATTTCAAGCAAAAGAAGTAAATTTTTCAAAATAAAATGAATAGAATTGAGAATAAAAAAAAATTGTAAAATATCGAATTTTGAAAAAATCAAAATTTCGAGAGAAAATTCTAAATTTCCAGAAAGAGCTTTGATAAAACAGATCGAGTCTAGAGGATTAATTAAACGATAACAAGACAAATTTAAAAAGATTTAAAATTTTCGAAAAAATCAAAAATTGACCCAATTTGTATTACTGAAAGAAAATGCAACTAGAATGCAACCTAGAATACAAATTCATGCAGCCCTTCAGGCGTGTATAGTGAATCATAGGTAGCTGAACTACCAACAGTTGAAACACTGCCACCTAGCGAAGCGGCTGCTCTCTAGGAAGGTTCCCAGAACACAAGGATTCTAATGCACAGACCAATAGGTTTGAACATTTATTAGATTCGAAGTTTGGAAACCAAAGCTAGCTAATTTCGAATCTAATAAATGTTCAAACCTATTGGTCTGTGCATTAGAACTGAAAGAAAAGATGAATTTTGAAAATAAATTTTGAGAAAATTGTCTAACTTTAGGAAGTCAAAATTTTCTGGAGTGAGACTTTTAGGCAAAAAAATTAAACTTTGAAAGTAAACTAGAATCTTTGAGAAAATTGTCGAATTACCCAGATGAAATCAAATTTTAAGGAGAAGAAATTAAATGAAACTTAAATTGAGAAGTAGGAAAAAATGTGTAAAAAACTGAAGTTTGAAAAAATCGAAATTTCGAGAGAAAATTCGAAATTTCCAGGAAAAGCTTTGGTAAAACAAATCGAATCTTGAGGCTTAATGAAACGAGAACAAGACGAATTTAAAAAGATTTAAAATTCTCGAAAAAATCCAAATTTGAATGTGTAAAATTGAAAGAAAATTGAATTTTGAAAATAAATTTTGAGAAAACAATCCAACTTTAAGAAGAAAATCAAAATTTACCTGGAGTGAGAATTTTACGCAAAAAAATTAACTTTGAAAATAAACTCGAAACTTAATAAGTAAAATCAAATTATAAGGGAGAAAATTTCATTGTTCAGAATAAAATGGAACTTAAATAGAGAAATAAAAAAATATGTAAAATATCAAATTTTGAGGATTAATTAAACAAGAGCAGGACAAATTTAAGAAGATTTAAAATTTTGAAAAAAATCTAAATTTGATAAACGTGTAAAACTGAAAAAAAAGATGAATTTTGAAAATAAATTTTGAGAAAACTGTCCAACTTTAAGAAAGTCAAAATTGCCTGGAGTGAGAAAAATTAAACTTTGGAAATAAACTTGAAACTTTGAGAAAATTATCTAATTTTCCCAAATAAAATCAATCAAATTTTAAGGGAAAAAATTTGATTGTTCAGAATAAAATGGAACTTAAATTGAGAAAAAAATATATGTAAAAAATTAAATGTTGAAAAAATCAAAAATTTTAAGAAAATTTTTGAAATTTCCAAAAAAAGCTTTGATAAAACAAATCGAATTTTGAGGATTAGCAGGACAAACTTAAAAAGATTTAAAATTTTCGAAAAAATCCAGATTTAGGAAACGTGTAAAACTGAAATAAAAGATGAATTTTGAAAATAAATTTTGAGAAAACTGTCCAACTTTAGGAAAGTTAAAATTGTCTGGAGTGAGAATTTCACGGCAAAAAAAATTAAACTTTGAAAATAAACTCGAAACTTTGAGAAAACTGTCCAATTTTCACAGATAAAATCAAATTTTAAGGAACAAATTTAATGGTTCAGAAGGAAATGAACCTTAAATTGAGAATACTGTCCAACTTTAAGAAAACCAAAAAAAAAGTGAGGATTTAACGTAAAAAAGTTAAACTTTGAAAATAAACTCGAAACTGAGAAAATTATTGAATGTTTCCAGATGAAATCAAATTTGCGGCAAAAGAAGTTAATGTTTTAAAATAAAATGAATGGAATTGAGAAAAAATTGTAAAAGATCGAATTTTGGAAAAATCAAAATTTCGAGAGAAAATTCTAAATTTCCAAAAATGCTTTGATAAAACAAATCGAATTTTAAGCATTAATTAAACGAAAACAAGACGAATTTAAAAAGATGTAAAATTCTCGAAAAGATCCAAATTTAACCAAATTTGTATTACTGAAAGAAAAGATGAATTTTGAAAATAAATTTTGAGAAAATTTTCTAACTTTAAGAAAGTCAAAATTTTCTGAAATGAGAATTTTAAACAAAAAAATTAAACTTTGAAAATAAACTCGAATCTTTAAGACAACTGTCGAATTAACCAGATGAAATCAAATGTTAAGGAGAAGAAGTTAAATGAAACTTAAATATCTGTAAAAAACTGAATTTTGAAAAAATCAAAATTTCGAGAGAAAATTTGAAATTTCCAGGAAAACTTTGATAAAACAAATCGAATTTTGAAGATTAATTAAATGAGAACAAGACGAATTTAAAAATCCAAATTTGAGAAAACGTGTAAAACTGAAAGAAAAGATGAATTTTGAAAATAAATTCTAAAAAAATTGTCTAACTTAAGGAAAGGCAATATTTCGTAAAGTGAAAATTTTACGCAAAAAAATTAAAATTTGAAAATAAACCCGAAACTTTGAAAAAATTGTTGAATTTTCCCAAATGAAATCAAAATTTTAAGCAAAATAAGTTAATTTTTCATTATAAAATGAATAGAATTGAGAAGTAGAAAAAAAATTTGTAAAAAAATCGAATTTAAAAAAAATCTAGATTTCTAGAGAAAATTTGAAATTTCCAGAAAAACCTTTGATACAACAAATCGAAGTTTGAGGATTAATTAAACGCGAGCAGGACTAACGTAAAAAGATTTTAAATTTTTGAAAAAATCCAAACTTGAAAAAATGTGTAAAACTGAAAGAAAAGATGAATTGTGAAAATGAATTTTGAGAAAACGGTCCAACTTTAAGACAGTCAAAATTGCCTGGAGTAAGAATTTTACTCAAGAAAAATTAACTCTAAAAATAAACTCGAAAATTTAAGAAAATTGTCCAATTTTCCCAGATAAAATCAAATTTTAAGGGAAAAAATTTGACTGTTCAGAATAAAATGGAACTTAAATTGAGAAATAAAAATATATGTAAAAAATTATATTTTGAAAAAAATCAAAAATTTTGAGTTGAAATTTGAAATTTCCAGAGAAAGCTTTGATAAAACAAATCGAATTTTGAGACCTAATGAAACGAGAGCAGGATAAATATAAAAGGATTTAAAATTTTCGAAAAAATCCAAATTTGAGAAACGTACAAAACTGAAAAAAAAAGATGAATTTTGAAAATAAATTTTAAGAAAACTGTCCAACTTTAAGAAAGTCAAATTTTTCTGGAGTGAGAAAAATTAAACTTTGAAAATAAACTCGAAACTTTGAGAAAATTATCTAATTTTCCCAAATAAAATCAAATTTTAAGGGAAAAAATTTGATTGTTCAGAATAAAATGGAACTAAAATTGAGACATAAAGAATATGTAAAAAAATTAAATTTTGAAAAAAATCAAAAATTTTGGGAGAAAATTTGAAATTTCCAGAAAAAGCTTTGATAAAACAAATCGAATTTTGAGGATTAATTAAACGAGAGCAGGACAATTTTAAAAAGATTTAAAATTTTCGAAAAAATCCAAATTTGAGAAACGTACAAAACTGAAAAAAAAAGATGAATTTTGAAAATAAATTTTAAGAAAACTGTCTAACTTTAAAAAAGTCAAAATTGCATGGAGTGAGAATTTTACGCAAAAAAAATTAAGCTTTGAAAATAAACTCTTAAACTTAAATTGAGAAATAAAAAATATGTAAAAAATTAACTTTTGAAAGAAAATCAAAAATTTTGAGAGAAAATTTGAAATTTCCAGAAAAAGCTTTAATAAAACAAATCGAATTTTGAGGATTAATCAAACGAGATCGAAACAAATTCAAAAATATTTTAATTTTTCGAAAAAATCCTTTGAGAAAATTTATAAGACTGAAAGCAAAGAAGAATTTTGAAAATGAGTTTTGAGAAAATGGTCTAATTTTACGAAAATCAAAATGTTATAGAGCGAATATTTTACGCAAAAAATTTAAACTTTGAAAATATACTCGAAACTTTGAGAAAATTGTCGAATTCTCTCAGATGAAATCAATTTTTAAATAAAAGAAGTTAATTTTTCAAAATAAAATAAAAGTTAAATGGAGAAATAAGAAAAATATCTGTAAAAAATCGAATTTTTGAAAAAAATCAATCGAAGAGAGAAGATTCTAGAAATATTTAGAAAAAGCCTTGATAAAATATGACGAATTTAAAGATTTAAAATTTTGGAAAACATCCTAATTTGAGGAAATTTGTATAACTAAAAGAAAAGATGAATTTTACTTTACTAAAACAAATCGAATTTTGAAAAAAATCAAAATTTCGAGAGAAAATTTGAAATTTCCAGAAAAACCTTTAATAAAACAAATCGAATTTTGAAAAAAATCAAAATTTCGAGAGAAAATTCTAAATTTCCAGAAAGAGCTTTGATAAAACAAATCGAATTTTGAAAAAAATCAAAATTTCGAGAGAAAATTTGAATTTTGAAAATAAATTTTGAGAAAATTGTTGAATTTTTTCAGATGAAATCAAATTTTAAGGGAAAAAATTTGACTGTTCAGAATAAAATGGAACTTAAATTGAGAAACAAAATATATGTAAAAAATTATATTTTGAAAAAAATCAAAATTTCGAGAGAAAATTTGAAATTTCCAGAGAAAGCTTTGATAAAACAAATCGAATTTTGAAAAAAATCAAAATTTCGAGAGAAAAATTCGAAAAATCCAGGAAAAGCTTTGATAAAACAAATCGAATTTTGAGGATTAATTAAACGAGAACAAGACGAATTTTAAAAAATCTAAATTTCGAGAGAAAATTTTGAAATTTCCAGAAAAATCTTTACTAAAACAAATCTAATTTTGAAAGAAATCAAAATTTTGAGAGAAAATTCGAAATTTCTTGGAAAATCTTTGGTAAAACAAATCGAAACTTGAGGATTAATTAAACGAGAACAAGACGAATTTAAAAAGATGTTAAATTTTCGAAAAAATCCAAATTTGAGAAACGTGTAAAACTGAAAGAAAAGATGAATTTTGAAAAATCAAAATTTCGAGAGAAAATTTTGAAATTTCCAGAAAAATCTTTACTAAAACAAATCGAATTTTGAAAAAAATCAAAAATTTTGAGAGAAATTTGAAATTTCCAGAGAAAGCTTTGATAAAACAGATCGAGTCTAGAGGATTAATTAAACGAGAACAAGACGAATTTAAAAAGATGTTAAATTTTCGAAAAAATCCAAATTTGAGAAACGTGTAAAACTGAAATAAAAGATGAGTTTTGAAAATAAATTTTGAGAAAATTGTTGAATTTTTTCAGATGAAATCAATTTTTAAATAAAAGAAGTTAATTTTTCAAAATAAAATAAAAGTTAAATGGAGAAATAAGAAAAAAATCTGTAAAAAATCGAATTTTAAAAAATCTAAATTTCGAGAGAAAATTTGAAATTTCCAGAAAAATCTTTACTAAAACAAATCGAATTTTGAAAAAAATCAAAAATTTTAAGATGAAATTTGAAATTTCCAGGAAAAGCTTTGATAAAACAAATCGAATTTTGAGGATTAATTAAACGAAAACAAGAAAAATTTAAAAAGATTTAAAATTGTCGAAAAAATCTAATTTTGAGAAACGTGTAAAACTGAAAGAAAAGATGAATTTTAAAAATAAATTTTGAGAAAATTGTTGAATTTTTTCAGATGAAATCAAATTTCAAGCAAAAGAAGTAAATTTTTCAAAATAAAATAAATTTTGAGAAAATTGTTGAATTTTTTCAGATGAAATCAATTCAAAACTTAATAGTTATCATTATTTATGGGTCTCAGGGTAGAATACAATGTAATTAAAAAATTAGTAACGTCCAAGAGGTATTTTTTATATATTTACTTATGGATATCTTAGCATAATATTGGGGCCATAAGGTCCGAAATTTTTGCAACCCACTTTCTCTAGTAACTTCTCGGCCATCGAATTTTCAGCGAAAGAAGTGAACTGCCTTTCCTTCTGGATGTGTTTTATCAACTTTTCAGCGTATCCTTTTCTTCTGTGTGATTCGATGGTATACATGTAGTTTAATATGTGAGGTTCCTTATGTATCTTCATAGGATCAAAATCGCACTTAGATAACAAAGCGATGGAAATTATTACACCATTTTCTTCAATAACATAACAGAAAATGCCTTTATCCACGTACCAACCATTAATGATAATATTGTCCCCCAAATGATGAACCTTTTGAAATTTTTTAATTAATTTAATCGCCTTTGATCTGTAATAACACTTTACGTTATCCATTGTTTAAATTTGATAAATTTATTTACATTGTGTTTATTACTACATCTGGAGGTATTCTGTATTAGCACAGTGTGAACGTTACTAGTCGTCTCTTTCCTTAGAAAAATCAACTTATGAGTGAATGTTTTCTGGTAAAGTCTACGCAAACGCAACGTTGGATTCATTGATATTCTACGATTACAATTCGGGTCACACATAAATTATCATAATATATTAGCTCGCTATCTGGTATAAAAAATACAAACACCGGAAACTCATATGATGAAATATATCATTTTTTTACTAATTATCTTACTTTAGATTACAATTTACAATACAAAAATTTGAAGTCAAAAAAATAACTTTCGCATTTTACTCTTTATTATTGTAATTTCAACATTATTTTATTTTGTGAAAGTTCCTACTTTCAGTTTCGTTCACCTTAAAACTGCTTCAGTGCATAATGATTATTTTGCTCCAGATACTTCGCCCGAAGGCAGTCCAAAACGATCAAATAGAAATTCAGCCATCCTAGAACGTCAATTAACAGTTATATCGGAAAACACGGAGCTCCAAGCTCTCGAGTGCAAAATAACAGCGGCCAAATACATCTTTCCCGTGCAAACAGTCGATACCAAAAACGGCTACACAGCTCCACGAGAAACTGAAATACGTCCAACCAGGACAGAACTGATAGAAGTCGAAAGTGCCGTCGATGTAAATCCAAATCTTTCTCCAAGCTCAAGCGGCGTTCCTTTGATCATCAATAAAAATCCAGGAAAAGTTGGAAAGCATCAAGTTTCCGGCATTGGTTCACCTGAGAATCCGGAGGTGTTGATGGAAAACAGAAACGTGTCCAAATTGTTTAGCTTTTTACAGGTTTTAACTGCCATGTTTGGCAGCTTTGCTCATGGAGGAAATGATGTTAGGTAATGGGGACAAACTTCTATTTACCAAATAAATAAATTAGACAAAAAATTAGGGGTTAAAAATAACCAAATATTCAAGAAATTTTCGAAAACTTTGAAGAAAACTGGTCATAGAAAAAAATTAAAAGAAAAACAATTTTTAATTTTCAAATCCTAAATTCAATTTTTGTTAGCATTAGCAGTAAAAATTGAAATACAAATCTTGACCCCTGCGACCAAGAAAGATTAAAAAAAGATTTAAAAACACAACAAAGCTTGCTCTAACGTGTTTTGATAGCCAAGCCGATCAGAATCTCTCTGAGGATGATCGCTTGGTTATCGAAACGCGTTAGAGCTACTTTTGTTGTTTTTTACCTTCAAAAAGAAAGAAGTCGAAACTAATAGTCGAAATTAAAAAATATCAAAAGTTGCAAAATATTTGAGAATTTTTATCGAATTTACGAAAGTTTTAATTTTGAACAGTTGGGTAATTTGCACCTAACTTTTCAATGAAAATCTAAATTTTCGAAACCGGAAAACAAGTGAAAATTATCAGATTGATCGAGGTCTTCAAGAGTCGAAATATTGAGATCACTAAAATTTTGGAAAAAGTTTAAATTTTTGGTAGTTAAAATTTTGAATCAAAGTGGAACATATTTTTAAAAAGTTGAAATTTTAGATCAAAAAAATTAAAATGTTGAAAAAATATCAAACATTTCATAAAATTTCAAAATTTTCAAAAAAAATCGAAATTTTGAAAGAATTTTGAAAATTAAGAAGTAGCGAAATTTTCCACAAAAAAATTAAAAAATAATCGAAACTGCAAAAAAAGTCGAAATTTTGATTAGTTTTTGATAGCTGATATTTAAATAAAAAGCAGTAAAATTATTAAGAATCGAAATTTTCAATAAATATTTTTAATTTTCCAAAAAAAAAATATTAACAAAGACGAAATTTAGAAAAAAGTCGAAGATTTAAAAAGTCAAAAGTCCAGTTTTGAAAAAATTTACATTTTTAAAAAAAGTAAGAATTCTCAAATGGTAAAAATTTAAAAAAAATGTAATAATTAATTTAAAAAAAAAATAAAAAAAACAGAACACCGGAAATTCTAAATATTTACGATAATACGGAAATTTAAAAGACTATTCATATTTTTTTCAGAAAAGTCAATACTTAAAAATAAAGTAAGGTCGAGAATACAAAAAAATAATTTGAATTTTGCAATACAGTCGAAATTTGGAAAAAACCCAACCTTTCAAAAAAACGCAGCATTATCAGAAGCTTTCCTTGTCAAGTTTTCAAAGAAATCTAAAATTTTCGAAAATCTTAAAAAAATTAAAACGCGAAACATTATAGCAGCACCCCGATTAGTTTTGGCTGCGAGCCGTCACTGTGAATAGAGTCGGAATTTTCAGGAAATTAAATCAAATCTGACCATTTTCACTCGGTAAGCTTCCTTAGCTTCCAAGATCACACGCCAACGGTACCTAGTGCTTAACAGTAATTTATTTCAGTAACGCAATTGGGCCCTTGGTGACTTTATGGCTTATATTTTCCGAGGGAACTGTTCATCAGAAGGCTGAAACTCCAATATACATTTTACTTTATGGCGGCGTTGGTATTTCGGTGGGACTTTGGTTGTGGGGTAGAAGAGTTATTCAGACCATTGGGGAGGATTTGACAACCATAACTCCATCTACGTAAGTTATAGTGTCATACACCTGAAAGATCACTGTAAAGAATATTGATTTTCTAAACTGAAGCTTTAGGTTTTTTAAGATCTAAAAATTTACTACAACAAATAGGATAGTATCCCACCCAAAATAACTACACTAGATCTTTTCAGTAAGGTTTTAAACGATTCAATAGTATTTTCACTAAAATGGAAACTATTTTTATTGATTACTGTTTTAAAAAACGTCAACGACGTGCCTTAGTTTTTTTTCGTTTTTTTCTTAATTAAATTTATATTTTGCTTTAGAGGATTCACAATAGAAATTGGTGCAGCTTTCACCGTTCTTCTAGCTAGTAAAATTGGAATTCCTATCTCGACCACGCACTGCAAAGTGGGATCGGTGGTTTTCGTTGGATACTTCAGCTCCTCTAAAAAAGGAGTTGACTGGAGTTTGTTCAGGTAAGATAAAATATTCCCATTCTCTACATGACATGAGTTACATCCACAATTTGTAACATCATAACTGCAAAATATTTACGAGGGTAAATCAAATATGAACCGGAATTTGTTTTTAAAAATTTATTGGTACAAGATAGATATATGATACTTATTAACGATTGTTCTACGTAATCTTCTGATTTTGTTATGCATTTTTCCCACAAAATGATAGAATAAGGATAGTGCATGGCCTATATTGACCATGTATAAAAATTTGACTGTTTCTTTTCTCTCTCTTTCGTTGAAAATCATTGGTTATGTTAAGTGCGCAAGAGATCATAATAACAATTGCAGCTCAGTTATTATGTTGAAAGACTACAAAAAACCCACCTGAAACATTTTTAGATTTCTCCTACATCATGTTTTTCGTAAAAAATATGAACTGAATGCACCGAGAAATGACGTTAAAATTAAATGAAATCGGTAAGTTCTGACACTTCTCAACAGGTGTTTAACAGCCATATTTATTTACTTTGTTCCTTATTGGTAGTAGAATTCCATCACTCCTGATATCACGAGAACGTACTACCTACTCTCTAGAGATTTTTTCGACACCGTTTTCTGCGGTCGTGCACTATCCTCCTTCTATAATCCGTGATTTTTCCCAACGGGTTGGAAGTTTTTTAATGCCATCATCATCAAAAGAAGGGGAGCGTTTGCAGCCAGTTGCGCACAAATATCGCAATAGCATCATCATCATGAAATCTCTCACCACCTAGAGCTTATTTCAGTGGCCTCTTTTCAGCATGGTGCTAAGTGGGGACTATAAGGGGGGTGTTCTAATGTTGCCCAATGCATTTCCTCTATTTTTGGATGTGTCAGATTGGCTGAGTAGGGGCGAGCACATTGTCGTCAAGCAAGATCACATTTGACCGAAAATTCGCGCCTCTTCCGCCGATATACAGGTTTTGCTTCATCCAATAGCTGACAATATAGCCCAGTCGGCGAGGAAATCGCTATAGAGGTGAAAAATACAAACTAATACAACAGCGATTTTATTATTGCAATCTATTAGTAGGTCAATTTTGAGCATATGTCTAAGTCAGCGCGGCGCGGGGGGCTGTGTGTCAGGCGCCATTGTGATAAACGCGTTTTAGTAAATATCTCGAGAATGGTCAATCCTAGGAAGAAAATACAAGAAACCATATTTATAGAAAAATATATAATTTAACTTTTTTATTAAACATATTTTCCTATAAAATGAATATTTTACGAGTTATTACAATGAAAAGTTTTTACTTTTTAGTTTTTTCTTAATAGTTTTAAAACGGTTAGTATTTGTTGATAACAGTTAGAATCAAAGTTATAGAGCATAAAATTCTCTACAAATTTAATATTTATTTTATTTTTCTAAAGTCAATAGTTTGTGAGTTATAGCACGATAAAGATCTAACGGTCTCGATAAATTTTAAGTAACGAATTTCGTCACCACCTAAAGAACATAACACAGTAAAGAACTATTCTGTACTAGAAATCAAATGTGTATTTATGCCAAAGGTGCTTTTAACCACCAAACGCTAATTTGATGAGGCAATATAAAATTGTATTTTCAATGAATTGTAGAAAAAACAGTTTCATCACATTAATCTATATTTACCTCTAAGGTGGTAGGGAAACAAGTTCAAATTGCGCACTACCTACACATTTTCATTGCTCTAAAACTATGACACTACAAATTTTAGGAAAACCCATTTAAAAAAAAAATTGTAGATTTTCTAATTCTCTTACAATTTTGATAGTTACTGTTATCAATTACTCTTGTAAGCCGCTTACCAATTTTACTAAAAAAATTAAAAAATGAACATTTCCACGTTGTTACTTTTTAGAGTAGCAGCCAAAATAAACATTTTTATCTTTATAGGTTGCTTGCAGTTTCTTCATAAAACCAACTGTTCTCAAAATATTTACAAAAACGCATTTATCAAAATAATGGCTAACGCACGACGTCCCACATCGCAACCATTTGGCGTAACAGACAGGATTGTCCCACTAATAGGTTGTATTCATAAAATTGCCGTTGAATTATACTTTAAATACATTTTTCCCACTGCGTAACTCTGAAAAAAAAAGAAAAAATGGGAAAGATCATATTAATGTAAAAATAAGTAGTTTAATATTTTTATTGGAAGCGATTTTTTAGACACATATTTTAAATTATTACGCCAAAAGATTGTCACTTATTTTTTTCTTAATCTACTTCCAAATCGGCCAACACCATATTTATAGGGTATAAAACTGTCTATAAATTTTAGAAAAATATTTTTGTAAAGATCATAGTTTATAAAAGCTATAATAACAAAAGATCTAATATTATACCTATTCTCCACTTGTCCAGTAAATATTGGAGCAATGAGACATTCCAGTTAAAATAACATCTGCTGTCGATAAGTCAGCATTTATTGCGCATACAATTTGATAAAACGCTGTTTTCTTAATTAACTCGGATAGTTATTTTATTACAGCTCCTAAACTATAAACATTAGAAAAAAATGTTTTATACAAAATGTGTAAATTTTTTTATGCTCTACAACTTTGATAATAACTATTATCAATGTAGTGTTATTATTTTACGAATTATCAAGCAAAAACTAAAAAGAGAAAACAATTCAACGTAGTAACTTTTAAAATATTTATCCTATACAAAAATATTATTAATAAAAAAAGTAAGTCATATATTTTTCTACAAATATGATTTCTTGTACTTTTTTAATAGGACCAACCATTATCGAGATAATTACATAAACGCGTTTATCAAAATGGCAGCTAACGCAGCCCCCCGCACAGCGCCAACTTGAATTTATGCTCAGAATTAACCTATTAATTGATTGCAATCATAAAATCGCGGTTGTATTATTTTGTACAAAAAAAAGCTTCGCCGACTGGGCTAATAGTAGGCTGCATTAACCATACGATATTCATGCAGAAAATAGACATGCACAACTCCTTTAAAATCCCAAAGCACTGTTGCAAGAACCTTTCCAGCTGAGAGGCGAGTTTTTGCCTTGACGGGAGCACCTTCCCCCTTTCTTCTCCACTCCATGCTTGCTTTTTTAGATTCAACAAATGGTGGACCCATTTCTCATCACACGTAACGATACGTTGCAAAAAACTATCACCTTCACTTTGAAAACGCCCATGATGGCGCTGACGAATCTCCAGACGTTGTTCTTTCTCTTCTTCGGTCAAAAGACGAGGTACTCACCTGGCGACCTGGCAGGAATTTTTCGAAACTCCTGCTCATCTGTAATGATGGATTAAGCACTCCCAAAGCTTATCCATATCTGAGCTGTAATTTCACCAGCAATTAAACGGCGATCACCTTCCAAAAGGCGTTGAATAGCGTCAATCTTGTCCGCGGTTACAATGTTCCGAGGACGACGGGCACTGGGTTCATTTTCAACTTGAGTTCGTCCTTCCAAAAATTTGTTATGTCATTTATCCACTTGACTTTTCTTCAAACGAGTATCCCAAAACTGTGCTTCTAGTCTACGAAGAATCTCGGCGGGCTTTACACCTTCAAATTTAATAATAATGCGCTGCACAACGTGTGGATGAACCTCTTGCTTATTCATTGTATTTGCGGCTGACGAACGGCGAGAACGAAATTCGCTTGAGCGCAGGAAGTCGCGTGATATTCTGATAGAAGGCCGACGGGCTGACTGGTGACGTCACACTTAGTGGGCCAAGGGTTGTTCATCTATCTTTAGCGTAATGTTAGGTAAATTTATAATAGCTGCCGGAATTGTTGCTTAAGTTACTTCTTATTTGATTGTTAATAGATATTTTGTTGAATAATACACAATACACAGTTTTTCTGTAAAATAATATGATTTCAGCGGGAAATAAGTCAATTTTTTCAGTTTCATCATTAATGATATTATTATTATATAAATTATAAGTTCTTTATACAACTCGTCACCCTAATATTACAAGGTCTTATGTAACAATTATGTCATTTTAAGAAAAATTTGTTTAAAAAAATGACCCCAGGTTCAAGTCAGTCAGTTTGGTATTTTTTAAAATTTTCTTTCAAAGGGTGTTTTATTCGGGGCAATCAAGGTGCCTTTAATAAAAACATCCCAAAAAATGCAAAACTCTCAAAAAAATGTATTTAAAAAAAACATAGAACTCTGATATTCTTAAACCTTTTTTTTTTCAATAGAGGTAACATAGAACTTTGGAACTAAATAATATTTCCTAAAAAGAAAATAAGCAAAGCTTAATTTTTTTTTGATTCAAAATTGAATCATTATATTGCCTATCCATTTCAGGAATCCACTTAAACATGGATTTTATTGCATCCACCTTAGCTTGTGGCAGTGCAACAATTTTATCACACTTTTTTAATTGCAAAGGAATGGTCGGTTCTGTTTCGGCCGTAACGTGAGCCTTTCGCAAATTTCGTTGATGCAAGTTTACGGTCTTAAATACCTCAGATTCTCCTGTCGGTTCAAAAGATTCCTTATACTCATAAAAGTTTTTTGAAAATTGTAAAGATACAGTTTTTGAGAATGGGACAGTGTTGTAGTTCAACTGACTTGAGTAGGACTGAAAATCTATGAAGTCTTGTTTTTTCATTTGAATTATTGTGTAGGGTTTTTGTCGGTTTACTTTCAGTAGAAAGCGAAGAAGTGATACCGGGGAATAATATTCTACTTTGTTTAATGACCTTTCTATAGAGCTGTGGATGGCATCTACTTTTTGAATACAAGAATGTCCCGGAACAGAAAATTTCAATGTAATATTTTGTAGATTTTTGTGGGTTTGAATAAGGTGAGAGAGAGCATAGCTCATAAGACTGTTTCTGTTTTGAGGAACGCAGCTATCGCTCCACAAAATTATTTCTGTAAATTCTGGATGGTCTTCCATTATTTTATCCAATATTTTATAGACTGCGCTTGCCATGTCATTTCCTGTTCTCCCATGTAAAGCCTCGGTCCATATCGCACAATAAACTTTTTTTCCGACAGATAGGTGACCCGTCTTATTGTAAACATAGAATTTGCTCTTATAAAAAAAGTTTTTTATATCTGCCTTTGGGCAAGTTAACACGTTTTCGAGATCAAAACATAATATGGGCTTTCCACTTTCCTTATCTTTTTGTTTCTGTTCCCTCATGTATTCTTTTTCTTTCAAATGATCTATACGCTTTCTTTCTGAATTTTCATCCACCGTATTCTCTTCTTTCTTCATTTTCATTTCTTTGCAAGTATCGCATCTATCTTTTCCTGGTTTATAAAAGGCTATGTTAAAAGAATTGCAAAATATTTTTCTATATACGCAAAATGAAACCGAAGTTTTTTGATGATCATTTGCATATTCTAAATACAATTCATACAACTTTTTAATGCTCATTTCGCTTTCGAAATATTCTTTGTTGCTTTTTTGCGGCAATAATGTGATTCCACTTACGGAATCAAGTTAATATGCAGCTTGACGAAATCACTATCTTCAGGTGATGTTACCCGTTTTTGATGTCTCCCTTGCTTACTTTCACGTGATGTATTGGTCAAGGTTTTATTTGCATGAACTCTATAAATTGGTTTCTGGCTAATACATAACGTCCTAGTGTAAAAAGCTTTGCATACTTGAATTTTATGTCCATTCAACTTAAAGTAAAACCTAAAGGTTCTACTCTTCCTAGAATTTTCATTATTATTGCCTTTTCTTCTTCTCCAAGGAACGTCAACTTCGGTGGTGTTTAAAATATAATTTTTCTTTTCAGTAGCAGAAAGCAAATAATAATTCTTAAAAATGTCCTTTCTTTGATCGTCACTTATTTTGCGAGAGCACTTAAATAAGCATTTCTCGATACAACCTTTTGTATTTTTAATTTCTTTTGCCGGAATGCTTTTTTTCGGGAAGAAATATAGTCAAGGCCCCGATCAAATCTTGCTTTTCTTGCATTACATGCGCATTCTGAAGTATTACTCTTCCGTTTTCGTGTCAATATTTTTTTTTGTTTCATCGATTATATCTTCTCTAGAACCAGTAGTTGGATTTTGAGGATTTTCTGCGATATGGTCACCCTCAGAATCCTGGGGACGGGGTTCTTCTTCAGATGCTTCTTCGATCTGAATTTTATTGTTTGCTGAAACTTGTTTTCTCGTTGGAGTCCTTAGTACTGGGATCATAGAACAACCAAGCCGACTCCTAAAAAAATGTAAATGAAAAATATCCCCAACACCAAGATTAGGCTATAACCGAGGCCATTACCTGCTGGAATCAGTTTGTAAATTTAAAGAAGCATCTTTACTTGCATCAGATTGCATTTGCAAATTTTTGGATTTTAAATCATGTCTATTATTTAAGGTTCAATTTATGGTTAATTTCTTAATCTCAGAGCAGCCAGGTTTATTTCTAAAAAACACAAAAACAACCGTTGTTGTTGTGTTTTTTAGAAATAGAATTTTAGAATCTGATTTAAGAAGGTATAATATTGTATATTTTTCGTACCAAAAATATAGAATATTATACCTTCTTAAATCAGATTCTAAAATAGAATGATCACTTTCACTACTACTGCTACTTGAAGATTGGGAAGACTTGGGAATGTCGTAATAGCGGCAGCGAATTTTTATTCTAAAAAAAATATTGCTTCAAGACCCCTAACCTAATTTACAAAATAATCTTTTACCTGACTACTTTTTTTGATGTTTTTGATGTGGTAGGAATTCCCCATCTTTATTAGAGTCATAGCCGTGGCCATCACTTGAATAACTATCACTCATTTTGATACTTTAAAACAAAAAACTGCCAGAAACCGTTAATTACATGCTCCCACAATTTAGAACTAAACAATGTAACACAACCTAGAATTTGTAGAAAATGGAATAACAAGGTTGTATGTTACAACATAGGACTAAGTAATAGTATTTTTATTAAAAAAAAATAAATTATGAAGTCCTATGTTTAACATACACCCCTGGTATACACATAACTTATTATTTTTGACATACACCTTTGATTTCCACAGGATTAACAGAGTTCTATGAGAGCTAAAGTGTTCGTTCGATAATTGTAACATAATTTATGTTACATAGGACAATGTTACACCAAGAACTTAAAATATTCAAAAATGTTACATAGGACCTTGTAATATTGGGGTGACGAACTGTATCTTGTTTCTGAAAGATAAAATTAACGAATCTTATTTTGTATTAGAAAGACCTAAATTAGAGATTCGTTGACCATTGACTTAATTTGAAAGAGTATCTAATTTTCTTTTATTTCCTTTTCAAAGCCGATCATTTGACTTGCAACAATAGTTTTTCAATAGGGTGTTATAACAGAATTGATTATAATTTTAGCTATAAATATACTATTATGAATTTCACATTGCGACAAATCTAATAACAAATTATATTGTGTAATGTATTGCAATGTTATTGTTGATAAAAATTGCCTTTTATTATGAATACTTAGAAAAGATTCCTCCTGGTTGTTTAAAATTTTATTGAAAATTATGTAGGCATATAAAACAATATTAGTAACTCGGTCTTTTGGCAACTTGAAACCTCCTCTACTTAAATTTTTTATGAGGTTATAATTAACTTCGATTTGTAGATCACCATTATATGTTAAATTTATTTTATACGATTCGCATTTAAATGTTATTAACAAAATATAGCAACAATAACCGGCCAAGTAGGTAATAACCGGCATTTCCCACTTCACTTTTTCGATGTCCTCCTCGGTATCTAATATGAAAATTAGGGGCAAACCAACCTAATTTTGAATTTGTTTCCTCCACCTTTTCCATCGCAAACTCATTATCATTATCATAAAAAGTGCGAATATTTAATGTGCCAAAGCAGGGTGATTATAGAGACATCAAGGATTGTATTTGGATTTTTTTTCACACTGATATAACTGGCGTATAGAAATGTTATATTGTCCCCCCTCCATTTGACGATATTTTCCAAACCTGTTTTCCAGAGAATCTGTTTGAAATTTACCAAGAAGAACATAATAAATGCCCATTTCTTTAAAACAATATTTTGACATTTCTAGCATACCATAAATAGTATGATGTAAAGCTGTGAATGTTTGTGAACTTAAAGATTTTCAAAACTTGTCAGATTTTCTCCAAATTTACAACCAGTTTAGCATTTTGTTCAAAAATTTTATTTTGGGATCGTTATCATCGCAAATACAAGTTACGGGTTCTTGATATACATCATTAAGGCGTTTCCCTTTGTAGGGTGCTTTTACGTTAACTATTTTCCACCAGGTTAATATTATATTAATAAAATTAGCTGTATCATGGGAGTGACTAATATCAGAGCCAAATTGTTAAAGACCTTGAACAACAAATGGATTAAAACGTTTTAAAGCTAGCTGAACATTTTGTCTCTCAAAATTTGTCGGAAATAAGGTTTTTAAAGTTAAATTATAACCAAATTTTAACAATTTGTCATTTTCCTTACCATGAAGAATTTTTAAGCTTTCAAAGGATGCATATTTCAGATCAGAAGTCTCAAAATCAGGATAGGTAAAAATTTTTTCAGGTTTTAAATTAAGCCAGTTAGTTTTTATACATTTTAACAAATGTACAGTCGAACAAATAAAATAAAGGCCTATTTACATTAACAGGATGAGGAAAAAAGTTACTCAGTTTTCTTTTGGGTGAAAAATTACACATTGTCTTACTATTAATTGCATTATTATCACTTAAAACACAAAATATTTTAAATCCAATATTCTCTACTCCCAAAATTACAGATTTTACAAAATTGAAAAGTATTTCATGATTAATCTTCGTAACTGGTGAAATATATATGACTTCTTTAAAATTTTGCTAATCATAAAAGTAAACGTCGAATGTGCAAAATCTTGCTATTAACAGCTGTTCCCACAATATTTCCTCCTTTGTAATCCATAAATGGTTTTATATGAATTTCATCCATAAGCAAAATCATGTGTTTCTCATAATCTTTC
The DNA here is from genome assembly GCA_028583605.1 of Dastarcus helophoroides. Classification (NCBI taxonomy): domain Eukaryota; kingdom Metazoa; phylum Arthropoda; class Insecta; order Coleoptera; family Bothrideridae; genus Dastarcus; species Dastarcus helophoroides. Next base: position 19,109,391 of record CM053336.1, on the reverse strand, counting down.
AAATATTTATAAATATTTTTATCATATAATAAAAAAGATTGCCTCTCTTCTAAAGTTGGATTAGTAAGAAAGTTGTTACATATAGATTTTAAAGTATCGGGATGAGACAAATTTAAAAATCCATTTTTCGTTAAAAGTTTATAGGCGTGGGAACTAATTGTATTGAGTATCTCACATAATATTAAAGTATCTGCTGAATGTCGATATCTTTCTTTAGGTAAAGTTATTAATTTCAGTTCACATAAAAAAACAATAATGAACTATTTTCTTCCTGTTTTAAACTATCTACTATGCTACAAATTTGACTAATAATGCTGTTAAATCTGTCTTTTTCGTTTACTGGTTGTTCAGAAGAGGATTGATCATTTTCAACATTTTCTAATTTTTTTATTTCATGTATTATTTTGGTTAAATCGTTGATATCATTTAAAATAAAAGGCGTTTTCAATTTACTTGTCTGTAACGAAATATCATGTCCATATAAGTAGGTATGTAGTTTCAAATCTGATTTAATATTTATGGAATAAGTTATAACGGTACCCGGAAAAATTTTTATTTTAAATAAGAAGACTTCATTCAGATTATTAATCATTTTATGCCATTTTCCTGGAGGTAACCATTTGTCAAAAATATTGGGAAATTCATTAAAGTTTTTAAAAGAAACTCTTTTTTTGATATGCTTGAAATTCCTCCAGACTATCTCTAACTGCATTGCGCAAAATTTTCTTGTTCTTGTATTAAGAATTTTTCGTCTCGACTTTTTCGACTGACATCAGATTTTGGAAGATATGATGGACAATTTGGAAAAACTGTTGAAACCGAACCTGATTTGAGCTTTGAACGTTGTAAAGGTACCTCTTCAACACCTTTAGATTTTTCGTTAAAATATCTATCAAAAAGTTGTAAGCTTCCTTTTGCAAAGTGCTGTTCAAAATCCTGTTATTTTTTGTTGGCTGAAAATTGTCTCTGGGAAGAGCCAGCAGCCATTTTCCTAACAGAATTGGATCTTTCGGGAAACTAAACACGTGAACACTTTTCTCACTGTTATAATTACCCCTACAACCCGAAACACAACACTTATACGGCATTTTCACTGACACTGTGTCGAATATTATAGTTTTCAAACACTGAAAACTTTATAAACACAACGAGTATTCAATATTTCAGGCAAAATGAAGCTTTACAATGACTTGCAAAGATTAGTTCAATCACTTGCTGCTCGTTAGTTTATTACTTGGGTAAACTGACCAAAAGCCTACTTGTCCCGGTTAAGGGTTTGCTGACTTGGCCTTCTCATCTAGTTGGTGTTGGATATTCCCACCTAACATGTCTAAGAGTATGCCGACACTCCTGACCCCCTCATAGCGATATGATAGAAATTCCAGTTCATATTTGATTTACCTTCGTAGACATGTTGAGATGACGTATTAAAGATTACCCAGGGCAATGTTTTTTTTTTAATTAATGGGCATTTTGACACTTTTTTCTCAACTCTAAGAGGATACTTTTAAATGCGCCATAAAATAAATATTCGCCCACAATGGATTCAGAGTCCACCACAGATGAAAATTCACTAGCTAAATATGCATTAACATGTCAATTCAATTCATTAGTAATAGATCTGATATTATTCGGAACGTCGTTGTTGGCTGCTGGCAGCTCGTTTTGTATGTTCTTAATTATTAATTAGTTTTATAAATTTCAGAAATATAATTTTTGCTTGGGTGGTGACGGTCCCCATAGCAGCACTTTTATCTGCAGGTGTAATGTTCCTTTTAAATTGCATTATGGTGTATTGATTTTATGAAGATTGGAGGCAACGGATTCAAGATGATAGAACATGAAGAAGCGATTTTAGCAACCACTTCTCCACAACTGTTAGAAATATGTGTTGAATAAAATATTAACTCCTTTCACATAGGTCTTAAAACAACTAATATTAGTATTTAGGTATAGGAGCAGATTCAATTGCGTTTTTTATATTAAAAAATGCTTAATTTTTAACAACATTGTTTAAAATTAATTTCCCAAGTATTAGCAGTAGCTAGTCTTATTTTAAACTAAAAAATGCAGTATTTTTCATGTATTAGAATTATATTAAAACAATGAAATGTTAGTAAGTGATGAAACATTAACGTGACTGTAATTTTTTTATGAAATTATATTTTTGTTACTCCTGGAAAAGGTATATCTGTGATTATACAATTAAATTTTTGCCTCTCTAAACTGATTTAGCAGAAAGAAAGATACTGTTAAACGATGTAGATCATCATTCAACGCTATCTCTTCTTTACTCGCAGTACTTAACACAAGAGTGTTTCTTTATAACTGATATATTTTGTATTATTGTTATCTTTTGGCATAAAACTCATGTCAAATTAAATGTAGATTAAATACAGATTTTGTAGATAAGCAGCATTTTTCTTTGCCAATTTGCCTTATGAAGGAAAAACCTGAGCAAAATTTATTTCACACTAAAAGGTTTATAAATGTCTTGTTTTGTAAATCATTTACTGCAAAATACAAAATATGTGAATGTAGATAATTTCCCAGCAATAATACTTAAATTTATCGATTGCTCTATTGCCCCCCCTTTTTAGCCATCTCAACATTCTTTTACTGAATATCCACTTTAATCTCAACAGTGTAATTTTGCATAAGTATTGTGATGAGCAACCAGTGAATGTATATATAGTTTTTCAAAATTGTCGAATTTTGCTCATCTTTAAAAATTTTCGAAGTATAATTTACCTTCGATTTTCGGACCCAATTTGTCTACGTTGTGTTTAAAATTATTTCAGTCTCTTAAATTGTAACCCCAGTTCGTAGAGTCGACAGGGAAGTGTTATCAAATTCAAACAACAATTGATCTCAACTTTTTATTACAACAAAATTTCAAGTTTGTGATTTTCAAGTGTCCTTAAACAGAATACAACAAAATAAAAGTGAACCGGTTTGTTTCAACTTGTTTAAATTTGCTGGACACAAGTCTGAGAGAAATATTTCTTTAGACAATTAAGAGAATTAATTAAGCACAAATAATCCGACATTCTTTGTTTAACTCTTTCGCTCGTATATGGTGCGTCGGTTATTAATTTCCCAAAGTTTATCTTAACCCTACTAATCGCAAGGTTACTCAAAGCAAGAAGGCTATAATATTATAGTCTTCTTGTCTCAAAGGTTTTCAAACCAAATGCAGCTAACTTTGTACCTGATTATCTGTGGGTGTTCGCTGGTTAGTTTCTACACAGAGGTTCTCAAACTATTTTCAGGTGTCTGCTTTTATTCCCCAATTCTTGTGAGTTTTGTCGCTTTTTAATTCAAGCATACTTCACATAGCAAACAGTTTCCTGCTGAAAGCTTTGAGCTAACAATATCCAAAGGATAATGCTACGAGAAAATGGAGCTCAAGCTTGGAAATGAAGTTGTGATTTATCGTAATAAATGGAATTCATAAATGTTGATTCAATCTTACAGATCTCTCGTCCTCTCACTCTTCCTTTCTTTCTTTTGTTAACTTGTTCCTTTGTTTGTTTTTCTGTTTTTCTCATACCAAGCTCAATCACTCCAACTTAAACCTCTGTCATAAAATAGACTAGAAATATTGTTCAGATTTCGTAGAAACTTTCTAAGCAGAATTTTCCCTTCAACACTACATTTACTTCTACGGCTACTAGTCTAATAGAAGTGGCGTTTTCTGGCTTAGAAAGTGGCTAACCTTGACTTGGCACAAAAAATACATTTAAATTAAAGTTAGAAACTGGCAAGAAGTTCTCATTTCTTTCATCAAAACATTTCCCTAACGAGAGCTGATGCTAATACTGCTCGTCCACCTACGTTAGTAAATTTATATTGACAGTAAATTTAAGCATGCGACTATAGATTAGTAATTTTGCAAAAGCTTTCGGATCGCGACGCGCGGTGTTGTAATTCTCCGTGGCCTATATAGGGGGTCCTTTTTTTTGGACGTGTAACCGATGGGGGGACCCACGGATAAGGCAGACCGGGCGAGTACACCAGAACAAGAACCAGAAGAGGTTACTACTCCTTCTAGGGTGTTAAGGCGTACGTTCCCGCGGTGCACACCCAGGGGTTCACATGTGTTGGGACTTTGTCTATGACTGGAAAGTTCTTCAGACAACCTTCTTACAACGCCGGTTCCGGTTTTCCTTGGTTTTTTTTCACGTTTCGAGAACTTACAGTACATCATCAGCAAATCCTAATACAGATGCCTGCTGTCAGTTACCGAGCTTGCGGTGATAGGTGTGATCGATTTTTTGAACCCCTGGAAACTCAGCTTCCGACAGCAGAACACCGAAGAGCAACCCTAAGAAAATAGACCTTCGAAGCAAATTTGCTTTATTTCTGTTCGTCTCTTTATTTTCTATTTTGATTGTGTTTTTTTTTCCTTTTAGTAGTAGTAGTTAGTTAGTAGTAGTTGCATCAGTCAGCGGTAGGGTTCTTGGCCCTATAATAATTTTCTAACAACGACTTTCTCATTCATTCGGTTTGTCATGGAATTTCTTTTAAATTCCTTTCTCCTTTTTTTGTACGCCCCCTAACCCCATATTTCTCAAATTTTAGGAAAAGTTAATTAAATCATATAAGAGCGAAAAACCATCAAATAAAATCATCAGACAATTTAGAATTTACTTGCCTATTCTTTTCCGTAGCAAACATCACACAAATGGCACAAGAATTTCACGTTAAACAGAAATTGTTTTTTTTGTGTTCATTTACGTTAATTAGCACAAACCAAAGCAATTTTTAATACTCCCGCATTTCGTACTCGTTTTCACAAATCTAGGAGTTGACCAAAATTTTTAAACTAGTTTCATCGAAGTTTAGTAAATTTCTTTACGGTGTTTTATCTTTTTATTCCCCTACCCTTAATTTCTGGGGACCGAAAGACCTCCTCTGCATCTCGCTAGAGGACATGAGGATGCAGAATTTCTACTAATTTAAATATTTCTAATCCAAATTAACCCTTAAATAAATTTTGAAAGGATTCTTAAAGTGCAAATCAAACTGCAAACCCATTTTGAATGATGCCATCCCCTTATCTTACAAGTTTTACTTCGATAATTGAAATTCAAATAACTTACAATTGTACGTGTTTATAAGGGCGTTTTTTGAACGTAAATTCCTCCAGTCTACCACCACATGGTCTTGCCGAGAGATTTGCTACGGTCTCCGTTATTGACCCTTACCAGTTCTTTTACTGCCCTAATTTATGATATCGGACTATCAGCGGTCCTTCAAAACTAACATGTTCTTTTACTCATATCCGTGTTTATGTGTGCTTAAATCATTTTTTTGAAACAAACCAGGTCTAACAAATAACCCTTATCTAATTTGTGAACTGTTAAGAGGTCTGTTTCTCACGCAAAACGTTATGTTACAAAGAATTTTTATCATACAATATTTGTAGATTTAATATTTTCAAGAAAATATTGAATAAGTTTAGTAGAACTCGACTCATCACAGTACTTTATGATTAAAGTCTTACTATGAGATGGGTGGAAAGTTTAGTCTCCTTGGTTAAAGCATTTAACCGATCGAAAATCGATATTCAACAAGATGGGTACCATTTGTTTTTCAAAATTCTGCTTTTTTGGCAAAATTTGTCTTTTATTTTAAAATTTCGAATTTTTTATTAAAATCGACTTCTTTCTTATCCAAATCTAATCTCTTTAAAATTTTGAATTTGTATCTGAAAAATTTTCGTTTTTCTCTTCAAAATTTCCATTTTTCAAAATTCAGCACCTTTTCCGAAAATATTCACTTTTTAAAATCCGAATTTCTACTTTTCGAATTCTTTATCAAAATTTGCCTTTTCCTCAAAATTTGGTCAATCTTTTGATAAAAAAGTAAAAAATTGAAACAAACCCTTTTGAAATAGCTAAATTTTTGTACAAAGACAAAAAGTCTAGCAAATTTTCTTTAGAAATGTCGAGGTTTTCGAGTTTCTTTTAATCCAATTGTCTGAAAATTTCAAAGAGAAATTTCAAGGTTTTCGAGTTTTTTAATCCAATTTTTTGAAAATTCCAACTTGTTTCTCCAAATGTTAACATTTATATCAATATTGGACATTTTTTGACGTGATTGTGGTGTCTCCTTCTAACTTAAGCAGTCAAGAGAACATAAATATTCAAGAGCACATAAAGATGTCACCTTTAATTTTCACGTTTCTGCTGAAATCTAGACTTTAAATTAGCATTTTTGACTATGATAATGAAGGCTTCCACGGCCTGAGTCAGAACAGGATATACTTCTTCCGGGACTGGAAGAAGAACTACTAAAAGTGTTCGACGTTTCGCCCACCATCGCATGGGGCTTCTTGAGGAACAAAGAAAAGAAGCAATAAATAAAAAGGGGAAATATATAAGGGAATATGCAAAAATGAAAAGGCCAATTTCAAAACATCAGAGTACGCTAACTCAGTATGTCCACCATACTAAAGGTGAAACTCTTCTAAATTGAAAATTTGTACAAAGGATAAGAAAGTTTAGACAGAAGAGCACGTTAACTCAGTATGTCCACCGTACCAGAGGCGAAACTCTTCTGACGGGAAAGATCATCATGGTTCTTTGGTAGTTTAACGCGGTTCCGAAACTTTCGTTCCTTTGACCGCCGTCTTTTAGTGAACATTACTGTGTTGATAATTTTGTGAGCTGCGGAGACCGCCGATCGAAAGCGATTCACCTCCGATGGCAGGCGTTCGTGATCGACAGCGGTCACTCTAAAGAAGGCTACTCGGTCCACCTTCTTTAGCGCGTGCCGTCGACCGCGCTCGTTGACGGGAAAGAGGGAAAGGGAAACTTTATATATCATTCGTCTGCGCGATGACTTCCGAAGATTTCCGATGGTTGGTTTCCAGATAGAGGAAAGCATGTAACCGTCGTCTCTGCTGATGTTTTTGGGTAATTTTTGGATTTCAATGCCCTCGCGAATCTTCCTATTGTAATAATTGGGAATATTGAATATAATTAAAATATTATCAAACAGAATCTTATGTCCGGTCTCATGTTGATGTTCGGCAATGGCTGACTGCGAAAATAAACCAGACCTAAGACATCTTTGGTGCTCGGATATTCGCGTCTTAAATGATCGCCCCGTTTCTCCGATATACACTGAACCACAAGAACAAGGAACCCTGTACATACCATTAGCATTAGCATTTTTGACTTTTGAAATATTGACCATATGTTTTCTAAATTTATCTGATCCCAATTTGTCCATCTTTGATCTCAAAATTTTTCAAATTTCGATTCTTTTTCGGAATTCCTAGGTTAGTTTCGAAAATAATAGGAATTTTAAAATGTAAACTCAGAATTTTGAGAAGAAAAAATAAAAATTTTGATAATGAACTCGATATTTTTGAAAAAACTATTAAACTTTTACATAGACCGATATAGAAAACCGATGTGTAAAAATTTTTAATTATTGAATGGCTCAAATTATATTTGGGTTTTGTGCTTACGCCGCCTCTTTAAGATGCCGCCTGATGCGGTTGCCTCTTTGCATCATAGCACAGCATGGCCCCGTTTGCTTCTAATTGCTTCCAGTTTGGACAAATTTGCTTTTAAGTTCAATAAGATTGCTTCTAATTTGAATAGGTTTGATTCTAATTTAAACAAATTTACTATTAATTTGAAAAAGTTTATTTTTAGAGTGAACTAATATGTTATAACTTTGAATAGATTTGCTTCTAATTTGCTGATAGAGATTTGCTTTCAATTTGGTCAAATCCAGATGTGTCTACCCAAATACAAAAGTTTTTCTCAAGCTTCATCTTTTCTCTCAAAATCTATTTGGTTTTAATCAGTTCTGAATTTTGTTTTGTTCTGAGTTTGTTGGTATTAAAATTTAGATATTTTTCACAAAATTTAAGCTGAGATTCGAAAATTTTAAGTTTTTCTCAAAATTTGTCCATTTTCTTTCAAATTTTAAGTTTCTGAGATATTTTGAATTACAACTAGTTTTCGTTTTTTTCCTTGAAATTTCTTTATTACAATTTGACTTTCTCTCAAAATTTCGTTTCTCGATTCCAAGTTTTTTTCTCGAAATTTCGTTTTAAAATTTGCTACCTGCTAGAATCAGAAGTTTCAGATATTTTAATTGTTTGTTTAAAATTTGAACTTTTTCTCGAAATTTTCATGTTTATCTCAAAATTCAGAGTTTAATATTTCTAGAAAAGACGACTTTTTTCTAAAAATTTACCTTTGTTTCGAAATTTCGATCTTTTTCTCTAAATTTCCATTTTCAGAATTTGTTTTTGCAAATTTAGATTTTTTCCTTAAAATTCATGTTCTTCTGGAAATTTTGAGATTTTTCTCAAAGATCATCTTTGAAAATTTTTTGTCAACATCTTATCCATTATGGTTTTAGAAATTTCAACTGTTTCTTCGAAATTAAACTTTTTTTTCAAAATATCAATTTTTGTGTTCAAAATTCATCTTTTTCATAGACAATTGTTCTTAAATTTGACCATTTCTTCAAAATTTAACGTTCTATGGGAAATTTGTCTTGATTATCGATTATTTTTTAAAATTCGTTTTTGTTTCTCATCAAATTTGCATTTTATCCCAAAATTGTCTTTTAAAATTGACTTTCTTTAAAATTTGATATACAAATCTTGTCCCTTGAAACCAAGAAAGATTAAACAATACAACAACGCTCAACACCTTTCGATAGTCAAGCTATCATCTTCGGAGAGATGCTGACAAGATTTATATATCAATTTTTGAAAAAAAACCAAGGACAAGCCATTTCCACTAAAATTGTGACTTTCTTTGGAAAATTTCAATTTTTTTTTTTAATATTCGACCCTCGAAATTTCGACCATTTTTCTCGAAATTTCATCTGTTTTTCGAAATTTTATTATTTTAGGTTTTTTCTAAAAATTTAGATCTCTTTGAATTTCAACTTTTAAAAATTTTGAGTGAATTGATAAAATTTCTGGAAATTTCAACTTTTTCTTCGAAATTCATCTTTTTCTTGAAACTCTGTTCTTTTCTCCTGAAATAAGTGTTTCTCCTAGAAGTTAACTTTATTCTCAAAATTCTTCTTTTTGGCCTTTCCATCCATCCGTGAATCATCTTCTTTTGAAATTCCATCATTTTTTTCTGAAAATAATAATTCTGAAGAAACATCTCGAAATTTTCAAAGAAAATTGTAATAGTTTAGAAAGATTCAAAGTATGATGAATGGTTTATTTCAAAGCTTCGAACCGGAACTGAACCGAAAACCGGTAACCGAAAAAAACCGTTATTTTTGTCGGAACAAAAAGTCGAAAAAATAACGGTTTATTTCGGTTCGTTCAATTTGTATGTTCTTAAAATAATTTTTACTTTACCCTATAGTTTGGGATTTTTTAGAAATTGTCTTTTCAAAATTTTACACAATTTCATGCAACTTTCATCTCAAAATTACGAGTTTACTTTAAAGAACATTTTTTTTAAGTTTCACACATTCTAAGAATATTTGATTTTATTCTCAAAATTTCAAGCCAAATTGAATTTTAAGTTGTATAACTTGAATATTATTTTTTCAAAATTTTCGGCACTTTTTTGAAATTTGGACTTTTTCTCGAAATATTTCTTTTCTTTTCCTGAAATTTCAAGTTTAAAGTAAAAATGATATGTTCTGTCGTAAATCTGACTAAAGCAGTAGTCTTTTTCATTGAAGCACAGTTTCCTGGCAACTGAATTTGCAAATTCGAATTTTTCCGAAAATTCCAACTTTTTCTTCAGAACAAACACTCAAAATTTGTTTTTTTTTCTTCAACTTGGATTTTCCCTTTTATAATTCGATACCCCAAACTTTTTGAAGTTATTAAAATATTTTCGAATTTTCTTCAATTTTTTCCTTAACATTTCAGTTTAATTTTATATGCCAAATTTTTTTCTCGAAATCTCAAAATTCCAAAGATTTTTTACGCTTTCGACTTCCTAAAACTTCCCAAAATTCCAGGAGTTGGCTTTTTTCTCACAATTTCCCATCAAATTATATAAAAAATTGGATTTTTTTTTCATTTTTGAATTTTTTTTGAAAAATCAAATTTTTCTCTAAATTTCGACATTCCGATTTTTGAAAAATTTCGACTTTTTTTCATCAATATTTCGACTTTTTCTCGAAACTGTAACTTTTTCAGAATTTGATTTTTTTGGAAAATTTCCTCCTGTTTTCAAAATTTCGACTTCTTGTACATAATTTGATACCAAGTTTATTTTCTCAAAATTTCGATTTTTTTTAAATTTTGGTTTTTTTGTAATATGTTATGTTGAAACATTATTTTTTTTTTGAAAACATTTACCTTTTTTTTAATTTCCACTTTAGCTCAATCTTTTTACTATTTGTAGAAGTGTTAACCTCTTTTTTTGGTAACTTCGACTTTTTCCCAAAAATTTTCGTTTTCAAAAATTCAGCTTTTTTTCAAAATTGCGACTTTTGACACCTTTAATTTTTTTCTGGATTTTATTTTTTTTTGCAAATTTTTACCTTTTATCGTCAACTTTGAACTTTTTTCCTTAAGTATGGCTTCATTCAAAATTTGAAGTTTTTTTCGAAATTTTCATTATTTTTTAAAATTTTCACCAGTTTCAACATTTTTTCAAAATTTGCTCGTCCTAGGGAAATCTGATTTTCTAAATTACGAATTTTTAAATTTTGAACGAATTCTACAAAACGAATTGAAGGCTTAACTAAATTTTCATTTTAAGACTGTCTAAATTCAAAATCATCTGAAAAAAAAATCGCGGTTTCGAGGCTTAAGTCGAAATTTTAAGAAAACAGTCAAATAGAGCGTAAACGAAACCAGATAAAAATTGGAAGTTTAAATTTTCTAATATGTCACCGTTTCAAGTTAACTCTCAAAATTTCGACCTCAATTTCAAGATCAGTATTAAGTTGGAATATAAATGTTAAAAGTTATTAAAAAAATTTCGTGTTTTCTACCATTTTTTCCTTCACATTTAAGTTTAATTTCATATGCCAAATTTTTTCTCGAAATCTCAAATTCCAAAGATTTTTTACGATGCCGACTTCCTAAAACTTTCCAAAATTTTAGGATTTGGCTGTTTTCCAGTGGCGGCTGGTCTTAAAGAGCGCAAGAGCGCGCGTTCCTCGTGAAATGAGCGATCTACTCTTTTTTGTTTAATGTAAAAGACTTGGATTTATCACATTTTTAAACACAAAATAATGACATACTAAATAACTAATAATACTTGTGAATGACTTGGAATAGAATACACCAACGTTTGATTCCGTTATACATATTAAATATTATAAAGGAATTTAAATAAGTTGGTGCGCGCAGAAATATGCACCTAGCGAGGGTGCCGTGCGATGCCTATCTGCGGTTTTCACGGGATGCGGAGAAATAAATTACAGAACACCACGTTAAAGCTAGGCCGGGGTACGCCGCTCCGCGCATGTGCGATATTGCCAAATGGTGAGTACGAGTCAGAGTTTGGAGTGTGTATTTACGTTTATGATGCTAAATGCGTAGGTCCCGGCTGATCTGATTGCGATTGTTAATTGTGCCGCTTCCAGGCCTAACTGCCAATAGTACCGCTATTCACAAAGAGATAGCAGTAATTATTCATTTATAGATTTGGATTTAAACAATTTTGATGAGAAAGTAATGAAGACTTTGTTTCTTTAAAAGATCGTAGAGCGGATTTTGTTTTAAAAAATATTTTTTTTGTGTTTTTGTAGAGTTTAATTAGAACCTTGCAATAAAATATATTTTATTTTCAAATGCAGTTTTCATGAAATGGAGATTATATGATGGTAATTAAATTTAATTCGTAAAAATACTATTAAATATCACACCTTTTGTGTCACTTTGGTTTCTCTTAAATTTAATATGACACTGTGACACTGGATTCAGCTAAACTCTTGTCTACTAATATTTTTGCATCTGCGCACCCCCTGTCAAAAAGTCACCAGCCGCCACTGCTTTTTTTCCCAAAATTTCCCATAAAATTATATAAAAAATTAAGTTTTTCTTTCATTTTTGAAAGATTAAATGTTTCTCAAAATTTCGACATTTTTAATATTTTCGAACTTTTTCAAAATTTGGACTTTTTTTGAAAATTTCGACCTTGTTTCATCAATATTTCCACTTTTTCTCGAAACTATAACTTTTTCAGAATTTGTTTTTGTTGGAAAATTTCCTTCTCTTCAAAATTTCGACTTCTTGTAAAAAATTTGATACAAAGTTTTTTTCTCAACATTTCAATTTTTCTCTTGAAATTTTATATAAAAGTTCAGTTTATTACACAATAGTTAAAACCTCGAGAAAAAGTCGACATTTTTAAAAAATCTCAGTTTTTAAAAAAGATCAAAACTTAGAGAACTTGTCAAAAGTTGGACCAAGGTGGAAATTTAAAAACAAGGTAGAAGTTTGTCCAAGTCAGTTTTTCAAAATCATTAAATTTTTAAAAAATTCCAAATTTTGAAAAAAAAAAATAACAATTTTAAAAAAGATCATAATTATGTGTAAACAAAAAATTCAGAATTTGGAACATAAATTAAAATCTTAAAGAAAGGTCAAGCTAAAAAAGTCTTGCGATTAATAAAATAAAGAGACATTTGAAAAAAGTGGAAGCTAAAAATAGAACATTTGAATTTGAAAGATTTCCAAATATAAAGACGAAATGCTTTAAAGAAGTCGAAAATTGTTTAAAAATTTTCAATTAAAATCAAAGGCACACTTTTCAAAAAGTAATAATTTTTAGAAAGTTAGAATTTTGACAAAGTCAAAATTTTGAAAACAAAATCGAACAAAAAACAACGAACACTCGAAGGAGTCGATATTTGCAAAATACTTTTAAAAAAATTCAAATTTTTAAAAGGAATTTAAATGTTTTGAAAAAATTGAATTTAAAATCAGTGAGATTTGCAAAAAAATTGATATTTCGAGTCTGAAGTTTCAGAAATGGCCAATATTTATAAAAATAAAGTCAAACATTCGAAGTTCGAGATCAAGAAATGTTTAAATGAATCAAAATATATCTAAATAAGACAGAATAATTTTGAGAAATTTTGAATATCTAAAAAATCAAAATTTTGAAAAGTCAAAATTTTTAAAATCAAGTTAAAATTTCGGGAAAGAATGAAATTTTGTAAGTCGAACGAGAAAAGATCGAATTTGTGAAAAAGTGGGTTTTTATTGTCGAAATTTTCGAAATAAGTCAAAATTTTCAATAACAATTCAGAAAACTCGAAACTGTGAAAAAAGTAAGCAAAGAATCCTTTCTGTTTTTTCACCTAAAAAAGCGCGAGTGTCAGCTAGTTCGGGTTTTTTTTTGAAGTTTGAACTCAAAATGAACCCAGAATTCAGAGTTTTAGCGTGAAATTTTTAAACTCGAAAAATCGAGAAATATTTTCTTCAAATTTTAAGCACTGCTAGAGTAGTTATGTGCTGTAATAGAGGGCACATTTCCTAAATTATGTTAAAAAATCAATTTTTAAATCAAATAAAAACTTTTTAAAAATTAAAAAATAAATCAGCCGAAACTGAACCAAAAACCGAAAAAAAACCGCTATTTTTGTCGGAACGAAAACCGGAACGGAACCGATATGACTTTTTTCCCGGAACGAAAAAAATAGTGGTTCGATGCCCTGGCTTATTTTGACAAAAATACAAGATTTTTAAAAATTTGAGACAAAAAATCTTGAAATTAAAAAATATATTTGTAATCAATCGAAATTCCTGAAAAAGCAAAATTTAAAAAAATTAAAGCTTTAAAAAAAAGGTAGAAAAATTTATAGAAGATCTAAATTTTCAAATAAAAATAGAAATTAAAAAAAATCAATATTTGAGAATGTTGAATTTTGAAAGTTGCAATTTTGAAAGCCACAATTTCAAAAAAGTCAACATTTTGAAGTCTATTCAAAAAAAAAAGACAAAATTTTCAAAAAACTTTAAAATACCCAAAAAAGTCGAAATTAAAAGAAACAAAATGTTCAAGTCGAATTTTAAAAAAAAATCAAATGTTGGAGAAAGGTCGAAATTTTCAAAGTCAATCCATCCTGTTTGTTAAAAAACTGTCGAATCTTAGATTACTTTTTTGGAAAAATGTCTACTAAGACCAACAAACGCAGAACAAAAAATTCAGAATTTATTAAAACTTGATTGATTTTGAGAGAAAAAATCAAACTTCGAGAAAAACTTTTCATTTGGGTAGGCACATCTAGATTTGTCAAAATTGGAAGCGAATTTTTGACATAAAATTCAAACAAATTAGAAGCAAATCTATTTAAAGTAGAAACAAATTTGTTCACACTAAAAATAAACATATTCAAATTAAAATTGTTTAAATAAGAAACAAACTTATTAAAATTAAAAACAAATTTGTCCAAACGGGAAGCAGTTAGAAGCAAATTTGTTAAAAAGAAGAGAAAATTGCTTCAAATCAAGCTTTGTTAAAATTAACAGCATTATAAGTTAATTTCACATTTTGACACCTTTCATGCATATTTTAAGCATGTTGCACACATTTGCATACATATTTCAAGCTTGTTATGTAGCATATAATCTAGTTGTGAATATTAAATTAAGTCATACTTTTACAGTCAAGATTAAATTCAAAATTAAAATCAGAATCTTGAATTTGGCATCGAAATTTGGGCCCAACATTTTAAGATTAAATGCGAAAGTAAAATTCCAAATACTGGGATAAAAAATACGGACAGTAATACTTGTAAATTTATTTACAGCTTAAAATTACACTGGGTAAGGACTATAACAATATTCCTTATTTATAAATGAAACGTCAAATGAATAACTTTAACTGCTCTTAACAAAAAAAGGATTAAAGGGAGAACTGATTTTACAAATGGTTGAAAAATTAAATATTGGTATTTCCCTGTTAAATAACTTAAAATAAACTATCGTAACTATAAAAATATCCTATCAACTAACAATTTTTGTAAATAAAGACAACTGATATTAAATATTACATCGAAATACCTTACACTATATTGTACATTGTACAAAGTAATTCCACATGCCATATAAGCACTAATAACTTAGCTACAGAGTGATAAAATACAAATGCCTTTGGGTATTCGGCATCACAGAATTTAACGGATTTTATCCATTGTGCAAAAAATGTCATTTACTAACTTGTAGAAAAAATTGTAACTATACAATATTGCGAAAAATAATCAGTTACCAGAAAATGAATTTAATCAAATGATATATTTTTACACATTTTTAATAGTTTTTACCTACATTAAATTTTAGTTGAAAAATGCAATTAAAGATGGTTTTTACCGCTTGGTATCAATTGCTTCAAGCATTTAGGGAAATTGTTCACAATATTCAAAGACAACGGCAATGTTATCATGCGCTAATGATTGTATTAAGTGCAAGTGGTGTTCAATCACTTGCGCCCCAACCAATTTTTCTTGACATATAAAGTTTTCCTTTCTAAGTTAACAACCAAGTGGCCTGAAATATCATCTTATGGTAATACATTTTCTTACTTCATAACTTATTTCAAATCAATAAGAAACCTGTAATACCAAAATCAGAGATTAACAACTTGGAGAAATCCACAAAAGTTTAACGATCAAGCGAAATCGAGTCAACAATGAATATTTTTGAAATGTACATGACACGCCGTGACTGCTGTCTCATTTTTAAGTAACTTAAATACAATTTTCTGGAGTTCCCTAGATCAAATCTGAATCATCTCTAGTGACTCTTTAGGATACTTAAACTTAATCAATCATTTAACAATTTCTTAATGATTCCTCAGCTTTGGCGTATGCAAATTGCACTTGAAGGCAATTTTTATTTTGAAAAATCAGATACAATTTGCAATCTTTGTTTAATACGTGAGCTCACAAGAGGGAGACAGATCAAGTGCTACACTCATGTTAGAAGAGAAGAATTTTGACACAGTAGATTTAAGAGAAATCGAATTTTAAATAAAACGTTTTAGGGAAAAATTCGACCTTTAACAAAAGTGCCTGAAATATCGAGTAAGAAGACGAAACGAAATTAGAAATTGTAGCCCAATGTCGTCGAATTTTGTGAAATCCAAATTTCCAGGTAAAACTTGAATTTCAAGTAAAAGTGGTAATTTCCGAAAATATCTTTCTCAGAATGTTCACTGGTTTCTCTGTTTTGGTAAAAAGAAAGCAGAATTTTAAAAAGTTGAAGTTTTCGGGGCGACCGAAATTTAAACAAAAATCGAAATTTTCGAGTAAAGCTGTATTTGGACTAAAATGTCAAAATTTCAAGAAAGAAGTCCAAATTTTAAGAAAAAAAGTCCAAATTTCGAAATTTTCAGATAAAGTTGAATGTCAAGGAAACAGTAATTTCCGAAAATATGTTTCAATTTTCCATTCGAGATTTTAAATAAAGTTGTAAATTTTCAAGGAAAGCTTTTCCTAAACTTCGACTATTATCTCACAATTTGATGCGACACGGACACCTTGTAAAATACTAACTTTGATCAAAAATATTTTTGAAAAAGAGAAATTTCTTACTCATATAACAAAGGTAATTTTGCTAGAAAAATCACTCCCATTAACTGAATCAAAAGATCTAAAAAACGTTAAAACTAAAAGTATTATCATTTACTGTTTAAATTTAATCTTAAAAAAAAACCAACACATCGTGCCAAAGAAAGTTTATTTTTGTTACACAATTAACTTCAGACATGAATGTAATTTCACAAAATTGCTGTTTAAAAATGTGTTAAACAAAGATTCAAATCAAAGTTAAATAAAAAAAAGAAACTAAGTCTGAAATTCTGAATCCGCAGTCATGATTTCCTTGTTTATCATTATTTATCTTTAAAGAAACCATTCACTGGTTGTAATTGAATGCGCTCAAAAAATAAAATTTATAGAACTTTCTAGATCATTTATTGGACTGTATTTACCTAATTAGCAGACATTTATAATTTAACAGATTGAAGCCTTTGAGAAATTTGAAGAATTAGATTTGTGTTTACCTTAGAAAACTTATTTATAATTACCTAAAAACACACCTGCATGTGAACATGACATATACCGAATATTTATATAAATCAAGTTGAATAAATAAATTACGTTTTTGTAAAGCAAAAATCAAGTGTTATAACCTAGTAACTTTAGAAATTCAATACACTCTATCATTACTCCACGTCCCATGGCTTTGTACAAGAAAAATACCTATATCGGAATATACATATTGAATATAACCCATACGTAGGTTGGCTTAACAAAACTAAAGCAGTCGGTCGGTCTTATTCCTGGATAATACCCACCACTTCCTCTTCGTTTTCACAAGAGTCCTCTTCTATTGTAACTTCGTTATCAATGTTCTCCTCAATCGTCACCTCGTTTACATTATCTTCCAGCGTAACTTCATTAACAAACTCCTCCTCGTTAAACGTTTTCGCCGCGACTACGTTATTCTCAAACAAATTTTCACTCAGAAACTGATCCCCTTGAATTTCTTGACCATCGATAATTTCCGTCGCGTCCACCTCTTCCAATTCTCCACCTTCTTCAGCCTCCACCTCCTGTTCAATTCGCTCTTCTACCTCCTGTATTTCGTGCAATTGCTCTTCCTCATAGTGAGGTTCTTCGAAAACTTCTTCAGTGTATGGTATCGAGTTTTCTTCGATGACTACATCGGGTTCGGCCTTCACTATCTGAGCCGGTTTCACCAGTTTGGCAGTTTTTATAACATAGGTTTTCTTGGGCTGTAATCAAGTCAATTGGTTACAAGCCAGCGTCAAATTAATTTCAGTTAAGACACAAGGGGCATTATTTTGTGAATCTACTTACTTCCTCGGCTGCTTTAAGAGTATGAGGAACGACCTTCAATAATACGTTTTTACCCGACGCCGTTTTCACCATCACCAGATTCGACGCGAACGTCGGTTGCTGTACCACCTGCTCAGTTCCGGCTATTGTGCCTTCAATCTCCTCAGATCTGAAACAGGGCAAGTTTAAAATTCCGCAAATTAGTTTCTAAAATACTGTATATTTTGAGAGCGAATAAATTGTGATGACAGCAGTGGCGGCTGGTGCTAATAAAATTTGGGGGTTGCAAAGAGACATTTGCAAAAATGTGTCGAAACTGGAAATTTTAAATTAATCCGGAGGAATTAAGAGATAAATTAGAATTTTAAATTGATATACATTATACATATATAGTATATTGCTAAAATTCTCTTTTTTTATATTAGCAAAAAACAGAAAGAAAAAGAAGAGGAAGGCCATACGACGGACGATCTTTGGTAGCTGCAAATTTATCAATAACTTTTTACTGAAGTCGAGAATTCCTCGAATTAAGTCCTTTTCTTTGAAGACATCGTTAATGCGGACAATCTTTCCTGGCATAATATATTTTTTTTAAAAGTATTCTTTCCAGACTGAAGAAGCACCACTCTGCTTCAGCAGAAGCCATTGGGATATTTATCAGGATTTTTAAAAGATTTAGAGTTTCACTAAGTTCACTGTTTTCTGAAATAATGTTATAGAGTATAAGTAAACCAAAGCCGATTAAAACTTTTCTGTTTCGTAAATTACAGATAATTCAGTTCTTAGTTTTTGTAAATTAAAAAATTGCTTTTCAGAAAAAATAAGGTTGCTGCAATTAAATGGCCAGTGAAGCTAAATCGTTAGCTTAACAGATAACAATGTCATATAGTGCTTCTTTAGCTTCGCGAACTACTTCTGTTAAAACTTCGCTTTTTACAAAACACCATCTGCACAATATTTAAGTCTACGTCGCTTAATTTCCAGTTTTTTCGACACAGATCGGTTACAGAATGGCTGTGCAATTAAACTTTGCACTGAATTCATTTTTATTTGTGTTTCAAGACTCGCAACATTGACCAATGACAGATTATAATAGCAAATAAATATTTGGTTTGCACCCACAAGTGCAACCTAATGCTTGCTTATGGGCAAGTATTTTAAGCGAACAAAATATGAGTTAAGGCGCAGGTGCATATGTGCAAAGCAAAGTTTGCAGTCTAGCCTGCAAACTTTGCAAACCATGGACCCAACAATGTCCTCAAATCCTTACGAATTGGCGGAATCCGCTATAGTCAGCAGTATGTTTGGTAACGATAAATCTGTTATCAATAAATAAAATAAACAACATAAAGAACAATTTACTTTCTTTTTTATCCCAGCGTTTTTTGGAGGTTGCGCAAACCTGCAAACCTTAACACTAGCCGCCACTGGATGACAGATACAAAAGCAACGTACTCTCTATCAGCAGGGTTCACAGTTAGTCCATAGTGTATTTCAGTCTGCCACGGGTTAAATCTGTTTCCTTGACCATCATCCTCCACCATTTCTTCACAATAACCATTAACAATCTCCGCTTCCTCATACTCAGACTGACTATCTTCACTACCTCTATCAATTCTGATCTGTTTAGTCCCCTTCTGATAAGGTTCACCATGACTCCTCCGCATTCTACGTCTCCTAGTGATGGTATAATGTACGGAATCATAACCCTCCCTGCGCATCATCTCAGGAAGATATCTTCGCCTAGCATTGATAAACCAATTACTTATTTGTAAAACGGTTAAATTCGTCTCCTGAGATAAGACCTGTTTTTCTATTTCCGTGGGGTAAGCGTTAAAGCGATGCTCGTACAACCAAGTTTTTAATAATTTGACTGAATCTTTGGGGAGATGGCCCCTTCTTTTTACGGTGACACCTGTGACAGGTTCATACTTGTATATGACTTGCGTCTGTTCGTCATCTGATCCTGTTTCGTTTTCCTCTTCAGCGCTGCTTGTAGACTGAAATCGCTGATGCTCTGAAAAGCGCCACATTTATTACTAATTTTAAACTAACAAGTGGAGAAAATTGCAGTTTTTTATATATTTCGTTTATATATATTTTGTTTAATCTGTTATTAACTATTGTGATACATATTACCAACTTACCTGCATCAATTATATGATACTGATTGGAGGTCGACATCTTGGTTCAAGATTAAATCACTTGCATTAAGATTTTGAAAATTTAACCCTAAAACAAAATAAAGTAAAATAAATCTCATATTAAGCAACTAGAGGAAAACTTGGTGAACCTAAGACCCTAACAGTAAGCTCACATATTGCAGGGAACCTTTAACCACAAGAATGAGGGATTCTTCCTAATTTTTGTGCTCTAACTCTGCATTAATTTAAAAATAAAACTTTATGGTAGGTATTCCCACCAAAGCACATTAGAGTTTTTAAAACTTGATTGAATACCTTAAAATTAATGAAGCATAAACCTTTTTTTCTAGTCAACAGGAGAAATGTTTGCTTGGGGGGAAACATAAGTGTATGCTGTCCAATGAATTTTTATTTCAGCATATTTATTAAATTTAAATACCCTATATCAGTACTTTTATACAACTTGGAGTTTTAGCACAAAGATTTAGCAACATATTTCTGTTAACCGTCCTACAAACTCGCCATTTAAAGAAAATTTTACGCTATAGTTCCATCCCTAACCACATCCACCTTAACAACACTTCAAAAATAAATTACTTATTTACATGTTCAAAAGCAAATAAAACGCAAAAATAAACAAGAAACTGAATAAAATCAGAGTTTAGGTCAAAACAACTAAAGGTTACGAAAATTTATCGTGACGTCATTGCCAAAGACTGCAGATGTTGGTGAAAGCAAAGCTAATAGAATAACCACTTACCAAGCGAAAAGTAATCGTTGTATTCGAGATTTTCCGATTTTCGGGTCCTGTTTTTTTCGAATTTTCGTAAAATGTTTGGGAAAACTGCACAAATGTCAATATTGTAAGGTTATGTGCAGCCCCCGCGAACAAAATATCTGTGGTTTTAGACGATTTACGCGTTCGTGATTGATATTATATCACCCAAATACATTAAAAACGCGATATTATTAACTTTTAACACTTTTATGTGGTGCCTGGAATTAATCACCATTACTCCATGAATCGGTGCTGCAGAACTATAAGGCGATTTCTATTAGTAACTTTCCACGTCCGGTAGCGTAAATTATACCGAGCTACCGATTACCGGCTTTCTAAACAAGATGGCGGCATGTTTTACTCGTATATTCTTTGATTTATTTAATCAACGTTACATCTCTAATGTTTTTCACTTGTATAAATTGATAATCGTGTTTTTTTATTCATGTTGCACACCAACGTTGATTATGTATGAATCAAATGCGATATATTATACCATGTTTACTAAAAGTTTTCTAATCTAGTGTGCTGCTGTCATTTTTTGTCACGTTTACGTATGTTCCTTACTTGATCGGTATTTTAAATAGCCAGGTGAATAAACATAACCCTAAAAAAATTTATTTATTTGATGTTATAATGGAAGAAAAGTGTTTTATTGTTGAAGCCTATTTTCGAAAATCCCAAAAAAAGCAATCGTGAATGGATGATCTCTTCTATTTCTGATTTTTCAGAATTTTTATGTCAAGGTTAAATGTCAATTTGGTGAGTACGAATCAAGTAAGAAACATGCGTGAATATGTCAAAAAATGGCAGCACTACACTAGATTAGAAAACTCTTAAGGTAGTGCTATCGATTTTAGAATTACCTTCCAGAATTTTTTGAAATTAGGCATATGGGTAGATTATAGTTAAATAATGAATCACTTAAAATTTTAAAGAGCTACAGTAAAAAATACTAAAAACTATTGAAATTTAAAATTTGAAGTTTTTAACATTGAACCTTATGAGAAACCACCGTTTTTACCATATTTTACAAAAAGTACCGTTCACATTTTACTAAAAAGCGAGAAAACGATAGAACATAATATATAAAACATTTTAGACATTTAGAAGTACAACTTCAGATCGTCAGCTAGAAGTAATTAACGAGTAAATATCAACAATTCATTTTTTATTGCATTTTTTCTGTAGTTTATTAAACGTGGCAACGTCGTTATACCAACAATTCCTCGACCAGAGAACATAGTGTTCACTGTCCGCATATATGTAATACTTCTATATGGCCAGCTCCCTATTCTCTTCACGAGTTTGTTCCAACCAAATTCGATAAAGATGGAACATGAATAAATGGCGAGTATTGCGCATGAATTGAATAAAATGAACCAATCGCTACGCGCGGGTTAAACGGGTGTTTATGTTTGGCTGTGCACAGCTGACTTTGGCCATGCACAGATGATTTGTAGCACCTGCGCATTGCGACTCATTAATTCGTGTGAAGGTCAGCGAGAAAGAGAAGTCTTTCCCATAAGAAACGAAGAACTGGCCATATAGAAGTATTACATATATGACTGTCCGCGACCAACCATCGAATGAATCACCATTGTTTATTTCCATTTTAAGGTTATGTGTTAAACTTTTCAAAACTGCCCGCTATTTAATTTACTAATTCAAACTATTGGAGCATGTTATCAAACTTTTTTCTATGTAACTTTCCACTAAAATATTTCTTTATTGTAACTAAATAATTCTGACTACGACATTGTTCGGTCATAGAAATTTCTCGGTCTCTTATTTCATTGCGACGTTGCCTAGTCTAAATACTACGTTAATCAAACGAGACAATGTATACTTTTGATGTGCATTTGCCTCTAGCTGTATCGACAGTACTACCTTAAGAATGCAGAGAATTTTAAAAATGAATTATTAGTTGCAATGTTAACTCCACGTTTTAATTTTATTACAAAAGTTGTTGCCCCAAAATAATTCGTAAAATTTTGAAATACGTACATAAAATATATCAAAACCAGTTTTTCAAATGCTAATCTTCCGTAAATCTAAACGTAACAGATGGCAATCCTATCTGTGTGCTCAATCAGAACAGCTACGGGCGATCCGGTATAAGTTAACGTCTAAGAGAAATCGCCTCAGGATCGCCGCGGTTGGTACGCCTGAAAAGTTGGCGTCCAAATGGCGTTCTTTATGTCTAATTTGTCAATTAAATGTCTTTCATCTTTTGAATTTTGTTTACCATCAGTGAATGACTTGTGTCGAGCTGTTGAATAAATTCGGCAAGTTTTTCACGCGGAAACACACACTAATGGGATATTTTCTCGCGAAAAACCAATACGTCATCTAATCAGTGTTCCAACTTTCATCCCCACCTTTGCGTTTCGTTTCGTTGAAGCTTACCATTGGCGCAGTACCTTTTATTATCCCCACCGGACCAATCTACTGGGCATTTTGAAAAATAAATCTGGACCATTCAGAAAATAACTTCAGCCGTTGTCCGTTATGTGATTGAAAACCGTAATAACGCCGCGTACTTGTGTAGAAATTTGTGTTTTTTTGTGTTTATGGCGTTTGAGTGTGTTTTATAAATGCGAGGGAAGTTTTATACAAGCTAGGGGCACGTTTTATAGAAGCGAGGGACGTTTTATATATGCGAGGGATTTCCAACTGATTTTTTGTGTTTTAGATGGGTGAGGGTTTGGTGCATGTTTATTTTTGCTATCATGACTAGATCCACACTCATCCAAAAAGCAAGAAATTTTAATTAATCGGTATTTTGTGCAGCTGTTTGGAATTTTAAAGGCGGCATCGATAAGATGTGGTTGTGCTTGATGCGATTTTAATATCTTATTGATGCTTGCCACAATCGTCGTTTGGCGCCAAAACCTAACAATTTTAACGGTTCTGTGTTTCAGTTTTTGAGTTATAGAGTTCGTTAGATTAAAGGTTGATTCAAAACTAGTTTTAAATAAGTAATATAAAACGAATTGTTTTTTTATATTTGTATAATGTGTATAAATTACGCTTTATTCTAATTTTATATATAACAACCAACAAATCTGTTTATTGTTTAAAGTTATGTAAGAGACATTTTCAGGTGGTTTTAAAACGTGGAGCTTTTATTAATAATTCGTAAAATATGTTAATGATACATATTAAAAATTCACGATGTTTGGACAAATATTAGATATTACTGAACCACATTTATTGTTAAAGAATATAAGAGTTAGAACTGAAGAATTCCACAAAGTGACTACTAAAAATATAGAGCTTTAATATAAAAGTTCTATCTTTTAAAACTAGGCTTCATTCTTCTTAAAGGTAATGTTGCAATATACAGTCGAATATTTATTTTCCGGGGGCTTCTTCAAACTCGCAAATGCATCTACTCTATGTTAACGGAATATAAACAACACTTAAAAAAAAACTAGTTTTGTTATAACTTATCATAGAAAACTTATAGACATTGTAGAACATAGAGAGCAATAAAGTAGCGTTCACTTTTTTGCTGCTAGTTCAAAAAAACTACGAATGTTTTGTCTACCAGAACTAGTCTGTCTATTAGATCACAGATGGGAAAACAAAATATTTTATGATTGATTCCTTTTATAAAGTCGATGACGTCATCGCTTTGTTATTCTCCTATTTGGCCACTACCAACATAATTACTCCGTTTTATAAAATTATTTTGATATATTTATTTGTAAAGAAATTGGGCCATAGCCTGTTACTACTGCCCTCTTCAATTCTTACAATTTGTTTATGTGGAAAATTTCGACAGATTATCTAACAATTCCGAAGGAGTTTGTGCTTTAAATATTTTTCAACTGGCAGAATTAAAGTTGAAACTGCACTACTATAACAATTACTAAAGGCGGAGGCAATAGTTGCTTCAAAGGAGGTCAGTATTCCTTTTGGAAAACTGATGGTCAAAAAATTTGCGGAAAATCGTCGGACTCGCTTCACTACCTGAGTCGATACAGTGGAAAGGAATCAGATGGGTCCATCCAATCGAAGTTTGGAAATTTGGCCGAATTTTGTAAAAATATCTCAATATGACAAGATACCAATAAAAAATCGAAAGCACGAAAAAAGTCGAATTTTGTGAAACAAATTCATTTTCGGGACAAACCAGTTTCCAAAAATAGTTTTCACGTAAAATTTGCTTTTTTAAGTGACTGTTCTTCATGATTTGTTAATTGGCCTCTTCGATTAAAAAATAAAATTGACTCAGAATATTTTCAACAATTTCAGAGGACACTTATTCTATATTGATTGTAATCGGAAAATTTAGAAAACGTGGGCACTCATACTTGCATTCTGAATATATCTAATCTTATTTTAAAAGTGAATAATATCGTAGGTGAGTAAAAAGAAAAACAATATGCGAGTTTTTATCCGAGCAAGTGTTTATTTATGCTGCAATCATCGAAATTCCACAACGATAACAAATAATAAGAAGTCATATCTCATGAAAGCTGATGCTTTTCTCAAGAGCATATTGTGCTAGCAAAATATTGCGTACGTAATAATCATGATGCCATTACAAGGTTCGCACAGGCATTTTTTGTAAATTAATTTGTATTGTGCGTTGTATTTGGTACAAGTATTATTCAAGTTTATCCAGGATTTTTGCCTTCTAATCGAAGATTTTGCGATGTATATGTTTTGTGATTTTTGGACTACATTTGAACGGTTTATGACGCCCAGAAACAGATTCGACAATACAACACACAAAATAACTATTTAAGCCACAAAATAATGGATATTGATGGAAAATTATTTTTTTTAATTTCAAAATACAACACATAACCCAAATTGTTTATTAATGTAGATCGGCGTTTCCCAAATAGTGGGTCGCGACCAGTAAGGACGCCAAAGGGGGGCCAGGGTGGGTACGTGCCTCCCCTTTTTTGGCGCACTGTCCAACCAAATATTTTAATAAATATGTGCATTATTACGTATACATTTAAAAGAGTCGAATAATATATTATCGCATTTTCAGATTTAAACAAAATTTTTAAACTCCTCTGTTTAAGAATTTTTTATAAATGTCGATATTTTATCGAAATTTTGATTTTTCTCGTAATATTCTGGGAAAACTCAAATTTTGTTTTTAAAAAATTTAATTTTTTTCGAAATTTGAATTTTTATTGTAAATCCAGAGTTTTAATCTTGAAATGTTTAAATTAGAAAATTCATTCTGTAAATTCTAAGAGTAAATGTTCGAGTTCGAGTAAAAAAAGTCAAAATTTTTATAAAAATATTGAAAAGAACGATCGTTATACCGAAATTTGAAGAAACATTTAGCTTAAAAGTTTTTTACTTATTTTCCAAATTTCAAATTTAAATAAAATTTCAAGGGGAATTTTTCTAAAAACTCAGAAATTCATAGAGTTCGACTTTAAATTCGAATTTTTGGTTTCAAATTCGACAATAATGTTAAAATTAAGTTTCGGTTTTAAATTAGAAATTTCGAGAACATTTTTTTATAAATCTTTTTTAAAGTCGCAATTTGATGAAAATAATTCAACATTTCATGTTCAAAATCTAAATCCTGAAAAAAAAAATCGATACCTATTCCTAAAAAAACCGAAATTGAATTTTTTGACTTTCTTCTATTAATTTTTTGATTTATAAAAATGGAGATTGTTATCAACCATGGCAACCGAGGATTTCGGAGTTCTCGCACAAGCGTCAGCGATGATCTCAGAAGTCGTGGTTTCAGAATCGCTGATGGGACAAATTCTCGCGAGGAACCGAAATGCGGCTGCTGGGATTAGGATTCATTTGAGGCGTATGAGCGCGGCTAGCTAACGTTAACATGGATTGTTAAATGTATAGATTTAACTTTGTCTTTTCAAATGTTACAGTTTGATATTTTTGTAATAAACGGTTGTTTATAAGATTTTAATTAAAAAATATTAGCTCACTTCAAACTTGTCTCAACTTCTTTGTCGCAATTTTGACTCTACAATTAAAATATCAAAGCATTTCGAATTCAACTTAAAGTTTTGATCTTTTTCTCGAAGCTTCGACTTTATAATCTCAAAATTTAGAACAAGATATTTCTACTTTATTATCGGCTTTAAGGTCAAATTTTTGAACAATTAATAATTGTTATTTTAAATTTCGTATTGCTAAAAAAAATAATTCGAAAAATTTCAAAAATATTGTTAAATGTTTTCAAAATTTGATTTTTTTCGAAATTAAATTGAAAGTTTAGGTTTTAAACTCTAAATGTTCATCCTTTTTTTTGAAGGTGGTAAGTTTCAAAGGTCATAATTTTCAAGAAAATCGAAATTTTTGAGAAAGGTCATTTCAGAACTTTCCAAAAAAACAAAATTTTATAAAAGACAAAAAGTTGGACATTCAAAGCTTTCTACAAAAGTACAACATTTTTTAATAAAGTCGACATTTACCAGAAAGTGAAAATAAAAAAAAATGATACATTTTGAAAAAGGTTAAACTTTTGAAGAACAAAACTTCAATAATGCTAAATTTAGGAATAAATAACAGTTTTAACAAAAGGGGGAAAATTTAAAAAAAAATTTCAAAAGGTCAAAATGTTGAAAGAGTCGAAATTTTCAAAAAATCAATTTTAAAAAGTTGAGATCTTGAAATAATCGAAAATTTCAAAAAAGTCAATAATTTCAAGAGCCGAAATTTTTAAAAGAAGTCAAAATTTCTGAAATCGAAAATTTCAAAAGTTATTTTCTTAAAAAAATATTCAGAAATAATTAAAACATTAGAGAAGTCGAAATCTTAAAAAAAAACAAATAAAGCAAAATAATTAAACAAATTGATATTTCCAAAAACGTTCAGATTTTCAAAAAGAAAAGATGATCAAAATGCTACATTTTTTTAAAGTCGAATTTTTAAGAGGGTCTAAATTTTCGAACAAAAATTAGAAATTTGCGAAAAAACTCAAATCTTGGTTAAAAGGCAAAACTTTAAAAAAGGTCGATTTTTGAAAAAAAGATCGATATTTGAAAAAGGTGTTAGATAAACCTTTTCAAAGAATAACATTTCTGAAAATATCGAAACTTTCAAAAAAAGAAATGAAGTTTTTTAGGAATCTAATGATTTAAAAAAATGATTTTTTCAAAAAAGCCTATATTTCGAGAAAAAAATGATCCTCTGAAAAAATAAATCCAAAATGTCAAAATTTTAGAAAAGGTAGAAATTTTGGAAGTTTGGAATTTGGAAATTTAGAAAAAAAATCAAAACTTAAAGTCAGAATATTCTATTATATACGAATTTTCAGAACAATGGATTTTTACAAAAAGGCAAAGTTTTGAAAAAAGTTAAAAATTTTAGAAATCGAAATTTTTAAATAGGTCGAAAAGTATTTTAAATTTTATAGCAAAATTTACAAAAGAAAAAGGCAAAATCTTGATAAAAACCCAGAATTCGAAAAAAGTGAAAGCTTTTTTTAGGTCAAAATTTTAAAAATAGTCTGAAAAGAGTGGACATTTTCAGTAGAATTGTCAGAAACTTTTTAAAATTTCGGGTTTAATTTTTAATTATTGAAGTCTTTCTCCAATGTACTGCTGTAATCTCCAAATGTTTACCTAAAAAAAATCTTCCAATGTACTGTTCAGTTCAAAAACCATAGGTCAAATCAATTAAAGAAATGTTTTAGAAACTTGGATTTTTTCTGGAAAATTTGACTTTTTTTCTCGAAATTTCGACTTTTTTTCGAAATTTTGACCTTAATGTCGAAATTTAGACTTTTTTCTCAAAATGTCAAGGCTAAAGTCAAAATTTCGACTTTTATCTCGAAATTTCGACTTTTTTACCAACATTTCGAATAATTTCAAACTTCGACTTTAACCTAGACATTCTGTCTGTGAATTTTTTAGTACTTACTTGTCGGAACATTGGTTAGAATTCGAAACCGGTCTTTGGTTTCCAAACTTCGAATCTAATAAATGTTCAAACCCAAAGTCTAAATTTTAGTTATTAAAAATTGAAATTACTAAACGCACTCTACTGCCAACTGTCAATGTTGTTGAAGAGAAAGTGGTGGGACGCCACTGACATCTGCCTAACTGAAACATAGAGTTCAGAAATGTCTAAAAAAAATCCAAATTTCAAAATTAAAGTCGAAATTTCAAGGTTAGTCGCGCCATTCCGAGAAAAAGTCGAATTTTCGAGAAAAAAATCGAAATTTCGAGAAAAAAGGTGAAATTTTGTGGTTAAAGTTGAAATGTCGAGAAAAAAAAAATCGAAATTTCGAGAAAAAAGTCGAAATTTCGATATTAATCTCGAAATTTCGACAAAAAAGTCGAAGTCTCGAGTTTATAGTCAACATCTCGCGATTAAAAGTCGAAGTTTTGACTTCAATCTCGGAAATTCAAAATAAAAATGGGAATTTTGAGACCAAAGGCCCAATTTGGAGAAAAAAATTGAACTGCCAACTGTCAATGTTGTTTGGAAGGGAAAATGGTGGGACGCCACTGACATCTGCCTAACTCAGAGACTAAATAGACTGAACATTTCAATGTTGTCTCATGCGTTCAGTTGAAGCTAAAATGCGGGGTAGTGGGAAGCTGCATCCCACTACTCTTGGACATGGCCGGATTAAGTTAAATTTATAAATACGAAACTTGCCGCGTAACGGTTCTAACGATTTAGATGAAACTTTAGAATTAGGGGCTTTTGGACCAATAGGATAATTTTTACAAGTGCTTTTTGGTAAAAGTTCAGGAGAACTATTTTCAAAGACATCTTGGTTTAATAGTAAAATAATTTTCTTTCAATACGCGAGGCCTGTGTACAATATTGTTAAGCCGGTGCTGTAAACACGTCATGATTGCAGTGAAATGGCGGCGCGCGCACGCCGATAATTGAATATTTATATATTTCATTTTTACCTACCCAAAGAATGAAACTCTTGATTTTCCTTCACTAATGTGTTCACTGAGGTTTCAACAATGGTCCACAATACACTTCCCCATATTTTCAGGCCGTTTTCTAAAAAAAACCCCGATGTTATGTTCGCAACGGTCTGTCAAATAATGAGAGTGCTGGGTTGAACTAGGCTTCCGCCAGGCTTTCAACTGGCTTCACTGCTTACCGTCTTACGTTCAGTCTATTTAGTCTCTTGCCTAACTGAACCAAAGAGTACAGAAATGTCTAAATTTCAAAATTAAAGTCGAAATTTCAATGTTAGTCGCGCCATTCCGAGAAAAAAGTCGAAATTTCGTCATTAAAGTGGAAATTTCGAGAAAAAAGTAGAAATTTCGAATAAAAAGTTGAAATTTGGAGAAAAAATCGAAATTTCGAGAAAATATTCGAAATTTCGATATTAGTCAGAAAATTTCGACAAAAAAGTCGAAGTCTCGAGTTTATAATCAACATTTCGCTATTAAAAGTTGAAGTTTTGACTTCAATCTCGAAAATTCAAAATTAAAATGGAAATTTCGAGATTAAAGGCGCAATTTCGAGAAAAAAATTCAACTGCCAACTGTCAATGTTGTTTGGAAGGGAAAGTGGTGGGACGCCACTGACATCTGCCTAACTGAACCAAAGAGTACAGAAATGTCTAAATTTCAAAATTTAAGTTGAAAATTCAATGTTAGTCGCGCCATTTCGAGAAAAAGTCGAATTTTAGAGTATAAAGTCGAAATTTCGTGATTAAAGTTGAAATTTCGAGAAAAAAGTCGAAATTTCTAGAAAAAAGTCGAAATTTCGAGAGAAAAATCGAAATTTCGAAAAAAAATCGAAATTTCGAAATCAGTCTCGAAATTTCGACAAAAAAGTCGAAGTCTCGAGTTTATAGTCAACATTTCGAGATTAAAGTCGAATAAATCTCCGAAATTCAAAACAAAGTGCAATTTCGAGAAAAAAATTGAATTTCCGAAATGAAAGTCGAAATTTCCACTTTAAATTCGTAATGTCTAATTAGAATTTTTTTAAAATCATGTCCTGTTTTATTATGACTTCTTAAACTTGCAATTAAATACTTTTTTTTTTAATTTATGGAAGTCGTGCAAGATAGCTTCGCATGTGTTCTCCTTACTTACCAAATATGAAAAAAATATCTGGTTTCTGAAAAGAATTTCGTGGGACCTTGCATCTGCTAATTTTTTTATAAAAATCCAATTATTTCAAAAACTATTAATTTTAGGAACCATGTTTGTTATCCAAAGTGGCTTTAAAGTATCAAATAGAATCCAAAATTGCAAAAATATATAGGGTATCTCATTTAAAATAATGAAGTTGGTGTCAACTTCCGGTATAAGCAAAATTATTGCAACAACTTTGCGAATATTTTAGTTGTGTTGGCCTTGTCGTCTTTGCCAAATTTTCAAATGTTTTAGATAAGTACTTTGTCAGATATCGGTCGCGGCGATTCCCGGTGGGACACACTGTATTTAAAAATATCGGAAAAACATCGATGTATCGTTGCCGAATACCGATTTTTGAGACATCGATGTTTCTTTAACAAGAATATCGATCTTCAAACATCGATGCTTTTTTGAACCATGTTGCATCCCTAACTGTGTGAACTTTTTTTTAAATAATTCTAATTTGACTCGAAGTGATGACTTTCTGACACTATTTTTACTCTTTTCTGAAGAATTCGACTTTTGTGAAAATTACTTTTTTTGAAAATTTCAACTTTTTGACAATTTTTACTTTTTGAAATTTCAACATTTCAACATTTACATTCTTTCTAAATTTTGACTTTTAAGAAAAAATCGGTTCCAAATTTTCGTCTTTTTATCGGAATTTTGACCTTTTTGTAAATATCTATTTATTTAAAAAAATTGACTTTCAAAATTTCCACTTTTTTCAACTTCCCATTTTATTAAATCTTCGACTTTTTCTCAAAATTTTTACTTTTTTCTCGAAATGTTTTTTGTAAATTTAGCTTTAAAAAATCGACATTTCAAAAGTTCGAGTTTTTGAATATTTAGACAGAGAATTTTGATTTTTATGCTACATTTTGGCTTTCTCCAAATTTACTTTTTGCAATTGTTGACTTAAAAAAAAGTTTTCCTTTTTTTATTTCGACTTTTTTATACATTATTAATTACTTTTTTAAAAATTCGGCTTTTTTTGAAAAGTTCGACTCAGAATTTGAGCGTTTCTGAAATTTTTTCTGAAAATTTTGCCTTTTTGAAAATTTCCTAGCATCTACTTTTATTTTCAAACATTTCACTTTTTTAGAATTTCTAGGCTTTTTCAAAATTTTCACTGACTAAAAATTTCGATTCTATTCTGAAAATCCGACTTTTAAATATAATTTATATTGAGAATTTCAACTTTTTCGAAATTTTTACTTCCTTTAAAAAGTAGATAATTTATTGAAAATTTTAAATGTTGATGTTTTTTTTCAAACTTGCTGGTTTCAACTGACAGCAGCTGAAAATTGAATTTGAAGTATTGAAAAAAATTAAAATATTGGAGTATGGATTCACAATAAAAAAATTAATTAATCAATTAAAAAATTTAAAAAAATAATGATATTGAGGATTATGGATTCGCAATAAAAATTAATTAATGAATTGATTCATTAATTTTCAAAAAAAGAATTAAAATTGAAAGTTTAAGCTCGTATTTTAAATTTCCATTTTTAATCAGAGATCTACATTTTTAATTCAAATGGAAATTTTGAGAGAAATAATAAAAACTTCTAGAAAAAAAGCCACTTATAACTTCTACTTTCCTAATTTAAAAAAAATCCTTTCTATTTAAAGTTGATATCGTAGGATTAAAAAATTTTCAATTTTCACTAAAAGTTTGTAGCAATTTTAATGTTGAAAAAAATTATAGTCGAAATCGGCTTTATGAAAAAGATGAGTTTGAGTTAAGACCAAAAATATCGAAAAAAAGATAAATTAAACGTTTGGTTGGAAAAAAAACAAATAATCTGGAAAAAACCTTACGATTTCTAGGAAATTTCTTTAGAAAAATGTCGAATTAAAAAAAGGAACGAGATTTTGGGTTAAACAGTTTAAATTCAAATTATTAAGAAAAGTTTTATCATTTCTTTGCTCATCTCAAAAATCTGACCTGACTTAAAATTCTTCACATTTTTCTTTAAATTTTGACTTCGACATTTAAAACAGCCAGATTTCAACCGAAATTTTGAGAAAATAAAGTCTCTATTTAACGTCAAATGTTTAGACAAATATAAAGAGTCTACTCGAAAAAATTTCAGAAAATTACTGAAATTTTGGATGAAACTCAACATGGGGAAAAATCCAGTTTTAAGATTAAAGAGTCAAACTTTGAAACTTCAACACTCGAGATTTCAAAGCAACATTTTGGGATCAAAGTCGAAATATTGGGAAAATTAAAAATTTTAGAAGGAAGAGACGAAATTTTGATTTCTAACCTCAAAATGTGGTCACAATTTTGAGAAGACGAAGTTTTAAGACAGTTAAAAAATCTGTTAGTGGGTCACGAAGGGAAAGCATAAAAATAACCTGGTCATGACAAAAAAAGTTTGGGAAACGTGGATGTAGTTCGATCTCTAGAAATAAAAAATTTTAATTCTTTTTTGAATTTTTCATCGTCGCAGAGTATCAGAGCAACTGGAGGCGTATGTTCAGTGGAGTATAATCGATTAAATTATTGTCAAATTAAATTTTGCTTAGACAAATAATGACGAGCTGAACTCCTATTTGTTTATGTTAATAAGTCCGCGTTACACGATGTGAAATTTAATTTCTAAATATTTAATTTCAATCTTCATTATCAAGTGTTGGAAGTAGATGATTAGAGACACTTAAATTTAGTTTACTTCAACGCTCAATGTTTAATAATGTTTTCTATAATATGCACGAATTGATCCTTTAAACAAACCTGGTATATATGCAGGAAAATGTGCCTTTCTAACAGCTTTATCGCAATAAGAAGAAAATAATTTATCGCAATCTTTACTATATAATATTAATTGGAACGCTACATAACAGAGGAAGTGAAAACATTAAAACTCGTTCGGCTGATTCTTTCAGATTACTAAGCATATGAGTTGCACTTTGCAATAATTATTCAAAATAAATTTCTAGAGCAAGTAACCGCTGGGTTAACACGATTCTCACCAGTAAGAGATTCAAAATAATTCGCTACTTAACCAGTAATAAGTCGGAAAAGTTTCCTTAATTTCCTTGATATACAAATCTTGTTCTTTGAAAACAAGAAAGATTAAAAAACAGAACAATGGTTGCTCTAACACGTTTTGATAGCAAAGTTATCATCTACAGAGAGATACATTGTTGTGTTTTTTAATCTTTCTTGGTTTCTGGAACAAGATTTGTATTTCAATTTTTGAAGATAATCAAGGACCAGTCCGTTCTACCAAAATTAATTCCCTTGGAGAGTACTCTGGATGACTTTTGATCTCTTAAGTTTTGATGTTATTATATTATAATCTATATTAATAAAATTGAAACATCCAAGCGTCTGCCTGTCTGTCGACTGTTTTTTTGTCCGGGCTAATTTAAAAAAACTGCTAAATAGATTTAAAGAAACTTTTACTAAAGTTGAGAGTATTTTTAGGGTTACTTTTTAGGCTATTTTTATTCCAGTAAAAGGAGAATCTGTCGAAGACCCGATCTGTCTTCAGTAGACTTTTTCATTCGGTGTACTTGCATAAATACTAAATAGTATTGCAGAGTTCCCCAGGAGATGGTCTAAGTACGATCTGTTACAGGTCACTGTCACTTAATCTACTTATACAAACAATTATAACATTCTATTGATAATCAAATTTCACTTCCGTTAGCGCTGGAGTACTTTTACACCTTATAATGCAGAAATTCAGGATTCTCATCTCTTTTCTTTTTTCTTCTTTTCTCTCCCCTCCCCTCCTCTTCTCTTCTTTTCTCTTTTTTTCTTCTCTCCTGTCCTCTCTTCTCCTCTGCTCTCCTTTTCTCTCCTCTCCTCTCCTCTTCTCTTCTCTTCTCTCTTCTCCTCTCCTCTCCTCTCCTCTCCTCTCCTCTCTCATCTCCTCTGTTCTCTTCCCTTCTTTTCTCTTCTCTTTTCTTCTCTTCCCTTCTCTTCTCCTCTCCTGTATTCTTCTCTCCTCTCCTCTCCTCCCCTCCCCTTCCATCCCATTCCCCCTCCCTTCCCTTCCCTTCTCTTTTCTTCTCTTCTCTTCTCTTCTCCTCTCCTATCCTTTCCACTCCACTCCACTTCACTCCACTCCTCTGCTCTCCTCTCCTCCCCTTCCTTCTCTTCTCTTTACTTCTCTTCTCTTTTCTTCTCTTCTCTTTACTTATCTTCACTTATCTTCTCTTTTCTTCTCTTCTCTTCTCTTTTCTTCTCTTTTCTTCTTCTCTCCTGTTCTCTCCTCTCTTCTCTTCTCTTATCTCCTCTTTTCTCTTCTTTTCTCTACTCTTCTTTCTCTTCTCTTCTCTTCTCTTCTCTTCTCTTCTCTTCTCTTCTCTTCTCTTCTCTTCTCTTCTCTTCTCTTCTCTTCTCTTCTCTTCTCTTCTCTACTCTTCTCTTCTCTACTCTTCTCTTCTCTTCTCTTCACTTCTCTCCTCTTCTCTTCTCTTCACTTCTCTCCTCTTCTCTTCTCTTCTCTTCTCTTCTCTTCTCTTCTCTTCTCTTCTCTTCTCTTCTCTTCTCTTCTCTTCTCTTCTCTTCTCTTCTCTTCTCTTCTCTTCTCTTCTCTTCTCTTCTCTTCTCTTCTCTTCTCTTCTCTTCTCTTCTCTTCTCTTCTCTTCTCTTCTCTTCTCTTCTCTTCTCTTCTCTTCTCTTCTCTTCTCTTCTCTTCTCTTCTCTTCTCTTCTCTTCTCTTCTCTTCTCTTCTCTTCTCTTCTCTTCTCTTCTCTTCTCTTCTCTTCTCTTCTCTTCTCTTCTCTTCTCTTCTCTTCTCTTCTCTTCTCTTCTCTTCTCTTCTCTTCTCTTCTCTTCTCTTCTCTTCTCTTCTCTTCTCTTCTCTTCTCTTCTCTTCTCTTCTCTTCTCTTCTCTTCTCTTCTCTTCTCTTCTCTTCTTTCTTCTCTTTCTTTCTTCTCTTTTCTCCTCTCCTCTTCTCTTTTCCCCTTTCCTCTCCACCCATTCCTTCTCCTCTCTTTTGCTCTCTTATCCTCTCCACTCCTCTCCTTTCCACTCCTCTCCTTTCCACTCCTCTCATTTCCGCTCCTCTACTCTCCTCTCCCCTCCTCTACTCTCCTCTTCTATTTCTCTTCTCTTAAACTTTTCGCGAGAATCGTATATTTACTCCGCTTGCGTTGCCTAAATTGGTTTCTTTGAAAAAATGTTGAACCGGACGTGTTTGTAATCAATAAAAAATAATGATGTCAAGAATGTCAACTTTTATGAATACGATACGAGTTTACTTCACTAGACCAAAGCTGAGACATCAAAACTCGTTTCATGTAATAATCCAGATTGCAATTAACTTTTTTATTTGAGAAGTTTCATGGAATAAATTCTCTTGTTCAGATTGATGTTTCACGCCTGAGACATTTAAATTCAATTTAGCACAGTAATGCCGAATCATGCTTAGGTTTTGTTTCAAAAACCGTCCACAGCTAAGGATGACATCTACGGTTTCTTCAGTTATGGTGCCTTGTAACGACTAGTTCTGGAACAATGATGTTTGATATTGTAGTATTAACTAGCCACTAGCCATAATATCACATCTCTCATAGTCGGAACAACAGTGCCGTGTCGTGACTTTTATGAATGGGGGGCCGGAAACCCTTTTAAAAGATTAATTACAATTTCGGTTTTAACTGATTACATTTTAAATGCATTAGCATTCAAAAAGTAATTTTTTTTGTCATGTTTCGATTAGTCGAAATATCGTCCTAAATTCAGAATATCAAAACAAAATTTAAATTTTGACAAGATGGTACGAAGGCGTAGAAAGGACATCGATTAAAAAAAATATTTTTAGAAATTTCGATTTTTTTCTCGAAATTTTGACTATAATCTCGAAATTTCTACTTTTTTTTTTCGAAATTTCGACTTTTTTCTCGAATTTTTCGTAATTAAAAATAGAATTTACTTAACACACCAAACTGCCAACTATCAATATTGGTGGGAAAGGAGAGTGGTTGGACGCAACTGTCTGACTTAACCTAACTAACTTAGACATAGAGTACAGAAATTTCGAGTTTAATCCCAAAATTTCGAGAAAAATGTCGAAATTTTAGTAAAAAAGTCGAAATTTCGAGAATTCCGAGATTAAAGTCGAAATTTTAAGAATAAAGTCGAAATTTCGAGAAAAAAGTAGAAATTCCGAGATTCAAAGTCGAAATTTCGAATTTTTAATTTTTTTCCAACATTTCGACTATCTTACGAAGTTCCAAATCTAAAGTCCAAAAAAACGGTCAACATTTCAAGATTCAAAGTCGAAAATTAGACTTTAATTTCGGAACTTACATTTACTTAAAATTTAGATTTTCTTTAACTGTTGAAGTTTTAAAGAAAATCTCAGGAAAAAAGTATATTCTTGCCTAAGCTCCATTTTGTGATTTAAATAGTTTTTGTAATTTTTCAACTTAAATTTTGAGTTTAATCTTCGAATTTTTGTTTACTTTCTATTTAGAATTTTAATTCGAAATGTTGAGTGAAGATCCCAATTTAAAGAGAAAAAATCAAAAAATAAAATAGTCCAAAAACCAAACTGAAAATTAAAGAATTAATATTTAAAATTTAACTTGAAATTTGAGAATCTGAATTTCTTTAAAGTAAATTTGGACAAACATCTAGATTTAGGTTTAAAATTTTTAATTTTTTGCCAACATTTCGACCATCTTACGAAGATCCGAAATTAAAATCGAAATGTGGAAATGTTGGAAAAAAATTAAAAATTTTAAACCTAAATCTAGATGTTTGTCCAAATTTATTTTAATGAAATTCAGGTTTTCAAATTTCAAGTTAAATTTGAAATATTAATTCTTTAATTTTCAGTTTGGCTATTTTATTTTTTAATTTTTCTCTTTATAAATTGGGATCTTCACTCAACATTTCGAATTAAAATTCTAAATAGAAAGTAAACAAAAATTCGAAGATTAAACTCAAAATTTAAGTTGAAAAATTACAAAAACTATTTAAATCACAAAATGGAGCTTAGGCAAGAATATACTTTTTTCCTGAGATTTTCTTTAAAACTTTAACAGTTAATGAAAATCTAAATTTTAAGAAAATGTAAACTTATTTTTTGAGAAAGTCGAAATTTTCAAAAGAGCCCAATTTATCAAAAAGTCTAAATTTCTAAAAAAAAATTGAAATTCCGTAAGAAGTCAAAACATTCAAAATTTTAAAATAAGTCCAAATTTCTAAATATTCAATTTTTTTAATTCAAAATTTCCAGAAAAATTAAAATGTTGAGAAAACTTTCAAGTCACAATTCTGAAAAGTCCAAATTTTTACAAAAGTGTCAATTTCTAAAAGAAGTAGTTTTCAAAAAAAAAATTAAAACTGAAAATTTTGAGAAAAAATTGAAATTTAGAAATATTCGAATTTTTCAAAAAATGTCGAAATCTCGAAAAAATTGACTTAAAAAATAGTCAACATTTTGGGAAAAAGTAGTAAATTTAAAATGTTCGTAGAAATGTTTAGTCAGAATTACAAAAAGAAGCCAAAACATTTTGGATTGTTTCAATTTTTTGATCTTACACTTCAAGAAGGTCGAGATTTTCAGTAGAATGTTTTCAAGAAAAGGTATTTTGTAGAAGGTAAAATTTTTAAATGTCTAAATTTTCAAAAAAAAGTGAAATTTTTCAAAAGAGTAAAAATGTTACAATTACAAAGGAACTGAGTTTCGAGAAAGATTTTAAACTGAGAGAAAAAATTTAAATTTTAAGAAAAGGTCGAATTTTTGACAAAAAGTCTAATTTTTCGACAAAAATCCCAATTAAAAAAAATTCCAAATAAAGCCAATATTTTCAAAAATAATTCAAAATTCCAAGAAAAGGTGAATTTTAGAAAAACTTTTACATTTTTAAAAAGTGGTCAAAACGTCAGGAAAAATACTAGATTTTAGAAATAAAATAAATAAATAAATAAAATAAGGTGAACAAAATAGTAAATTTTATAAATAACTCAAAATTCTTTTAAACAATTGAAATTTTCGCAAACATTTTCGGTCACAATTTCAAAAAGAAGCCGACATTTTGGATGGTTTTAATTTTTTGGCCTTAAAAAAAGAAAGTCGAGATATTCAGTAAAATGTTTTCAAAAAGAGGTATTTTGTAGAAGGTAAAATTTTGAAATGACTAAATTTTCAAAAAAATGAAATTTTTTAAAAGAGTGAAAAGGTTACAAATTACAAAGAAACTGAGTTTCGAAAGAAATTTTAAAATGGGAGGAAAAATTTAAATTTTAAGAAAAAGTCGAATTTTTGACAAAAAGTGTAATTTTTTGAGAAAAATCCCAATTAAAAAAATTCGAAATGAAACCAATATTTTCAAAAATATTTCAAAATTCCAAAAGAAAAGGTGAATTTAAAAAAAACTTGGACTTTGTAAAAAGTGGTCAAAAGGTCACGAAAAAAACTAGATTTTAGAAAAAATCAAATTGTGAAAGAAGTCCAAATAAATAAAATAAATAAATAAAATAAGGTGAAGAAAATAGTAAATTTTATAAATAACTCAAGATTTTTTTAAACAATTGAAATTTTCGCAAACATTTTCGGTCACAATTTCAAAAAGAAGCCGAAATTTTGGATAGTTTCAATTTTTTGGTCTTAAATTTTAAGAAAGTCGAGATTTTTAGTAAAATGTTTTCAAACAGAGGTATTCTGTAGAAGGTAAATATTTGAAATTTTCAAAAAAGGTGATATTTTTCAAAAGAGTAAAAATGTTACAAATTACAAAGGAACTGAGTTTTGAGAAAGATTTTCAACTGGGAGAAAAAATTAAAATTTTAAGGAAAAGTAGAATTTTTGACAAAAAGTCTAGTTTTTCGAAAAAAACCCAATTAAAAAAAATTAGAAATAAAACCACTATTTTCAAAAATAATTCAAAATTCCAAAAAAGGTGAGTTTTAGAAAAACTTTGGATAGTTTCAATTTCTTAGTCGTAAGTTTAAAAAAAACAAGATTTTCAGTGAAAAAATTTCAAAAAAGGTATTTTTGTATATTTTCGGAAAAAATATGATATTTTGAAAAATCTTGAATTTTTCAAATAAATAGGTCAAATTTTTAACAAAATATCTTCACTTGTTTTATTTAAAGTTTGGAGAAAAAAGTCGAAAATAAGAAAGTCAATATTTTTTAAAAAATACGAATTTTCAGTCAAAATTTCAAGAAAGGGCCTAAATTTTAAAAAAGAGAGGTGTCAATTTTGTTAAATGAATTTGCAAAAATGTCTAGGTTTTAAAAAAAAAACATTTTCAGAATATTCTTCGAAATTATCAAAAAAACCGAATATTTCAAAAAAGTTTAAATTTTCAGCAGAAGTCGAATTTTCGAAAAAAGTCGAGAATTACAAAAACGGCGAAATTTGCAAAAAAAGGCAAAATTTCGACATAAAAGTCGAAATTTTGAGAAATGTTTGAACAAAGGGTCGAAAAATTTTCATAAAATCACAATTTTTTAAATCTTTCTTCTTAAAAACATCACAATTTTCAATACAGTAAATTCGAATTTCGAGAAAAAGTCAAAAATCTGTAAAAAAAATTGACTATTTTTGGAATGTCGAAGCTAAACTATTAACTAAAAATCGGATTTAGCAAAAAATGAAATTTCATTAAAAAAAATGAAATTTCGAAAAGGTCGATTTTCACAAAAGGTTAAAATTTCGAGAAAAAAGGATGAAATTTTAACAAAAAGTCAAAATTTTGAAGAAGGGAGAAGTTTTGAAAAAGGTAACATTTGAAATGCTTAATTTTTCAACAAAAGTGAAATTGTTTAATAACGTAAAAAATTTAAAAATTACAAAGAAACTGAATTTCGAGAAACATTTGAAACTAGGAGAAAATATTGAAATTCTGAGAAAAAGTCGAATTTTTGATAAAAAGTTTTAATTTGTTGAAAAAGGCCACTTTTAAAAAATTCGAACTGTGTAAATCAATATTTTTAAAAATAATTTAAAATTCTAGAAAAAGTTGAATTTCAGAAAAACCTCGACATTTTTAAAAATTGGTCAAAACGTCATCAAAAAAACTAGAATAAATCAAACTTTCAAAAAGGTCGAAATTTTTAATATAAGTAAAAATTTTGAACAAAAGTGTAAAGATTAGAAAAAATGTCAAGATTTTTTGGGAACAATTGAAATGTTTGCAAAAATTTTCAGTCAGAATTTCAATAAGAAGCCGAAATGTTGAATAATTTCAATTTTTGGATCTTAATTTTCAAAAAAGTCAAGAATTTCAGCATAAGTTGAACAAAAATGTAAATTTTATTTTTAAAAAAGTCAAATTTTTTTTAAATTATTTTTTTCGCAAAAATTTGCAGGCAGCATTTCAAAAGGAAGCCGAAACTTTGGAGAGTTTCAATTTTTTGGTGTTAGTTTTCAAAAAAAGTATTTTTGAATATTTTTGAGAAAAAGTTAATATTTTGAAAAATCATAAATTTTTCAAATAAATGATTTAAATTTTTAACAAGGCATCTTTATAGTTTTAATTTATAAAAAATCTAATTTGGCGAAATCTCGAATTTTTCAAATAGAGAGTTAAACTAAATGTCTTTAAAGCATTAATTTACAAAAAGTGGAATTTGGAGAAAAAGTCGAAAATTAAAAAAAAAGATAATATTTTTAAACAATACCAATTTATTTACAGAATCTTCTTTTAAAAAAAGTCAAAATTTTCAATGTAATATATTAAAATTTCAAGAAAAAGTCAAACATTTTGAAAAAAATTGAATATTTTTGAAATGTCGAAGCTAAAATAATAAAAGTAGGATTTAAAATTAAAAAATTAAATTTCATAAAAATGAAATTTTCGAAAGGGTTAAGATTTTCAAAAAACTTTCGAAAAAAAGTTTTCAAAAAAGTCGAAATTTTTATTAAAATTAAAAATTTCGAGAAACACTCAGAAATTTATAAGCAAGTCAAAACCTTCAAAAAAAATCGAAATTTTTAACCGAAAAAGTTGACTAAGAGAAAAAGTCAAAATTTTCATAAAAGAAAAATTTTGAAAAGTTAATATGTTGAAATATCTACATTGTTAAAAAAAATCGAAATTTTCAACAATAAATTTTGTTACGAAAATTTTCGAAACAGTCGAACATTTTTAAAAAAATTAAAATTTTCAGAATACTGGAAATTTTTA
Source organism: Dastarcus helophoroides (assembly GCA_028583605.1). Classification (NCBI taxonomy): domain Eukaryota; kingdom Metazoa; phylum Arthropoda; class Insecta; order Coleoptera; family Bothrideridae; genus Dastarcus; species Dastarcus helophoroides. The sequence goes on along the minus strand of CM053336.1, from coordinate 19,067,486 downwards.
AAAAAGCCGAATATTTTAAAAAGTGTTTCAGCAAAAGTCGAAATTTGCAAAAAAGACGAAATTTCGAGAAATGTTTGAACAAAAAAATGTCGAAAAATTTTTATAAAATCACAATTTTGACAAGTATCATTATTTTTTAAATCGTTTTAAAAGTTTCTTTTTAAAAAAGTCAAAATTTTCAATGCAATATATTAAAATTTCAAGAAAAAGTAAAACATTTTGAAAAAAATGGAATATTTTTGAAATGAAGCTAAACTACTAAAAGTTGAATTTAAAATCAAAAAATTAAACAAAAAAATTGAATTTTGAAAGGTTCAAGATTCTCAAAAGAATTTCGAAAAAAAAATTTCAAATAAGTCGAAATTTTCATTATAATTAAAAATTTTGAGAAACACTTAGAAATTTAAAAAGAAGTCAAAACCTTCAAAAAAAAATCGAAATTTCCAACCGAAAAAGTCGACGTTAAGAGAAAAAGTAAAAATTTTCGTAAAAGAAAATTTTTGAAAAATTTATATGTTGAAATGTCTACATTGTTAAAAAAAATCGAAATTTTCAATAATAAATCGAAATTTAAAGAAGGCGAATTTTTAAAAAAATATTGAAATTTTGAACAAAGCTGAAAGTTTTAAAAAAGTTAAAAATTACAAAGAAATCGAAATTTTGAGAGAAATTTAAAATTTGGAGAAAACAATTGAAATTTTAAGAAAAAGAAAATTTTGAAGAAGGGAAGTTCTGAAAAAGGTAAAATTTTGAAATGTCTAAATTTTCAAGAGTCGAAATTTTCAATAATAAACTGAAGTTTGAAAGTCAAACTTTTCAAAAAAAGTTAAAATTTTGAAAACATTCGACATTAAAATTTGTTTAGTCAACATTTTCAATTAAGTTCGAAATGTTTTTGCTTTCCCGCATCTTACACAAATAAATTCCGATTAATTATGTCAAAAATAAGTTGAATTTATTACTTCACAGACACAGTTGTTAAATTTGGAACATATTCGTTACTAATATCAATAAATAGTGGTGGCAGCTGTTGTGTACAAAAAAAGATTTTAAAATAAAATTAATATGGACATTTTCATTTTGTAAGGAAAGCTGTGCTTCCGTATCTTTCATGAAGAACACGCCACTGCGGAACAAAGTTACAACCTCATTGGCAAGCAACTTACAATGGGATATTAATCACTGATCAATATCATTTTCTTTGTAATATTACAAAACCCTTGACCTCAGCAGGCATCAAAAGAAACAAATTACGTTATACGTTATATTTTGTAATTTAGAAATATAATAAATTAGGAAGCATTCACATTATTTATAACAAAATTTGCGATTTATTTTTGTTCTTTTTACCGATCCTCTTTAACATGGACCGGGCCCTGTACGATGTTTTTCAAAATCTTATACCTTCATTTTTGTGGGTTCGTTATTTCCGGAGTTATTGGTTCCCAAAATTAAAAATGACTTTCTTATTTTGAACGAGTGTAACTCACAAACAGTGAAAAATCATCGTATAAGGCTCGGAAGACAGTCAAATCAAAAATGGTTAAACTACATTATCTAGAAGAGCTTTAGAAAAAATTGTTAAAATCTGTGGATCTTTTTAAAGACTGTTTATTCAAAAACTACCCAAACTGAAACTGAAAACTAGAAACTTGGAGTTTGCTTTCTATTTTCCTCTACCACCATCTTTTTCCAAATTATAGTATTCACTACCACAAAGATTGGTTTTTTTTACATCCGTTAATTTCTGTGACAAATGATTTAACAAAGTTAAAAGTTTCTTAATAAAATTGTATCAATGATAAGGAAAATTTCTGAATTCAGTAGGTACTTATTTTGCTTAACAAAGTTTTTTCTGCAGAACTCGGTGTAATTATATTGCAATTTGGCTCACAAAACAAAACCGAGGCAGCGTCATTTAAGCACTGATTTAAATGCAACCGAAGTGGCAGTAAACGTCGCAATTATATTCGAATTAAAAACCTGGTACCTACTGAAATACGCTCCATCTCGGAAAGAAAAAAAAACGGTTTGAATGGATACGATGATAAAGTGTTTTACGAATTTCCGAGAGCTGAAAAGATCTCGTATAAAATGACGATGATTTACATGGAGGGAGAGCGTTCGTGAGCGCTAGCTAGCCACAAAAAGCGAAGGTAATGATGTTTGGAGCAATCAACTCTTTCTTACCTCTTGATTGCACTGTACGGTTCGACTTTAAAGTCATAGGCGTCCCAGGATTTACTCTCAGAATGCAAATTTGTTTTTTTTTAATGAACTTCTATATACTTTTTTATTCATATATCAGACCCCAGAACGTAGGCTTTCGTCTTCGAAAATATTCAATGGGAGGTAAAGAAAAACCGATCTTGCAATAAAAGGGATTTCATATCAAGATATACCGAAAAGGCTTTGTTATTTTTTCCTCGGACGAAGTCGAAGAAGGTTAAATGGTAAAATGACTATCTCTGATCCTTATACCAGTATTAAATTTATCGCTCTATCTTTTTTTTTTCAAATTATCATGCACAATACATGATTAATGCCATTAAATATTGTATAGTGTAATATTGAAAACGTAGCCTTACTATTTTTGCTACTCAATACTCAGTTGAAGATGATATTTACAAATTTTATTAGTCTAGTAGAAGGACTTTCTGATGGAAAATGTTATAAATTACCATTAAAACGATATAGAATGTTCCAAAAAATGTACTCACTCTTAATCGACTCTTTAGACTTTAGAACCAGGTTTTTTTTTCAGAACAAAAGCCTATAATTTGGTCCATCCTCCCAAGCTAGTCCTCTGATGTCTCAGGCTTTAACTTCATAACTATGAACTTCCTAGAACTTCACACCTATGAACTTCATAGTTATAGAGGTGTATGACATCAACCAAAAAATTGTACGTTTAAGGAGTCTTTTCAACTTTTTTGTTAAAGTTTCAAATTCAAATTCGAAATTTTCACTTTTTTTGTAGTTTACACTTTCGATTTTTCTTTCGTTTTTTAAATTTCATTAATTGAATGTTCGAGAATTTATATTTCAAATTAATTCATATCCTTCTTTAGAAACTTTTTGAAGATTTTTTAAATCAAAATTCCACATTTATCCTTTCAAATTCTACTCCTGTTTTCTAAAAGATTCGATTAAAGACACTAAGTATTTTATTCTTATTATCCTTATTCTTTTTATTCTAGATATACTGGTTTAATTTTCGAAAGTTCGACCCCAAATCGGACGCCAACGACTTTATGTCACGATTTTTTTTGTAATCGTTAAAAAATTAAAATAGAAATCTTGTCCTCTAAAGCCAAGATTTGTATTTCAATTTTTGAAGATAACCAAGGACCAGTCCGTTCCACCAAAATTTGTAATCTTTGTTTTGAATGTAGATGTATCACTTTTTAAAAATCTTAAGACGGTCGGTTGTCCCATGTTTAAAATATTACGTTTTGATAGTGTGCGACGCTGGCAAAGATAATCACCTCGAAGGCAGGTGGTATAACTACTATCTACCTGAGAAAAAGAACAAGACAGTCATGCAAGACCTCTAACGTGTATTCTGAGGGTTCTTTGTCAGGTTCCCCTCCAACTACATAAAGGAAGGAATCACGAAATAGTCAAGCAAAGCAGAACTAACCAACAAGTTATATTTTATACAAATCCTCGATAATATTACAAACATGGACGACAATAACGAAGTTTAAAATCACAATCGGCGCTCTATTTATACAAAATTTCATCAATCATCATACCCATTCAAATTCAACACAATTTAAGACCCCTTTAATGAAACAATTTTGGACAAATTGAAAATTACTACAAATACATTTGCAATAATTTTGCATTTTCAAAATTCTTTTTGTGAGTTCTGAATGGAGAATGGTTGCTGGTTCAATAACAGCTGAAATAACTAGATTAAATTGTATTTCAGTTATTAAATGGGGTCGGCATTTACATGGGCTCTGAATCTAATGATAAAATAATTTATTCAATTCTGCCACAGCAATTTTTGTTTCCCTGAATACATATTTTAAATGTCCTTCTTAGGAAGGACATTTAACATTGCTTAGGCAATGAATAATGAACCAATTATTTTGTGTATTTATTATTAAATTGAAAATAGAGGCTGTCTTCAGCTTTGTGTAGAATTTCAGGAATTTACACAACGACACAGTGGCCTAGCTATGAGGGGGTAGTTCAACTGTTTAGTTTGTTTAGTATTTCCACTGTTTAGCCACGAAACATTCTCTTCTTGGAGAATCACATGCAAAATAATGTTATTTTAAAACTTTGGGTATTAATGGTTTATCTGGCTGTTGTTTTCCATGAAATTACTAAAATTCGCACATGTTTTCTGCTAAAAGTTGAGCATTTAATAGTTCATCAGTATTTTAATTGTTTGTTCATTAAAAATTCTCCGAAACTCTCCCTTGGATATTCATATCCAAAACAATATTGTGTTAAAAAGTTGGTTATTTTGTTGGTTTATCAGTATTGCAGTTGTTTTCCCATATAATCTTCTCTAAAATACACGAATGTTCTCGTGAAGCATCCTGACCAAAATAATTTTGAGCTAAAATGTTGCAATTTTTTTGGTTCATCAGTATTTCAATTGTTTTGCTACAAAACGCCCTCTTCTTGGAGAATCAATGGCAAAATAATGCTCCCGTAAAAGTTGGACATTTAGTCATTCATCTGGTAATAAAATCTCTAAAATTGGAGAATGTTTTGAGCAAACGTTAGGAATTTAGTAGTTCAATAGTATTTCAATAGTTTATTTGAGAAAAATTCTCTAATATTCACAAGTGTGCGCTTGGAAGTCCATAGCCAAACAATGTTACGTTAAAAAGTTGATTTTTTGATAGTTCATCAGTATTGCAGTGGTTTTCCCATGAAATCTTCTCTAAAATATGTTAATATTCTCATGAAGAATTCTGATCAAAATAATATTGAGCTAAAATGTTGAAAATTTTATAGTGCATCAGTATTGTAATTGCTTTGCCACGAAACGTCCTCTTCTTGGGGAATCACAGGCAAAATAATATTGTGGTAAAAAGTTAGGCACTTGGTTGTTCATCTGGCAAAGAAATCTCTAAAATTGGTAAATGTTTTGAGTAAGACGTTGAGGATTTAGTAGTTCAACAGTAATTCAGTTGTTTATTCGCAAAAAATCGTCTAATATTCACAAATGTGCTCTTGGAGGTCCACAACAAAACAATATTATGGTAAAAAGTTGATTATTTGATAGTTCATCAGTATTGTAGTGATTTTCCCATGAAATCTTCCCTAAAATATGTAAATGTTCTCATGGAGCATCCTGATCAAAATAATATTGAGTTAAAATGTTGAACAATTTATAGTTCATCAGTATTGCAATTGTTTTGCTACGAAACATCCTCTTCTTGGGGAATCACAGGCAAAATAATATTGTGGTAAAAACTAGACACTTAGTTTTTCATCTGGCAATGAAATCTCTGAAATTGGTAAATGTTTTGAATAAAACGTTGAGGATTCAGTAGTTTGACAATAGTTTAATTGTTTGTCTACGAAAATTCTCTAAAATTCACAAATTTGCTTTTGGAAGTCCATAGTCAAAATAATAATGTTAAAAAGTTGGTTATTTGGTTCTTTATTAGTATTGCAGTTGTTTTCTTATGAAATCTTCTTTAAAATATACAAATGTTCTCATGGAACATACTGATCAAAATAATTTTGAGCTAAAATATTAGAAATTTGGTAATTCATCAGTATTTCAATTGTTTTGCCACGAAATCTTCTCTTCTTGGAGAATCACTGGCAAAATATTGCTGGGGTAAAAGATGGATATCTAGATATTCATCTGGCAATGAAATCTCTAAAATTGCATAATGTTTTTAGCAAAACATTAGCGATTAGATAGTTCAGCAGTAGTTTAGTTGTTTGTTCACGAAAAATTCTCTAAAATGCTCAAAAGTGCTTTTGGAGGCCCATAGGCAAAATAATATTTTGTTAAAAAGTTGGTTATTTAATAGTTCATCAATATTGCAGCTGTTTTCCCATAAAATCTTCTCTAAAATATGCAAATGTTCTCATGGCACATCCTAATCAAAATAATTTTGAGCTAAAATGTTGGAAATTTAATAGTTAATCAGTATTACAATTGTTTTGCCACGAAACATCCTCTTTCTAGAGAAGCACAAGAAAAATAATATTCTGGTAGAAGTTAGGCATTTGGTTGTTCATCTGGTGATGAAATCTTTAAAATTGGAAAATGTTTTCAGCAAAACGTTGGGGATTTAATAGTTCAACAGTAGTTTAGTTGTTTATTCGCGAAAAATTCTCTAATATTCACAAATGTGCTCTTGGGGTCCATAGCCAAAACAATAGTGTGTTAAAAAGTTGATTATTTGATAGTTCATCAATATTGCAGTGGTTTTCCCATGTAATGTTCTCCAGAATATGTAGCATCCTGATCAAAATATTGAATTAAAATGTTGAAAATTTTATAGTTCATCAGTATTGCAATTGTTTTACCACGAAACGTTCTCTTTTTGGAAAATTACAGGCAAAATAATATTATGCTAAAAGTTAGGTATTTGGTTGCTCATTGAGCAATGAAATCTCTTCAATTTTCAAATGTCTTGGGTTAAATGTTGGGAATTTAATAATTCAACAGTATTTCAATTGTTTGTTCACAAATTCACAAATGTTCTCTTGAAGGTCCATACTTAAAACAATATTATGCTAAAAAGTTGGTTATTTGATAGTTCATCAGTATTGCAGTGGTTTTTTCACAAAATCTTTTCTAAAATACGCAAATGCTCTCATGGAGCATCCTGATTAAAACAATTTTGAGCCAAAATATTCGAAATGTTGTTGTTTATCAGTATTTCAATTGTTTTGCTGCGAAAGGTCCTTTTTTTAGAGAATCAGAGGCTAAACAATATTGTGGTACGAGTTGGGTATTTGGTTGTTCATCTGGAAATGAATTCTCTAAAACTGCTCATGTTTTAAGCAAAACATTTGTAATTTAGTAGTTCAAGTGTTTGTTCAAGCAATATTTTCTAAAATTTACAAATTTGCTCTTTGAGGTCCCTAGTTAAAAGAATATAACGTTAAAACGTTGATTATTTGATGGTTCATCAATTTTGCAGTTATTTTCCCATGACATCTTCTCTAAAAAACGCAAATTTTTTCATGAAGCATCTTGATCAAAATAATGTTGAACTAAAATGTTGAAAACTTGGTAGTTCATCAGAATGTTAAATATTTTGCCACGAATCATTCTTTTCTTGCAGAATCACTGGCAAAATAGTGCTACGGTAAAAGTTGGACATTTGGTTATTTATCTGGCAACGAAATCTCTAAAATTGGAAAATGTTTTGAGCAAAACGTTGGAGATTTAGTAGTTCAACAGTATTTCAATTGTTTGTTCGTGAAAAATTTTTTAAAATTCACAAATATGCTCTTGGAGGTCCCAGCCAAAACAATATTATGTTAAGAAGTTGCTTATTTGATAGTTCATCAGTATTGCAGTGGTTTGCCCATGAAATCTTCTCTAAAATATGTAAATGTTCTCATTGAGTAACCTGATCAAAATAATATTGAGCTAAAATGTTGAGAATTTTATAGTGCATCGGTATTGTAATCGTTTTGCCACGAAACATCCTCTTCCGGGAGAATCATAGGCAAAATAATATTGTGGTAAAAGTTAGGCACTTGGTTGTTCATCTGGTGATGACATCTCTAAAATTGGTAAATGTTTTGAGTGAAACCTTGAGGATTTAGTATTTCGACAGTAGTTTAATTGTTGTTGACGAAAAATTCTCTAAAATTCTCAAATTTGCTCTTGGAGGCCCATATCTAAATTAATATAATGTTAAAAAGATCGTTATTTGTGCTTCATTAGTATTGCAGTTGATTCCCCATGAAATCTTCTCTAAAATACGCAAATGTTTTGTGCTAAACGTTGGATATTTAGTAGCTTAATTGTTTGTCCACTAAAAATTCCCTGAAATTCTTCCTTGGAGATTCATAGCCAAAACAGTATTATGTTAAAAAGTTTGTTATTTGATGGTTCATCAGTATTGCAGTTGTTTCCCATTAAATCTTCTCTAAAATACGCAAATGTTCTCGTGGAGCATCCTGATTAAAATAATTTTGAGCTAAAATATTGGAAATTTGGTAATTCATCAGTATTTCAACTGTTTTGCCACGAAACATTCTCTTCTTGGAGAATCACTGGCAAAATATTGCTGGGGTAAAAGATGGATATTCAGTTGTTCATCTGGCAATGAAATCTCTAAAGTTGCAAAATGTTTTCACCAAAACGTTAGGGATTAGGTAGTCCAACAGTTGTTTGTTCACGAAAAATTCTCTAAAATTCACAAGTGTACTCTTGGAGGTCTTAGCCAAAACAATATTTTGTTAAAAAGTTGATTATTTGATGGTTCATTAACATTGCAGTTTTTTCTATGAAATCATCTCTAAAATACGTAAATGTTTTCATGGCGTATCCTGATCAAAATGATTTTGAGCTAAAATCTTGGAAATATTATAATTCATCCTTATTTCAACTGAAGAGCTGGGTGTAAGAAGGACACTTCTGTAGAAGTGCGCTTTTACGGTAAATTATTTTAAATCGTTAAAGGAACATTTCTTTACCGGCAGACAATTTGAGTGTTTTAATACTTTGGATACACATAGCAATGCAATCCAAAATGTCAGTCGCTACAAGTGCCCTTCTTCCATAGAACGTCAGAATTCACTTGTGCCTATGCCTATCATTGTATGTTTTAAAAAATTGCTTTAATAGTCAAAAGGGCAACATGATTTTTGAAAGTGACTCAGATAGCAACGAAGGAAGTAGTTGGGAAAACACATAAAGTGAAAGTGATCTGGAATCTGAAAATATTGAAATGTTTGTGGAGAAAGGGAAAGATAAATAAGAAGTAGTGGAAAATAAGCAAGAACAAACGAGAAAGGAATAGTGGAAAAAAGTAGATTAATGCCAAAGGTACAATATTTCAATGTGGAGAATTTTTTTTAAATTTTTAGGCGTTGTAGTACTCTGAAAAGTTTTTGCCGCAGTTCGCGAGTGTTGTAAAAGTAAATGTTATAAGCAGGTGGCGGCATGAATTGTTTCAAAAATTTGGGTCTTGGAAGCCAAAAATAAACAAGATAATTTTCTTCTTGGTTGCATGTCTCCGTTGGAACCAAAAACAAGAGTTGTTGATCCCGAATGTAACCCAAGGACTAACTGGAAACATGTCCTTAAAATAGATAGTTCGATGAAAGTGGTATGCAAACGCTTTTTTTGAGTATTTTTCAAGTTTCGTACAAACGGATACGCATAATTCATGCAAAGGCTTTAGAAGGAGAAAATATTTCAATTGCAAACAGTAGAGGCAACCATGCAAGCAGACTTCAAAAAATAATTTCGGAAACTTGGGATTTGGTGATAGATTTTTTGGCGCAGATTCCGCATAAAGAATCTTATTATAATCGGTCTAAATCCAAAAGGAAGTATTTCGAGAATCCTGCTCTAAACGTAAGAATCCTTTTCACACAATTCCAGCAGTATTTTTTTGAAAAAACTGGAAGCACACTAGCTATGAAATATTCTACTTTCCATCGATGGTTTCGAGAGAGAATATTCGGAATATTCTTTCCGGGGTCCACGATCAGATATTTGTGATTTTTGCGAAGAAAACAAAATAAAGCTTAAGATAAATCCCAACGACCTGTGCAGAAAAAGCCAATCGCTACATGAACGAAAAGTCTAGGCATACAAAGACTTCAAAATAGAAATAATAGAGAACTATAAAAATGATAAATCAACTTTAGTTATTGAGTTTGATTACTCGCACAACTTGCCTTTGCCAAAACTGATTGTCTCTCAACAATTTTACAAACGACTTTTGTGGCCATACGTATTTAATGTACGCTGTCACATTGATGATACTAGTTCGTTCTATTATTTTAGCAAAAACGAAGCGAAAAAAATTAAAATTCTGTGATTTCATTTGTTAATAACTTTTTGCAGGATATGATTACAAAAATCCAAATATAAAAAATGCAGGGGGACAAAATAAAAATGTTCATATGGTACATTATTGTTTGTGGCTTGCAAAAACAAAAAAATATTAACCTTCGACACATTTTTCCAGTCCGTGGTAACTCCTATTGCGTTTGCGATAGAAATTTTGGTCTTTATGGAAAGATCTTGAAACGACTGGAAATGATGAAAACTCTTGACGTTTATTTGCAAATTATGCGCCAGTGTAGAGAAAACCCGACTGCAAAGGAAATTTTTTAAGGTGCAACACTAATTAAAGACTGGCAAATCGGTCTAAAAGGTTTTTTTTTTTAATCTACAAAGATTAGAGCTGACAACTTTACTTTGAGAAAATATTGTCAGTTAAATATACTCCTTGTGGTACTTTACCTGCAGCACATACATACAGCCGTTTTTCTATTCCATTTAATTTTTGGGTTACAAAAAGAAATGAAAATTTTGAAGTAAACTTGGAATCGGTTTTCCCAGTTTGTATTAGTCCTTAGAAAATGAAAAATATAAAAGATTTGATGAAGTATTTAGAAAAAGATGAGGCAGAGTGGTATGAAAATAATATTTTCAAAGAACAAACAAATATTCCTCCTAGCGATTTAGATAGTCACGAAAATAGTGACAGTGATTTAGGATATTAGATGTTTATTTCTTTTCAATTTTAAGTGTAAAAAATATTTTGTTTCTTAATAAATTACGAAAAATAAACATGTCTTATGTATTTTTACTAAATTTATGAAAAAAGGGCACTTTTTCGTCTTTTATTATTAACATTTTTCCAGTCTGTTAAACAAACAATCACAGTTTTAATAACTTTGTAAATAAAAGAAAGGCATACTGAATATATAAAACTAAAATTAATGTTGCTTATCTTATAACAACAAATTTGTGGTGCCAAAAATAATTTGAACAAATATAACTCAAAATGTCAATATTTCAAAAGTACCCTTTTTTCAACCAACTCCTAAATTGTTTTGCCACGAAACAGTCTCTTCTTGGAGAATTGCAGGCAAAATAATATTGTTAAGTATTTGGTTGTTCATTGGGCAATGAAATCTCTTAAATTTTCAAATGTTTTGAGTTAAACGTTGGGGATTGAGTAATTCAAGAGTATTTTAATTGTTTGTTCACAAATTCACAAATGTTCTCTTAGAGGTCCATAGCCAAAACAATATTAGGCTAAAAAGTTGGTGGTGGATTTCCCATGAAATCTTCTCTAAAATATGCAAATGTTCTCATTAAGTATCTTGATCAAAATAATATTGAGCTAAAATCTTGAATATTTTATAGCTCATCAGTATTGCAATTGTTTTGCCACGAAACATCCTCTTCCTGGAGAATCATAGGCAAAATAATATTGTGGTAAAAGTTAGACACTTGGTTGTTCATCTGCTGATGACATCTCTAAAAATGATAAATGTTTTAAGTAAAATCTTGAGGATTTAGTATTTCTACAGTTGGTCACGAAAAATTCTCTAAAATTCACAAATTTGCCCCTGGAGGTCCACATCTAAATAAATATAATGTTAAAAAGTTCGTTATTTGGTGCTTCATTAGTATTGCAGTTGATTTCTCATGAAATCGTTCTCATGTAGCATCCCGATCAAATTAATTTTGAGCTAAAATGTTGGTAATTCATTATTTCATTTGTTTTGCCACGAAACATTCTCTTCTTGGAGAATCACAGGTAAAATATTTTTAGGGCAAAAGATGGACATTTGGTTGTTCATCTGGCAATAAAATCTCTAAAATTGAAAAATTTTTTCAGCAAAACATTGGGAATTTAGTAGTTCATCAGTGGTTGAGTTGTTTATTAACGAAAAATTCTCTAAAATTCACAAAAGTGCTTTTGGAAATCGATAGGCAAAATAGTATTATGTTAAAAAGTTGGTTATTTAATGCTTCATCAATATTGCAGCTGTTTTCCCATAAAATCTTCTTTAAAATATGCAGTTCTCATGGAACATTTCAATCAAAATAATTTTGAGCAAAAATGTTGCAAATTTGATAGCTTATCAGTATGTCAATTGTTTTTCCACGAAATATTTTTTGTCTTGGCAAAATAATGCTACGATAAAAGTTGGGCATTTGCTTGTTGATCTGGCAATGAAATCTCTAAAATTAGCAAATACATTGAGCAAAATGTTGAATATTTAGTAGTTTAACACTATTTCAACTGTTTGTTCACAAAAAATTCTTTAAAATTTACAAATGTGCTCTTGGAGGCCCACACCCAAAATAATATAATGTTAAGACGTTGGTTACTTGCTGCTTCACCAATATTACATTTGTTTTCTCATAAAATCTTCTCTAAAATGCGTAAATGTTCTCATGAAGCATCCTGATCAAAATAATTTTGAGCCAAAAGGTTCGAAATTTGATAGTATTTCAATTGTTTTCATCGAAACATCATCTTCTTGGAGCATCACGGGCAAAATAATGTTATAATAAAAAGTTGGGTTCTTGGCGGTTCATCTGAAGTTTTCACATCCCTAAAATGTGAAAATATTTTGAGCTAAACGTTGGGAATTTAGTGGTTCATCGGTATTTCAAATGTTTGTTCACGAGTTTTTTTTTTTAATTTACAAATATGCTCTTGAAGGTCCACATGAAAAAGTTGGTTATTTGGAGGTTCATCAGTATTGTAGTTGTTTTCCCATTTCTTTTTTTTTTTAAGTTTAATCCGCAGTGCTTTCGAGTGCACTGCGAGTAGGATCTGGAAACAAGAATAGATGGCGATGAACCTCCTTCTTAAACAAGGATAGGTTGTAATTTTTGGGGAAAATTCCTTTCGGTAACAAGCTGCATAACTTGGAAGTTGTATAGAAAAAAGAATCTCCGTAGACAGAAGTCCTGACTGTGTCAAGCTGGACCGCACAGGAATTTGATATCTCCGACTGTCTAGTACGTCTCAAGCATCTTGCTCTTAGGGGGATTAATCCTAGTAGTTCCTGCGAGCATCTTCCATGCTAGTACTTGTAGAAAAGAGACAAGTCACCAATCATACGCCTGTGCTCTAGTGTTTCGAAAGAATCGGTCAGACTCTCGTCATCAATTAGGCGAATCGCTCTTCTTTGAATTGAATCCAAGAGAGCTAAAGTGAGTTTTGAGGCTGAACTCCAAACATGAGAACAGTATTGTAACGCAATGTAAATAGATGGAATATAATTTAGAATAGAATTGTATAATTTAGTAAATAAAAAAAGTTTCTAGAAGGATCTGATAAGGAGAAAGCGGCCGCGATAACGAAACAAATGGCAGATAAGCGTTGCAGAAATTTCGGGAACGATAAGCCTTATCTGCCGAAAAGTTCTAGAAGCCGGGAGCCAAAACTATAAAAGGCGGTCAGATTTCCCTCGAGTCAGTCAGTTAGAGTCAGTGTAATTAGTGAGTCAGTAGAAGTTAATAATAAGTGAGTTAATTGTCAATTGCGGTGATCCAAGTTGAGTTCAATAATAAAGTGGGTATAATCCATCACGTGTAATCAATTCGAACCGATAAAGCCCGTAACAGTATTCTAGTGTTGGACTAACCTGAGCTTTGTATAGTGTTAACAGCTGATGAGATGTGTACTTTTTAGCTCTAAAAAGAAAGCTTAGCTTCTGAGCAGCGGATCTGGCAATGGCGCGCACATGTTGCATTATCCCTTGATGTTTTCTTAGAGAAAACCGCAGCCTGAGTTTTTGAAGCGTTGAAGTCGACCAAATTGTTCTTACTCCATTCCAGAATAATCTTGAGATCCCGATTAATCGTTTGTATCTGCTGTTCCCTTAATCTATCTGAAGTATCGATAGATAATGGTTTGTTGGAGAAAAAAGATGACACAAGGTTACTATCATCTGCGTAGCTATATATAGGATTGGAAGTTAAAGCTAAGAGATCGTTTATGTGTAACAGAAATAGAGTAGGAGACAGAACAGATCCTTGGGGCACTCTTGTGTTAATCGCAAATGTCTCGGATGAGATGCCATCGACGACGACCTGAAGAGATCTTCAGCTAGAAAATTGGATATCAAATGACAGAGTCCAGGAGGAAGACCATAAGATGTTAATTTGGCGAGATGAGATCGGTGCCAGACTCTGTCGAAAGCCTTTAAGATACCCAATGCCACAATCCTAGCCTCACCAGGTTTTTCCATAACATTTTTATAGAAAAAAGGAAATTATTTTCAAACAACCAATACAATTTTCATAAGTTTCGGTTTTTGGACGAAATCAGAGAAGAAGCCAAAATTCGGTTTCTGCCAAAAATCTAGTTTCGGTCGATATCTATACATAAGTAAGGTGTATGCAGAATGTTTTGATAATGATGAAGGTTACTATCATATGCGTAGCTGCATATAGGATTGGAAGTTGAAGCTAAGAGATCGTTTATGTGTAACAGAAATAGGGTAGGAGACAGAACAGACCCCTGACCCTGCGTTAATTGCAAATGTCTCGGATGAGATGCCATCAACCTGAGACGATCTGAAGAGATCTGTCAGCGAGAAAATTGGATATCAAATAACAGAGTCCAAGAGGAAGACCATAAGATGTTAATTTGGCGAGAAGAGGTCGGTGTCAGACTCTGTCGAAAGCCTTTGAGATATCCAATGCCACAATCCTAGCCTCACCATGTTTTTCCATAGCTGAGTTATAGATATGAGTAATATATGCCAGTAAAGCGCCAGTGGAACGTTGTTGTCTAAAACCGTATTGCCTGTCGGAGATGATTCTATTTTCCTCCAGATATTTGAGATTCTCGATGTTGATAACCTTTTCCCATGACGTCCCATAAAATCTTCAATATTTGGTCGAAAAAGATCGTTAACTCCGAGAAAACAATCGTTAATATCGAGGATAAAAAAAGCTAAAACTGTGTACAAAGCTATTCTTCAATTTTGGATTTTGCTACTGACATTTTAAGAAAAAATAAAAATTGGAAGTAAGCTCGAAATTGTAAGAATGCTCTAAATCTAAGCGAATATTTTGCTGATTATTTTGAATCTTTAAAAAATAAAACTTCTGTAATTAATAAAAACTATCAAGAAGTTGTATATGCGCTCATTTTTTATACATATTGTTAAATAATTGATGACGTTTCTTTATATAGCAAACTACAAACCAACACAAAATGATTAATCTTGCTTCTTAATTTCACTAAAGTTTTGAGCTGAAAACATATTGATTTTCTACTAATGAGGGCAGATCATGCGGGTGTAGGGTGGCACATATAGCTTTGTTCTATAGTTAAAATATAATAAGTATCTCAATTGGTTTAGTCACGAGCTTTGAAAGGTCGCGTGTCCCCCATGCTTTATTTTCCATTTACCATCAACCAGAAATTATAATTTGGTTACTGCACTGTGAGAATTATGCAGTTCAAGATTCAATAAATCTATCCCTTACAGGTTTTCGTGGTCTACATCAAAACATTAAACTGTTGTACTGTTGTAAATATTCCAAATCATTCTGTATATTATCTGTATCTTCTTTACGAAGTTGTGTTAATATCATTCATTTTTTATTAGTTTTGTTATCGCCAGTTGCTTCTGAAAATATGGATTTGTGGAAAAGCAACTGGCGAGGAAGGAACTAATAAAAAATGACGAAAATCATTCTGTATATTATATTAACCAAAACTACGTGCGAAAATATAATTAACAAATTTCCAAAAGGGCAACTCATTTGATAGAGGATTCAGGATATTGTAACAGTTGTTGTAATATCACAACAGTCGCAACAAACTGCATAGAAACAGCAAAAGCGGAAAATATCCTCTTGAACTTGAACTTGCATCACGCTATTCCGAAATAAAAAGTATCTAAGACAAGCCGTGCAGTTGTAGGAGTTGCCGTAACATGGAATATTTCACTCGATCGCCTCCACTTACTCTCCTGCTTTTCAACTTTGCTTAGAAATCCCTTGGCAGATCATAGACGTATCAAACTTGGATCGTATGGGGCATTTTAATCGAATTTTTCTTTCGCTGTCGTATGATTAACCACATACTTGAGTATATGGAATTAACATTTTAAATTTCGTATTTAGATTCCAAAATTCCAATTAAAAAAAGTCTATTCAAAAATCATTGAGCCTTTAGCGGTTTACCAACTTCAAGACGACGAGGTCAATAACACACTGGGATGTAGATTATTATTTATAATTTTAAGCTCTGTTGAGAAGGACAAGTCTGACAAAATTAAAAGTACTGGGTTTCCTACGCTAGTTAACTATCTACAACTTTCAGGATTTTAGTTAAACGAGCACATAGCGTAGATATTAATTATAATAGGTAGCAGTCGTCGAGGTCAAGATGCGGGTCGATGGTCATGCGTTAAAATCTAATTAAAAAAATATAACTTTCCCACAAGATTTGTTAATATAAAACTGAAACTATCTTTAATATCAGCTATAAATAATAAAACTTATTTTTATTATATTCTTTATCGCCGAATAGCGCAGAAAAGACTTTGAAAATAAAATAGCCAGGATGGAATGCTGTAAAAACCTTGAAAACTATAATGAGGCATCTTATTCATTAACAAGATAATTTGGAAAAAGTTGTTTGCTTTGGTAGATTCGAGATGGAAAGAAAAAGGCAATACTGGAACAAACCAAGTCATTTTGGCCAGATCACTGCTCAAAATTATTCTATAAAAATGTTTTAACATATTTATATAAATATCTTCTAATTAGTCTCTGGTTCTAATGTTATCTTTTTGGATTATTCATCAATGTATTGTGAATGTAATGATTCTTGAAATGATGTCCCACGGTTGTTACATTGTGGCGGTTAATTACTTCATCGCGTTCGTCTATCAAAGAAAAGAATCCAAAAACAAAGTAGAAGAAAAAGCGAAATGAAGATAAATCGAGTTATTTAATGAGAGAAACAATCGTCATTCAATGAAATAATAAAGTTTTCTCTGAATCTGTATCGAGAGATTACTAATTTTGGTTTAACGTTTAAGAATAAAATCCCATGTGAATCTGGCGTTCGACGTTAGTTGTAGTTTATGATGGTGCTACTTTTACGCTAACTAATGCTGGCAAAGTAGCGTAAGTCTGGTGGTGTAGAGTAGCGTAAGCTTCTCTTTCTCTACAACTGCAACGTTGTCAGATTTTTCGCGGGCATATCATGAGATGAGAAGACTTGTTACATATTTGCTGGAGCCAAGATAGATGAAAGCGATAGGTTACGGGTCACTTACTTAACATGACCTTAAAGAAACATGGTACTAGCATAATTCCATAAAATGACGAACCTAATATTAATATTTCATAGATAAATTAGATAAATCCTACATACATACACTATACATACTAAGTCCATGGGTTTTATCACTTTGTCACATCGGCCATTAATTATTAATTACGCGATATGTATTTCACTAGCATAACTGGCATCGTCAGCATTACTAATATAATTGATTTGAAAAAAAACGGACGCCTTCAAACGAAGCATGTGCGTTGAGATTTAATTCGATGACAAATAACGAGATCCACACTAGACGCAAGCAAAGACTCTTTTTTGAGCTAAATTAATATTGCAATCATCACAATATCGCCACATCCAAATCTTTGCTCCAAAAAGTGACTTCTATTGATTGCCAAACTCATTCAATTCACTTTAGCTAGTTTTTAGTTCACGACAGGACACATCATGTGTCTCCTTCATTCAACGTCCTGTTCAAAAAGTGACTTCTATTGATTGTCAAACTCATTCAATTCACGTCAGCTAATTTTCAGTTCACGACTGGACACATTATGTGTCTCCTTCATTCAATGTCCTCTTTCAGTTCAGTGTCTCTATCCTGTTCAAGTTCAGTGTCTCTTCCTGTTTCAGTTCAGTGTCTCTTTATGTGATTTACATTCTCTAACCAACGCTTTTGAGGTCTCTGGACGCTTCCTTGTTTTCCTTCATCTCCACTGTAGATTCGATATCATTAGTTGGAATTTTGAATTGTGCTTCCCCATGTTCCTATCAATTGCCACTTTCTCTTTGCTACTTGAGTGATATTGGCTGTTTGTTCGTCTTCGTAATTGCTTGTTGTTGTGTCCAGAGCCGGTCCAAGGCATGATGCAAGTGATGTACGGCATCAGGGCGCCCCCGTAAGGGGGCGCCTTACAAAAAAAATATAAATTAAGGATAGGGCGATTTCTTGAATAAATATATTCAAAGTTGCAAAATTATAATTTCGACAAAATATGAATAAAATGTAGAAATATACAATTTAGTTGGTGCTTTGTTACACTTTCTGCCGCTTACTTTTATGGCATCCTCTTGTAACTCCAGGCGAGGGTGATATTGGTCAACGAAAGAAGAGTATCCCTAAAGTTATAAATTCATAAAAAAGACAATACACCATGTTGCCCTTTGCCGTAATTCCGAGACAAGTAGGTACTAATTCTGGTAGTGTTTCATTGTGTCTTTGGGTAAGAAAATCGGGCATTTCAAATATATTACTAAAACTCCACTTTACAACCATCCGGCTGTCGCATATGACAACTTATTTCATTATAACTCACAAATAACTTTAAAAAGTGTTTCATTTTAGTTTGCTCCCAATACATTTATTGTGCTTTGGGTTAATTTAGCGATCCGTACAATTTTGAATTTTAGTTTTAAGCAGAAAGTAAAACCAAAAAGTGTGCAGTGCAACAATGAACTCTGATCTCGTATGTATTAACTTAATCACATTTTCAAATTCAATATTAAATTTCTCTGGGTAAGTAAATTGTATTTCATTTTATTAGTTTGCGTCACTTCAAATTTTCAGATATTACATAATTAAATAATCATAAAAAGCATAATGGAAAAATCAAAAAAACTATCTGGCGCACAATCCCGAAAAAGAAAAGCTGAAAAAGAACTTCAAAAGGACAAAAAAACCAGTTGCTTAAATTTTTTAAAACTAATATTGGTGAATCAACAGAAAATAAAGCAACAACTTCAGACACAAGAAATAATGAAAGTAATAAATATGAGCACGGACTTCACCAAGAAAAAATGGAAGAAGAAATGGAAATTCTTCATTCAGAAGAACAAAATGTGATTAATGAAGTTAACGATGAAGTACTTAAAGATGTAAGTGAATATAAAGACGAATGTTTAAATATCGAGGATAGTTACAATGAAAAAATTGAAATGTTTACTATTAGTGATCTTGCAACTTGGCCACAAAATTTAAGCAAGAAACCTAAAAAAAGTATAATAGTACAGGGACCTATTCAAATTAAGAATTATTTGTATACAATTAGCGAAAATGGTAGAAAGTTTAGCGACACTTATTATTATAAAAAATTAAGTAACAATGAACTAGTTTTGCGTACATGACTTGTGTATTCAGTGATAAATAATAGTGTATTTTGTTTCTGTTGCAAACTCTTTGCTTCTCCTGCTAATAACCAATTAATAACCAATGGATTCTCCACCTGGCAAAATTTATCAAGGACTTTATTAATACACGAAAATAGTAATATGCATATAAATAGCGTAAAAAATTGGTTAACTGTAAAGAACAAATTGCAAACCTGGAGTACCATTGATAAAAATATTGAAACTTTATATGAAACAGAAAAAAGACATTGGCGTGAAGTTGCTGAACGCATTATAGAAATTATTAAGTACCTAGCTGGGCAATGTTTAGCACTGCGTGCGTCTACAGACAAATTATTTCACAAAAATAATGGCAATTTCCTGAAACTAATCAAACTTTTTTTTTAATTTGACATTACTATGGCATGGAAAGAGTAAAAACAAATACACATTATTTAAGCAAAAGGATACAAAATGAAATAATAGACTTAATTTAAAAAAAAAATTATTCAGTTCATTTTAAATATGGTTAAAAAGTGTAAATATTATTCTATAATACTAAATCGTATACCTGATACTAGCCACACGGAACAAATGTCACTAATAATACGTTTCGTTCATCAAAATCAAGAAATTAATAAATACGAGATTCAGCAGCATTTTCTGGGATTTCTTAAAGTTTGTGACACAACCGGAGAAGGCCTAGTTAATTATTTGCTTAAAAATCTCTGCGATTTTAATTAAAATTTAAAAGATATGAGAGGGCAGGGCTACGATAATGGAGCTAATATGACTGGTAAAAACAAAGGAGTTCAGAAACATATTCAAAATTTAAATCCTAGGGCTTTTTTTATCCGATGTGCTGCACATTCATTGAATTTAGTTGGAATTTAGTTGTAAACGATGCAGCGAAAATGAATTTTGAAACAATTCGTTTTTTTGGTGTGATTCAAGAACTTTATAATTTTATTTAATAGTTCTACTAAAAGGTGGGACATTTTAAAAAAGAATTATTCAAAAATAACATTAAAACCGCTTTCTGGAACTAGGGGGCCGTTCATAAATTATGTAAGATATTTAAGGGAGGGGGGGTGTTGATTAAATATTATAGTTTCTTACTATAGGGAGGGAGGGTAGAGAATTTGATATTACGTAAAATTTCGAATTAGAAATTTTACCACTTTCGCGCTAAGAAATGGCATTATTGGATAGCGCCTTCTGTGCTTTATCTCTCTTACTCAATATTGAATCTTACAAGAATCATATGTTGTCAGTACTTCTAGACTTTCTACTATTTCGTTGTTGTTCTCGTTGATCGGGGATTTCCCTGTTACTTGAAATCTCAAAAATATACCTCATTTCCTTTTAGAATATTTATTTTATCTAACATGTCTGGATACATACATCCATTGTTATTTAAAGCGTGGGTAGAAGGTTTCCCAGATAAAACACCAAAGGTTTGTCAACAATAGTCTAATTTATTCTGGACAACCAACAAAGAAGTTTTCAAAAATGATGACAATGCTTTCGGAAAATTTGTATCTCAAAAAATAAATGATTTAAAACAGCTTGCTGCTAAGAAAAGAAACCAACATGCTTGGTTTTTTTTAAACAGGTTAGTTGACACTATATTTATAAAATTTTTTTGTTCAAAATATTATTATCAATTTTTTTTTTTTTTGATGGAACGGACTGGTCCTTGGTTATCTTCAAAAATTGAAACACAAAACTTGTCCCCTGAAACCAAGAAAAATTAAAAAATACAACAAAGGTTGCTCTAACGCGTCAGAGAGAAACTGAGTTTCTCTCTGAAGATGACAGCTTGGCTGTCGAAACGCGTTAGATCAACCTTTGTTGTGTTTTTTAATTTTTCTTGGTTTCGGGGGACAAGTTCTGTGTTTCAATTTTTATTATTATCAATATTTTAATATTATTTTTAAGAAATTGTTATATGTAAAATTCTATTTAAATAAACTTATAAGTTAGGCATATTTTGCTGTGTATGCTAAGCTATAATCAAAATCACTTCTTACAGCAAAATGTGTCTGGTGGACCGCTTGCTCTGATGGACAAAAACTCAACAGATTCTTCTGTCGCATTATGCACTAGAGAAGTCGATATGGTGCACAGACTGATTTCAAAAGAGGCGATTCCTGATAAATCACAATTAACATGTCATCCTAGTCCAGCACAAGATGCAATTGAAAAAAAATTTCATTGGTGGAGAGTGAATTAAATACAAGTATTTTAGGTCGGGATTCTGGTCTTGGAGACTTAAGATGAATCAAGAAATCACTAAATTGCAAAAAAACCTCGGCGAAGCTAAAAAACAACTTGCTAATAAAAAACGAAACGCTGAATATCAAAAAAGTTTCAGAAAAAAAAGACAGGCATTGATAAAAGATGTTATTAAGAATCCAGTTGTAAAACAACAATTAAATGTGCACGAGACAGTGGGTCGCCCTTGTTTGGAGGAAGCTCAACCTGAGTTGTTGAAAGTTTTAGCAGAAATTGCGAGCTTTGGAGGTGGTGCAGATGAGAAACGCCGAACTGAAATGGTAAGAAGCTGTAGAACTCTAGATGACTTGGTCAAAGAACTAGAGACGTTAGGTTTTAATCTATCACGAAGTGCTACGTATCTTCGTCTTTAACCTAGATGTTCTACTACAATTCAAGGAAAAACACGTAGTAACAGTTCCGGTAAAACTGGCGAGAGCAACAAATGATGAACACAAAAGCCATCCCAATGATAAATTTTGCACTGCTTCTATCCGGGCTATCGAGTCCCTCGCCTCCATGCTTGGGCCTGCTCAGGTTCTCTTCTTGTCACAGGACGACAAAGCGCGCATTCCAATTGGTAAAACTGCGGTAGAAAAACAAGCACCCTTTCTGATGCATATCGAATATCGAGTACGACTACCAGATCACGACTGGGTGGTGGCAGAAAAACATAAATTAATACCTTCAGTATACGCTGGCATTGAAATTAATACTGATGGAATGGGCAAACCTGAAGCAGTGACATACAGTGGACCTACGTACGTTGCAATCAGATCAGAAAAACATTCATCATCATCTGCACGCACTCATAGCATCGATCTAGAACATCTTATGGAGCTATCAAAATTTCAATCCCTGGCCAAAACAGATTATAATAATATAAAACCAGCTATAATCATGACTGTTGACGGAGGGCCTGATGAAAATCCACGCTTTCCTCAAGTCATCTCTCATGCTGTTTCCCACTTTCGTAAATTTGATCTTGATGCTATATTTATTATCACTAACGCTCCCGGAGGAAGTTGCTTCAATCGAGTAGAGCGTAGAATGGCTCCATTGAGTCATCAATTATCTGGACTTGTCTTACCGTATGATTCTTTTGGTAATCATCTTGATGATCAGCCACGTACAATTGATAATGAACTTGAACTCAAAGATTTCAAAATAGCTGGTGATATTTTAGCGCAAATATGGAGTAAGTTAATTATTGATGATAAGCCAGTTGTTGCTGAATACGTAGATCTTGTAGTCATAATATTGATAGAAGTTTAGTGGAATGGACTCCTGATTGGTACTGTAGACATGTAAGAGAATCTCAGTATTTACTGCAAATTAGCAAATGCACAGAATTTAGATGCTGTGGAAAATTACGAAGTAATTTGCAAATGATATTACCAGATGGATTTATTCCACCACCTTATCCTCTTCGACAAGCGCAAACTTTAGATATACCACATCCTAAAGACCAAGCAAAAGCTAATTTTTGTCCTTTATTTGTGAAACTAAACATTGAAATTCCTAGCCGCCCAGATTTTATTTTAACACCATACGACTTTTGTTGTCCTACGGTTCAAACGCAATTGATTGCACGTACATGTCCAACATGTGGATTGTACTTTGCATCAAATAAAAATGTGAAAATCCATCGTCAATCAGTTCACAAGTACCAGTGTGCTCGTACTGAGAATTTTCATCCTATTAAATTATTGCGTCGTCGTGCTGGACAGAGCCTGTGTCTTACATCATACAATAATAATACCCATGATATAGATTGGTACGACAATGAAGATATTGATATTGAAAAAATTGAAGAGCCTCAAGAGAAATAAAAGGAATCAGTCATTCCGGTAATTGAATCAATATCTGAATGGTTAGTCAGTCCGTGGATAAATAATAATTAGAGTTTTAATTTATTATCTAGTTTTTTCAACACCTTAGGTTTTACTAAACTAATTCTGGTCAAAACTGTGATAGGTTGATAAGATTAATGTTATTCAAGTGAGTTAATGATATTTATAATAATAAGATGATAATAAAAGGTATTTTTAAAACTATCGGAGTTGTATTTTATTGATGCATACATTTCTTACAAAAATTTCTTATTAAGGGGTAGGGGGGAGTAGTTGAAATCTTATGTCTTACAATAGGGAGATAGGGGGTCAAAATAGCCCTCAAAACCTCTTACGTAATTTATGAACGGCCCCTAGATGGGAATCTAGAATTGAAGCACTGCGGCCATTAAGATATGGAATAGGGGAAATATACCATGCTTTAGTGGACATTTTTGAAAATAGTAATTATGATAAAAACAGCCGACATGAAGCTCAAGGTTTAGCTAATAAAATTAAAAATTTTAATTTTATTTGTTCTATTATTTTGTGGTACGAGGTATTAAGCAGAGTAAATGTGGTAAGTAAAATGTTACAAGGCAACATTTAAAAAATGCCTTAAATGCATTAAACAATTTAGTACATTTCTTAAAAGACTTAAGAGCAGATAACGGTTTTAATAAAATTTTAGATTCTGCAAAAGATCTTGCGACGGAGTTAGAAATTGTTCCAGAATTTACACCATCAATAATTGTACGGAGACGTAACGTAAAGAAACAATTTAGTTACGAATCTGACTATGAAACACCTATTAGTCCAAAAGATAATTTTTTTTCAATGCCATTTTTGATACAGTAGAGAATTCTTTAGAAGAAATATTTAACCAACAAAAAAATCACAATAATTACTTTCAAATTTTTTACGACATTAAAGAAATAAAAATATGGACATAGACACTCTAACAAAACGTTGTAACGATATTGAAAATGTGCTTAAGTATGGTGCAGACAAAGATACATATATGTGCATTAGAATTATTTGATGAACTGCAGGTTTTAGGTAACTTTATAAATCTTAATGCTTATTTAGATGCCACTGATATTTTAAATTTTATTTGTGCCAATAA
Source organism: Dastarcus helophoroides (assembly GCA_028583605.1). Classification (NCBI taxonomy): domain Eukaryota; kingdom Metazoa; phylum Arthropoda; class Insecta; order Coleoptera; family Bothrideridae; genus Dastarcus; species Dastarcus helophoroides. Next base: position 19,042,896 of record CM053336.1, on the reverse strand, counting down.
TTTGGAGTGTGTATTTGGAAATGTAACTATTGCTCTACGATTTTTTTTAACTTTACCCGTAACAGTAGCTTCAGCAGAAAGATCTTTTTCGAGAATAAAAATAATAAAAAACTATTTAAGGTCATTGATGTTTCAAGATTGGTTGGAAGGTTTATCAGTAATTGCAATAGAACATGATGTTGCTACCATGCTATGTAACAAACAAATTATTGATGAATTTGCTAGTCTAAAAGCCAGAAAAGTGAATTTTTTAATATTGATGTTTTCATTTCAATTTAAGGTATTATGATCCAGGTAAACTGTAGTCTCAAAAATGCTAGAAATATGACCAAAGGCAAAATATTCATTACAGCTGGTACATACATGATGATTCTAAATTCAATATAGTCAATGTACGTATTTTAAGAGCGCATTTTTGGGGTCAAAATAAGACTTTTCCTTTTTATAAATATGTGTCCCAAGACCGCAAGTGTGTTCCGCTGAGAAGATTTTATCAGATAAAAACAAAGATTGTGAATTTTGTCGGTTGCTTAATTTTGGCCTTTAATTTCTTAACTACTAAAGAAAATTTATGAATATATGTCCAAGGGGTTATATTTCAAATTTCGCTTTATATAATAGCATTTAATTAGAATCAAAATGGTCTGAACCAAGGTGATTCTATTAAGCGGCATTCACTGCATTTCTCTTTTGTTCTTCCATGTGGTTAGTTATATGACAAAAAAAGCAAAAATTTCATCCTTCAAAAATCTGCAATTTTTTTAGATTTTGTTTATTTCTGTAAATAGCTTTAGTAAAGCTTTGTAACATTTTCCATAAATAATTTCTCTATTCCCTTTCTGTGATCAACCAAAGTATCATTTTCCTAAAAGAATCCAACAAACATTATAAACAAAACATTGTAAACTTGTAAACTGATTTGTGAAATATCCTGAAACCTTTAAAGTATTTTTTATTAAATTTACTTTAGAATAATTTGGAAGAGTTTTGGTAATTTCTTTGAGATATGAGAAAATGTATCACAATAGTTTTGTGCTATTATATTGTTAATAATTTATTAGTTGTTATGACAATAAACATGTTTGTAGTTTGTAGTGTGTAGTATACTAGGTGCAATTATTACTTGTGTATTTTTTATGTTCATTAATTAAAATATATTTTATACATGCTTCTCCATATAGATTTTTATTACCCGAAACTTAACTATTACTATCTTTAATAATTTGGGAGAGGAGCGCTATAAAAGTATTTGACATCAGGGCGCCGATGACCCAAGGGCCGGCCCTGGTTGTGTCCTAATATAGTTTCAGAGCAAAGACTTGATCAGATCAAAGACTTGATCAGATCAGATCTTTAAGTGGAGGTTTTAAAAAAAAAGGGGGGCGGCGCTGCGCGTCCACCATTTTTAGATGTGGAGTAAGAACTTCGATAATTACACTCAAGAGTAAAAATATGAGTTTGCTTAATATTTTAAAAGCCACTCTTCTTCCAATAGCTTCTCCCGATCTTGTCATTGACTTCTTTAGAGGACATTTATCAACTGATAACATGAACAGTAAATCCAAATTTGACCAGCTGATGAAATTTAGAGTTACCTAGAGAGAAACAATTTGTTTCAATTATCATCAAAATGATTACTACATTACTATTTGTTTAGATGAAAAAGTTGATGCTTATTATTGATGACTACGAATGAAGAAGATTTTGTGCATAAGCTTCCAGGAAAGAGCAAACCTCTTGGCTATAGGATTCGTTGATCTATATATTATGTTAATGAATAGTGGAAGGTATACGAATTCCACTTGTTTAGTACCGCTCTTCGCAGGGGATCAAACAAAGGAAGGGTAAAGTAAAAGCATGGAGTGAAGGCACCGCACTCTCCAGCGCTTTCAAGGTTGTCCCACCACATTCTTCGATGACCGTTGGTGGCTCCTTCTCGATCGACTCCGTTGCCAGATCAGGCAGTTATACTGAACCATTGCGAAAATACTTTTTTAAAGATATCTGAAGGAATTAGAAATGGTGACCTACATACGCCAGGGATTGAACAGATAGATATACATCGTTGGCCCAAATTTTGAGTTTACAAGAATTTTTTTGAGTCAAAATTAAAAATATAAATCGGATTTTAAAGAAATGGATTTCAAAATTTTCACAAAGAAACCAGAAAATTGGGCACTTGAAGTAGGTGTAAATCGTACATCAACAAAATGGTTGGTGTAACCAATTTTATATTATTTTTCACTTCGTTGACTTTTAAAAAAATTAAGTTATTCAAATTATAATTATCTCTCTCAATTGCTCAATAAAAGTAGTCCACATTAGATTTAATTTTATTTTGTTATTGTACTATGTTTTATACGTGTAATATCTTACATATAATTATCTTTACACTAATTAGTACACCGAATCGTAATAATTGTATTTATATCTAATTTACTATATAATTAAAGGGTAAATCACTAAGAATAACACCCAAAAATGCCCCGCAAAAGTCTACACCAGCGTAGATATTTAGTTTCTCCTGATAATTAATCAAAAATTAAACTACACTGTACACTGGACAAACAAAAAGATGATACGTATTAATACGTATAAAACTGAAATGTTCAGTTTAATTAGCAACGGTTTTTTGATAAATTGGTTTATTACCTCGCTGTATTGCTCCTCGCTTATAGATCTGAATAAGTCATGCTCTGCTGCAGAGGTTCTAAAACGTAACTTACCTAGCCACAGGTGATATTCGTGACGCTTTACCTCTTACAAAATATCTTTCACCTGCGGCATAAACGCCCCATAATTTCAATACCTTAATTATCATATATTAGCATAAATTTATGGTATTGTGTTCTGCGATGTACCTAGGCAAAAATTTTACTGCAAATTACTCGCTTACGTGCTTGGCTTTTATATTTCTAAACAGAACTAATGTAGCTGACAGATTTTATTAGAAACTTTCTTTAATTGTGCCCAGGGACCGTTGGCTCCAAATTTTATGACGGGCTACTTAAATCGGCGACCCCTTAATGGGGAATCTTATTCCATTATAATGCTATACAATTTAACCGTAAATCTAATCCAAGAATCTAGCGAATACTTCATTAGGGTCGAACATTACAAAAAAAAATAAAATCCAGTTAAAAAAAATCAAAATTTCCAGTCTACAGCAACCATTTCCGAAAAAAAAAAGAATAAATGAAAAGCACGATTTTAGGAAAATATTTTAGGCTTTTAAAAAATTAAAAATGTAGAAATTTCCAAAAAAGGGGCGATATTTTGACGTTAAAGATAAAAGTTTGCAACAAAAAGTGAAAATTATAGGAAAAATTATAATCTTACATTTGATAGTCAAGATTTTAAATAAATAGCTTAGCTCAGGGGTCGGTAAACTTTTAAGCCAAAGGAGCCATCCGCAATGATAAAATTGGTTTCGTGAATTTCAAAGAGCCACAAATTTTTATTTCTAATTTTAGATTTTATTTCAAAATTAAATTAGATAAATCATGCAAAATATGGGACAGAAAGAAACCCCTCTAACTGATGTAGTCAAACGAAAACATATTCATCCCAAAAGACCTTTTATTTCCCAAAATTTAGAGCTTTATTTCAAAATTTGCCTTTTTCTCGCAAATTCGACTTTTTCTCTGTATTCGTTTTTTTAACTATATATTTAGACTTTTTTCCCTAAATCTTCCTTTCGTCTCAAAACTCGACAATCTGTGAAAATGTTTACTTTTTTTAAATTCGATTTACTGGAAGATTCGACTTATTTCTCAAAAATTCATCTTTTGTCGATTTCGTAATATAAAAAGTAAAAATTTAAAGTAATAATTTGGAGATGTTAGATAAAATAGTTTTTGAACTTTTTTCTCAAAAATTTTCTTTTTTCGAAATTGAGATCTATTCTTAAATTAATTTGACTTTTTTTTCAAAATTACATTTTTTTGACTTTGTTCTAAATTGCGACTTTTTTCCGTTCCTTTTCCAAATTTCACCACTTTCCCCAAATATTGACGTTTACTGAATATCTAAACTTTTATTTACTTTCTGGAAATTTCGATCTGTTTCGCAAAATTAGGTGTTTCTCGAAATTCCAACTTTTAAATGAAAATTCGACATTTTATTATGTTTCTGTAAGCTGCGATTTTATCATTTCTCATTTCCCATTTTCAAAATGTTCGACTTCTAAAAATTTGATTTTGTTCTTAAAATTTAACTTTCTCTGGGAAATTTTGACCTTCAAGTTTAACACTGTTCTTGAAACTGGAGATTTTATCCACGTTTCTTTTTATTTTGAAATTATTTTACCAATTTTCTCAAAATTCGAATTTTTCTGAAAATCTGAAGTTTTTTTATTCTTCTTATTCTCGAAATTTCAAATTTATTCTCAAAATTTAACTTTATCTGAAAAATTGCAAATTATTTATTTTCTTCTTCTCTGAAAAACTTCGACTTTTTTAAGTTCGAAAATTTTTTCTAAGCTTTGAGTTTTTACAATTTTTCTTTTCGAAATTTTACAATTTTTCACACAATTCAAATTTGTCTAAAAATTTCAGGTTTTTAAATTTGTTCTGGCTTCAATCTATTGTCAAAATTCGACGTTTTTAAGAATTTTTGACAAATTTATATTTTTCGAAATCTCTTTTTTCCAAAATTCAGATTTTTCCGGAAATATCAACTTTTATTTCGAACGAAATTCATCTAGTTTCAAATCTCAAAATTTAATTTTATTTTTAATTTGACGTTCTCTGGGAAATTTTGACCTTTTTTTATGGTTTAACACTTCTCCAAATTGGAAGTTCTATCAACATTATCTTTCCTTTCGAAATTATGTTAGCAATTTTCTCAAAATTCGATTTATCTGAAAATTTGGAGTTTTTTTGATTCTTCTTTTCGAAATTTCAAATTTATTCTCAAAATTTAACTTTCTCTGGAAAATTGTAAATCTTTTGTCGAAATTTCGAGCTTTTCTTAAAATTTTGACTTTTTCCTTAAATTTTTTTCTAAATTTTCTCTTTTTTCCTCCTCTTTGAAAAACTTTGACTTTTTTAAATTTCAACACTTTTTTCCAAGCTTCTACTTTATTCTTACAATTTCTATCGAAATTTGGAACTTTTCTTAAAATGTTGACTTTTTCCTTGAAATTTTTCCTAAAATTTGAATTTTTTCTACTTCTCTGAAAAACTTTGGCTTTTTTAAAGTCCAAAACTTTTTTAAGTTTTCAGTTTATTTTTACAATTTCTCTTTTATCTGCAAATTTCAGGTTTTTTAAATTTATTTTGGATTTCAATATAATGTCAAAATTCGACTTTTTTTTCTAAAATTTTGTCCTTATTTGAGAACTTTGGACAAATTCATTTTTTTTAAATCGTTTTTTCCAATTTTTTTCGAAGTCTCCCCTTTTCTCAAAATTCGGCTTTTTCTGGGAAATTCTGACCTTTTTTGTAAGTTAAAAACTTTTCTCGAAATTTTCTTGGAAATTCCTTTCGCAATTATTTTACAAATGTTCTCAAAATTCGAATTTATCTGAAAATTTGGATTTTTTTTAATCGTCTCGTTCTCGAAATTTCAAATTTATTCTCAAAATTTAACTTTCTCTGGAAAATTGTAAATTTTTTGTCAACATTTCGAGCTTTTCTTAAAATTTTGACTTTTTCCTTGAAATTTTTCCTAAAATATGTCTTTTTTCTTCCTCTTTGAAAAACGTTGACTTTTTAAATTTCAACAATTTTTTCTAAGCTTCAACTTTATTCTTACAATTTCTCTTTTCCAAATTTTGCAACTTTTCAAAAAATTCAAAATTGTCTAAAAATTTCAGGTTTTTAAATTCGTTTTGAATTTCACTCTGTTGGGGAAATTCGAAGTTTTTTCTAAAATTTTGCCTTTTTCGAAAATTTTCGATAAATTCTTTTTTTCGAAATTTCTCCTTTTTTTCTCAAAATTTGGCTTTTTCTGACAAATTTATTTTTTTTTAATCTCTTCATTTTCCCAATTCACTCGAAATCTCTTTCTTTTTCTCAAAATTAGGTTTTTCTGGGAAATTTTGACCTTTTTTCTTTCGATAAATTCATTTTTTCGAAATTTCTCCCTTTTTTCGAATTAGACAAATTCATTTTTTTAATCCCTTTATTTTTCCCAATTTTTTTTTTAAATATCTTCCTTTCTCTCAAAAGTTGGCTTTTTCTGAGATATTTTGACCTTTCTTTAAACTTCAACACTTCTCGAAATTTTCTTGGAATTTTCTTTCCAAATTATTTTACCAATTCTTTCAAAATTCAAATTTATCTGAAAATTTGGAGTTTTTTTTAAATTCGTCTTTTTCTCGAAATTGCAAATTTAGTTTAAAAATTTAGCTCTCTCTGCTTTTCCTTCTTCACTGAAAAACTTCGACTTTTTTAGAGATCAACAATTTTTTCTAAGCTTCCACTTAATTGTTACAATTTCTCTTTTCAAAATTTTACTATATTTCAAAAAATTCAAATTGTAAAAAAATTTCAGGTTTTTAATTTGTCCTGGGTTTCAATCTATTATCGAAACTACGTTTTTTTTTTCTAAAATTTTACTTTTTATTGTGAACTTTTAATAAATTCCTTTTTCTGAATTTTTTCAAAATTTGTTCCTTTTTCTTAATATTTTCAGTCTCTTTCTTTTTCTCAATTTTTTCGAAATCTCTTTTTCTCATAATTCGGCTTTTTCTGTAAATTTCAACTTTTATTTCGAACTTTGATATTTGCCGTTTCTGTAGATTTTTCTTTCTCACAAAAATTAATTCACCTTTTTTTCACAAAATTTGAAGGTTTTACAAAAATTACAGATAAAAAATTATACAAATCATGAGAAAAACATTTTTTAGAATTTGCGACTCTCCTAGAAACTTCAAATTGTTTTTTTCAAAATGTTAATACAAATCAATCAAAAATTTCGGAAAAATATTTCTTGAAATTATAAGTTTTTGTCAGAATTTTAGTAAAACGTAAAAATTCCTAGAAAAGTATTTTTGGACATTTCTACTTGTGTAGGTCACTTGTTTAATCAGTGTCTGCGTGTCTGTCCACTCTAGCTTTTATTAATTTATTTTTTTAGGGAAATTTAAAGAGCCGCATGCGGCTCGCGAGCCGAGGTTTGCCTGGCTTAGCTTATTGAGAAAAAAGTCTGAATTAAATACGAAATTTTAAAAATAAAAACCAAAGCTGTAGAAATTGTTGAGATCTTGATTGGTTTTGGAAATAAGATTAATAACTGATGTTTAAATTTTGGAATTTAAATTTTCCAAGGAATCATAATGTACAAAAAAAAATATTTCCGAAATTTCGAGAAAATAGTTGACGTTTCGAAATTAACATTGAAATTTCGAGAAAAAATTTCGCCTTCTCAAGTTTATATTCGTAATTTAAAGATAGACGTCGGATTTTGGAGACTGAGGTCGTTTGAAAAGAAGTCAAAACTTTGGAAAAATTTAAGATTCGTTATTTAAAATCAAATTTTTTGGATATAAACAAGTAAACGTAAATAGTTTGAAGCTTAAGAAAAAGTGGAAATTGTGAGTTTGTAAGTACATTTTAGAAAAAATTAACAAAACGCTGAATTTCGAAAAAAAAAGAAAATTTCGAGAAAATACTCCAAATTTATTTTTTAAATGCGATTTCTTGGCTTAAAATCGTGAGTAGTGTTTCACGAATTTCTTGTTGTTGTCTTACTTTTTCTTGTTCTTGTCTTGCCTTTTCTTGTTTTAGTCTTGTTCTTTCTGCAAGACAAGAACAGAAAGTTCTTTCAACAAGAGCTACATTTCTTGTCAAAAAATTAGCAAGAAGTAAGATTTCTTGTCAAAAAATTTTCACGAAGCAAGATTTCTTACTTTCTTCAATATTCTCCTAAAATAAGCTCATTTACAAGTAATTAATTTTGGCGCTTCCCTCAAATCAAAACTTGGAAAAAATTGAAATTCCACAAAACATCAAAATTAAACAAAAAAGTTCAATGATACGTCTTTTCTCAAAGTCACACTAATTCAGAGTCCGAAATTTAACAAAAAATTTAATTTTTCCCTAAATTTTGATTTTTTTTGAAATTTTGAGCGTTTCCTCAACTGTTTAATTTTATTCTCTAAATATCAATTTTTATTTCGATTTTTTCTCGAAATTAGGATTTTAACCCCAAAATTTTGACTCTAACTTGATTTTTTCTAAACATCCTGATTTTAATAGCAATTTTTTCCCCGATAAACTCGGCTCAATTTCGACTTATTATTGACACTTGGGATTTTCATCCCAAGTATTTTAATTTGAACTCTAAATTTCAGATAATATTTTTTAAAAGAATTTTGGAAAGGAAGTCAAAAGCTTAAATTTGAAGACGAAAAAATCGACTCTAAAGTAGAAAATGAAGTTAAAATATTACACTCATTCAATCAAAAATTTGAAATTAGAGAAAAACATTTTTAAAAAACTTGATTTTTTCCCAAACGTTAAATTTCTGATTTTACATCTTTCAATTTTCCTAAATCATTTCAAACTTTCCAGAAATTTTTAATTTTTTCAAAAATCCTGGGTTTTTCTTTAATATTTTTAATTTAATTTGTCCGTAAAACGAAATTAAAAGTTTTTAGGAACAAAATATAAAATTTAAGTGTAATGTCAAAAAATTCAACTTTGAAGTTTAATCATCAATTTTTAACTATAAATTCCAGAATGAATTGAAAATGTCCAAATAAAATGTTTAAACGTTGAATGTTTTCCCGCAATTTGCAATTTTTCGAATCTTTATTAACCACATGTTGAGTTCCCGTCTCAAAAAGCTTTCTTCAAAAGTTCATCATTTCTCAAAATTTGATTTTCTGAAAATTAATTTTTTATTAATTTGTCTTTTTGCAAATTTCGTTTATCAAACTTCGCCTTTTTTTCTAAATTTGATAGGTCTTTTGATAAATATAGAATAATACTTGAACATTTTGAAAAATATATTTTCAAAATGTTGAATTTTTGTAAAAAGACAAGAATTTCAGAAAACTTAAATTCCAACGTGTTTCTTAAAATTTCGACTATTATCGCAATAGCGGACATTCTCTGACGTCATAATGGGGCAGAGGGCTGCTTGTCCTTCACTCAAGCAGCCATTAAAAACTAAATATTGGGTCGAGAAACTTTGAATTTTTGCTTGAAATATCGACTTTTTTTCTAAAATTTTCCTCAAATTTCTCCCCTTTTCTGATTATTCATCAAAATTTGACTTTTTTCTCGAAATTTCCATCTTTTTCTTAAAATGTCGATATATTTTTTTCGAACTTTTTCATTTTTTTCAAAATTTGTTTGAGTACTGGGAACTTTCGATTTTTACCTCGAAAATCATCTTTTACTCTAAACTTTGATACTTTTCAAATATTTGCAAAGGGTCTTTAAGTTCGTAAACATTTCTACCTTATTACAAAGACAGACGTCGAATTTTGGAGATTGAGGTCGTTTTGAAAAGAAGTCAAAACTTTGGAAAAATTTAAGATTCGTTATTTAAAATCAAATATTTCGGATATTAAACAAATAAACGTTGATAGCTTGAAGCTTGAGAAAAAGTGAAAATTGTGAGTTTATAAGTAAAATTTTAGAAAAAATAAACAAAAACGCCGAATTTCGAGAAAATATTCCAAATTTATTTTTTAGATGCAACTTCTTGGCTTAAAATCGAAAGTAGTGTTTCACCTTATTACAAAACTGTTCTTTTAACTATAATTCGCCTTCTTCTTAATTATAACTGTAAAGTCAAGTTTTGAGAAAGTAGAATTTTTAATATAAACTCAAAAATTTTACTTTTTTCTTTCAAAATTGGACTGTACTAAAATTCTTGAATATTTCATAGAAATTTCGACCTTTTTCTCGAAATTTTGAATGTCCGGAAATTTCAATCTGTTTTTCAAAATTCGTTCTATTCTGGAAGTTTCGACTAAATGGTTCATGTTTCGAGAATTTTCTACTTAATTTTAAGCTTTTTATCCAAAATTCAACTTTTTCTCAAAATTCGTTTATTTTTTTAGAATTGAATTAAAATTTTGCTTAAAAAACAACAATTTTGAGAATAGTATTTCCAGGAAATTTAGAGAAAAATATTTCTTGTAAATTTCGGGATTATATCAAAATTTCGTTTTTTTCTCACAAGTAATAAAGGTGTTTATTTCTCCCTACAATTTTTTCTTAATTTCGTTTTTTTCCTAGAAATTTAAATTTAAAAACTAAACATTTTAATAAACATTCACACATTTAAAATTGAAACGTCCTATTATAAATAAAATGAGCTATTTATCTTGTTGGGACACATGTTTGCCCATGTATTATGTCCGGAGTCCAACACTGCCATCTGAATTTTGGTTGAGTTTTAAATAAATTAAAATTTACTGCCACTTTACCACTCAAATATGGTCTACAATGTTGTATGACTATCTTTGCCAGTGAATTGAGCTCTTTTCCAACTTTATTTACATATATGTATCTTATGTCAGTTATGATCGCCCAAATATCGTTTCGCGATCGACTTGTTGACCAGCCCTGTTCTAGAGCAATAGTTATCCAATTCCACGTGAACGACATCGCGTGTAACAGCTAGTCTTCAATATTGGTAGAACTTTCAAATTAAAACTTTTGATTTTTAATTTTCTTCCTGAAATTGCATTTTTTTTATTCAATTATATCGGCATTTTAGAGTGGTAATTTCTTCTTGCAGAATAGGCTAACGCCAATCTAGCTAGAGGCTTATCCTAAGTTGTTTAAATAAAATGCTAAATGTACTTGAAATTCGTTATATTTTTCTTTTGCAAAATACATAAATTGTATAAAATAACAACAAAAAAGACCTCTTTAGAACTCTTGTAGTTGTAGCTACATCACTGAATAACTTAAAACTATCTAAATAATATTTCAGTAATATATTTGTTCATAAGGTACTACTAATGACTAGGATAACCTTATCTCTGCTGAAGTTAGTTACCTTTTTAGACAATTATTAAAAAAAATTGTCATTACCATCCTTTTAATCCGTATTTAACTCAAAAATGTATATCAGGTTTTATTCAGTTAGTCAGAGAAAAAGCTATTTGTAATAGTGTTGTTCATAATCATAATCTCAAGCAGAGGCCCTCTCTCTGATCCAAAGTTATCTCGCAGATACAATTCAGGAACTCAATTTGGTGTTTTTATAAAATGTAACATTTTAAATAAAAAAATAAGTCATATATGATTAATTTCGCATGTTGTCAAAATTCTGGTATCAAATATCTGCTGATTAACAAGAGGATATATTTTTGTGCTATCAACAACCAAATTTCAACACTAACGAACTAATTTTCAACTTTTATTGAAGCAAAGTCAAGAAGTGTTTCTATTTTAGAATTATTGCCCGATGAAATAAGCAAATGTATGATTTTAAATTACCAATACAAACATTTTAGACACGTATGAAACCTAGTTCAGATTCAAAATCACAGTTTTTAAAAAAAAGGAATGTAAAAAAATAATATAGTTGAGATCCAATTTTATATAAAAAATAATAAATTAAAAACACAAATCCCAAAGTAATCAATCACAATGAGAAAAATGCATTATAAAATATATAGTAAATTAATTAGACCCATTTAAAATGATTTGCTCACAGTATGCAAGAAAACTGTGCTTAAATGCATGTCTACTAGATGACCATATATTGCTAAAAGTTGTACAGCTCTCTAAGATTTAAATATATTATTTTTCCTAATGGAAAAACTAGATATTAGCCAGTTAGATCACTAGTTGAATCACTCTCAGTTTCCGAGCTACCTTCAGACTTAATACTCAGGCTTTCCAATTCTTTTGTAGCCTCAATCGTCATTTTGCGCAATTTGATAACTTGACTTCGTAAATTTTTGTCTTGTTCAACAATTTGCCTAATCCTAATAATTTTCATCGAATGATTCTGCTTTATAGTCCATCTCAAGTACAATTCGCGCCATAACACCAAACTAACAGGTGCTACACTAGGCCACAAAGGCCCCTTATTTGGGTCATACAAAGGGTTTAGAAGAGAGGTTAGAATGTCGGGTCTGTTGAGGTAGGACCAGAGACTGGTTGTTTTCTTTGGTAATTCCATCGCTTCGCGTTCGTATTCGCAATTGCCCAAAAACGTGCCTGGAACAGACAATTCACGTGAATTTAAACAATATCTATCGACAACTGATACAACTACAGTGAAATCTGTAAAAAATTGAACTTTTAATCTTTTCGTTTGCTCGGAAGTTAAAACTTCGAAAAGGATTCAAGTTTAAAGTTCTAAGAAAAGTTAACTTACCAAATTGACTAAAATAAGAATGTTCGAAAAGCATTAGCAGCATTTGCGTTGTAAACTCAAAGCTGCAAGGAAACTGGTAATGCAACTGATGCAAACAATCTAAAAACAGCAGAAACGTAGGTTGTTGGTGTTTAGACCTTGTAGTTGAATAGCAAAATTTTGAGTGTCTATGTTGAAAAGGATGGCCCGCTTGTAACCACTCCCTTTCTATTAAAGCTTGCAAACCTAAAATTTACCCAAATTACAAAAGTGCTGCTATCGAATTAGTGGCTGATACCTCTAACGGTCCGACAGTCGGGATTCAATAAAACTTGAGCCAAAGACGTTATCAAAAGAGTAGAGTCAAAGCCGCTTGATCCGTGGACGAGAACAGATGCAGCCTCTTGGTCCAAACATTGAGCAACTAAGCATGAAGCGTTTAAAACATTTAGGACATGACTCAACCAGTTGCTGCTTTCTAATCTTGATAACCACTTGTCAACCGAACAACTAGTGTCATTACAAGCTAAAATGGGCAGTTTTCATTAAAAATGAATTAAAATCAATCATCTTTTTCATTCATGTTTTATTGGCTTTTTCTTTGCCTGTTACTCCTTCCACAATTCCAGATTCTCAGGAATCTTCTGTTAGAGATTGGCAATTTCTTATAGATTGCCCCAAGCAGTTTTTCAGTGTTGAGTCATTTTCATTCATGTTTTATTGGCTATTTCTTCGCCAGTTACTCCTTCCACAATTCTAGATTTTCAGTAACCTTCTGTTAAGGCTTAGCAATCTCATAGATTGCCCAAAGAAGCGATTGCGTCGGATCTTTGTTTGTCAGTCGCTGCTTGGGGCAATCTATAAGATTACTAATCCTTGGAAGGAGTAACTGGTGAAGAAAAAGCTGATAAAACATAAATGAAAATGACTCAACACTGAAAAACTACTTGGGATAATTTATAAGATTGCCAATCCCTAACAGAATGTAACTGAAAATCTAGAATTGTGGAAGGAGTAATTGGCGAAGAAAAAGCCAATAAAACAGGAATGGAAATAATACTACTTCGCAAAGAAGATGCAGAGAATATCTAACGATCATCTTAATATATACCATCAATTAGCTTGGCGAGATTATCCAGTAGAGATCCGTCGCATTTAGAAATTTTATCCAAGGCTTTATGCACCCGTTTCCACTGAGGGTAGTGTCCGTCCGGTTCAGTCCCACCACCTTTGGTTTTACAACTGTTGCTATAGTGAACACTCCTGGTATCAATAATGTAGCCTTTTCTACGCCCACCTAAGATAGTGTTCAGTATTTTTTCGTCCGCTCTCGACCTCCTATTACTGTTATTCAAAAGCGGTTGGCTGCTGCGCAGTAAAATAGCACCATTGTCATGTCTGTAACTTAAAATGGGAAATCTGCCCCCATCGCGAAAGCTGGCAGCACTAATGATAGTGTCGTCGTCTATGGATTTAGGAACAACCAGAATAGCACCATAAGTTGGACATACTGAGTAATTTTTGTTAATGTGAGTTATTCTCCATTCGTCGCTAGCTAACAAAATCGCGAATTCAATTTCAGGCTTAAATAACGTGTAACCGTCTTCTAATATGTTATACATAGGCCTATAGAAGAATGGATAAAGTAACTCGGGGCTGTCTAAGTTAGAAAGACGTTCGATTGAAGCGTAAACGTTAAGTAACTCCTCTGTATTGGAAATTACCAAGTGTAAAATCCGCAGATCTTTACATTTGAGTATAATGGAGCCCCCGTAGAGGTTAGCGTTGTTTCCGACCGTTTTCTTTTCCACTATATCAACAGCTTGGTGTAAGAGCTGAAAGATAAAATATTTAAATCAAATACTTAAAAATATTTGCATGTATGATTCAAATTGATAAAATAGATGGGTTCAAAAATAGAACTTTCTTAAACTAAATGTTTATAGCACATAATTAAGTACAAATTATATTTTTAAAAAAAATATTTTATTGAACACAACACTTACATTTGGTAGAGTTCGCATAAAGGGTGAGCTCTCTAGTTATTACTAATAAGAACTGATAAAAGTTAAGCTACGAACATGGTTATATTAATTTGAAATATGCTAAGAATCAAGAGGTTGCGTCAGATGCACTCCATCAAGTTCTAGTTTAAACAAAACATAAAAAGGCGATAGGGTCTTAAAACTACGCCATCGTTCCTCTTAACTTCAGGAATATGTCGAATATAATTATATGCTCAGAAATTTGTAGTTTTGAGAATTCTGGTATAGACTTTAACTGAAAGGGATAACAAAAATGTTGTTTATGCTTAACCCTTTCGCTGCTGAATAAAAAATTCTTCGGCAACCGTCCTGTGCTGAATTATCATGTGTAGTTTTACGTGTGTAGCACCGAGATTCCGCTATAATGGTACGTGTGCCACTCTTGTGCGAATTTTTCAGTTTTTAGTATTAATTTTTTTCGCTGAAAACGCAAATATCCATAAGAAGCGCGGAGATTACTGCTTTTTGATAAGATGTATATACGTGTGCAGAAGTGAAAGGATTAAGTAACGTAGTTTTTCGATAAACTTTAACTTTAAAGTGTTGAAGAGAAGAATCTAAATTTTGAATAGTTTATTTTTAAATGTGAAAAAAGTTACCAAATAGGACCAAGTGAAAACTGGGGAAAAGAAGGTGAAAAGTTTCAGTGAAATTCAAACAGCACGATCGGTTGCGAGCAACCTAGGTTTAGTTTCTAAGTTTGATTTCATTTGGACATGAACCGAACAATGATGATGATGAACTTAAGTAAATAAATTAAAAAGGCAATGCTTCACTTACCCAAAGTTCTTGGGCATTTTCTTGCCTAGACGATAAAATCAGATGATGCCCAGTAATGCAGAGAGTACCATCGATAGGTTCTTGAAAGGGGGCATGCAAGATCACATTATCAACTTTAGGAGACTGTATAAGCTCGGCAAATTCCATTATTAAGTACTAAAGAGAAATTAAGTAGTTTTTAACATCAAGTTTGATGTGTTACTTTACCTTTCCAGTGGAATATCTTATCAGTATGACATAAAAGTTCTATAAAAAATAGTTTAGCGTACATTTAACTGGTGTTAATTCTCTAGTGAACATGTTTTTACGATTTTTTAATAAAAAGTGGGTGTTTTAAAAACATTTATCTGTTGATTATTATAACCACGTCCTTCAAATAAAAAGTTGTAGACATAAAACACAGTAGGTAAGGCGACTACGGTAGCGCGCCTTGTAAACTATGCGCTTTTATATCTACTCAGCATAGAGGGCGACATAAACTATGCTCCCTTATACCTACCGGTTTCTGCTGTCAGTCAATATTTAAGATAGGCAAATAATTCCGATGAAATTACATGATTTTAATTTAATTCGACTAAAATAAGTTTGTTTATCTAGAAGAACTTACAAAATATGCAATTTTCGTATTAACTCTGAGAAAGTTGGTATGGTCTATTCATATTATCAAGGCAGTGACGTCATAAGTTATATGGTTTATGAATTTACAACGATGTAGCCTTTGTCAAACAAAAAATTGCCAAAATTTTCGACTGTTACCGCATTTTTTAAGATTTTGTAGTTGCATATAAAACTGAAAAGGGTCTAACTCTCTGCTCCGGAGCTTGGTGATATTTTCGCCCATTTAAACGCCGCTGTTTTCCCTTGCAGCGCTTTATCAAATATTGACCACTCTAGAGTGTCTAAAATATATTTTTTTAGTGCACAACGACACCTACTTTGATCTCTCATGAACTGAATACTAAAAACTGAAAAAAAAGAGTTACATTTTCCTCCGGCTTTGTTACGTCTTTGGGTCTTTAGATAAAAATGGAAACATACAACTAATTCAATGAGGTAATTGTTTATTTCTAAATATGATAATATATATACATAATATATCTTGATTTTTACTTTCTTACTTCCTTAGTTTAATAAATCCATATAAATAAATAAATTAGCTTCTTTTTGCTTTCCTTTTTTTGGTGAAATTCGAAAGCTGAAATCAATTTTTAATCACTTTTCTTTATGATTCATTCAACTATCCAGGCATCGTATGGTATATTCACGAAGAGTGTCTCCACGAAATTTCTCATTAAACTCAACAATTTTCTTTTGAGGTCAGGTTTCATTTCTTTTAGTAGTTCCTGTGCGTTGCTATTGATGAACAAATTCAGCGCAGCCTCTGCATAAAAGTTTTATCGTCAAAAAAGGAGTTTGTTTATTGATTAAACTTACGTAAAACCGTGTTGCCGTTATGCACATTGTCTACCCCCATTTGGATATCTTTTACACTAAAATCCATCTTGATTTGTTGCAAGCTTAGGTAAGTTCGTCCGTCTATGTTTCTTGGTGCTGCTTTGATGTAAACTTTGCATTTGATTCCCTCTGTAATGAAGTATTTTAATTAGTTATTGACGAAGAAGATTTAAAAAATATCATTACTGTGTTAAAATTTAATTTAATTATTTAATTTGAGTTAATTAATTCATTATGCAATTGAGACATTGACAACAACGCAGCACTTCTTAGTAATTTAAAAGTCCTGCACGCTTTGCAAACTCAATGTAAGCCTAAATATCAGGTTAGGTCCCCAAAATTTGAAGTTGTTTCCTAAATGTAGAATGCAACCTAGACTAGAGTATGCAGCCTTCTAAGCGTGCATAGTGGACCATAGGTAGCCAAACTACCAACAGTTGAATCAAAAACGCTTAGCAAAGCGGTTGCTCTCTAGGAATGTCCCAGAACACTAGATTCTAATGCATAGTTGCAACTATTGGGTTGGGAAGAAAGTAATTTTGTTTTTTTTTTCACATAGACAGCGTTATTTTAATTTTTTTAATGAATTCTGTGCGTGATGTACGTTTTGATATTTAATATCAGACAGATTGAGGTTCATTTTGAAGTACATGGTGAGAGATTTTATTTGTAGCTGATAGTTGAGGGTCAATTTTAACATGGAGTGCAAAAACGAACATTTTCGGCATATTTTACTTTTTATTTCCGTAAAGGACGGAAAGTTGCAGAGACTCATAAAGAAATATGTAAAGTTTATGGTGTTGATTGCATAACAGAGCGCACTTGTCAGAATTGATTTAAGAAATTTCGTTCTGGAGATTTTTCACTCAAAAATGACCAACGTTCTGGTCGACCTACTAAAGTTGATAATAATCAAATTAATGCCATTATTGAAGAGGATCGTTATACAACTGTCCAAGAAATTTCGTTGACGTTAAACGTATCACACACAACCATTGAGAGTCACTTAAAATGTCTTGGACTCGGTAAAAAGCTCGATATTTGAGTTCCGCATAAATTGAAAGATATTCATTTGACACAACGAATCAATATTTGCGATACGCATCTTAGGCGTAATGAAAATGATCCCTTTGAAAAGGATCATTACTGGTGATGAAAAATGGGTCACATACAGTAACATCATTCGAAAACGATCAAGGTTCAAGCACGATGAACCAGCACAAACCACATCAAAAGTTGAATTGCATCAAAAAAAGATCATGCTGTCGATTTGGTGGAATTATAAAGGTGTTGTGTATTTTGAGCTGCTTGCAAGGAACCAGACAATCAATTCAGATGTGTACTTCCAAGAGCTAATGAAACTGGATGAAGCAATCAAAGAAAAAAGACCAGAATTAGCAAATCGAAAAGGAATTGTGTTCCACGATGATAATACTAGGCCTCACACATCTTTGATATCTCGTGGGAAATTATTGGAGCTTGTTGGGAAGTAATGTCCATCCTCCATACAGCCCTGACCTAGCAACATCTAATTACCATTTATTTCGTAGTTTGCAGAACTCTATGAATGGTAAAAATTTCCCAAATGATGATGACCTTAAATCCCACTTGGTTCAGTTTTTTTCTGAGAAGGATTAGAAATTTTATGAGCGCGGAATCATGAAGCTGCAAGAAAGATAACAAAATGTCATTGAACAAAATGGAAAATATATAATTGATTAAAGTCTATTCTTTGTATTCAAAAAATCTGTTTTTTTTTCATACCACAAAACGGAAATTACTTTCTTGCCAACCCAATAGAATAGGGCGGGGTAGGGCGCTTATGCAGCCCTCTAAGCGTGTGTAGTAGATCATAGGTAGTCGAACTACCAACAGTTGAACCACAAACGCTTAGTAATGCGGTTGCTCTCTAAGAATGGCCAAGAAGACTAGATTCTAGTGCATAGGTGTTATTAGAATAGGCCAGGGTAGGGCGCTTTACTCCTTTCTACTGGCTCATGCAGCTATACGAAAATGTATATTCAACTGAAAAAACTTTTTCTAAATAATTTCCATTTGTTTTTCAAAATTCACATTTTTTTTTAAAACAAAATTTGTGTTTTTCTTTTGATATCCGTTTCGATTTCTTTTAACAGAATCCAACTTTCGCAAAATTTCGAATTTTCATCTAATAATTCATCTTTTTTTGGAAATTTTACCATTAAAGATAAATCTTGCTAAACAAGTCAAAATCTGCAAAAAATCGAATGAAATCCCGAAAATTTCAACTTTTCTTTGAATTTTGATTTTCTGCAGATTTTGACTTGTTTATCAAGATTTATCTTTTTCTTCGAAATTTGGTGGATCTTTTGATAAAAAACCAAAAATATTTACCTGGAAATTTTGCTAATGATTTTTTCGAAATCTTAGGGTGGAGCAGATCGGGGCGCTTGTCTGTCTTTGATTGAAGCAGTCAAGAGAAAATCCCGAAAATTTATTTTTTTTTTCTAAATTCGTCCTTTTTAAAAATTTCAATAAAACCTGATTCTGGGCAATTTCGAGTGTTTTCGCCCTTTTCTCGAAATTTCGACCTTTTTGTTAAAATTTAAAATTTTTGTTTTTTAAATTCGTTTTTGTTTTTTAAAATTTCGAGGAATAAATCGGTATTTCGAGGAATAAATCGATATTTCGAGGAAAAAATCAAAACTTCCAGAAAGAAAAAGGACTTTTAAAAAATCGAAATTTCGATAATTTTTCTCAAAATCAATTTTTTTCGAAAATTTGAAATTTATCTTCATATCCGATTCGGTATGTTTCTAAAAATGTGAATATTTTTCCTCAAAATTCATCTTTTTTTTTAATTTTGATTTTTCTTTCAAGATTAGTTTTTTTTTATAAATTATCAACATTGTACCCGTCTCTTACAAACAACTTTCTTTGATCTTTTATTTCATCTGATAGTTTTTCTCGAAATTTTAACTGTTTTCCCGAGATTGGATTTTTCTGAAGTTTTTGATTTTTTTAGAAATTGACTTTTCCAGAAATTTTGACTGATTTGTTTTTTCTCGATATTTTTATTTTTATCTTAAAATTCGATATTTAACTTTTCTGGAAATTTCGACTTTTTCTCTTGAAATTATCTTAAATATGTCTTTTTTAAAATATCGACTTACTCTCAAAATTCTACTTTTGCGCTCTTCTTTCAAAAATCATTTTTTTCTGTCAATATTTTGTCACTGTGTTTTTTTTAATTTCGACTCTTTTAAAATTTAAGTCCGAAAATTTCAAAATTCGTCTTATTTTCGAAATTTTGGCATTTATTTCAAAATGCGATGTTTTATTTCCTGAAAAAGTCGATTTTTTTTCGAAATTGGTTTTCTCTTGAAATTCGGTTTTTTCTTGAAATTCGGTTTTTTCGAAATTTGTCTTTCTTGTCATGTTAGCTTTTTTTGTGGTGGAACGGACTGGTCCTTGTTTATCTTCAAAAATTGAAATTCAAGTATTTTTTTCAACGTTTTTAGTATTTTTTGGTAACATTAAAATAAAATCTCGTCCCCTGAAACCAAAAACGATTAAAAAACACAACAAAGGTTGCTCTAACGGGTTTCAATTATCTTCAGAGAGATGAAGAAGAGAGATACTCTCTGATATCCCTTTGAAGATGATAGCTTGGCTATCGAAAGGCGTTGTGTTTTTAATATTCCTTGGTTTCAGGGGACGAGATTTGTATTTCAATGCTGCCAAAAACTAAAAGTGTTGAAAAAAATATTTTTGGGAAATTTCAAGAACAAAATTTATCTTGTACATTCAATTTCTTTATTGAAATTTAAATGTTAGGTCAAAATTGGAATAAAGAAGTAAAGATTAAAAAAAAAATGTCAAAATTCGACGACTTAAAAAATTGCGAAATTCTTCACAAAATTCGATCTTTGGAAATATTTTGGGATTTTTTGAATTTTCAATTCTTTCACAAAGGTCGGGTTTTATTTCAAATTTGGTTTTCTAAAAAATCCGACTTTCACAAATTGGGTTTTTTCTCGAAATTCGTCGCTTCCGAAATTACGATTTTATTTCCAAAAATTTCATGTTTTTCTCTTAAAATTGCATTTTCTCTTGGAAATTTTGAAGTTTTCTTAGACATTTTAATATTTTAATATTTATTAATATTAATATATTAATATTTTTCAAAAATCATTATTTTTTTAAAAGCCATTTTTCCGGCTTTCTCTGATTTCTCTTTAATTAAAATTTCCGAATATTTTCTATTTCTTGTATTTCAAAATGCGATGTTTTTGGAAATTTCTACTCACAATGGGACGTTTTCACATTTTCTCAAAATTTCGACTTTTCAAAATGGTTTGTATCAAAATTGGATCGAAATTTTAATAAAAATTTAAAAATTCTAAGAATAAAACTTTTAGGGCCAAAAGATTTCTTGTGAATTTTGAAGATTATGACAAAATTGAAATATGAAGAGAATTTTTTTGGGGGGAACTGATTTTTTTTCTCTAAATTCGACTTTTTTTTTGGTGGAACGGACGGGTCCTTGGTTATCTTCAAAAATTGAAATACAAATCTTGTCCCCTGAACCCAAGAAAGATTTAAAAAATGTCTCTGAAGATGATAGATTCGCTGTCGAAACGCGTTAGAGCAACCTTTGTTGTGTGTTTTTTAATCTTTCTTGGTTTCAGGGGACACGATTTGTATTTCAATTTTTAAATTCGGGTTAAAATTAGTCTGGCAATTGCCACTTTTTCACAACATTAAACTTTTGAAAATTTCGATTTTTTTGCTCCGAAATTTTAACACTTTTCAAAGTTTTCCGAAAGATCCCATTGTAAATAGAAATTTCCAAAAAGATAGCATTTTGAAGTAGGAGAAATATGAAATATTCAGAACTTTTATTTTGAAAAAGAATTCAAAAAAAGCCGGAAAAGTGGGTTTAAAAATAAATCATGATTTTTGAAAAATACTACTAAAATGTCAAAAAGGGTGAAAATGTTTAAAAATAAATTCGAAATTTCCAAGAGAAAGTCCCCAATTTATGTAGCTAAGTAAAAATATATATACTATATACTCAGCCGGAAAGTTTCCCGATTTTTTTTTCATCAATTTTTCGGAATGACTGGTGCTCCCCTTGAACGAAATCCTGCCTGCACCTGTATTTTAATGCACAGACCTTTTCCCGAAATTTCGATTTTAACCACGAAACTTAACTTTAATTTTGTAATAAAAATAATATAGTAGTTCCAAATTTATAACTCATATTTCTATTATAATTAAAAATTAGTTTCAGAATTTTTTTAGGGAGATCCAGATTTCGCTCTTTTCCAATTTATATTTACTATTTTTTTTGAAGTTTCGACCCTAGTTTAAAAATTTTGATGTTTAAAGCGAACATTTCTCTAAAAATTTCGACTTTAGTTTCGAAATTTCAACTTTAAAGTCGACATTCTCTAAGACACGAAATTTGACAAAAATCGAAATTTCTTTTCTAATCAGCTTTCCCATTGATGTAGCTAGTAACTAGGGGGGAAAGGGTGGTCAAGACCCAACCTAAAAAACTTTTTGCCTACCCTAGAAGATCTATGCTCATTATGCGGAACTCAGTACCCACCCTGACGTCATATATTCTTCTGGTTTTGTGATGACCTTATTTTTGGTCGTCAAAGATTATTTCGGTAGTTCTGCTCCCCCTAGAAAAAAATGCTAGCTGCGCCAATGACTTCTCAATTTATAAAACAGAGTTTAGTAGACAAATTCATGAACAGTGTCAACGCTCAATGCGTATAGGCAACTTTCAATTCAATCGCGTGTATTATTCTTTGCATCTAGTTTAGGTAGTTTTTAATGTCCATTTGTACCCCCTTAGAAAATAATTTTTTTTAAAATCCTCTCTTAGTTCTCACCTACGTATTGCGAAGCACGCGTGTGTGGAATTTCATATTCCTAGATTCACCGGTTTAGGCTGTGCATTGTCTAGCAGTCGGTAGTGGAGATTGATTAAGTAGATGAAACAGCCTACTTCAGCATTATTCCCTAAAGTTTTTATATTTCATTGATACGTCGTTTTTACTTTGATGTGATCTCGGCTTTAGATATACAATGTACACAAAAAAACACTAAAGTAATTACCATATTCTCCCCAATAATTGCCACCTCCCGAAGCTTGGACTAAGATAAGAACTCCGCTAGATTCATATACTGCTCGAGCAGAAATTCTTGGAATGTACAAAGTGAATTGGAATTGGTGGGTGTCGATATCTGACCTGTAAAATAACCATAAATGCAAAGATTCCAAATACTTTAAATGTAAAAAAAATCATTTACCTTACAGCTGTTACTGTGATGTTGCTAACTCCATAAGCTTTGATATTTCTGAATGTTGCTCTGTATCCATCGGGACCGCTGCCTAGAGCGATACCAATTTCGTCAATGACTATAGGTTCCGGTTCCGTCAGACCTATCTCGGGAATTCCTCTCTTCATATTGGCTATTAGAAAGTTTGCAGAGTTTAGTAAACAGGAGTTTACACTAGGATCATCCTTGTGGCATTGTTTCAAAAAGTATGAAGCTGAAAAATATTTATTATTTAGTATAATTATGTATTACTTTTGTTGCACAAAGTTAAAACTGTATTATTTTAATAGTGCTCAAAAATAAGACAGTTTCGTTCGATTTTCGAATTAACAACACAGTTGATTTCTCTTTAAAGAAATTGGACTGCAAAAATTCTTTGTAATTTTAAAGCCTCTGCACAAGACTCTTTTTTAAAGAAACTGGTGTAAATTCTGAAAGGTTTCAAAGTGCATCATTACTTTCTTTGAACCTGTTGGTGACGTTGACTTCTGTATATGTACAAGAGAATACTAGGTCAAAACACAATAGAATAAATGTGGTACTTACGGTACTGCGAATTCGCTAATGGTACGAATAACGTAATTACAACTACACATAAGAATCTCAGCATTTTCTGTCGTGAGAGGATGTTCCTCCAGGTCTGAAGAATTTCTTGCACCGACTGACCTCGTATAACGCTGGCCGTGACTTTGAACTCTTACAGTGGAGGGGCTGCATACATTAATCCATTAATTGGCTTGGCACAAAAAAACTTCATTAGAGAAGTAAAAGTTAGGACTTTGGATGATCATTGCTTTTAGAAATTTGTTTCCCAGAACGAGGAACGTGTATAAAAATTTGAATTTATTTCTTTGGCATTAAACATTTTTGGGGTATAATAGGTATGACTTAATGTAAAAAAAAAATATTGACAGCACTTTAAATGAGTGTTTGTATGATCAAATAAAATTTCGCGTTAGAGTTGCGATTCATTTATGGTTGTGCATAATTTTACCCATGTCCCTTGTCGAGTTTTTGTTCTCTTGAACTGTCAAATTTTTTAAAAAATACTTTACTTGTAATAATATTGGTCAACATTGGTCTCCTCGTGTCACATGAACTTGTGCTTCTAGCGATATATAGTTTGTTGTCAGTAATAATCGGTAATCGTGTCTTCCAGATTCAAGGATTCTTCTTAATAAGTAGGTATATGGTTCTAACTAAAATAATTTTTAAAAATAATGGCTCTTTTTTAATATTTTTCTTTTAAATTTTAACAACGTTTAAGTTCATAACTATTAAACTTTATTAGCGATAAAAACGCAACAAAATTTAAAAAATTTCACAAGTTTTCGATAAATATTTACTAACATCGGACGTTAAAGTGTTAATATTTTTGTTTAAAAGAATATATATCAGTTATATCAATATAGAAAGCGAAAGCACCAATAAAAAATAATTGGACGACTTTTTGCAGAATAAAACCAACCTCAAAAAACTGCTATTGAGAAATCGATAGTTAAAGTTTGACACAAATTTATAAATTACCAATACATATAAATACATATTGACCAATAACTTATTTTGACTTAAATTATGTATAATAGAAGATATTTATTTATACTTTATCAAAAATAACATATCTACTGAAATTTTACATTTTTGTTGGTTCCTTCTTGTAAAGTAACACCTTGTACATTATTGTAATAAAGGAAAAGCCAATTTCAAGGACAAAGTCGACATTTCTAGAAACATAAAACTATTAAACTAGCATTTTGAGTTTAAAAAATAAAATTTCGAAAATAAGGCTGACTTTGAGATGCAACATAAAATTATGGAAAACATATTTTTCAGAAAAAGACGAATATTCAGAAAAATGAAGAAATTTCGAAAAAAGTCGATTTCTGGAAGAAAATACCAAAAACTAGAATTTTGAGAATAATAAAGGTAAAATTTCGAAAAAGACGAATTTTGAAGAGATAAATTTTTGGAAAAAATACTAATTTTAAGCGAAAAAGTCAAAATTTCGGCAAAATAATGAATTTTGAGAAAAAGGTCGAAATTTCTGGATCTACTGTATTGAATATCGAAATTCTAGATAATAAACAAAATTTCAAAAAAGCCAAACTAAGAATCCATATATTATTATCGGAAATTCAGATTTTAAAAGGTCGAAAATTTTTGAAAAAACCCAATATTGAGAAAACCAACGGAATTTCATAAAAAAGCGTAACTTCAAGACGAACTTTGAGACGCAAATTAAATTATTGAAAAGACATCTTTCAGAAAAAGACGAATATTCAGAAAAAGGGCGAAATTTCGAAAAAAGTAAATTTTTGAAACAAAATACCAAAAACTAGAACTTTGAAAATAATAAAGTTGAAATTTCAAGAGAAGAATTTTGAAGGAAAGGCGAATTTTAGAAAAAAATACTAATTTTAAGCATAAAAGTCAAAATTTCGACTAAATAATGAATTTTGAGAAAAAAGTCGAAATTTTTGGACAAACTATATTGAATATTGAAATTGTAGATAAAAGACAAAATTTCAAGAAAGCTAAACTAAGAATCATTTATCATCACTGAAAATTTAGATTTTAAAATGTCGAAAATTTTGGAAAAAACTTAATGTTGAGAACAACAACGGAATCTAAAAAAAAAGCGAAACTTCAATGCAAACTTTGAGCTGAAAAATGAAACAGTTGAAAAGGCATCTTACAGAAAAAGACGAATATTTAGAAAAATTACGAAATTTCGAAAACGGTCGATTTTAGAAAGAAAATACCAAAAACTAGAATTTTAAGAATAATAAAGTCGAAATTTCAAAAAAGACGAATTTTGAAGAGGCGAATATTTGGAAAAAATACCAATTTTAAGCGAAAAAGTCAAAATTTTGACAAGATAATGAATTTTGAAAAAAAATCAACATTTCTGGAAATACTGTATTGAATATCGAAATTCTAGATAAAAAACAAAATTTTGAGAAAGCCAAACTAAGAATTCATTTATCATCACTGGAAATTCAGGTTTTAAAAGGTCGAAAATTTTTGAAAATGCCTAATTTTGAGAAAAACAACGGAATTTCAAAAAAAGGCGAAACTTCAAGGCAAACTTTGAGGCGCAAATTAAAATTATTGAAAAGACTTTTTTAAGAAATAGACAATTATTCACCAAAATGGCAAAATTTCGAAAAAAAGTCGATTTTTGGAAGAAAATACCAACAACTAGAATTTTGAGAATAATAATGTCAAAATTTCAAAAAAGACGAATTCAGAAGAGGCGAATTTTTGAAAAAATATTAATTTTAAGCGAAAAAGTCAAAATTTCGACGAAATAATGAATTATAAGAAAAAAGTCGAAATTTCTGGACAAACTATATTGACTATCGAAATTCTAGTTAAAAAACAGACTTTCGAAAAAGCCAAACTAAGTATCCATTTATCATTACTGGAAATTCAGGTTTTGAAAGATAGAAAATTTCTGAAAATGCCCAATATTGAGAAAAACAACGGAATTTACGAAAAAATCGAAACTTCAAGGCGAATTTTGAGACACGAATTAAAATTATTCAAAAGACATCTTTCAGAAAAAGACGAATATTCAGAAATGGGGCGAAATTTAAAAAAAAGTCGATTTCTGAAAGAAAAGACCAAAAGTTAGAATCTTGAGAATAATAAAGCTGAAATTTCAAAAAAGACGAATTTTGAAGAGGCGAAATTTTGGAAAAATACTAATTTTAAGCGAAAAGGTCAAAATTTCGACCAAATAATGAATTTTTAGAAAATAGTCGGCATTTCTGGACATACTATAATAAATATCGAAATTTTAGATAAAAAGCAAAATTTCGAGAAAAAGCCAAATTAAGAATCCACTTATCTGAAATTCAGAATTTGAAAAGGTCAAACTTTATTGAAAAAACCCAATGTTGAGAAAAGCAACTAAATCTAGAAAAAAGCGTAACTTTAAGAAAAACTGTTAAAGCTTTCCAGAGAAAGTAAATTATAAGAAAAAGTCAGATTTAAGTAAAAAAACAAAAGACAAAATAGTCGAAATTACGAAAAAAAGACGAATTTTGAGAAGAAATTTAAATGTTTGCAGAGAAAATAAAAGTTTCAGAAAATAGTCAAGATTTGATAATAGACGTTTATAAAAAGGGCGAATTTCTTAAAAAAAAAGAAAATTTGAGAAAAAGGCGAATATTGAGGAAAAAGGCGAGATTTCCAAGAAACACAAAGAATCTGATTGCTAAGATAAAGTTGAAATTTCGAGAAAATAACGGATTTTGACAAAAATAACAAAATTTTGAGGCAAAAATCCTAATCTCCAAAAACAAAAACCGATTTTGAAAAAATTGGAAATTTCGAGAAAAAGATCGAAATTTCAAAAAAAACAACGAATTTCGAAGAAACATTGGTCATTTTTAAAAATCTTCAATATCTAATTTTGAGATAAATATGAAAATATCAAAAAATAGTCAAATTTTAAGGAAACTTTAAAAATTTCCGAACTTTCATATTCCGAAAGGTAAAAATTGTCAGCGTTAAGAAAAATAACCAAATTTTCAAAAAAATAAGAAGAACATAGTCGAAATTAGGACAAAAAGACAAATTTTCAGAAACTAGTCAAATCAATCACGCAGATTTTTTTAAAGAAAGCCGAAATTTACAACAAAATAATAATTTCCAGAAAAAATTGAAAAGAAAGTTCCAAAAATAGCAAAATTTTAGAAAAAGTGAAAATAGAAATTTTTCATTAAGTCAAAATTTCCAATTTTTAAAAAAAATTGAGAATTTGAAATAAGTGGAAATTTTAAAATGTTGAAACAATATTTTTTTGTTGGTGAAACGGACTGGTCCTTGGCTATTTTTAAAAATTCAAGTACAAATCTTGTCCCCTGAAGCCACGAAAGATTAAAAAACACAACAGAGGTTGCTTTAATGCGTTTCGATAGCCAAACTCTTCAGAGAAATACTGCATCTCTCTTCGAAATCATTAAAAAAGTAGAAATTAAAAATATCGAAATTTTTTCAAAAAAGTCGAATTCTTCAAAAAAAAAAGATATTTTGAAAAAAGTATGTAAATATGTATCAGAATGAAAAAAGTACGAATTAAAAAAAAATCGATATTTTGAGGAAAAGGCGAATATCAAGGAAAAATAACGGATTTTTACAAGAATGATGACATTTCGAGGAAAAAACTTAATTTTCAAAAACAAAAACCGATTTTATAAAAATTGGAAATGTCGAAAAAAAAATAGAAATCTTGGAAAAACTATGAATTTCGACGAAAAATTTGTCATTTTCAAACATCTTCAATAATCTAACGTTGAGACAAACTTGAAAATTTCTAAAAATTGTCAAACTTTAAGTGAACGTTCAAAATTTCTGAAATTCATATTCCAGAAGGTAGGAATTTTCAGAACTCAGAATCAGAATCCAGCGTTAAGAAAAACAACGGAACCTCCAAAAATAAAAGAAGGAAATCGTTGAAATTATGAGGAATTTTCAAAAACAAAATGAAATTTTCGCACAGAAAGCCAAATTTTGTAAAAATAATCAAACTCTGAGAATAGCTGTTTACAAAAACAACGAATTTTGATAGAAAAATTGAAATTTTGACAAAAGGGCGAATATCGAGGAAAAACTAGAGAAACACAAAGAATCTAATTTTTGAGAAAAAGTTGAAACTTCGAAAAAATAACGGATTTTGACCAAGACACCCAAATTTCAAAAATTTCCAAAAACAAAACCCAGTTTTGAAAAAACTGAAAATTTTGAGATAAAGATCGGAATTTCCAGAAAAGACGAATTTCGAAGAAAAATCGAAATTTTGAGAAAAAGGCGAAGGACGAGGAAAAATTGAGATTTCCAGAAAGTTGAGGTTTCTAAAAAATTACAGGTTTTGACAAAAATGACAAAATTTCGAAGAAAAAATCGAACAGATCGAAATTTCGACAAAAACAACGAACTTCGAAAAACAAATATGAAGGAAAAGACGAAGAACGAGAAAAAAAAAAGATCTGAACTTCCAAAAAAGGCGAATTTCAAAAAAAAAAATCGAAATTTTGAGAAAAATACGAAGAACAAGAAAAAATTGAGATATTCGGAAAGTTGAAGTTTCGAAAAAATAACAGATTTTGACAAAAATGACAAAATTTTGAAGAAAAAATCAAATAGGTCGAAATTTCGACAAAAACGACAATCTTTAAAGAACAAATTTTGAGAAAAAGGCGAAGAACGAAGAAAAAATTGAAATTTTAAGAAAGATGAGATTTCAAAAAAATAACAGATTTTGACAAAAATGACAAAATTTCAAGGGAAATATCGAACAGATCGAAATTTCGACAAAAACGACGAACTTCGAAGAAAACATTTCGAGAAAAAGACGAAGAACGAGGTAAATTAAGATTTCCAGAAAGTTGAAATTTTGAAAAAATAACAGGTTTTGACAAAAATGACAAAATTTCGAAGAAAAAATCGAACAGATCGAAATTTCGACAAAAACGACGAACTTGGAAGAAAAAATGTTGAGAAGAAGACGAAGAACGAGGAAAAAATTAAGATTTCCAGAAAAGTGAAATGTCGGAAAAACAGTTTTTGAGAAAAATGCCAAAATTTCTAGGAAAAAATCGAACAGATCGAAATTTTGACAAAAATGACAAACTTCGAAGAAAAATTCGTCATTTTCAGAAATCTCTGTTTTTGAAATAAATATGAAAATTTCGAAAAATAGTCAAACTCTAAGTTAACATTTAAAATTGCTGAAAATTCATTTTCCAGAAGGTAGAAACTTTAAAAAAAAATCCAGCGTCAAGCAAAATAATGGAATTTACAAAAAAAAGAAGAAATTTCGTGAAAATAACCGAAATTTGTAAACAAAATTGAAAATTGAGAAAAAATTTAAAATTTTCCAAAAAAATCATATTTAAACAAAAAGGTTGAATTTTGCGAATAAAGTAGAAATTTAAAAAGATGAATTTCGAGGAAAACTGAAATTTTGAGTAAAAAAAATTTCACATAGAAAGTAAAATCTTGAGAAAATAGTCAAACGAAGTAGAATAAAAAAAACGAATTTTGAAATGGATCTTCACTTTGATAAAAAGACGAATTTCGGGAAAAAAAATAAAATTTTCTAACTTATCATAAAGGTGTTGGATTTTTGAACATTCCAAAATAGACTGGTTTTCAGAAATATATGAAAATTTACAAAAAAAATACAATTTTACAAAAATGGGGGAATCTTAAGAAAAAGTCGAACGACTGAATATTTATTTTATTTTGTCTGCCTATGAGACGAGCATCTCACTTTGTTCAATATTAGGATTAATGTCAAAAGTTTGAGAAAATAGAATTTTCCAGAAAATTGTACAAAAGCAACAGTTGTCTTTTCCCAAAATAAACTTTCTCCGAATTGGTCGCTTTTTACAAAGTTTAAGATATCCAAAGACAACATTTTCCAAAAATATTTACTTTTTATAAAAAGATTCGCCAAATTTTGAAGAATTTTAATAAACAAATAGGAAATTTTTGCAAAATTCTGATTCTACTTGAAGTGGTGAAATTTCGATTAAAAAAAAAACGAAGAATTTTGCGATAAATATTCAAAATTTTGAGAAAGCCAGATTTTTATTAAAGAAGTTGAATTTTAAAAATAATGTTGCGCGTTATCTGTTCGAATGATTATTAACACTTGGTGAATTGAACCCACTTTATTTTCAAACTAAACTCGGGACACTACAACTGAATAATTAACTTACTTATTCACTGACTTCTAACTACTAACTCACAAACTAACTACACTGACTTACTGAGGGAAAACCGAGCGGACCCCCTATATATATATAGATCCCCATTCGGGTTCTAGAAAAATCCAGGAGATAGGGCTTATCGTTTGCCGAAATTTCTGGAGCGCTTATCTGCCGTTTGACTTATTATCGCGGCCGCTTCCCTTTATCAAATTTTCTAAAAATGTCCCAACTAAACTTTATAATTACATTTTGTTACAATAAATTTAAATTCTTTAAAAGAAAGACCCAGATAGAAAAGACATGGATATGGATATACTAGGGATATACCTATACATCTAATGAATATTAGTTACATATCCATAATATATCCATATCCACGTATCATGTGGGGAGAAATGTTGTGAAAAAAAAACTAATTTTGAAAAAAAGTCAGTAGTTGAAGAAAATGTCGAAATTTCAAAATAAGGACGAAATAAAAAAAATGAAATTATTGGACAAATTTCCCCAGTTACAAATAAATATTCGATTGACTATTTGAAGCAGGCGGAAACAAGAGCTCTACCCTTATTCTACCTAAGCCTATGACAAAATTGAAATACAAATCTTGTTCCCTGAAACCAAAAAGAATGAAAAACACCACAAAGATTGCTCTAACTCGTTTCAATAGCCAAACTAACATCTTTAGAGAGATACAGTATCTCTTTGAAGATGATAAGTTGGCTATCGAAATGCGTTAGAGCAACCTTTGTTGTATTTTTTAATCGTTCTTGGTTTCAGGAGACAAGAATTTTTATTTTAATTTTTGAAGATAACCAAGGACCAGTCCGTTCCACCAAAATTATAAAAGCATTAATATACTTCTTCCTCAGAAGAGTTTCGCCTCTGGTATGGTGGACATACTGAGTTACCTTACTCTTCTGTCTAAACTTTTTTATCCTTTGCACTAATTTTCAATTCAGAGTTTCGCCTCTGGTATGGTGGACATACTGAGTTACCGTGCTCTGATGTTTTGAAATTGGCTTTTTTCTTTTTCGTATATTTCCTTGTATTTTATTTTTCATTTACTGTTTCTTTGTTTCTGAAGAAGCCCTCTACCATGGTGGGCGAAACGTTGAACACTTTTAGTAGTTGTTTGACACAGTCCAATGCCGGAAGAAGTATATCTTGTACTGACTCTGGCCGTGGAAGCCTTCGTTATCATAAAGCATTAATGTATGATTAACTTTTTTTGGAAAAAAGGAACCAAAGCACTTAGGCACCTTCTGCAGATTACTGACCTATCTCCACTAATTCAACAAATTAGTTCTTTGGTTAATAGACAATACTTGGTTTTAAAATGAGGCCTGACTCCTTTTTACAGTAAATATTATAACTTTTAAACTATTTGCCAAACATCTAATATTTACGAATTTATGGCTTGGTTTCTCTCTGCAAAAAGTCGTCCAATTATCGTCTGAGTAGTCATTAAATTACGTTCGGAAAGATGCAGTGTTTCGTACCATTTTAAGGAAAAATAATAAAAAAGTTTAAAAACATAATTGATTTATAATTTACACACACATATGGCATAATGGCTAAAAATTTGGCAACAGAGGTTCACAACAAAATAAATAATTATATGCTACATTTTTCCCAAAATTGTTCTCAATCTCCCACTTGCTAACTAAGCTTTATCATTATATTGGTAACTTCACGTTTTCTTCTGCTTAGATAGAGGTACGTAGAAGCTTTCCACTGGAAGATGCACCAAAAGCTGATTGGAAATGCCCATAAATAATGCTGATAATTTCTTTCGTAGTTGGGGGGTCATCGCTTTGATGACTTCTTGACCATTGTCCCTCAGGAATAAGTTGATGGCTTGAGCTAAAAAATAATATAATTTATTACTACTACAACAAATAGATTGACAACTTAGTTATGATTTTTAATTGTATTTAGCCACATTTTACTTATATCAACTTTAGATTTTTGCTACGAAGTTGATTACCAGAAACTCTACAGATTGTTCTCGATGAAGGTTGCTTTTTAGAGTGACTAGGAAGAGTGAAATATAGCAATCTTGCAATTAATTTTCAGCGAATGATATCATATTTAATTATGTTTTCCCTGTATCTTCTTTGTGAAGTTCTTCTAACTTTCTTCATTCTTCATTGGCTCTTTCTTCGTCAGTTGCTTGCTTCATAAATCCAGTAAGAGTTTGCCAGTCATTAACGAAGGTTAACTGGAAAGCTAAATTTGTGAAGAAAGCAGCTGACGAAGAAAAAGCCAATCAAAAATGAACAAGTCAGCACAACTTGTCAAAGAAGAGTTGCTTCCTTCATAAACCTAGTAAGAGATTGCCTTAACGAAAGTTAACTGAAAATCTGAATTTGTGAAGGAAGCAACTGGCGAAGGAAAAGTCAATCAAAAATGAAGTCATTTTATTCTTTGTTATATTTAGAGCAATACAATGACAAAATTTAAGGCCACGAATTTATTGCAAGTTATTTTTGGTCAAAAAGCTCTATGATATAATCATTATGTCATGCTGGTCACCCAACTAAAGTTGATGATGACCAAATCATTTTCTTGATACGATTACTTACTTAAAATACGATTATTTTTATAAACGTTCTTAACTGCCATCTTAACGTGCTTAATAATGATATCTACATTCAATGTGTCCACATGTAAATACTTTAATCCATCTTTGAGGTGTGTACTGACCCTGCCTTTTACTGTAGCGAGGATATCCTCTGAAACAATAAAAGATTTGCATATTAAAAATTCTTACAAGTTCAACTTGGGTTTTTACCGAATTGCCCATTGAAGGTACCATTACCGCTAGCAGGTAGAATTATTAAGACACCGCTGCTTTGATACCTTGAATTGATTCTCAGTTGGGGTATGTTCACCTTGGCCTCGAACGGTTTGTTGTTTTCACTTAATCTAAAAGATGAATCGATGTTAAATGGGAGAAATATTCTCATTCATAAAACTACTAAGGGTGAAATAAAACACCACATTTTTTTACTGAATTATTTATTATACAGGGTGGCGCAATTGTACTGTCAACTAATCAAAACGCTGAGTTTTATTGAACCATATGTAATAGAGTTAAAAATATGGGATCAGCAACTGGGAGTCGAACCTAGTACCCATAAGTTGCAGGCAAGGCTTCCTAACCACGGAGCCAGCTTCATCACTACTCCTAACTTACTTATTCACTTCATATATTGTACTCTCGGTATCTGCTCGGCCATTCTTAACAACACAGCCGTCCTCGGCTGTCGGCCATAATACGATACCTCGGTATCAGAGACTAAATAGACTGAACGTTTCAATGTTGTCTCATGCGTACAGTTGAAGCTAAAATCCGGGGAAGTGGGGAGGTGCATCCCACTACTCTTTGATATGGTCGGATTAAGTAAAATTTATAAATACGAAACTTGCCGCGTAACGGTTCTAACGATTTAGATGAAACTTTAGAATTAGGGGCTTTTGGACCAATAGGATAATTTTTATAAGTGCTTTTTGGTAAAAGTTCAGGAGAACTATTTTCAAAGACATCTTGGTTCAATAATTAAATAATTTTCTTTCAATACGCGACGCCTGTGTACAATATTGTTAAGCCGGTGCTGTAAACAAGTCATGATTGCAGTGAAATGGCGAAGCGCGCAAGCCGATAATTGAATATTTATATATTTTATTTTTACCTAGCCAAAGAATGAAACTCTTGATTTTCCTTCACTAATGTGTTCACTGAGGTTTCAACAATAATCCACAATACACTTCCCCATATTTACAGCCCATTTTCTTTAAAAAAAAGCCGATGTTATCTTCGCAAAGGTTGAAATTAGTTCACAGTTCAATTGCGCCACCCTCTAGTGAATACCCGCGCCTTCGTCTACATGAAAGAAGATAAGCGATTATTGGATAAGCTTATTGAAAATTTCCACTTTTTTGGAGAGATCGATTTTTATCAAAAACTTTGACTTATTTCGAAAATTTCGAATTTCAAAATATCCATATTTCACAATGTCGAACTTATCTCGTTCGACTCCTAAAATTTCAACCTTTTCTCAAAATTTTAAAAACTTCGATTTAAATAAAAATTGTAACCTTTTGAAATTTGTAGCTTTTTTAAAATGTTAGCTTATTTGGATGTATTTTGATTTATTTTGAAAACTTTTTTCTTTTTTATAGTATTTTTCTTTATTAAAAATTAGCTTTTTTGTAAATTTAAACATTTGTAAAAATTTTTGTTTCAATAAATATTTTAATTTTTTTTTTGATATCCAGTTTTCTCGCTGATAGATCTCTTCAGGTCGTCGTCGATGGTATCTCATCCGAGACATTTGCGATTAACGCAGGGCTGCCTCAGGGGTCTGTTCTGTCTCCTACTCTATTTCTGTTACTCATAAACGATCCCTTAGCTTCAACTTCCTATCCTATATACAGCTACGCAGATGATAGTAACCTTGTGTCATCTTTTTTCTCCGTCAAATCATTATCTATCGCTGCTTCAGATCAACTAAGGGAACAGCAGATACAGACGATTAATCGGGATCTCGAGATTATTTTGAAATGGGGTAAGAACAATTTGGTCGACTTCAATGCTTCAAAAACTCAGGCCGCGGTTTTCTTTAAGAAAACATCAAGGGATAATGCAACAAACATACTAATGAACGTTAAAATCCTTCCGATGGGATCTAATCTATCTATCCTAGGTGTGAATGAGAGCACTAACTTCTCTTGAGACGATCATGTGTGCACCATTGCCAAATCCGCCTCTCAGCAGCTAGACTTTCTTTTTAGAGCTAAAAAGTACTTCACATCTCATCAGCTATTAAAATTATACAAAGCTCAAGTTAGGCCAACACTAGAATACTGTTCTCATGTTTGGAGTTCCGCCCCAAAACACACCTTAGCTCTCTTGGATTCAATTCAAAGAAGAGCGATTCGCCTAATTAAAGACGAGAGTCTCTCTCGAAACACTAGAGCACAGGCGTATGGTTGGTGACTTGTCTCTTTTCTACAAGTACTATCATGGAAGATGCTCGCAGGAACTAATAGGATTAATCCCCCTAAGGCAAGATTCTTGAGGCGTACTGTATATATAGACAGTCGGAGGCAGCAAATTCCTGTGAGGTCCAGCTTAACACAGTGACGACTTCTGTCTACGGATCTATAGAACTTCCAAGTTATGGAACTTGTTACCGAAAGGAATTTTCCCCAAAAATTACAACCTATCCTTGTTTAAGAAGGCGATTCATCGCCACCTATCCTTGTTTCCGCATCTTACTCGCAGTGCCTTGAAAGCATAATGGGGTTACCCTTTGCGAGTGGATTAAACTTAAAATAAAAAAAAATAAAAATTCTCGAAATTTTGTAGTTTTTAGAAAATTTAACTTTTTTCAAATGCTTGACTTCATTTTTGAAAATGTTGACCTTTTTATCATATTCGAAATTTTAATTTAACATTTTTGCAAATCTGACTGTTTTTAAAATTGAATTTTTTAAAACATTTCAGTTCTTTTTAAAAATTTAAATTTTTTGAAAATTTCGACCTTTGAAAACATTGATTCTCTTAAAGTGTTTTTTTTTTAGTTGGGCTTTTTGTCTTTTTCCCAATTTTTTCAGAAAATTAATTTTTTGAAAAGTTTACTTTCAATTTTTATTGAAAATCATGGATTTTTTTAAAATTTCCACTTCTTTTAACATTTTGATTTTATATATAAAGTTTCAAAATACCATTTTTTTTTTATTTCAACTTTTTCAAATTTTAACTTATCTTATAAATTTTAACGCCTTTACAATTTCGAATTTTCTCAAGATTTTGATATATTTTCATTATTTTTGAAAATTTTAACAAAAATCTTCTCTCAAAATTGACTTTTTTCAAAATGTTGTTTCTTTTCTCTTATAAATTTCATTATGTTGAAATATTGACTTTTGAAAACTGCTAGCTTTTTTTTGAAAATTTCCACCTTTGTTCAAACTTTTAACAATTTCTCGAAGTTTTGACGTTTTTGGAAAATTTGCCCTTTTTTTTAAAAAAAATTTCTATTTTTTAACGAAGTTTTGGCTTTTTTGAAAGATTGGATCGTTTTTCAAAATTTCGACCTTTTTAAAATTTTGAACATTTTTCAGAATCATCACATTTTGTTTTTAGAAATTTTGACTTTTTATCATCAAAATTTTAACTTTTCCTAGAAGTTAAATTTCTTGAAAATTTTATTTTTTTTTCAAAATTTCTACATTGTTCAAAATTTCTAACAACTTTTTTAAAAATTTAGTTTACTTAAAAATTCTAACTATTTTTAAATTTTTTTTTTAAATTAGTGAACTTTTATTCAAAATTTGGAATTTTGTAATTTCGACTTTTTGAAAAATTCGCCCGTTTCTGAAAATTTTAAATTTTTTTGAAGAATGTGACTCTAAATTACGAATGTTTAAATTTTAAATGAATTGAGAAACAATTTTGTAGAAATTCAAAAGTATTTTTGACTCTAATCCCCGTATTTTAACTTTAGTCTAGAAATTTTAACTTTAGCTATAAAATTTCAACTTTAAATTCTGAAAATAATAATTTTTTTTATTATATAATTTATTTTCAATGCTTAATCTAGCATTTCCAGGTTCATCCTAAATTTTTAATCGTTGTTAAGTTGCAATTTTAGAAAAATAATTGGAAAAATCAAACTTGCGATTATTATTCTGAAAAAAAGTCGAGATTTATAAAAACAATTTTTAAAATCATGCAACTAGGACTTTATTTCAAAAAACTTTGGTTCATAACAGAACTTCGAAAATCGAAATAAAAAATATAAAATTTCGAATAAGGCACAAATTTTGAATACAAAAAATTGAAAATTCGAGAAGGTTTATTTTCCCAAAGTTTTAAGAAAAAATTAGAAATTTCTTTGAATCGTTTCGTTTTTTTGGTATTTTCATCGAAATTTTAAGAGATAAAAAATGCAAGAAAAGTTTAAATTATTTCTTAAAATTTTAGTATTTGTCTTTAAATGTGGACGTTCAACAATATTTTTAAAATCGAAATAAAAAAAAATAAATAAAATCCCCACTTGAAATTGAAAACTGGGAAAACATCGCCTTTTTCTCGAAATTTCGACTTTTAAGTCAACATCGTATACTTTATGATCCTAGAAATCTCAACTTTATTTAAAATTCATCTTTTTCTCAAAATTTAGATTTTTTTGTTTAAAATTCGTCCTTTTCTTAGACAACTATTCCCAAAATTTGACTATTTTTCCTAAAATTTAACTTTCTGTAGAAATTGTCTATTGTTTTCCCAAAGTCTTGTCTTTTTGTTTGAAATAAATCTTCTTCGGGAATTTCGATTCGGTTTTTTTTTCAAATTTCTATTTTATTCCAAAATTCGACTTTTTCTTAAAATTGACGGTTGACCGTCGACCGTCGAAATTTAAACCGCTTTTCTCGAAATGTCCCTTTTTTTTTTAAATTCAGTTTTTATAGTTTTTTTTTTTAAATTTTGATCTTTTAGAATTCAAGTATTTAGAAATTTTCACTGAATTTCTTAAATTTCTGGGAATTTAGACGTTCGCCTCGAATTTTGATATTTTTTTCGAAATTTTGATCTTTTCTTTCTTTCCTAAAGTTCGGCTTTATTTTCAATACTTCTCTACTTTTTGGTATTTTAATTCAAAAATCTTCGTTCTTTGAAATCACTTCATTTTCTCTTAAAATAATAATTTTGAAGAAAAAACTCGAAATTTAAAAAATGTAACAATTCAGAAAGATTCAAATATAAATGTTATATTTTGACAAAATACGACATTTTTATAAAATTCGAAATAATTAAAACATTTCGAAATTTAAAAAAATACTTTTAAGCAATCAAAATTACTAAAAAGGGAACATTAAAAAAAGAAATCTAAAAAAGAGTTAATATGTTCAAAAAATATCTAAATTTTTAAATAAATATAAAAATTTTCAACAAAAATCAATGTTTCAAAATATGATATGGGGTCTGTTCACGTAAATTTTATAAAAGTAACAGTTTTGAGAAAAAGTCCAAATTTGAAGATGTCCAATAAAAAACATTAAAAATTCAAGTCGAAATTTCTAAAATCTAAAAATTTGAAAGTCGCGATTTTGAATGTCACAATTTTGAAAAAAGTCGACATTTTAAAGCCTCCATTTTGAAAAAAAAGATGAGACTTTTAAAAGAACTTTTAAATATTCAAAAAACTTAAAATTAAATAAAATGAAAACAAAATTTTCAAAGTCGAAATTCTAAAAAATCAAATTTTGGACAAAGGTAGAAATTTTCAAAAGGTCAATCTGTCCTGAAATTTCTGAAAAAACTACGTCGAAATTTAAAGATCAACAAACGCAGGACAAAGAAAATTCGGAATTTATTAAAACTAAATTTGGAAAGTTAAATTTGGAAAGCCATAATTTTAAAAAGAAGCTGTTTTGAAAGTAACTATTTTAAAAAAGTGGTATAAAAATCAAAATATTAGCAAAAAATTCGAAAGTAAAGAAAAATTAAAATTTAAAAAGAAGTGAAAATTTTGAATTTTCTATTTAAAAAAAAGGAGAGATTTGAAAAAGTTTAAAGTATTCAAACTATGAAGAAATAAAAAAAATGTTTTATTAAGTCAAAAATTTGGAAAAATTTTGAATTTTGGACAAAGATCGAGTCAAAAATTTGAAAACCTGAAATTCATGAAAAGACCTTGGTACCTGGAATTGAATTTTAGGACCATATGTCGAAATTTTAAGATTAAAATCATAGCAAACTCAGAACTTCAAAAGCTGAAATGTTGAAAATGTCGAAGCTCTGAAAAAACTGTAATTAAAAAAACCGAAAGGAACAAAAGTCAAAAAAAACATGAAATTTATTGAAACACAGAACTTGTCCCCTGAAACCAAGAAAAATTAAAAAACACAACAAAGGTTGCTCTAACGCGTTTCGACAGTCAAGCCGTCATCTTCAGAGAGAAACTAACATCTAATCTTAAAATTAACCCTTATATACTAAGAATATTCACTTCGTGCTTGATCGGCCGCACCCGAACGCGCATCCAATCATACACGTCGTTATGTCACAATTTCTTATCTATCAACCTTAACTATTTTTAACAGAGATGAATGGCCTAAAGGTCCAGCGCAACCATTCATAAGGTTGTTTTCAGCCTTATGGATGGCTAAGCTCTCACATGCATTTAACATATAATTCTTATTAACTACTCTTAACAATTTAATATTATTATCTATCCTATGATCTAATTCAAAAGCATGTCGAGCCACACTTGACTTCTCACTTCTTCCGTACCTCAAATGAGCCAAATGTTCTTTGAGTCGGATTTTAAGAGATCGTCTAGTTTGTCCGACATACTTTTGAGGACAATCCCTACATGAAATTTGGTAAATACCAGACTTATCTGTTTGCTCTACTTTATCCTTTAAACTACCCAAAAGCGAATTTAATTTTCCATTAGAAGTATAAATAACCCGAAAACCCTGATTTCGTAAAATTCCACCCAAACTCTGTGTGAGCGAGGGTTCAAATGGAAGTGAGACGAATTTAAAGTTTTTGTTTTTATCAGCTCGGAAAGTTGTAGTATTCACCAATTCACATTTAAATTTTTTCTTATTAATAATTTTATAAATAATATTTGGATCGAATCCATTAACTTCAGCTATATGTTTTATTGTCTTCAACTCCTTTCTGAATCTTTTCCCACTAAGAGGAAGACTCAGAAGGCGATGGGCAAGGAAGTTGAAGCTTGCCATTTTGTGCTGTATGCAATGGTTAGAATCGGAAGTTATATAGCGGAAGGTACTGGAATCTTCCCTATATACATCAAATTCTAATCTATTTTTATTCCTAATAACTAAAGTGTCTAAAAATGGTAAAGCGGCTTCTTTCTCTAATTCTACAGTGAATTTAACTGTTGGAAAACGTGAATTTAAAACATCAATGAAATTATCTAAATTTTGATTTTTTGTGTCAAAAATAGCAAAAATATCATCTACATATCTAATCCATACCCTAGGAAACAAACTACATTCATT
The DNA here is from genome assembly GCA_028583605.1 of Dastarcus helophoroides. NCBI lineage: Eukaryota > Metazoa > Arthropoda > Insecta > Coleoptera > Bothrideridae > Dastarcus > Dastarcus helophoroides. The sequence continues at coordinate 19,002,227 of CM053336.1, read as the reverse complement.
TTTAAGACGACTTTCAAAAACACCCATGAAGAGCTCAGCCATGAAAGGTGACAAAGGATTTCCCATGGCTGCTCCCTCAAGTTGTTCATAAAATTCGTTATTAATTTGAAAATAATTTTGATCCATACATATTGTTGTTAATGAAATATATTCGTCAATAATTTTGCCTGAAAGGTTATTAGATTCCAGCAGATCTCGAAGGTATAATAAAGTTTGAGGTATGGGTACACTGGGAAAGAGGGAAGAAACATCAAAAGAAACCAGCATTTCACCCTCCAACAACTCTTCATTCTGAATTTTCTGTACAAACTCTTGGGAATTCTTGACTGACAAACTGAGTTGCTGGAGTTCGGGTGCGGCCGATCACGTACGAAGTGAATATTCTTAGTATATAAGGGTGAATTTTAAGATTAGATGTTAGTTTCTCTCTGGAGATGACAGCTTGGCTGTCGAAATGCGTTAGAGCAACCTTTGTTGTGTTTTTTAATTTTTCTTGGTTTCAGGGGACAAGTTCTGTGTTTCAATTTTTGAAGATAACCAAGGACCAGTCCGTTCCATCAAACTTATGAAATTTATGAGGGAACTTTCAAATTTAAACTTGGAACTTAGGAACTTTAAAATTTCTTATTACGATTATAACAGAAATCTTAGAATTTATAAAAACAAAATTTAGATAAAGATAAAATATCGAAAAGTCACAATTTCTAAAAAATAAAGTACAAACCGTTTAATTTGTAATCAAACATTTAGTCAGAGAAGAAAAAAGTAAAAATTGAAAGTAAATTTTTGGAAAAAATTTCGAAATCATGTTTGGTAAAAATTGTAAAAATTCTGTAATTTTCCCTTGAAAATTTTATAAATGATGTCGAGTAGAGTCGCGAAAAAGGGAAGAGTTTTTTTGCAAAAATTAAGTTTTTTTTAAAGTGCTCACTTTTTTAGTAAAAATTTCTATTTTATTTTTCTCAGAATTTACATTTCATTTATAGAAAAATCCTACGCATTTGAGCTTAAAAATGTCAATAGGAGACCTAAAATGTTCAGAAAAAAGTTCAAATTTTGAGAAAAGCGCAACAAAATGAAATACAAATTTTAGAAGGAAATTTTGAAATTCATACACTAGATTTTGACAGAAAAACTAAATTTTGAGAAAAACTTTTAAATTTGGGTAGGCACATACTAGAAGTTTGTCAAAATTGGAAGCAAATTTGCTCAAACTCTCAGCAAATTTGTACAAATTACGAAATTAATTTACGAATTACGAAACAAATTTGTCCACAGCAGAACCAAACTTATTTTAATTAATAACAAATTTGTTCAAATTATCTGCTCATCTGCTCAAATAAGAAGCACATTTGTTCAAAAGTAAAAGAAAATTATTCAAATCAGAAGCAAATTGTTCACATTAACAGCATTATTATTTAAAGTTGCATATTTTGACACTTTTGGTGCATATTTTAAGCATTTTGCTTGCATATTTGCATGAATATTTCAACCTTTTTAAGTTGCATATAATACGGTCTCTAATTATTAATCGGATCCAAACTTTGGAAACAATAGACCACCATTTTCTACTTTATTAGAGTTTGGCATACCAAATTCGAATTTGATCTAGTCTTTGACCCGAATGCTAAAAAAGTCTTGGAAAGCGTACACTTTAAAAATGAACGAACTTCGTCCACGTGATTCGTAAGAATAGCTCCAACAATTGGTCTTTGGAAGAGATTATAGAATAACTTCAAGTACATACAAATAGAACAATATAGCATTATGTTTAGAGGGTTGCATTAAAGTCTAGGTTGTACTGTTCTATTTGCATAATACTGGTCATTGTGTGAATGATGGTATTGTCTAGTAAAAACAATTTTAGAGTGGAAGTACCAAAGGAGGTAAGTGCCAAAAGATATGTTTTTCAGTTTTTATCTTTAATGGGTACTCAATGTCATTGCCAATATTCCAAAAAAAGCACCAAGTGCTAATCTTTGTTTGACTACTAATTTAAATTAATTAATTAACTTAATAAGTAATATATATTATAACATAACGTTTTTCTCTAATAACTCCAAACTTCTTATTTGGTACTTAGCCCCTTTGGTATAATCACTCTACCATTTATGAATGGTAAGCACCATGAATGAACACTAAAAGCAATAAAAGTAAAAAAGAGAATATTTTAGTAACACTTACGTCATGCTTTCAACTGTGAAATTACTGGCTCCGAATATGTCGATGTCCAGTAGAGATACTTTGTAACCATTTGGTCCAGTGGTTAAAGATAAGGATAATTCCTCCATTCTGAAAGGTTCGACTGATGGCAAGTCAATTTCTTTGATGCCTGTCGCTAAATATGGCCTCAGATGGTGGATAGCACTTTTGAAACATTCTATCACGTGTGGGTCTCCTTCATAGCACTGTTTAACGTATGGAGCTAGAAAAATCAAATTCGTTTTGACTGAATTTGACAGGAGGATTTAATATAATATATAAAAAACTTTCAATCGTAAACAGTAAATAGCAAAAGGTATCGTACTTCTTCCGGCATTGGGCCCTATCAAACGCGGTGGGCGACGTTTCGTCTCCCATCGTAAGGGGCTTCTTCAAGAACAAAAGTGGACGAAATGTCAGAATACTTTTTTACGCGGTTCAATCCAGGACTGACCGTAAAAGGCTTCGTAACCATATGCTTTGCCTCGGTGGTAGAATGAGATAAATTTTATTCATCTTCGTACTAGTGATTTTTCGGATTTATAGAATACATAGTTTCAAAATAATGCTTAGCAAAGATATCCTTCATTACCTTTGCGTCTGAAAGAAACGTTCTCTCCCCATAAAAGAAAAAGTATGGCTTTACAAGGCCAGAATAATTCTCCTCAGTTTCACTGCTTTTCTATAGTTAACCAATCGAAATGCTAAACATTTGGACCCCCTTCTTATGCGGTTGAAAGAGATCATTATATCCGGCGCGCGTTATTAGCGTCAAGGAAATATACATTTACATCGATAGGCAATTTTTCCCGTGCAACGAAGTAGGTCTCTGTTGGATATTAAAACGCTATAAATCTCTAATGTGAATAATTACTTGTTATGCACTGGAACCGCGCATAAACCAAGCAAAAATTACATTTCCGTTTATTACTACCCGATGCTTTCACTTTCAATAGCCATTAATGCGAATGAAAGTCTCAGAGGGTCCATTGACTTGAAAAAAATTATGTATCATGTTGTGTTGTTGAGTGTAGGGCAACCAATCTTCACATCCTCAAGGTCTCCAGTTGGACCATTGCGAAACAAATGTCATTCTATACTGTGCTTATTGACGTAATTGCTTGCTTATTTTTTAATATATTTTTCCCGAGCGCTCCTCTTCTAAGAATTAAAAATTGTATTATACTTTAGGCACATTTTAAGTAAAACAAAAGTAATAAAGTGTTGGTGGAACATAATGTGAAGGATTTTTCGGGGAAACAATTCTTGTAACAACGTATCTGAGAACTAGAAATTTTATTACTCTTTATTACTCTTCAGACACACTTTCAGTAAAACGAAGGTGATAAATCTGGTAGTGGAACATAATGCGAAGAATGTTTCGAAGAAACAATTCCCGTAACAACCAACGTATCGTGCTTTTTATAACTGGCAGGCCCGGATTTAAGGCGATTGGACCTATTGGGCCTGCACTTGAAGGACCCCTTCATCACCATCAAAGTTAACAAAAAGTTATTTTTCGAAATGTAAAGTAAATTGCTTTTGACGATAAAGAATAAATTATAAATCATTCAAATATTTAAAAATATATTTATTTTAAGGTCACATTTATTGTGTTTATTACAATACTAGCTTTTGGTAGGACGGTCTGGTGCTTGGTTATCTTCAAAAATTGAAATACAAATCTTGTCCCCTGATACCAAGAAAGGTTAAAAAACACAATAACGCTCTAACGCGTTTCGATACTCAAGCTATCATCTTTAGAGAGATTTGTGTTTCAATTTTTTTTTTACAGTACTAGATGCTACCCGCGACTTCGTCCGCGTGGAATTAAATAACTATTTTTCTAGAAAATGTTAACATTTTACTTCCTTAAGGTTTGATTTTCTAAAAAAAATACGTTTCATGTTATTGTCCATTTCCCGGTGGAGTCATTAATTGAATCTACTAACCAAGTTTGGGTTTCTATATCCAGAGATCTAGGTTATGCATTGGTCTGTAAATAATTAACTAGGATATGTTCCTGAATATTACGTATAAAAAGTAATAAAACAAAACGGTCTAAAATACCATTTAAAAAGTAAGTAACAGAAATAAAACTTTATGTAACCAACTATCCAAAGTTACAAACTGTTAATGCAATTTCATGGTTTGTTAAATTGAAAGAGTACGATTTATTTTGTTTTACATATGAACTCGATAACAGTAGAAACATTATTTTATTTCTAGTAGCTGCACACCTAAAAAACACTTACATTTGAAGCAAAAAAAATCTTCAGTGGGAAGGTTGTCATAAATTAGCACGGTAGATGGCGCAGTGATATATAGGATGGACCATAAGTAATGGCACATAGAGCAAGAGTGGATTTTTCGTATAAAAATAACGTGATTAAGCCACATTTACCTTAAACCAAAAGCTGATATTAACAGAGATACGGGTGTCAAAGTTGAAAAATAAATTGTGATTTTTTCGCATAACTGATGAAAACCTTTCACTATAAACAAGAAATTTGGCATAGGGGGATTTCTTTGGTAAGAAAATTCCAATTTGCTAACAGATTGCCAGTAACTCATAGGGGGCGCCAACTGCGCTACCTTGTATTATTCTAAAGCATCATAACTTTTTTGTGCCTTTATGTATACTTTTTTTAAATGGATAATTTTATTTACCTACATTCTCTACGTAAAAAAGGTATACTTTCTAAATGATACACGCAACCGTTTTCAAGATATTTGCGTTCAAATGTTGCCGTACGTTTATTTTAAGTTATGCAAATGTGAATTTTTCGCAGTAGGTTTCAAAATAAAACTAATAAAACAGACTCTGACTGATATTATTATTACACATATTTTTTAAATTTCTAAAGCAAATTTAAATAAAATACCAAAAGAAAATTTATTTTCAAAAATAAGTATGTGGGAAATGACTTTTTTCATGTAAAGGGATTGTAAACAATTAAAAATCTGGCTGTCTTTTATTGAAATTCATCTCCAAATATCTACTTTGACCACCCAGACTATTAAAATTTTCTTGTGCGGCCTCAGAGATCATATCTCACATCTCTATGTTAGAAAATAAATTACGTTTTAATTTTTTGGATTTTCTTTATAGAGATTTTCAAAATTTAGGTAATAATATTATCAGCAAAGTAATATTTGACATGAATTAGTTTCTTTTATTGAAATTCATCATTAAATATCTGTTTGGACCACACTATTAAAATTTTCTTGGGGCACTCAGACATATCTCATATCTCTGTTAGAAAATAAATTACCTACATCTTAATTTTTTGGATTTTCTTTATTGAGATTTTCAAAATTTAGGTAAACACTTTCTCAGCAAAGTAATATTTGACATAAATAAGTTTTAAAGCTGTCTTATGATTACTTTTTATTCAAGCCTATTTCGAAAATTTAATATCTTGGTAATTTAAACCAAGGCACGTCAAGCTTTAAAGGCAAATATCTTGGAAACGGTTGCTCGTATCAACTTTTAGAAAGTACACTTTTTTTAAGTAAAGAATATGGGAAAATAAAATAATTCATTTAAAATTAATATACGTGGGTGCACAAAAAAGTTATAATGATTTAGAATTCTACAGGATAGCGCAGGGAGCGCCCCCTATCAGCTATTGGTAATATGTTAGCAAATTCAAGTTTGTCGTCCTTGTTCCAAATTTTGTGCCTATATTACAATTCATTCCACAGTTATACGGAAAAATCGAATTTTTTTCCAATTTTGACACCCTGTACTTCTGTTAATAGCAACTTTTGGTATAAGGTAAATGTAGCTAAATCACATTATTTTTATCCGAAAAATCTACCATTGCTCTCTGTACCGTAACTTATGGTCCACTCTGTATACAACGCAACACACTTTGCCATTAGTTCAGATGAACGCAATAAAACAAAAGGGTCCAAAGAACTACGTAAAAAATCAACAGAAAAACAATATACTATAATTAGCTATCCAAAGTTACAAACAATATACACAATTGATCGAAATCCGAAAAGTAGGGCTGTCAAACAAGTTTCTAACAACAAAGACGGGACAAAAAGACTTTGAAATCGAAACCTAAAAAAAAATTTAAATCTAACATTTATATTTTTTTCTCGAATTGCACACCTTGTAGCTCAAAATTTCGACTTTATATTCCACATTTCAAAAAAGAAAAGTGGGAAGTTTGATTTTAAATTTAAGATATCAATATTCCTCATAAAATTTCAAGTGTTTGCTGAAAATAAATTTACCCTCGAAATCTCGGAATTTTAGGAAAAAATGTAATATCAGAATAGGGGTCGTCAGAATTGGGCTTTTCTTCCCCCCCCCCCATCGCTTCAACAAAAATTTATTTACTGGGGGACTTTTTCCAAAAATTTTCTTCTGTTTTTCGAAATTCATCTTTTCCTTAAAACATTTTTTCTCAAATTTCGTATTTCCTTACAAAATTTGTCTTTTTCTTTTGACATTTTGTATTTATTTGTGAAATTTATATCAAACATGACTTTTATTTCAAAAATCGATATTGTGTGCTTCTGAAAATTTCCATTTAAAATTAGATTTTTTCTCAAAATATCAATTTTTTCTAAAATTCGTTCATTAGAAATTGGGAAGTTTGATTTTAAATTTAAGATATCAATATTCCTCATAAAATTTCAAGTGTTTGCTGAAAATAAATTTACCCTCGAAATCTCAATTAACATTTTTTTAAATCTTCAAACATCCCAATTTCGAAATTTATGTTTTTTCAAAATACTGATTTAAGTAGAAATTTGATGTTCAGTGTTGAAAAAAAAAGGAGTTTTTTAGAATTCCAACTTTGATTTCAAAGTTTCGCTATTTGATTCAATTTTGGGAAGGAAGTTGAATTCTAAACTCGAAATTTAAACTTTTTTAAAAATATTTTAAATGACAAGTTGAATCTCGAAAAACTTTCGCTCAGAATTTCTCTCAGAGTTTCTCAAAACTTCTTTTACAATTTCGAAATTTCGAACGTTACCTCTTACTTTGTTCCAAAAATTTCAAGTCAAAAATTCAAATTTAATTTTCAAATTTTATTTTTTCTCCAAATTTCGATTTTAAACATTAATATTTCAACAAATGACTAATTAAATGTTCTGTAATTAAACAGTTAAACGTGTCTAAAATTGAAATTATGTACAACCGCAACCATAGACTAGTTTCGGCCTTCCTTGTCCTCATCAGTATGGTACGGTGGTTGCATACACTTCCAACTTAAAGCCGCTAGTCACTCGTATAAGTAACCCCCATTGGGTGACTTGTAACTGACACTTACCTGTTTATTACGCACACATTTTCAATTTTAAAATTCTTTTTTTAGGCATACTAATTTGGAGCTTTTAATACTTTTAATCCCTAAAGACTTTTTGAATGTATAAGCTGATTAATTTATAAAAACTTATTTAAATTTTCACTGCAAACTTAGAAAATAATGTTAAATATTTGAAGGTCGAAATGTTTAGTAAAAAATGCGAAGTTTAACTCTGGATTTGTAAAATAATCATTTTTCGAAATTTTATAGCTTTTAAGATTGAAAAAAATAAATAGAAAAAATTTAAGCGTTGGAAATGTCAATTATTTGGGGAAATTTGAATTGATAGTCAAGTTTTAATCCGACATGTCTAGAAAAAGGGCCCCGCACTTATTGGACCCGGACCTGATAACTGGGGAATCAACATTTTAAGCAAACAAGTTAAAATATCTAAAGAATTTCGAGTTAAAAAAAATAAAAACTACAAGTTTTAATTCGGAATTTTAAGAAAAAATGTAATATCAGAATAGGGGTAGTTAGAATTGGGCTTTTCTTCCCCCCCATCGCTTCAGCGAAAATTTATTTACTGGGGGACCTTTTCCAAAAATTTTCTTCTGTTTTTCGAAATTCATCTTTTCCTTAAAACATTTTTTCTCAAATTTCGTATTTCCTTACAAAATTTGTCTTTTTCTTTTGACATTTTGTATTTATTTATGAAATTCTTATATCAAACATGACTTGGTTAAAATTTTTCTTTTTTTTCCTGAAATGTCTCGAAATTCGACTTTTTCTGAAAATTTCGACTTTTTGATTCTGCTTGTTTATTAGAATTTGTTATTTCTCCGAAATTTGGTGGATCTCTGGATTTATAAAACAATCATTTTTCGAAATTTTAAAGCTTTTAAGATTTAAAAAAATAAATAGAAAAAATTTAAACGTTGGAAATGTCAATTATTTGGGGAAATTTGAATTGATAGTCAAGTTTTAATCCGACATGTCTAGAAAAAAATGCCTGCACTTATTGGACCCGGACCTGATAACTGGAAAATCAACATTTTAAGCAAACAAGTTAAAATATCTAAAGAATTTCGAGTGAAAAAAAATGAAAACTACAAGTTTTAATTCGAAATTTTAGGAAAAAATGTAATAGAATAGGGGTAGTTAGAATTGGGTTTTTCTTTCCCCTCCCCCACCGCTTCAGCGAAAATTTATTTACTGGGGGACCTTTTCCGAAAATTTTCTTCTGTTTTTCGAAATTCATCTTTTCCTTAAAACATTTTTTCGAAATTTCGACTTTTTTTTCTCAAATTTCGTATTTCCTTGCAAAATTTGTCTTTTTCTTTTGACATTTTGAATGTAGTTATAAAATTACTTTATCAAACATGACTTGGTTAAAATTTTGAATTTTGAATTAAACATTTTCGTTTTTTTTCTGAAATGTCTCGAAATTCGACTTTTTCTGAAAATTTCGAGTTTTTGATTCTGCTTGTTTATCAGAATTTGTTTTTTTCTCGAAATTTGGTTAATCTCTTGGTAAAAAAGTATATTTTTTGGAAATTTTAAATCTTTACAGAAGGATAAAAATTGGAAGAAAATTTACTTTGTTTTCAATCTTCTTTTAATCCAAATTTCTGGAAGATTTAACTTTTTTGTCAAAATGTCGATGTATATCTCAATATGGGACATTTTCTGAGGTCAAATTGAGGCAAGGTAAGTCTTCCTCTGACTCTAGCAGTCCAGAGAAATTAAATATTTCGTTTTTTTACTTTTGCTTTTTGCCTAAAATTCGCTTTTTTTTCTAAATGTCGATAATATTTCCTTTTTGGCAAATGTCGAATTTTCACTAAAATTAAAAGCTCTTTCTCAAAATTTAGATCTTTTTCGCAAAATTTCGATTAATTTCTCGTAATTTCGTCTTTTTTTTTGAAGTTTTGACTATTTTTTTCAAAATTTCAACTTTTTTCCTCAAAATTAGACCGAAAAATTTTGAATTTTTGTCCATTTCAAAGTTTTTCGAAATTTGACCTTTTTTTCCAAGTTGCGTTATTTTTCTGAACATTGAGCTTTTTCTGAAAATTTCTCTCATATAGTCTCATTTTTTTTTGAAATTTTGACTGTTTTTTAAAGTTTGCATTTTTCACAAAATTTATCTCAACATCCAATATTTAATATTTCTAAACATTTCCTTTGGCTTCTTTTCTAATGTTGATAAAATTTCTTTTGTAGGAAATGTCGAATTTTCACTAAGATTAAATGCTTTTTCTCAAAATTTAGATCATTTTTGCAAAATTTCGATCAATTCCTCGTAATTTCGTCTTTTTTTCGAAGTTTTGACTATTTTTTTCAAAATTTCGACTATTTTTCTCAAAATTAGACCGAAAAATTTTAAATTTTTGTCCATTTCGAAGTTTTACTAAATTTCACCTTGTTTCCAAATTCCGTCTGAACATTGAGCTTTTTCTGAAAATTTCTCTGTTATAGAATCTCATTTTTTTTTAGAAATTTTGACATTTAATATTTAATATTTCTAAAAATTTCCTTTGGCTTCTTTTCTAATGTCGAGAAAATTTCCTTTGTAGAAAATGTTAAATTTTCACTAAGATTAAACGCTTTTTCTTACAATTTAGATCTTTTCCGCATTTTTTTAAATCAATTTTTCGTAATTTTATCTTTTTTTCGAAGATTTGATTTGTTTTTTCAAAATTTCGAATTTTTATCCATTTCGAAGTTCTTCGAAATTTCATCTTTTTTCCAAATTCCGTTATTTTTCTGAACATTGAGCTTTTTCTGAAAATTTCTCTCTTATAGAATCTCATTTTTTTCTAAATTTTGACTGGTTTCTTAAAGTTTGCATTTTTCACAAAATTTATCTCAATATCTGATATTTAATATTTCTAAAAATGTCAACTTTTTTCTGCAAACTTGTCCAATCTTTCAAAATGTTGACTTTTTATCTTACAGTAGTCTTTTTCCTAAAATTCGTCTTTTGATCAAAATTCGTCTTTTGCGAAATTTCGATTTTAGTTTCAAAATTCTACTTTTTAAGACTTTTGCTTCACAAATCATTTATTTATCTGAAAATTCTTCCATTTTTCTGAATGTTTTTAAGACTTTTGCTTGACAAATCATTTATTTATTTGAAAATTCTGCCATTTTTCTGAATATTTGTCTTTTCCAACAAATTTCGGCTTTTAGCTCAAAGGTTACTTTTCTCTCTTAGATCGAAATGTTAAGGAACATATTTTTGGAGATTTCAAGAAAAAGATTTCTTATAAATTTAACGTTCTTACTGAATTTTAAATTCTGAGGATAATGTTTTTGAAAACCGCCATTTTTTTGCTCAAATTTCGATTTTTTCTGAAAATTGCGTTCCTAAAATTAGAACTTTGAAAATTTCGACATTTTTCAAATTTTGGACATTTATAAGATTTTAAGAAAGGTAAGGATATAATTTACTACCGACTTTTTCGAAATGTTTCTTCTTTTTCGTTAAAATTGGACTTTCTCCTGAAATTTGAAATATTTTCTAGAAAGTTCGATCTTTTTGTTGAAATTTGTAACGTATTTTTCAAAAATCGTGATTTTTTTTCGAAGTCCTTTTTTTTAATTCTCTGTTTTTTGTGATTTTTTTAAAAATTTGATTTTCGATAATTTCAACTTGTTCGAAATTCATCTTTTCTGGATCTTTTGACTTTTATTTTAAAAATCGATATTGTGGTTTTTGAAATTTTCCATTTAAAATTATATTTTTTCTCAAAATTTCAACTTTTTCTAAAATTCGTTCATTAGAAATCTAAAACTTCTGGGAATAACAATTTCAGCAAATTTTGAGAAAATGGTTTCTTGTAAATTTGAAGAATATGACGAACTTTAACAATTCTGAGAAAACAACTGTTGAGCATTTTTTTAATTCTTCTTGTTCTGGAAATTGTTACTTTTTTCAGAAAAATCAGCTTCTGGAAATTTCGTCTTTTTTTGAAATGTCGACTTTTTTGAAATTTTTCTTTTTCTTTTGACATTTTGCATTTATTTATGAAATTATTTTATCAAACATGACTTGGTTAAAATTTTGAATTTTTATTTAAGAATTTTCGTTTTTTTTCTAAAATTCGACTTTTTCTGAAAATTTCAACTTTTTAAATTCTGCTTGTTTATTAAATTTGTTTTTTCTCGAAATTTGGTGAATCTTTTGAAAAAAAAAGCATATTTTTTAGAAATTTTAAATTTTTAAAAAAGGACAACATTTACGAGAAAATTTTCTTTGTTTTCAACCATTTTTTAATCCAAATTTCTGGATGATTAAACTTTTCGACAATTCCTGATATTCTGACGAAATTTAAATAAAGTTAAAATTCTGAAAGTTGAAATTTGCAATTTCTTACCTAATTCAACTTGTTCTGGAAATTCGACATCCCCAGTTCGTGTAGGTTTTAAGTAAAAATTACATTACTTGGTTGGGAAGTTTTTTGCTCTTGAATTTTTCAGAATGATGTTGACGTTTGCTTAATGAAATCCTATTATACGCCATGAACATCAGCGAATAAAAAATGTGTAGTGACTGAAAGTATTTTATTGTTTTGCGAATTTCTCAAATAATTGAATATGATTTGTAAAAAGTTCAAAGACGCAAAGGGTGTCTAATTAGGTGTTGGCAGTTTTTCTTACTTATTGATAGAAAACCTGCACACCACCCTAATCAGTGCACCGCACATGGGAAATAATTTTGGAATATACTTCGTCAAATATTCTCTGTATCTTCTTTGCGAAGTTTGTTTAATCCATTTCTTTATTTACAGAAAAAAGCTGTTGGACTGAAAATCTAGGACGGTGGAAGAAGCCAACTGGCGAAGACAAATGCAATGAACATGCGTCAAAACTGCCACATTCTGAAGAATCAACAAGGTATTATGCTCAGAAATGGCTTTGTAATCTAAATTAGCAACAGATTCTAATTAGTAACGAATTTAAAATGTTTAAGAGGGTAAATAAAAACTTTGCTGTGTTTTTTCATCTTCTGGTTTCAGGGACAATATCTGCTATTATTTCAGTTATTGAAGAGAAAGCAAGGACAGGCCGTTGCTACCAAAAAAAATAAACTAGATAACTTTAAAATATTTTTCTAAATTCGTTTTAAGATACGGTTTGTGTCTAATTGTTTAAAACTATAAATTTTCCTCCAGTATATCAAAAAAAGAAAAACCATAAATCTACGGACCGATTTCTCAGTTTTCCGAAAAAAGCTCGATACATCAAATTTTGCTTGTACTCAGTGTTTACGATTAAATATTTAATTTCGCAGCGTTATTTCTCGTAACACTCTTCTTAAAAATATTTAATTTTCGCTTCAAAAGCTAACTTTAATTATGATAATTTTGATTATGTTTAACTCACTGCATTAATTAAATTAGTAAGTAAAAGACTTTCTATTGCTCTCAAATTATATAATCCACATTCTTAATGTACTTCCTGCCTTGTGAGATAAATGTACCATATAATATAGGGAAATTCGCAAAAAGCTAGTGATATTTTTATATGTCTCCTAAAGACGGTCAGATACTACATAAAGTGTGGAATGATACTTACGAACATGGTTTACATCTATCACTGTCCCGAGACCTAATTTTATGAAATAAAAGGCAAAAACTAATTTAATCATTTCGTTTTAATCACTCACAATAACACCTTAACGCATACGTACTCTTTGCGGAGTATTTAGAAGCAAACTATTAGATGCTAGTTTGACAAATGGATTTCAATCCGTATAAAGTATATACACTTTCTCTCATTTTAAGATATCTCTTTGCTTGTTGATTTTAATAAAACTTCGCTAAGTGATAAATATTTGAAGAGGAGGCAAGGCCTTCTTCTTCATAAAAATATTGGTGACCAAAAGGCCGCCCAGAACACCATTAAAATCATCTGAGTTATTGTCATTTACTTTTTTTTTTGTTAGGTAACCCATTTGCATGTATTAATTTTTATAACAACGAATAACCTTCAGCATGTAATATAAATTTATTTTTACCTAAGGGGAAATGAGCCTGTACTTTAGAATGCAATAAGACAATGACAAGCCAATTTGCTTAAGTAATTCAGCAAAAGTCTTGAATCGGCGTTAAATCTGAAAGAATAAAAATAACTAATTAAGTAAAAATAAAAACATTTAATTTATAACGTATTATATAAGCAAATAAGAAGAGAACTCAATAATGAAGCTCGTTAAGTGAAGAGATTAACTTTTTCGTCAATATTTGATGTCATAACTTATAAGAAACAAAGAATGGGGACAATTTCATATTTTTATTTAAACCACACAGTGGAAACGTTTCTCTATGGAGACTCTATCTATGAAATTTCCAAATTTCCCCAAGAGCAACGTCCTTAACATTACATGGGCAGGGATGGACTGGCTTCAAATTTTGTGGGGGTTGTTATTCCATTACTATACTCTGTTCACCCAAGAAATATAGTAAGGCCACTTCCTTAAACAAAGTGAGGTATTTGGATTAATTATTTCTATTGGTTGAATCTGCAATTTTTCTTACTAAATACGAGGTGTCTTCAAAAAGTAAAGTGACTATATTTTTATGAAAAAATATTTATTTATTTATCAACATTTATACTGTTCCCTTCAAAATAATCCCTCTCAGATACAATGCACTTGTGCCAACGCTTTTTCCAATCTTCAAAGCACTTCTCATAAGCACTTTTTGGTATAGCCTTGAGCTCCTCTAGCGATGCAGTTTTTATTTCATCAGTCGTTGCAAATCTCCGTCCTTTCATAGGTCTTTTAAGTTTTGGGAACAGGAAAAAGTCGCATGGGGCCAAATCCGGTGACTATGATGGCTGAGGATGATTGTCGTGTTGTTTTTGGCCAAAATACCTCTCACAAGCGACAATGAATGATGTGTTATGGTGATGTAAAAGCCATGAATTATTTTTCCACAATTCCGGACGTTTTTTTCGTATTGCTTCTCGCAAACGGCGCATAACTTCAAGGTAATACTCCTTATTGACCGTACGACCTTGAGGTAAAAACTCCTGATGCACCACGCCATGGTAGTCGAAAAACACATTGAGCAAAATTTTGACATTTGATCCGACTTGGCGTGCTTTTTTCGGTCTTGTCTGTCCTGGGTGCTTCCATTGGGACGATTGGGCTTTGATTTCGACGTCATAACCATAGACTCATGATTTGTCACCAGTTATGACCCTTTTGAGCAAATCAGGATCATCACTGACGTCATTCAAGAGCTTCTAAGCGATGCTCATGCGACGGTTTTTCTAATCAAAATTCAGAAATTTCGGAACAAACTTCGCTGACACACGTCTCATGCCCAAAACATCCGAAAAAATTGCATGACACGAGCCGACTGATATGCCAACATTCTCAGCAACTTCTTTTATGGTATTTCGACGATTTTCAAAAACAATTTTCTTGACAGCTTCGACGATATCTTCTGTTATTGATGTGCTGGAGCGTCCAGAGCGAGATTCGTCGTCGGCTTCTTCTCGAGCATCTTGGAAGAGTTTGTACCACTTGTAAACATTTTTTTTTACTTAGGGCAGACTCACCGTACGCCACTGTCAACATTTTAAGTGTTTTAGAGCACTTGATTCCATCTCTTACCCAAAATTTGATGTAAATTCATTGCCCCATTTTTTATAATAATTGAAAATCGCCGAGCATAAGAAAATACGTCTAACCTTTTCATCTGTCAAAAAAAACTAAGTATGCTATGTACTTGAAACTGTGAACATATGTTAGGAACATGTGTACCAACACAACAACAACAAAAAATCGATCATCGAATGTATGTTGGCCGCAAAACTTGAAAAGTCACCTTACTTTTTGAAAATACCTCGTACACCAAAAGAGGTCGGTTGATCGCCCAATTAGAAACGTTGATTTATTTCTTGATATCGTGTGCAACTGTCTTCTTTTTAAGGTGGATAAACTACAACTCTTGGGTGAACAAAGTATAAGCTGTTAAATTCAACTGTAAACCAAGTTCACGAATTGACCAAATACTTCGAAATTAGGGTTGACAATTTAAAAAAAAAACAATCAAAATCTTTAAATAATGTCAAAATTCCGGGTTTACAGTAAAAATTTCAGGGAAAAAGAACAAATTAAAAGCAGGAATTTTAAGAAAATATTTTATTCTTTCAAAAAATGTAAAATATTTTAAAAATTTTGAAGTAAAAGTCGACATTTTGAGGCTTGAAGACAAAATTTTGCAACCAAAAGTCAAAATCATTAGAAAAAAATTAAATTCTTACATTTATAGCCAATGAACGAATAAATAGCCCGAGTTTTTGAGAAAAAAGTGAAGATTAAATTAGAAATTTTAAAAACAAAATTCAAAAATTGTAGAAATGGTTGAGATCCTTATTGGTTTTGGAAATAGGGGTAAAAACTGATGTTTGAATTTTGGAATTTGAATTTTCAAAGAAACCATAATAGTATACAAAGAAAATATTCCCGAAATTTTAAGAAAATAGTTGAAGGTAATATTGAAATTTCGAGAAAAAATCTCAAGTTTTTATTTATAATTTAAAGAAGGAATTCAGATTCCGGAAATGGAGGTCGTTTCGAAAAGAAGTCAAACTTTTCAGGAAAATTTAAGATTTATTGTTTAAACTCCAAATTTTGGATAAACAAGTAAAACACTTTGAAGCTTGGAAATGGTGAGTTCATAAGTAAAATTTTAAGAAAAGTAAACAAAAATTGAAAGGTTAAAGGCCACATTTTGGAAAAAAATTGAAAATTTAAAGGCTATAGTCCAGTTTTTTTTTAATCGGATTTTCTAACTTAAAGTCGAGAGATTAATGTTTAAAAGCTGAAAATCGAAATGTTTACAGAAAAATAAAGTTTTCTAGTTAAAATTAAAGTGTAAGGGAAAAGGAAAATTATAATTTTAATGTCAAAATATGAAAAAGTCAAGACGTTATTAGATAGATTTGAATTTTGAGAAAGTTTGAGTGTTAAGCAATGCTGGATTTACCTATAAGCTATAGAAGTTATAGCTTAAGGCCTCCAAAAAATCATATTTGAATATACAGCGCCACCCAGAAGTTTTTTTTTGATCAACAAAATTTTTCATCTGGGTGGAATCGTTAAAGAAAGTTTTTCTTTTTGAGGTAACCAGAAATTCTTAAGGCTCGCTAAAAGTTGCCGGTAAAGTAATAAATTTAACATTTATTTGGCTGCTTTAGTCCCATATCTTAAATAGCTTAGGGCCTCATCAACTCTAAATCCGTCCCTGGTATTCGGAATATGATAAATAGAAATCGGATTTTAAGCACGATCAAATAATGCAAGTAGAATACAACCTAGACTGCAAATTCATGCAGCCCTCCAGACGTGTATAGTGAATCATAGTTAGCTGAACTACCAACAGTTGAAACACTGCCACCTAGCGAAGCGGTTGCTCTCTAGGAAAGTTTCCAGAAGACAAGGATTCTAATGCACAGACCAATAGGTTTGAACATTTATTAGATTCGAAGTTTGGAAACCAAAGACCGGTTTCAATCTTGTTAGATCTCGTCAGTTTGGTATATCCAACTCGAATGCTAACAAATGTTCCGACAAGTAAGTACTAAAGAATCAACGAACGGTCTTTGGTTTCCAAACTTCGAATCTAATAAATGTTTAAACCTATTGGTCTGTGCATTACGATGAAATAAGGTAAAAAGGTGAGCAAAACGTTAAATTAGGCAAAAACGAAAAGCCAAAAAAGACATCAAAAAGGAAACTACTCCAAAGAAAGGCATTAAAAGATCAAAACACAATTACCAATTTATTGATCATTTTGAACATTATTTTATTCCCAACTATCGTCTCTCAATATTGTAAAATTTGTGCATTTTCGTGGCAATAAATATTCCTAATTTAAAAAGTTTTTCTCTACGTCGACAGTCACTAAGGTGCAAAATGACCAAATTGGTAACGAGCTGTTGCTTTTACCATTAGTATCAATCTAACCAGATGCGTTCCTAAATGTTCAGTAGTTCAGTCGCTTGCGTGTCCAGTAGAATTTGGCAGCTCTCAATTTTTATTTTCTGTTGAAATATAGAGGCATGACCGTAGTCAAGAACCTTTCAAAAGAAGTTTAAAATTGATAACAAAAATTATTCGAAAAAAGAACAATATCGAAAGTGCAAACTTTAAATTGTAAGTCCAAATTTCGGAATAAAGGAAGTTTATAAAAAATTTTGAAAAATCGAAATTTTGAAAATACATATAAGACCAAAAAGATCTAACAAAGAAAGAAATTTTAACTTTTTAGGCGAACAACTAGGAAAAGAGTGAAAATTGAAATCGAATTTTCGACAAGAAAAGTCGAAACTTTGTATAAAAATACAAATTTTCTTGAACATTCTAGTTTACAATCAAAATTTGTTACAAAAGTGAAAATAAGAATTATGAAAATAAGGTCGATACTTAAAAAAATAAATAAAAATTTATAATTGATTAAACTGAAAATTTCGAAACAGTCAAAATTTCGGGATTAGGATCAAAATCTCAAAATAAAATGAAACTCTTCTACTCTAAATTAAGAATTTAAAGTAATAATTTAATGAAAAATTAAGTATTAAATTTGCCATTTTAAGAAAAAAGAAAATTTGACAAAAAAACAGTAATAAAAACTGTCTTGAAATCTCAATGAAAAAAAACGACATTTTGGATTGAGATTTGAAAATAAATGAACATTTCTGTAATAAACCTAAAAGTTAAAGTTTCAAACTGAATTTTTAAGAAAATATTGAAAGCTTTTATTTTTAGTAAAAGACGTTTCAAAAGAATCCACAATTTCAAAATTATTTTTATCGTTGGATTTTCTGATTTCAAATCAAAATGAAAAACAAACATTAGTTTTCGAGTATAAAATTGATTTTATACCCGAAAACTAAATATTTCGAGAAAAAAGTCAAAATTTCAAGATTTAACTAAAACTTTTGACATTGAAAGACCGAAATTTCAAGTCTAGGTTCACAATTTTGCGAAGAAAGTCTAAAAGTTTCGATTAAGGCTGAAATTTTGAGAAACTGTGTACATTAAAAAGTGTTCCCTCGAAATTTTAGGAAAAAATTAAATTTCATGTTATACTTAGGATATCTAGAAGAAGCATAATATTTCCAAATTAAAAAATTCATTACATTTCGAGTTTATTCTCGAATTTTCGTCATAAATGTAATTTTTACTTTAAACTCAAATATTCGATTTTTGCCCAAATTTTGACTTCTTAATTTAGGATTTCGTTTGAAGCTTACGTTTGCTGCAAATGTCAAAATTTTGAGATTAAATATCGAAAATTCGAGAAAAAAGCTTGTATTTAAAGGTTAAGCTTGAACTTTTAAGATTTTTTTAAATAATTTAAACTTTTTTTGAAATTTCTTTTTCTAATTTATTCAAAATTTTGACCTTACATTTTAAATGTTATTAAAAAAATGTCGGGTTTTGGAGTCTAAAAACTTGGATAAATAATTTGAATAAAAAATTATTAAAATTTATATAAACGATCTTGCATTCGGATAAAAGATTATTAAAATTTATATAAACGTTCTTTTGAGATTCAACAAGAAATTTCGCGAAAAACTTGTAATTTGTGATAATATTTTTAACATTTTTGGATTTTTTTCTGTATTCGAATAAATTTTTTTATTAAAAATTCAAAA
Organism: Dastarcus helophoroides; assembly: GCA_028583605.1. Lineage (NCBI taxonomy): Eukaryota > Metazoa > Arthropoda > Insecta > Coleoptera > Bothrideridae > Dastarcus > Dastarcus helophoroides. Next base: position 18,983,070 of record CM053336.1, on the reverse strand, counting down.
TCTCTTGCAAGGAATTTCTTCTAAAATTTCAGTCTAAATTATCGATTCTTTTATAAATTTAAAGTTTTATACAAAATCTGAGCATTTTTAAACTTCAGGACTTAAAACTCAGATTTTTTTTTCATAACCTTTAACTAACCAGTTAACCTCGACGTCAATTTGAGTTGGCTTGTTTTGATACTTCGATTTTGACCCCGAAAGTTTGAATTTTTCTCAAAGTTTCGACTTTCAAGTGAAAACTTCGGAAAAAAAATTGACGGTTCAACATTCAACATTGAAATTTTAATCTTAGTTACCAAATTTAGACTTTAACTAGGAATTTTTTACTTTATTTCAAGACATTTGCACTTAATATTGTGAGAAAAACTTGATTTATAAAATTTTTACAACTTTTCGAGTTTAAAAATGTCAAAATTTAAAGTCGAATATTTAAAATAAACTGATTTTAATAATTTTGGTTTTTTCTTTTAAAATATTCACATTAGCAGTGACTCAGACTTCTTCAAAATATTTTGACTTTTTCTTCTCGACATTTAAACTTTTTTTTTTAATTTCCACTTGAAATTTTGAAAAGACAGTAAAGATTTTAAAATATCTTAAAATTTTTTCTCTATATTTTGCTCCAAACTTCAAAATTTTTAGAAAAAGTTTAATTTTAACAATTTTTGGTAATAAATTTGGTTTTTTTCAAATCCAGACTTTTTTTCGAAAATTCCTTCTTTAAACTTGCCTTATAGTTGTTATAGTTTATCTTTGTTTGAAAATTTGAATTTTTTTCTCAACGTTTCGACTTCCAAGTGAAAACTTCGGAAAAATATTCAATGTTTTACATTCAACATTGAAATTTTAATCGTACTTACCATATTTTGACTTTAACTAGGAATTTTTTACACGACATTTCCACTTCATATTTGGGTAAACATTAATTTATAAAATTTTTACAACTGGTTTTAATAATTTTTGTTTTTTCTTTCAAAATATTCACATTAGCAGTGGCTTAAAATTCAGATTTTTTCAAAATATTTTGACTTTTCTTTCTCGACATTTAAACTTATTTTTTAATTTCCACCTGAAATTTTGAGAAGACAGTGAAGGTTTTAAAATATCTCAAAATTTATTCTCTATATTTTGCTCCAAACTTCAAAATTTTTAGAAAAATTTGAATTTTAATAGTTTTTGGTAATAAATTTGGTTTTTTTTTTCAAATTCAGACATTTTTTTCTAAAAATCCTTATTTAAACTTGTCTTGCAGTTTTTATAGTTTCTCTTTTTTTTTAAATTCGAATTTTTTCTCCAAATTTCGACTTCCAAATGAAAACTTCGGAAAAAAGTTTAACGTTTCAAATTCAACATTGGAATTTTAATCTAAGTTACCAAATTTTACTTTACGATTTATAAAATTTTTGAGCTTAAAAAAATGCCAAAATTTAAAGTCGAATATTTGAAAAAAAATGGTTTTAATAATTTTGGTTTTTCTTTCAAAATATTCACATTAGCAGCGGCTTAAAATTCAGGTTTTTTCAAAATATTTTGACTTTTCTTTCTTGACATTTAAACTTTTTTTTTTAATTCCACTTGGAATTTTGAGAAGACTGTAAAGGTTTTAAAATATCTCAAAATTTATTTTCTATATTTTGCTCCAAACTTCAAAAATTTTAGAAAAAGTTTAATTTTAATAGTTTTTAATAATAAATTTGTTTTTTTTAAATTCAAACATTTTTTTCTCAAATTCCTTATTTAAACTTGCCTTGCAGTTTTTACAGTTTTTTTTTTTTGAACATTTTAACTTTAAATTTTTTTCCAGACATTGTGGCTTCTTTTTTTCGAGATTTAGACAGTGATTATAAATGTCGACCAATTTTTAGAATTTCTAATTTAAAAAGCTAAAAATTTCAAGTTCAAACAAGGAAATTTCTTAAGAATTAATGTATTCCACTTTTTTCGGAAGTTCGAAATTTCTAAAAGAGTTGATATTTTTAGAAATGATTATTAATGAATTCATTTTTTTTATTCATTATTTAAACTCATTTAAACTCACTCGTAATTGAACTTTTTCTAAGACTACTTTACCCACTCCAAATGTTGACTTTACTGAACAATTCGAACTAAACTTCAAATTCCAAAAATTCAGGATTAAGTTCAGACTTTTGATATGTGATATTTTGAATGATGTTTGCTATGATATAATTTAATTTACCAAACTATAACAAAAAAGTTTTTCAACATCTAAAATTAATCTATTTTTCTCCAGTTGAGTTCAAACTTGTGTTTAATTAATATATTTCTGGAGGAATTTTTCGCACACGCACTTTACAGAAGAGAGTTTAAAAATAATTTTTTAAATTTTAAAAAAGGATTAAAAAAGGAATATTCTTCAGGTAATTTTATCATTTTATTCACACATCTGTTGTTACTCAAAAATTAAAACAAATAAGTAACCTAGTTCAACTGTCCGGCTTCACAATAGCAGGTAAAACTTATTGGGGACTAAGTGTAATTGATTGATTACGAGTAATTGTTATTTAATTATTTTTTTTGGAAATTTATTCTTGAAGTTTCTTTTTGTTATTATGTTGGATAAAATTTATATTTTATTGCTTTATTTTATTACCTGTGTGTAAATATTTCTGCCAATTTTTTCAGAAGTGTTAATGTACTGGGCAAAACCCTTAAGAACTTGTTAAATAGGCACGAAACTGTTTGAAAATAGGCCCAAATCATGTATAAAAAGGCAAAAACAAACGAAATTAAAATTTAGGCAATAACGCATGAAAAACTTCGAAAAAGGTGAAAAGGTAGGATCACAATATTTTACCTAAATTCCGGTCTCTAATGATAACGAAGACTTCCACGTTTAACGTCAGTAGCGAGCCGAATAAACTCGTAATTTTAACCAAAAGTCGTTTCTTCGATTTTAAGTCGAAATTTGGAAAAATTTAACATATCTAGAAAGTGTTCACATTTTGAGTTTATAACTAAATTTATGGGCAAATAAAATAAAAACCAAGAGGCACAAACGCATAATTTTGCGAAGAAAAATAAAAATTTGGAAAGTATTTCTCTCGTAGCAAATTACTCTGGCGCAGTTCAAGTGTATCACACAGCGAAGGACATTAGTCCCGAAAACTATCTGGAGACATAGGCCCGATGGGCTCCGCCCACAAGTCCACAGGGCCAGTCCGTCACTGTACATAGATGGGTACTCCAACTTGGGGTAAAATACTGGAAATTCGAGAAAAACTGTTAGATTTTAAAACTAAATTCCAAATTTTGCAAATTCTTTTTGTTAAATGAAGCTCTTCGAAATTGAGACTCAAAATTTCAACTTGAATCTCCATACTGGGCTGTCGTTAGCTTTCAAAGGGCTCTGTGCAAGATGTTAAGTCGGATCCCTAAAAATTAACGAGACAAAATGATGATGACCAAAAAAATAAGTCATAAAAAATGTAGCAACGAAAAATGTGCTTTTTTTTCTTTCTAATGACAAAAAAACGAAGTACCACAATGTATTTAACCAAAGAATATACATATATTACCCCAACAGGGCCCGCTCTAATATTTACGTCATCCTGAAAAAAACACAAATTGATTTTTTTGATTTATAACTCGTAATTTCGTTGAAAGTTAAAAGTTGATATTAAAGTAGAAAGAAAGTTGGAGAAAAATCGATATTTCGAAGGTGATGTTGAAATTTTAGAAAAAAAAGAAAAACTTTGAGTTTAAATTCAACATTTTTCTCTAAATTTTGGTGAAACGGACTGGTCCTTGGTTATCTTCAAAAATTGAAATACAAATCTTGTCCCCTGAAACCAAAAAAGATTAAAAAACACAACGCTTGCTCTAACGCTTTTCGGTAGCCAAGCTATCGTCTTCACAGAGATACTTGTGTTTTTTTAATCTTTCTTTTTTTCAGGGGACATATTTTGTACATATTTTTGAAGATAACCAAAGAGCCGTTACTCCAGAACTAAATTTAGATGTCTCATACAAATTTTGAAGTTTCGAAATTAAAAGTTGAAAATTGGAGAAAAGCGAAATTTTTTAAAGTTGGAGCGAATAAGTTTAAAAAACGAATTTTCGAGAAAAATTTGAATTCCGATTGTACCTTGAAATTTTGACCTTGGCAACAAAAGCTTTTAACGCTGTAATGTTCAGATTTCGTTTTCGAAATTTTTACCTCAAAAAATCCCAAGTTTAAGCTTGAACATATTTCTTTTTTCACGAAATGTCGACTTCAACCTCAAAATCTAAATTTTTCTGTAATAATTTTGCAGTTCGAGAGAATTTCAGCCCTAAAATCAAAATTTTCCTAGCAAAAAGTCGAGAATGTTTCACTTTAATTTCAAATTTTCGTAATTTCGGATTTAAACTTGAAAATTCAAAATATTTTTTGAAATGTAATATTTATTCTGGAAATATGGACTTTCTCTTTAGAAATTTTGAGAGAGAATCATAGTTTACCATTTTTTCAATACTTTAATTTTGAGATAAACCAGTTTTTAATTTTCTGCCCATGCTTTTGAATTATTATTTTTAGAATCGAAATTTTGAGAGAATAAAATTGAATAATTGAATTAAAGGTTGATATTTTGTTATTTAAGTCAAAATTTCGAGATTAAACCTAAAATTTTGGAAATTTTCTGCAACCAAAAATAGCCAGTTTTTTTTCGAAATTTGACTTCATAAAAGTTGTTACTAGATTTAAAAATTTAGTCTCCCTCTAGCTTAGAATTTGTTTCTCGAAATTCTGACTTTCCTTTTATAACTTGATTTTTTAAAAGGACATTCTTCTCATAGTTTGGATTTTTTTTTCAAAATTTCGAATTTAAATTTCGTGCTTCGTTTTTTTATATCGATTCTTAAAGTTTCCAGTTTGACGAAGTTCTCAATTTCTTCTTTTTCATTACATTTACTGTTAAATTTTGTAATAATTGAAAAAAATAGAATCTATTACCAATTTCCGAAATATATATATTTTAATGCAAATCTCAAATATTAGATTTTTTACTTATAAATTAAATGTTTCTAATTTTGAGATGAATAAATCAAAATATTGAAAGATTTGCTTAAAAAATTTAGGTTTTTCTTTGGAAGTTGTTACTTTGACTCGAAATTTAGGCTTTTTCTTAAAATTTTGATTTCCATTTCCTCCTTAATTTTGACTTTTTCTTAAAAGTTTCGAGTTAAAGCACGATCTTAAAAAAATAATTAAGGTTTTGTAGAAAACAGGCATCATTTCGAAAACACTCGAATAGTATGTAAAAAAATTATCAAAATTATTGCTTTAATCTGTAAATAATGACTGTAAATCTAAAAATTCAGCTTTTTTTATGGAAATTTCGGTCTAAATTTTATTTTTCTAAAGAAAGGAATTTAAAAAAAATCGTTAATCAATTCAGCTTTTTCTAAAATTTTGACTTAGATACACCCTTTTTTTATTCAGGTGGGAACGCTTTAAGTTGAATAAAATAACCTTTAATTACCTCGTCCTTAATTTAAATTCTTAGGCTAAGTGGGCGATATCCATCAAATTGAAGTAAAATTAGTGTAGTAGGATTTATGTTGCAGCTCTGTCGTCAATGCAACAAATATTCTGCAAACAAAAAATCTTATTCTCAGGAGTTGAGAAAATGAGACAAATATGGGGAAGTAACTTCAGTTGCCGATATGGGTGTTATCTAACATCGTATATTTCGCTAGAAAGTAAAGACATAATATGTAATCCTTCTATAACACCGAATGAATATACTTTATCTTATTAGTGGGGAAATGTTGGCACAAAATATTTCAACTTTCATTGTCTTCAGTTAAACTCAAGACAAACAGAAGAAAAAATGCGGTATCAATACGTAATGTCCAGACGACTTTAGTTCTGGTTACTGTTTTAATGTTTAATTAATCCTCAATGGCCAAGACCATGTGGAGTGTCGTACTTATTTGGTTCTGTGGAATTATCACTGCAAAAACTCAAACAATCCTGGGTGAGCATTTTTTTTATAATTATTCATGGTTTAATTTTACATTTGTTTTATTAAGTTGTATCAGTAATTGTATTAGACGAAAGTAAAAGCAGAGTCGTTAAAAATCAGCTAAAATTAGTTACCCTAAATTTTTTTAAATTTTAATGAAGAGGTTTAAATATTTCTGTAGTTTACTCCTTAAATATTATGTCAATCATTTTGTACATGGCCGTAGTCCACACTATTAATTTTCAGACTACAATTTATTTAATTATCATTGTAAAGGACCCTGATATTTGCTTGGTCCCCTTTAAATATAGGTATACTTTTTGACATTTAGAAGATAACAGTTATCCGGACTTTTATCTCTGATAACATAACTTCAACTTTTGGCAAAGTTGGGAAGGTAATTCTTAAAAAAAAATGTTTTGGCCGGCCTGGGACCAAATCCCAGTCTCTCACGTGACAGTCGCTAATTATAAAACCTTTCAAAATTCCACGTGGCGGTGTTAAAATCTCAATCTGCTCTATAACACATTTTAATTCACAGAAAAATCGTCTCTTCTGCTAAAATTAATCGTGAAAACATCAGTAGATCTGCAATTCTTACAAGTCAGGAAAAAATTTGACACTGGCGCCCCCAATGTCGTAGATAAAAAACACATTTATTTTTTATTCACTTCAAAGACCTTTAAACTTCAAAATATATTTTTAACGACTAAAAAAACCTGCGGATTTGGCTCCTCACTTCTAAAATATTCGAAATGTGGACTTTAAAATTGAAATGTTGAGATTTTTTTGGTCCTTGGTTATCTTCAAAAATTGAAATACAGAACTTGTCCCCTACAACTAAGAAAGAGTATCTCTCTAAAGATGACAGCTTGGCTGTCGAAACGCGTTAGAGCAACGTTTGTTGTGTTTTTTAATCTTTCTTGGTTTCAGGGGGCAAGTTCTGTATTTCAATTTTTAATAATTTCTATCTTTATTTCGAAGTTTTCATTTTGTCTCGAAATGTAGACCTTTGGTAAGAATTTTCATTGTTTTTTTTTAATTTCGCTTTTTTCTGGAACTTTGGAGATGAACCACAAGGTTAAAAAAATAAAGATTTTATGTTTAAACACAGAATTTTGAGAAAAGAATTCAAAATTTATAAGAAATTTCGAAATAATTTATAAAGAAATTCATAACTAATAAATTATATTAAGAATAAATACGACAAGAAATATTAAAAATTTTACGGTATTACTATAAATGTTTGATATGACCAGACCTGGTTTTGTTTTTCAGCATCAACGACGGTTGCACCAGTCTGGTCATAAATATTTATAGAAATATCGTGAAATGTTTAATATTTCTTATTGTATTAATTGTTAATAAAGTTTAATAATTATGAATACTGAGGAATTTTACATAGTAAGAGTTAAAAATTTCATATACTATCTAAAAAGAAATTCCCAATAGAAATAAAACCGAATATTCGACTTTTTCCTTAAAATTGCTATAAAAGATCAAATTACTGAGAATAAGTTTTTTCAAATTTCTGGAAATTTTCCCTCCAATTTAATCTCTAAATTTAAAGTTTTTTCGAAACTCTGAACTTAAAGAAGCTAAATATTCGACTTTTGGCTCGAAAGATTAAAATTTCTACATAGAGAGTCAAAATTGCGACATTAAACTAACAGTTTTGAAATTGTTATATTTCCTCAAAATTTGGATTTTTTTTCGAGACTTTGAAATAAAATGTGAAATAAAAAATTAAAACTATAAAGTTTAAGCCCATAATTTTAAAAATTTCTGAATTAAATTTAAATATTCTGAGCAAATATTCGACAATTTCAATTAAAATGTAACTTTTGGAAAAAAGGTGAAAATTGTTAAAACATGTAATTCCAATTGTGCAGGAGAAACTGTAACTTAGAAATCATTGAAATTTCTTTAAAACAAAATTAAAATTTCATTTTTATAATCCAAATGTTAGGGAAATGTTAAGAATTCAGTTTTTCTAAAAGAGAGGTCCCAATCTTTTTCACGTTATGCCTCTTTTGGAGTCTGAAAAGTATATTCGTGCACCCCACCCCCCTTTAAGGTCTTTCAAGAAAAGTCCACAAATCGAATCAAGATTGACAATTAACGAAAGGCAAAATTTTCAAAAAAAAAAAGTCGAAATCTTATGAAGTAGTCGAAATTTTGAAAAAATGTCGAAATTTTGAAAAATGTTAAAATTTGGAGAAATAACCGAAACTTTTAATTTAAAAATTGGAGAAATCTAAGAAATAATCTTCAAAAAATTCCAAATTTTCAAAAAAAAAGTCGAAATCTTAGAAAATAGTCGAAATTTTGAAAAATAACCGAAACTATTAATTTGAAAATTCGGGAAATATTTAAAACAGTTAAAATTTTAAAGGGAAGAAGTGTTCAAAAAAGGTAAAATCTTGAATAAACTCGAAAATCTTGAATAAGTCCAAATTTTGAAAAATGTCAAAATTTTCAAAAATAACCGAAACTTTCAATTTAAAAATTAGGGAAATCTGAGAAGAAATATTCGAAAAATTCCAAACTTTCAAAAAGTCGAAGTCTTAGAAAGTAGTCGACATTTTGAAAAATGTCAAAATTTTGAAAAATAACCCAACTTTTTAATTTGAAAATTTAGGAAATATAAGAAGAAATGTTTAACATTTTCCAAATATTTAAAATAGTTAAAATTTTAAAGAGACGAAATGTTCAAAAAAGTTAAAATCGTGAATAAACTCTAAAATTTAAAAAAAAATTCAAATTTTAAAAAATGTCAAAATTTTGAAATATAACCGAAACGTTTAATTTGAAAATTGGAGAAATCTAAGAAAAAAAATTTAAAAAATTCCAAATTTCCAAAAAAAAGTCGAAATCTTAGAAAGTAGTCGAAATTTTGAAAAATGTCTAGATTTTGAAAAATAACCGAAACTTTTAATTTGAAAATTTGGGAAATTTAAGAAGAAATGTTTAAAAAATTTGAAATATTTAAAATAGTTAAAATTTTAAAGAGAGGAAACGTTCAAAAAGGTTAAAATCTTAAATAAACTCGAATACTTTGAAAAAGTCGAAATTTTGAAAAATAGCCAAAATTTTTGATACCAAAATTTGAGAAATATAAGGAAAGATGTGTAAAAAATTCCAAATTTTTAAAAAGGTGAACTTTTAAAGAAGAGAAATCTTTAAAAAAGTAAAAATTTTGAACAAACTTGAACATTTTGGAAAATGTTGAAATTTGGAAAAGTGTCGAATTGTTCATAAACATTAAAATTCACAAAAAATTCAAAATTTTGAAAAAAAATTGAACTTCTTGTAAAAATAAATATTGGAAAATAGTCAAAAATTTCAAAAAATCTGAAAATTTGAAAATAAAAGTCAAATTTCCCCAAAACATTCAGATCCCTAATAAACGGCCAAACCTTTAAAAAAATGAAAATTATAAAAAATTGAAATTTCGAAAAGCAAGAAAATTTCGAAAAATATTGAAATTTCAAAAAACATCGAAATTTTGAAAAAAATGGACAGTTTTTAGAACAGTCCAAATATTGAAAAAAGAAGTCCTACTTTTGTAATAAAATCGTTAAAATATTTGATCCTTGCACAAAATTTCACATTTTCAAAAAAAAAAATTTAAAGCTTAAAAGCCAAACTTTTGCAAAGAATTTCGACTTTTGAAATTATTAAAAAAAAAAGACGAAATTTTTGAACAGAAGCAAACATTTTTTAATAATCCTGTAATTTTAAAAAGTCAAAATTTTGAAAAAAATCGAAATTTTTAATTTGTAAATTTGAGAAATATAAGAAGAAATGTTTTAAAAATTCCAAATATTTAAGACAGGTAAAATTTTAAAGAGACATAATGTTTAAAAAACTAAAACCTTAAATAAACTTGAAAATGTTGAAAAAAGTCGTAATTTTAAAAAATAGCTAAAACTTTTAATGCGAAAATTTCGGAAATATAAGGACAGATCTTTAAAAAATTTTGAATTGTCAGGTAAACTATTAAAGAGAGGAAATCTTTTAAAAAGTTAAAATTTTGAACTCGAAGATTTTGGGAAAAATCGAAATTTTGAAAAGTATCGAAATGATCATAATAATTAAAATTCACAAGAAATTTTAAATTCTAAAATAACTTGAGCTTTTGAAAGAAAATTGTATTTAATTTTAAAAAAATCAGATATTAAAAAATAGTTAAAAATTTGAAAAAATCTGAAATTTTAAAAATAAAAGTGTAATTTCAACAAAAAATTAAAAATCCTTGATAAAGGGCCAAACCTTTAAAAAAATGGAAATTATAAAAAATTATAAATTTTGAAAAACAACATTTCGAAAAACTTCAAAATTTAGAAAAACTGGACACTTTTGAAAAAGTCCAAATTTTGACAAAAGAAGTTCTAATTTTGTAACAACATCGTGACAATATTCTAACTTTACACATAATTTCACATTTAAAAAAAATCAAAGCTTAAGAAGCCAAATTTAAGCAGAGTTTCAATTTTTGAAATTAATCAAAAAAAGACCAAAGTTTTGAACAGAGGCAACATTTTTTAATAATCCTAGAATTTTAAAAAGTGAAAATTTTGAAAAAAATCGAAATTTTGAAATAAGTAAAAATTTAGTTTAAAAAATAGAAGTTTTGAAAGAAGCGAAATTTAAAATAAGTCGAAATTTTGAAAAATTCCGAAGTTTTAGGTAAACTTTTAAAGAGACGAAATCTTTTAAAAAGTAAAAATTTTGAACTCAAAAATTTTGGACAAATTCGAAATTTTGAATTGTTCAAATGTTCATAAAAATTAAAATTCACAAAAAAATCGAAATTCTAAAATAAATTGAGATTTTGAAAAAAATTTGTATTTAATGTTAAACAAATCAGATATCAAAAAATAGTTAAACATTTCAAAAAACCTGAAATTTTGAAAATAAAAGTCTAATTTCAACAAAAAATTCAAATCCTTAATAAAGGGCCAAACCTTTAAAACAGTGGAATCTATAAAAAATTATAAATTTTGGAAAACAACAAAATTTCGAAAAGCATCAAAATTTAGAAAAACTCAAATTTCGAAAAACATCGAAATTTTGAAAAAAGTAACAATGTTTAAGAAGTCCAAATTTTGAAAAAAGAAGTCCTAATATTGTAATAAAATCGTGACAGTATTTCAACCTTACACAAATATTTCACATTTTTAAAAAAAATCAAAGCTTAAACAGTCAAATTTTGGCAGAGTTACAATATTTGAAATCAATCAAAAAAAGACCAAAGTTTTGAACAGAAGCAAACATTTTTTAATAATCCTGAAATTTTTAAAAGTCAAAATTTTGAAAAAAATCCAAATTTTGAAATAAGTAAAAATTTATTTTAAAAAATAGAAGTTTTGAAAGAAGCGAAATTTAAAAAACGTCGAAATTTTGAAAAAGTCCAACCCTCCAGAAAATTTGATAGTTTCAAAAAAGTCGAAATGTGTTCGAGTACACATTGGGTCTCCGCCACTGTCGGGTGGGGGAAGTCTTGTTCTAAGAAGTTATAAAAAAATTCAATATTTTGCGAAAGGCTCGAACATTATTAAAAATTCAAAATTAAAGTCAACATTTCGTAATTTTTTTTGGGAACGGACTGGTCCTCGGTTATCTTCAAAAATTGATGTAGGTACAAATCTTGTCCCCTGGAATTAAGAGAGATCTTTCTTGGTTTCAGGAGATAAGATTGTTATATTAACATTTTGTGAAGAAAAATGTGGAATATTTTAGAAAAAATGAAATTTTGTCTTTTAAAATAAAAAACACTCGCAATTTCAAGTTAAGTTGAAGAGAAAAAGTCTAAATTAAAAAAAAAGTCAAATTTATAGGACAAACGTGTAAAAATTGGTCAATCACATATTTAAATTCTCTTTCGAAATTTCAACCTTCATTTTAAAATCTCGCCTGTAAAGTAGAATATGTGGATATTCAACTTTACTTTTTCTTACTAACTTTGAAACTTCTTTCTGAAACAAATTCGAAATATCCAGATATTAGCTGTAATTTCGAGTGAATGTCAAAGTTATCGGTTTTAACGTCAACATTTTTGGAGAACAACACATTTGGAGAATTTGACAGCGAAAATGTTTGTGCAATGCATCAAACTATCTCAAGAGAAATGTACACTCAGGATTTCGGTGGAACGGATTGGTCCTTGGTTATCTTCAAAAACTGAAATACAAATCTTGTCCCCTGAAACCAAGAAAGATTAAAAACACAACAAAGGTTGCTCTAACGCGTTTCGACGGCCAAGTTATCATCTTCAGAGAGATACTGCATATGATACTAATCTGTCTGAAGATAATAGCTTGTCGAAACGGGTTAGAGCAACCTTTGTTGTGTTTTTAATCTCTCTTGGTTTCAAGGGAGAAGATTTGTATTTCAATTTTTTACTCAGGATTTCGAGAAAAATTGAAATTAAACTGAAGTCCTGAGAAAAATATTTTAAAAATTTAAAAACAAGACAAAATTTTGATTTCCACCTTTAAAATTTAATATAGAGTTGACATTGTTTTAAAAGGCAAATCGAAGTTTAAAGAAAGACAAAATATTTAGTTTATGGTAAGGAGGGTCAGAAAACGCACGAATATTAAAAAAAACTTAGTATTTTTGCAAGATAAGCTGTGCAATAATCATATCTCACCCCTCTTTTTCGCCACCCGGACCAAGCACCACGGTATGGCACCCTCTGTATCCGGCGCTGAAATACGTATTTAGATCAACGAAGTGTGGCGGAGATATTTAATGTTTTTTCGTTATTGAATAAGACCAAAATGTTCCCTATCTAGCGCAAAATTAGAATTGTAGAACTATCATGTAAAACAAAGTATATATTATTTTTTACATAACTGTCGCTTTCTTAAGCACCAAAACTTGTAAAACTTGTGGTGTAAGAGTTAATGTAGTAAATAAATGTAAAACGCAACAAAAGTTGTGAAATTGTGATTACAGACCGTTTGCCAAGTTATCATAATAACAATATGGATTGAATTTGTGCATTAGTTGGCAATGCAGTTTATCAATTAAATTAGAAAACACCTTTGTAACACTAAAGTTGTGAAAATTATGCAATTTACATTAAAAGCATGCTGTAATCCTTAATTATTTCAATTGCACTCTAGATAATTTTGTCATGTTGACAATACTACAAAGCAAGGTTGGCCCTAATACAAAATCATTCTTGACTTGGTTGAAATTTCTTCTTATTAGATGGTATTGTGTGTCATGATGTTATGATTACTTCAAGGCTTTGTAAAGTGGGAACAAACTGTATTTATTTAAATTGATTTTTATTTCAGAAAAATATTTTGAAGGATGCCATAAAAATAGTTCTTACTTCGATATATGTGTAAAGGATGCCTTAAATGACCTAAGACCTTTTTATAAATCAGGTGAGTACCCTTGATAGATTTTTATTTTTACCTTTTCTTTTATTGTTACCAAAATGTTGGTTATTGAAAAGCAGAAACCACGAACATTTTTTTAAGATAAGAAACAGGAAATGCAAGTCTTCATTAAGTGTATTACAAATAGTGCTGGATTAAGCCACCGCGGGGCCTGTAGCAAAAGTATGTTTAGGACAGAGATGAAAAACCTTTTTTTACAGTGGCCAACTGGAGTGTTAAAAATTTTGCACGGGTCGCATGTGAGAAAATTATGAACCCTAGATTAGATAATTAACACTAATTACTAAGTTTCTATTAACAAAGCAACAATAACAAAAGTACTATAAAAATTACCTAATTAAAATACATAAGAGAAATAAAAAGAGGAAAATTATTATGGAGAAAAAAATCTGAAACAAACTCTAATGAGAATTTTGAAGTTGCTTTTTTTGCCAAATTTGCCACAGCAACTCGCACTGGATCTGTTGTCCCTTTTAACTATTTCCATTACGCAAACATAAGTTCTTCCAAAATCATAGGCGTAACTAGAATACGGCAGGGAGGGGGTAAGCGCCCCACTCTGCCCTACTCTAATTCATGCAGCAAACTGAAAATTTATATGTATTTAATTGGGGGACTTTCCAATTCCTCAAAGTGATCCTTTCCTTGTAACATTTTTTCGAAATTTGTATCTCTTTATCAAATCTTTTTACAAATTGTCCTTTTCTTTTAAAATTTCGCATTTATTCATAAAATTCGACTTCTTTCATCAAACATATTTTAATCTATTAATTCTGAACATTTTAGAATTGTTGTTTATTAAAATTGCTTGTTTATTAAAATTTGCCTTTTCCTCAAAATCTGGTCGATCTCCTAATAAAGAAGTATATTTTTTGGAATTTTTATGAAAGGACAAAAATTGCGAAGAAAATTTATTTGTAAATTTCAACTCTTTTTTAATCCAAATTTTTGAAAATTTCAACGTGTTTGTTAAAATTTCGATGTATATCACAATATTTGACATTTTCTGACGACCGTTGAGGTAAGGTAGGACGCCTGTCTTCCTCTGACTTGAGGAGTCAAGAGGAAATACATATTCGATTTTTTCTTTGAGATTCTGATTTTTGTAGAAATTTTGACTAGTTTCCTAAAGTTTGCCTTTTTCAGAAAATCTTGATTTTTGTCTCAATATTCGATATTTGTGTTTTTTCTTTTTCCTGGTAAAGTCGTCTTTTTTTAATTTTTTTAATTTTTTACCTAAAATTCGCCTGTACCTCAAAATTTGTCTACTTTTGAAATTTCGATTTTATTTTTAAAATCCTACTTTTTGGACTTTTTCAAAAAAGGTTTATTTATTTCCAAATTTTGTCATCTTTCTGAATATTTATCTTTTTCAACAAATTACGACTTTTAACTCAAATGGTTTTAAGGTTTTGAAAATGTTCATTTTTTGCTCTAAATTGGAGCGCAATATTAATAAAAATGTTGTGAAAAATAGTTTTGAGGATTTTGAGAAAAAAATTTCTTGTAAATTCAATATCTTTACTGAATTATAAATTTTGAGAACAATGTTTTTGAAAATTGAGTTTTTCTTTCTCAAAATTCGACTTTTTCTGAAAATTGCGCCTTTTCACAAAAAAGGCTTTAAAAATGTTGACTTTTTCAAATTACAAACATTTCTCGAGTTTTTGAAAAAGGTTATTTTTTTATTTTTAATATGATGTATTGAAAATTCCACCTTTTCTAATTTCTCTCTTAAAATTGCACTTTCTTTTGGAAATTTGAAATATTGACCACATTATGAAGTCTTTATGTTTTCTGAATCTTTTTAATTTGATTCCCGGTAATTTCAACTTGTCCGAAATTCATCTTATTTTCCAAATTTTGAATTTTATCTCAAAATTCGATATTGTCTCTTTCCAGATGTTTCCATTTAAAATTGATTTTTTTCTGAAAATGTTTTACATAATTCGTATATTTTTTTAAAATTGGATCGAAATTTAAATAGAAATCTAAAAATCTGAAAATAATATTTTTAGAAAATTAAAAAAAAAAGATTTCTTGAAAACTTTCAAGAATATGGCAAAATTGAAATGAAATAAAAATTCTGGGAGAATATTTTTAAAACTTGCAATTTTTTTACCCGAATTCGACTTGTTCAGGAAATTACCAACGTTTTAAGAAAAATGGACTTTTGGACATTTCGTTTTTTTTTCATTTCCACTTCTTCGAAATTTCGACATTTCTTAAGATTCTTCGAAAGATTTTTTCTTAAGATTGGGCTTTTTTCGAAATTTTGACTTTAATCTGAAAATGCGATCTCCCCACTTCTGCAGTTTTTAGTGAAAATACACATTACTCAGCCAGAATGTTTTCTTTTTTGTCCATAAATTTTTCACAAGGATTATTGACCCTCCTTTGAAGAAAATCCTGCCTATGCTCATGTCTAAAATATTTCATGATTTGCGTTGCATACTTGACTAATCATGGTTATTTTACTACAATTTTTGTATGTTCTTATTGTGAAATTCGATCCTTAAATTGGAATTGTTTTTTAAATCTAATAATTCCATTTGTGCTCATTTGGAACTGTTTCTGTGTCCTATAAATGACTAAGAAAAAATACGGAAACGGCGAGCGATTTCTTCGGATCGAAATATTTTAAATCTCAAATTTGGTTTATCAAGTTTTGAATTTCCTGGACATATTTACTTATATTTTCTATCTGAAGGAGTTTGTTTTGTCAAGCATGGAAAATGTTTCGTGTTTTTTGACAACATTTGTTTCTTTTAAATTGTAAGTTTTTTTGGTCAAATTATCTGACATTTTCTTTTTCAAAACTTTTATGTAAAACAGTAGAGCTTGGGCGGGCAGCACAAAAATGTTAGGCGGGCCGCGTCTTGCTCATCCCCGGTTTGGATATGAAATAGAACAGTACAATTACAAAAAGCATTTCTCGTGATTTATTATTGAGGCAAATTTAAAAATATAATCAAATCAAAATTGCTAAGAAATTCATTTTCTAGGTTCGTGTCCCATTTCATTTTTATTGCTTTTTTAGGCCTTTAATGTTGAAAAAAATAACGTTCCTGTTGCAATTGCAGGTCATCAAACTTAGGTAAATGCGTAACGCTATTTTCACATTTGTGAATCACAATTCTATTGAATTTTTTTGGCCAATATTTGTAAAATTGAATTTCCAAAGCTTCGTGCTTTTTTTCTCAATAGAAGCAGTCAAATCTGTTTTTGGTTTTTGAATATCTATGACATCGTTTGGTTAAGCACTGACGATAATAAAAAAATTTAAATTTCTGATTTTTGATTTTAATTTCTCGACTTTGGTTTCAAAGTTGCTGCTTTTAACAGCATTTCAAATTAAAATTTTAACAGTTTTTTTATGACTTTTAAATTATTCTTTGGATTTGTTCTCGAAAAGTATCTTTTTTTACACTCTCTCTCTTATGAAAAAATGAAGGAATCCGTGTTCAGCGCCATCTCTTGTTCATAACAGGAACATGACAGAAACGTATCGCAACCATATATGTAATACTTCTATATGGCGTGTTTTGTACCTTCGATTGTGTTCAAAAGGCGCGATGGATATATATGTTTGTCTTTTTGGAGGACAGAATTTATTAACCAATCCCGCTTCTCGTCAGTTATCTTTGTTGTCATTCATTTATTAGTGTTCCCGCCCATCTTGTCATCTGTTGCCGCTATAAATGAATGAATGCTTGTCCTCCAAAGAGTACGACATATACTTTCATCTCACCTTTTTGACAACGCATTTTGTAGTGGCGATTATACACAACACGCCATATAGAAGTATTACATATATGATCGCAACCTACACTAACCGTAAATGTGTTGCAACCAGTTTCCAATAGATTGCGCTGTATGTTTTTAAATTATGGCCTATTTTTAGCGATTTTTCGCATACGATTCACTCGGAAACGGAGCTTCGTGGGAGACTAGATGCAGGCATATTAAATATTTTAATGTAACATTTAATTCAGCTAATAAGTTAACACAATATATATTAATTCTTAGCCGGTACGAAATTCGCCAAGGCCTGCTAGTTTTATTAATAAATTAAACTCTTTTCGGAATCTCTACCCAGAAATTTCGACCTTAAACTTCAATATAATGTTAACAAGTTTGCAAATTTTTCATTTTAACATGTCCAGTTTAAATTCCCTATTTTAAAAAAAAAGTTCACATGTTGGGAAACACTCAAAATTTATGGAATTGGAATCCCAATTATTAACAAGACTTTTGGTAAAAAGTCGAAATTTTAAGAAAAGCCAAAATTCATAAGAAATTTATAGAGATTATCGACTTTGACTGTCAAGTGCAAACTCTAAATTTTCATAAATTTTCGAACAGTATTCGATATTCCCCCTTGAACTTAAATTGTAAGAAGTCAACATTTCGAAATTTTAGAAAAAAAATCTTTTAAATAAATAATTTAATTTTTCTGCGTTTGTCCTTTAAATGCAGTTTCGAATTCAATTTAAAAATTTTAACTTTCGAAAAGCTTGAATTTTTGCAAATTTCGAGTTTTTTTGGAATTTTAAAACTTTTTTTGTAAATTTCATTATTTCTGATTATTTTGGGCGTTTCTTCAAAATTTAGACTTTCCGAAAATTTTGGTCTTTTTTGAAAATTTGTCTCGATAACGACTTTTTCGAAAAATTGAATTTTTCTGTAAATGTGTTTAAGCTCCATTTTTTAAAATAAATTTCGAGTTTTGGCAAAATTTTGAATTTGAATTTTGTCTTAGTAACTTCAAATTAAAAAAAAAATCGAATAAAAAACCTGTGAAACTCGTATGAAAACAACCGACATTTTAAAAAAAAATTAGAACTGAAAAAAGTCTAAAATGTTGATTGGTCGAAATTTCAAATAGATATTTTAAAGAATGTCAAAATTAAAATATATGTCCAAATTTTGAAAAAGCTGTTTTCAGAAAATACGAGGATTTGAAAAATTGTAGGAAAATAAAAAAAATTAGTTAGTTGATAATTTAAAAAGCAATTTAAAATTTCAAAAATAGTCAACATATTGGAAAATTATCGAGACAAATTTTCAAAAAAGACCAAATTTTTTGGAAAGTCTAAATTTTAAAGAAACGCCCAAAATGATAGGAAATGACAAAATTTACCAAAAAAGTTTAAAATTTCAAAAAAAACTCGAAATTTGCAAACATTCAAGCTGTTCGAAAAGTTAAAGTTTTAAAAAATGTCGAAATTCACAAAGAAAATTTGAAAAAACGACAAAATTTTGGAAAAACTCAAAATTTGAAAAAATAGTCGAAAATATCAAGAAAGTTGACGTTTTAAAAAATTGTTAAGATTTAAAAAAAATATAGAATTTAAAAAAACGGTCGAATTGTTTTTGCGGGTCAGAATTTTAAAGGATAGTTTAAATTTAGAACGAAGCCAAAATTTGGAAAAAAATAAACTTTTAAAAATAGTCAGTTTCAAACAATGACCAGCTTTAAAAAAATTTTACATTTTCGAAAAACGTAGAAAATTTCCAAATAATGAGAAATTTAAAAAAAAAGACGACATTATCTGGAGATTAGTCAAAATTTCGGAAAACATCAAAATTTTCAAAAGTCGCAATTTTAAAGTTATTTTGAAAGTTTCGGAAACAAACATCTTTTCGAAAGATCAAAATGAAAAAAGTAGAAATATTAATAAAAGAGTCGAAATTTGGAAATAAAATCCCAATTATAAGAAAACTGAAACTATTCATAAAACACACTTTCAAAAAAAAGCGAACTTTTAAAAAGTTAAAATTCTGCACAAAAAAAATCGAAATTTTTAGAAGATTAATTATTTTAATGCTGAAAATTTCGAAAATTCGAAATATTCCGAATTTGTCCTAATATTTCAAGATAAAGAAAAAATTGAAATGTCGAATAAAATTTATAGAAGAGTCGAAACTTAAAAAACAAAGATTTAACAAAATTCGAAATTTTAGAAATATGTCGAAACTTTAAAAGTGTAAATCAAAATTTAAAAAAAATTGAGTTATATAACTCGGTAAAGAAAATAGTCGCGCGTGGCAAAAGTCGGTGTTTCAGCCGTATAATCGGATGACATTAACTTGCTTTACTGTTGCTTTAATGAATTTTTCACGCACAGGCACGAATTATCTGTAACAAAATGTAACTATAGAATTTAGTACCTAAGGAATTTTTCTGGAAAAATTTGATAAGGGGAAACGGCCGCAATAATGAAGCAAAAGGCATATAAGTGCCCCAGAAATTTCGGCAAACGATAAGTCTTATCTGCTTCTAGAACCCGAAACGGGATCTATAAATAGGGGGTCCGGTTGGCTTTCCCTCAGTCATTTAGTTAGTTAGATAATGAATAAGTTTGTTCATTAAACAGTGTTGGTGAATTACAATTGTAGTGTTCCGGAATCACCGGAAATAAAGTGGTTACAATTCACGCATTATTAATCATTCGAACCGATAACGCGCAACATATTTTTAAAAATTGAAATACAAATCTTGTCGCCTGAAACCAACGTTGAAGATGATAGCGTGGTTATCGAAACGCGTTGTTGCGTTTTTTAATCTTTCTTGGTTTCAGGGGACAAGATTTGTATTTCAGTTTTTGAAGATAATCAACGACCACTCCTTTCCACCGAAATAAAAAATAATTATCTTTGTCGTGGGGTCCCCCAAGGCCGAGGGTTCGTAGCATATTTGCTAACCTTTACCACTCGGTTAATCCGGCACTGGTTATAAGTAGTAAACAAAAAGATTGATTACATTTAGGAATATACATGTCATTGAAATAAATCCCAATAACCTGATGATTACACGAAAAAGAACAATATTTGATCAAGGATCTTCTTCAAATATTTTGGTCATAATTAGTTACAGAAGGTCAACATACTTGCAGGTACAAAGTTTCGTCATTTACTTTTTATTTGAAGGAGATATTTAAGGTGGAACAATATTTGTAATGAGCGTTAAACTACTTAAATCTTAGTACTACTAAACATAAATATTAAACGACCAACAAAAGCAAAGTTTATAAAATTAAATACTAAATAATTAAGACACAACCAAATGAAATCTGACCTGAGATTTGAATGTAATTTCTCAACTTCGCTAATCAATATAAATGGTTTCTGTCTGGCAGGTTTACCGGATTATGGAATCCCACCTTTAGATCCATTTTTCGCCGAAGAAGTTCCCCAGAAAAGAAGCAATCCTTTTCTTAATTACAAGTTGGTCTTGCGTAACGTCACGGAGTCCGGTTGGAGTATTTCACAAATAACTCGTTTCAGGTAGGTATCTGATTAGAGATTATAGGTTGTCTGTAGTTCCACAAAGTTTCACTTTCAACTGCAGACGTGAATTAATAAAAATTAGCAATAGCGGTTACAAGAACGCTATTTTAAAGCTTACATGGATGGTACAGGACTGTTAAGGTTTTTAACCTCGCGTAAGGATCTGAAAAATATGTATTTCAAAATCAAATTTTTTCTTTATCATTTTTGAAATACAAATCTTGTCCCCTGAAACCAAGAAAGATTAAAAAAACCAACAAAGGTTGCTCTGACGCGTTTCGATAGCCACGCTATCATCTTCAACCTTGGTTTCAGGCGACGCGATTTGTATTTCAATTTTTGAAGATAACCAAGGACCAGTCCCTTCCACCAAAAAAATTCAACATTTTTGTTTTTCAACTAAAGAAAAATCGCCCTGTACATATGTATGTAGAGGCAAAGAGGCGAATTTTGTGGGGAATCCCCAGAGACTAAATAGACTGAACCTAACACGGTAAGCAGTGAAGCCAGTTGGAAGCCTGGCGAAAGCCTAGCTCCATCTAGCTCGCAATGCCCTCTTATTATTTGACAGACCTTTGCGAAGATAACATCGGTTTTTTTTAAAGAAAATGAGCTGTAAATATGGGGAAGTGTATTGTAGATCATTGTTGAAACCTCAGTGAACACATTAGTGAAGGAAAATCAAGAGTTTCATTCTTTGGGTAGGTAAAAATAAAATATATAAATATTCAATTATCGGCGTGCGCGCGTCGCCATTTCACTGCAATCGTGACGTGTTTACAGCACCGGCTTAACAATATTGTACACAGGCGTCGCGTATTGAAAGAAAATTATTTTACTATTAAACCAAGATGTCTTTGAAAATAGTTCTCCTGAACTTTTACCAAAAAGCACTTATAAAAATTATCCTATTGGTCCAAAAGCCCCTAATTTTCATCTAAATCGTTAGAACCGTTACGCGGCAAGTTTCGTATTTATAAATTTTACTTAATCCGACCATATCAAAGAGTAGTGGAATGCACCTCCCCACTACCCCGAATTTTAGCTTCAACTGTACGCATGAGACAACATTGAAACGTTCAGTCTATTTAGTCTCTGGGAATCCCCCATACCAATGAAGCAGTATGGAGGTTTACTCAGCAAAGACTTCCACTCTTGCTTAAAATCTTCAAATCTTTTCAAACGGTAACAAATTGCCAAATTCTTGCGATGGAAAGACTTTTGTGGAACTATTTCTTAGTATATTTCCTCTTTTAAACCCTAAAATAATATTTCTGATTTTTCAGGACTGATTTCAACAAGCACCTCATTCAGTATACGCAGTTTTTTCCTGACAAACATTTGCATGGATGGTACGAGATTGATGGCACTTTTTTCGGCAGACAAATATCAAATCAAGGGTCCTGGAAACTGGGGCTATACGATTTTGTTCAAACAACCACTGTTACTAGAAAACCTAGGAAGAATTCGAAGGGACAATTCGTTTCCAATCCGCCATTAAATGTTAAAGTTAATATTCAATCTAGTAAAAAATTGGAGTTACATATAGGTCACTTGGCAGGAGGAAGAACAATAGTTGGTACGTTTGTGTAGTGTTCCACTAATTTCTTGTTCTTGTCTTGTTTTTGCTGCAAGAACAATACAAGAAATTAGTGATCAAGGAAAGACGAAACAATAAATGTTATTAGCAAGATATCTTTTCAAGAAATTAGCGAGAAGCAAGATTTCTTGATTTTTCAATTTTTTATAACAAGCGATCTTATGGAACGGTGTTTCCCAACTTTTTTTTTGGAAGCGATAAACTTTTCCTATCGTGTAAAAAGGAGCGACACACATGAATTGTGTAAGAATTTTTGACGACTAAAAAAAAATGTCACAAGCGCCCAAGAAATTTTGGACAACCAAAAAGGAGTCCTCATGGCACCGCAAATGTTGATAACTACAAAAAAAAAGCTTATGCATTCCTCAATTGAATTTTTATGATCTCATATTTTGGCGACACACTTGGTAAGGTTGAGAAATATTATTCTAAAATAGTGTATTTTAAATGTTTTTGAAAAAACTACCCACTTACAAATAAAAATGTTGGCGTTGGTATACCGAATTAAAAAAAAATCTTAATTTTTCCTTAGATTTGGATTTTTGTTCAGAAATTTTCAGTGTCTTCTATCAGTTATATTTTATTATCGAAATTTCAATTTTTATCTGAATATTTCGACTTTTATTTATAAATTATATTGTAATTTTAGCCACCAAAATTTAACCTTGATTTCGAAAGTTTGAATTTCTATTCGAAATTTCCATTTTTCCTTAAAATTCGTAATCTCAATTTTTTTCTAAACATTTTGACTATATTTAGAAAATTTCCCTGGTAAACCCAGCTCAAAATTTCGATTTATTCTTGAAACTCTAATTTTTAATTTCGAGAGTTAAAATTTGAGCCCTATATTTCAGAAAACAATTTTTAAGGTATCTTGGAAATTCATAATGTTGGAAGTAAATTTAAAATTGACTTTGAAATGAAAAATTTAAGTAAATACATTATAATAATTTAAGAAAAATCTTTTTAAACTCGAATTTATCCGCAAACTATTGAAATTTCCAGTTTTAACTCAAAAAGTGAGATTTTACGTTTTAAGTTTTTTCAAAATTTATTGGACTTTTTTTGAAATTCAGAGCTAACATTTTTACTTTATTCTTACTTAATAAACCTCTAAGCACTGACTGATAGACAACGCGCAGCCTAAACGGCTGGGTCTAGGAGCACAACAATTCACACAAGTGTTCCCCATAATTCGTAGATGAAAGGAAAGAAAATATTTTTTGCAAAATTTAGCCTCTCGGGGGGTTAAAATGGGCATTAAAAGCTTAGCAATTTTTATATAGTGAATAATACATACGATTGTAGTTAAAGTTGCCTACACCCGTTAACTCATAATGCTCACGTCTCCAATTTTTCATTTTATTTTGTTTTTACATCTTTTAAAAATGAAGTAAATTGTGTCGCAATCAATTTTAAACCTGTTTGTTGTTGCTCAAGCGCAAAACAAACAAACCAGTAAGAGACAAAAAAAAAGCAAGCAACAAACGAACCAGCAAGAAATTGACAAGACAAGAAATACAACTTCTTGTCTTGCGTCTTGCGTAACAACGTTCTTCCTTTTCAAACAAGGCAACTTTTAATTATCTGGAGCCTTCCCCAATTTAATTTTTATTATTAATTGCCATCTGAATTACGACTCGCGAAGAAAGTGAATATTTCCAATTATGAAAAAATCATAGTCTTAATATAAATTGTAGCTTTTTTAGAAATTGCGCTCTTTTCTTAAAATGCCCAGTTTCAGTTTTGACTGTTTTCCCTAAAAAAGTCTGATTATAAAATCAAAACTTCGACCTTTTTTGAAACATTGAACCTCATTTCAAATCTACGATTTTTCTAGAAATGTCACCTTTTTCTTCATAAGTCTAAATCTGCATCTTCGATTTTTTTTTATACTAAATTTTTTTTTCTCGGCATTTCGACCTTAATCCAGCAATTTCGAGTTTTCTCTTAACGTTTCGAGCTATCTTGAAATATTGACATTTCTGTTTAATTTTCGAGATTCAAACTGATTTTTTTTCTGTAAACTTCGCATTTTTTGCGAGTTCACCTTTGCCATGAGCGCAAACTGCCGACGCAATGGGTACAAAAATAATATGTATTTCTATTAACTCAAATCATGTTCTGTTTGGTGCAAAATTTGGAGCAAGTTTTTATTTCACCGTCTCGTAATTGAAATGAATTCGTTTTGTAAGTTGAAGTTACCCAACAAGTAGGCAATTTTTTTTTACATTTTTCTAATTTCCCAATTCAAAATATTCTTTGAATTTCCTTCTTTACTCCGCAGTTGATAGGCAATTTGATATGCAGAGAAAGATGTTGTTATATTACCCATCAATGATTTGGCAACCTAACATACAAAATTGTGTACAGTAAGTAGTTAGCAACTTAACGTACAAAATTGGGTACAGATGTCCAACAGCCGGTTCGATTGTTTCGTATTTATTCTCAAAAAATTTTTATACTCCTAAAAATTATATAAATTTTAACATCTTGACGACGTGCCACACTATTTTAAGCATTGGTTTAACGGGCGGCGCTTTTAAGTTATGAAGAAATCAACTTTATTTTTCAAATTTTCGATATTTTTTGAAATTTTGTTTAAGAAACTGATTTTTAAAATTTTTTTGGTGTTGAAAATTTTCACTTTATTAATAATTGAAATTTTTGCAAGAATTTAGTTTTCTTCTTTTTCTGAACCTTCCGACTTTTTTGGCAAATTTTGCCTTTTTTTATGAGTTCTATCGACTGCAAATATCAACCTTTTTCAAAATTTTCACTTTTTTTGAAAATTTTTATTGATTGAAAACCTCGACCTTTCTAAGAATGTTGACTTTATTTTAAAATCCACTTTTTTAAAGAATTCCGCTTTTTGAAAATCTCTGATAAAAAAAACGATTTTTTAGAAAATTTCCACTGCTTCTAATTTTTTATTGACAGTTTCGAACTTTTTTTGAAACTTCGACATTTAAAAAGTTTTCTCAATTTCTCAAAATTCCCACCTTTTCAAAATTTCCATTTTTTGTTCATTAGTGTTTTTCAAGATTTTACTTATTTTGGGAATTTCTACACTTGCTTCAAAATTTCAACTTTTTTTTCGACTTACTTTAAAAATTAGCACCTTTGCCAAAATTTTGCTTTTTGGAAAATTTTATTTTATTCATTTTAAAAATTTCGACTCAAAATTTTAATCTCTTCTTGAAGTTTTTACCTTGTTTTTGAAAAATTCGATTATTTTCTAAATTTCGTACTCGTTGTCTTGAAATTTTGACTGTTATTGTAGTTTTTGAAAACTTTGAACATTTTCTAATGAAAATTTCGTTATTTTCAAAGGTTGGACTTTGTTAAAAATATCTCTGTGTTTTTTTGTCGAATGACGACTTTCTGACATTATTGTTACTCTTTTCCGAAGAATTCGATTTTTATGAAAATTTCGACTTTCTGAGCACTTTGACGACTTTTTGAAATTTCAACATTTATATTATTTCTAAATTTGAACTATTAAACTCTAATAACGATAAATACAACAAGAGGTATTAAAAATTCCGAAAAATTCCACAATGTTTCTATTAATATTTGCTATGGCCGGAAGTTTTGATATCTCTTGTTGTATTTATCGCTAAAGAGATTAATAATTAAGAATATATCATATATCATATATATATCACACAGCATGGGTTAAAAATGTCAATTATTTAACTTTTTTGTAAAAATTTCGATTCTAAATTTTCGCTTTTTTATCGAAATTTTGACCTTCTTATAAATGTCGATTTATTAAAACAATTCGACATTCAAAATTTTCACTTTTTCATGTTTCCACTTTTATCAATTTTAGGACTTCTTCTCAAAATTATGACTTAAATATTTTTACTTTTTCCCGAAATTTTCTTTAAATCTAAATTAAAAATCGCCATTTCAAAATGTTGAATTATTTGAGAATTTGGGCAGAGAATTTTGACTTTTTTTGTACATTTTGGCTTTCTCGAAATTCACTTTTTGCAATTATTGACTTAAAAAAATTCTACCTTTTAACTTCAACTAATTGGTACATTATAAACTTTTTTTTGGAAATTTAATCTTTTTTTGAAAAGTTGACTCTCAAATTTCAACTTTTCCTGAAATTTTTGCCTTTTTAAAAATTTTGGCATTTCAAAATATCTACTTTTATTTTCAAAATTTCTAATTTTTTTCAAAATTTCGACTTTTTAAAAATTTTCATTAATTTTGACTGATTTTAAATTTTTTTATTTTGTATGAATGAAAGTTTTCTCTTTTTTTGAAAGGTGGAGTTTTTAAAAAATAATTTTGCATTTTCTCGAAATGGTGACTTCTGATATTATCTTTACTCATTTTCAGAGATTTGATTTTAATGAAAATTACGACTATTTTGTAATAATTTCGAGTTCAAGTTTTAGAATGTTTATGATTATCTTGATCGTTTTTATAAGTAACGATTTATTAAAAAAATTTCATCATTTTAAAATTTCCACTGTTTACAAGTTTTCATTTTTATCGACATTTTGACTTTTTATCAAAAATTTTGACTTTAAATGTTTTACTTTTTCTTGAAATTTCGATTCTTTTGTAAATTTAACTTAAAAAAAATGGACATTTCAGTATTTTTATACTTTTTTATATTTTAGCAGATTTTAAGCAGAAAATTCCAGAAACATAAGACATTTAGCCGAAACTTTAAGAATAAGAGAGACGAATTTTGAAAAAGAGGTTGAAATTGCTGGACAGTCAAAATTTCAAGAAAAAAGCCGAATGTTCTATAAAATATTTAAAATTTCCAGTACAATTAAGTGATGAGAGGCAAGACTAGTATTTTGGGTATAAAGTCGTAATTTAGAAGAGATTTTCGGGAAATCAAATTTAAAATAAAAACCTGACATTTTGGAAAAACTTGAAAAATATCGAAATTTCGAGTAAAGGGCGATTTTCGAGGTAAAAATCAAAACAAATCTCAAACAGATTTTGAGAAAAAAAATGAAAATTTCGAGGAAAAGATCGACATTTTGAGATAAAGATCGAAATTTGGCAAAAAATAGAAATTTATTAAAAATTCGATATTTCCCACAGAAAGTTAAATTTTGTCGAAATTTCAAAATAAAGGGCAAATTTTGAGGAAATTTTGAGGAAAATAGTTGAAATTTTAAAAAACAAGTCAAAATTTCTCAACTCAATATTTATTTATTTATTTTTTAACGACTGCCTGAGTGAAGGAAATGTGCCTCCTCCCCACTGCGACGCCAGAAAATATCCACTATTGAAATAAAGGTAGAAATTTTGAAGAACAAGTTGGAAAATTTCTTATCTTTTAACAAAAATTTGTAATTTCCAAAAAATGTTTTTCAAAATGTCCAGATAAATTTTATTTTAAAAATATTTACTTTTTTTATCAAAAGATCTACCAAACTTCGAAAAAATGACGAAATTCTTTAAATAAGTCGACTTTTAAAAAAAAAGTCAAAACATTTAGAAAAAGTCGAATTTTGAGCTGAAAATTCGAAATTTTGAGAAAGTCGGATTTTGATAAAAGAAGTCGAATTTTAGAATAAATTATAAATTTGAAAATAGAAAGAGACATTTTTTGAGAAGATGTTGAAGTTTTAAGAAAAAAGTTGAAATTTCAATAAAATGTCGAAATTTCTATTTTTTTTTTTTTGAAATTCGTCTTTTTTCCGGTTTCGCTATTTTTTTTCTCAAAATAAGATAGAAATTTTATAAAGTAGAATAAACAATTAAATATTTAAAACAAAATTTCGATTGTTTTCTCAAAATTTATATTGGTGCCACGAGATTTTACTTTATATTTAAATTTCAAACATTTTCTTATTAATATTTGCCTTTTTAAAAAGTTTTTTCGTTGGCAAATAGAGAATGTTTTGATTTTTTTTAATTGGGCTTTTTCTCAAAATTTCAATTCATTAAAATTCACCCTTTTTTCTCAAAAATTGACTTTGGATTTTGGATTTTTTTAGAATTCGTCTTTTTTTCTTCCATTTTTCTTAAAATTTGGGTTTTTCTGAAAATGTTGGGTTATCTCAAAAATTTTATATTTTATATTTCTTTAAAATTTCGATATTGTCGTTTCGAAATTAAGCCGAAATTTTATTAAAAAGGGTAACAATTTTGCGAAAAAACTTCTTAGGAATTATAACTATATTTTCTTGAGCTTTTGAGAGTATGTCAAAATTTAAATAAACAAGTGAAAACTGATGTCATATTTAATCTTATTTTTCTCAGGATTTGTTCATTTTCTAAAAATTGGGCAAAAATTTTAATTAAAGCAGAATATTATTTTCTAAAATATATGTTTTTTTTTGAAAATTTTGAGGAGAGTACGCTTTGGAAATTTCAACTTTTTCCACATTTTGCTGATTTTTTGAATAAAAATATTGAAAAAAATCAAATTTTCAGAAATATTAACTTAAAATTTCACGTAAAAATCTGTCATTTCGATTTTAATCAGAAACTTTAAAAAATCACAAAAGATTTAATTCGAAATGTTGGAATTAATGTCGCAATATTTTTGGAAATATTAAATTTCGAGCTGAAGATGATAGGCTTTAGGAAATACTTAAATCAAAATTTTGCGATGAATGTTGAAAGTTTAGTTCTAGTTTGAAGATTTTGTTAAGAAATTTTGGCTCTCACAACTCAGAGTTCAAGCTTGCAATGCTGCCTTTAACGTTGAAATCCATAGATTTTTAAAATGTTGTTTTGAGCAAATTTAGAGTCTAAATTTTCCAAAAAATGTAGATTCGAATTTCCCCAATAAACTTGAAATTGCAAAAGGCAACACGAAATGTTGATAATTTTTCTTTATGAAATTTTACCTTTTTCTCAGAACTCTGGAAAAATTCATTTTATTTCCAATATCTTAAATTTGGTTGCAAAAATGTTGAGTTTTGTTGATTTTATCAGGGGTGGATTTAAGGGATTGGCAATATGTACAATTGCATAAGAGCGCCCAACATCTAGGAGCCCCAGTCTGCTTTTTTTTTGTACCGATCAAAAATATTTTGGATGCGACAACGTTTGGTAATATTTTAATAAGATAGACATATTCATGAACGCAAACCTAATCTGCTCCGGACTATCCTAAAAATCAGACTTTTTAATTTTTAAGATTTTCACTTTTTTCTCGAAATTTCGGTACTTTATGAAAATTATTCTTGAAACATCCAAAATTTAAAAATTTCTAGAAAAAGACGAAGTTTTAAACGAAATTAAAGAAAAATGTCTAAAAATATTATAAAAGAATGTTTGCCTAATTTGTTGGCATAGTATTTTACATTAAATTTAATTATGAAGTCGAAGAAAATTTGATGGTCTCAATCATCTTTATTTTTCAGAAAACATGCTGGACTGGATAATAAACAGTGCTTGGCAACCAGGTTTCGTCATCTTGAGCCCAATCATCAATGATTTAGTCAGTACTGCGTTCACGGAGATATTCAACAGGAATTTCCAGAATTTTCCATTTGAAGAATTATTCCCGTATTAGGTTGAAAATAAAACGATGTGTATGATTTTTTTAAAATACTTTAGGTTGCACAGTGGTTGATTATGAATAAGGCAAACTAGGCACGTATCTAGGGGCGCCCGAAAGCCCATTATACTTAAAAAATTAAAAATTAATATTTCCCTAGGGTGCTGCCATTTAATCCCCCACTGAGGCTGCGTACTACTTATTGCAAGAGATCTAATAATTTTACAGCATAGTATGTAGAAGACATGGAAACACGACTGCTATTAATTTTAGGTAGATGAAAAAACTTCTTATTATAAGCGAATGTTCTTCTAGTTATACTTTAGTCATTTAATCTTAGTTGTACAGCACTTTGTTTTTGTAAAAACCTAATCATTTAAATAAATCTATACTTTAAAACAGTTTCCAGTTATTTGGCTTGAAACTAAAAATAAGTTTTGTCAATTTTTAATAAATTATTTTCTTAACTAATTTATTCAAACCTCTTTATATAATAGCGTATTTCTTTTTCTAATAATATCATAACTAAAGTATTTTTTTGTCATCAATCAACTTTTTAAAATAGCTGTATTTTCTCCGCTATCACGCTAAATCTTGTCATTTATAAAATTCAACCTTAGTAATTAAACGCTTTGTGTTAATATCTCCGTAAGATACCTGAAGGCATTCTTTCGTTTAGTATACAATAAATAAATGTGCATCAAAATAATACATAATCATATCCGTTTCCTTCGAGATAAAATCTAACTCCTTTTAGATGCGTGTGTTGAAGCTTGAGTGTGGGTTTATGGACCTAAAGGTAAACGCCTCATAAATAAACAGGAAAAATCTTACTAATTATAGTCCAAGCTTTGCTTAAAAATTAATATGAGTAAGATAGAAACTTTCTCGTTGAAATAATTATTTTTGTAGGCAATACAAAACTGACTATTATGGTAAATTTGCTTGATATTATTTTCTGTGTCATAATCATTTTTTTTTTTGAATTCGTATAATTTTTTCTCCGAAGAAATATAATTCCAAGGAGAAATCATAATGACTTGAAAAAACGACGATATACTTAGATTAAATTAATTATTAATTTCGTCAAATGTCACATCATATCTTTCATTAGTCTTAAATACACCATCAATAAACTGTGGGTAATTTTTTGGAGGTGCGAACTTCAAACTAGGGGACTAGGGGATCATGACACTAGCTGGTAACATACTGTCTAGCATTAAAGAATCTTCTGTTCTGAAAGTTGGAACCTGTTTTATTATTTAGTAAGTATTTTATGGAACTGCTCTTTCCCTTTAACATATTTTTTATTTTGTTTAAGATTGAAATTTCAAAGAAACGTATTAAATCCGATGAACCAAAAAATTCTCTTTTATACAGATCATAAAGATCTCGATAAATTTAAAACAACTGCTTTAATCAAAATTATAATATATGCATACCTCACTCTGTCACTGAAAGATTTATGACTAACTAATACCATCTAGTTATAACATTTAATGTAATTTAAATTTTGATCAATATTTGCATGAATTTATCCCAAGTTAATCGTTTAGAAATTGGCCAAAGACTAACCGTTATGTACACAAAACGGTAAAGACGTTTTAATGATCAGAACAGCGATCCCAGAAAATAGTGGAGCCTGGAAATGATTAATTTCCGGCTTTCGTAACATTCTTCCTAAAAGGTGTAGAGCAATGACGCATAATACGATAGGCGGCTTAATTAAACCACATCCGCTGATTCTAATTCCTTGCTTTGCTTGACTTTTGTTCACATGTACCATCTAATTGTTGCACATCCTTTCGATTTAATAAGAAAATCGCCACGAATATGGGTTAAGAATAAATTTGATAAGGTAAAATTTCGGCTAGCAGCCGAATTTTAAGGAAAAAACCAATTTACAAGCCTTCCAAAGTTGAAATTTTGAAAAAAATGTGAAACATTAAAGTCAAAATGAGGTAAAAAAATAATCTCAAAAATAAATGTGAATTTTGACTTCTAAGATAAAAATTTATTTTAAATGAGCGGAAAACTGTTAGAGCAAGTTCGCAGTTTTGCGAAAAAGGTCAAAAAATTTATAATGCAGAGGATGAAACCTGAAAAAGACGAATTTCGAGTGTAACGTCGAATTTTGGTAAAAAAATGTAAAACGTTTAATCTTGAAATTTTGGAATTTTTAGCCAATACTTTAAATTATGAAAAAAAAAACTAAAACTTAAAAAGAGCACTCAAAATTTTTTCATCCGTTTAAAATTTGAATTTAAGTCGGGGATAGAAGCAAAAAGTAGAAATTGGGGTATTTTAATTATTTTGTCATGAATTATTCTCTAAAATACACAACGCGTCTTGGACCATCGAAAGCCAAATAATATTGTGCTAAAAAAGATGGGTATTTGCTGGTTCATCAGTATTACAGTTGTTTTCTCATGAAATCTTCTCTAAAATTTTTAAATGTCCTCTTCTTGGAGAATCACATGCAAAATAATGTTATGTTAAAACTTTGGGTATTTGATGGTTTATCTGTCTGTTATTTTCCATGAATTTCTAAAATTTGCAAATGTTTTGTGCTAAACGTTGAGCATTTAGTAGTTCATCAGTATTTCAATTGTTTGTTCACTAAAAATTCTCTGAAATTCTCCCTTGAAGATTCATAGCCAAATCAATATCATGTTAAAAAAGTGCTTATTTGATGGTTCATCAATATTGCAGTTGTTTTCCCATAAAATCTTCTCTAAAATACGCAAATGTTCTCGTAGAGCATCCTGATCAAAATAATTTTAAGCTAAAATGTTGGACATTTGGCAGTTTATCAGTATTTCAATTGTTTTGAAACGAAACATTCTCTTTTTGGAAAATTACCGGCAAAATAATGTTATATTAAAAGGTTGGGTATTTGGTGGTTCATCTGGCCATGAAATCTCTAAAATCTGCAAATGTTTTGAGCCAAATGTTGGGCATTTAGCTGTTTATTTGTATTTCAATTGTTCGTTCACGATACATTTTCTAAAATTAACAAATGTGCTCTTGGATGTCCATAAGCAAAATAATATTATTTTATAAAATGTGTTATTTGGTGACTCATTAGTAGTGCAGTGGTTTTTCCATAAAATCTTCTCTAAACTTTGCAAATGCATGCAGCATCCTGATCAAAATAATGTTGAGCTATATTCTCGGAAATTAGGTAGTTCATCAGTGTTTCAATTACATTCTCCTCTTGGACAATCGCATGCAAAATTATATTATGTTAAAAAGTTGCGTATTTGATGGTTCATCTAGCAGTTATTTGAACTCTCTAAAATTCGCAAATTTTTTGAGCTAAACGTTGGGCATTTTAAATTAAAATGTTTAAATTTGGTAGCTCATCAGTATTTCAATTATTTTGTCGCGAAACATTCTCTTCTTGAAGAATCATAGACAAAATAATGTTATAATAAAAAGTTGGGTATTTGGTGGTTCATCTGACCATGAAATCTC
The DNA here is from genome assembly GCA_028583605.1 of Dastarcus helophoroides. NCBI lineage: Eukaryota > Metazoa > Arthropoda > Insecta > Coleoptera > Bothrideridae > Dastarcus > Dastarcus helophoroides. The sequence goes on along the minus strand of CM053336.1, from coordinate 18,949,812 downwards.
TAAAGTTCGCAAATGTTTTCAGTTACATTTTGGGCATTTAGTAATTCATCGGTATTTCAATTGTTTGTTCACGAAACATTCCATAGACAAAATAATATTATGTTATAAGATTGATTATTTAGTGGTTCATCAGTAGTGCAGTGGTTTTGCCAAAAGATCTTCTCTAAAATTTGCAAATGTTTTCATGGAGCATCCTGATCAAAATAATTTTAAACTAAAATGTTGAACATTTGGTAGCTCATCAGTATTTCAATTGTTTTCCCACGAAACATTCTCTTCTTGAGAAATCGTAGACAAAATAATGTTGAGTATTTGGTGGTTCATCTGACCATGAAACCTCTAAAGTTCGAAAATGTTTTCAGCTAAATGTTGGACATTTAGTTTAGTAGTTTAGTAGTTTATCGGTATTTCAATTGTTCGTTCACGAAACATTCCCTAAAATTGACAAATTTACTCTTGGGGGTCCATAGGCAAAATAATATTATGTTATAAAATTGATTTTTTGGTGGTTTATTAGTAGTGCAGTGGTTTTTCCATAATATCTTTTCTAAAATTTGTAAATGTTTTCATGGAGCATCCTGATCAAAATAATTTCAAACTAAAATGTTGAAATTTGGTAGCTCATTAGTATTTCAATTGTTTTGCCACGAAATATTCTCTTCTTAAGGAACATAGACAAAATAATGTTATGTTAAAAAGCTGGGTATTTGGTGGTTCATCTGACCATGACATCTCTAAAGTTCGCAAATGTTTTGAGCTAGATGTTGGGCATTTAGTAGTTCAATTGTTTGTTCACGAAACATTTCCTAAAATTATAAAATGTGCTCTTGGGGGTCCAGTAGTGCAGTGGTTTTGGCATAAAATCTTCTCTAAAATTTGCAAATGTTTTGATGGAGCATGCTGATCAAAATAATTTTAAACTAAAATGTTAGACATTTGATAGCTCATCAGTATTTTAATTGTTTTGCCACGAACCATTCTCTTCTTAAGAAATCATAGACAAAATAATGTTATGTTAAAAAGTTGGGTATTTGGCGTTCGTCTGACCATGAAATCTCTTAAGTCCGCAAATGTTTTGAGCTAAATGTTGAGCATTTAGTAGTTCATCGGTATTTCAATTGTTTGTTCACGAAACATTCCCTAAAATGAACAAATGTGTTCCTGAAGGTCCATAGGCAAAATAATATTATGTTAGAAAATTGGTTATTTGATGTTTCATCGGCATTGCAGTTGTTTTTTCATGAAATCTTCTCTAAAATACGCAAACGTTTTCATGGATCATCCCGATCAAAATAGTTTTGAGTAAAAATGTTGGAAATTAGGCAGTTCATCAGTATTTCAACGGTTTTGATACCAAAAGTTCTGTAGTTGCTTTTCCATTAAATCTTCTCTAAAATAAGCAAATGGTCTCGTAGAGCATCGTGATCAAAATAATTTTTATCTAAAATATTTCAATTTTAAATGTTCAGGAGTATTTCAACTGTTTTGTCACGAAACGTCCTCTTCTTAGAGAATTGCAGGAAAAATATTCGGTTGTTCATCTGCCAATGAATTCTCTGAAATTAACAAATGTTTTGAGCAAAACGTTGAAGATTTAGTAGTTCAATTCTCTTAAATTTACAAATTTGCTATTGGAGCTCCATGGCCAAAACAATATAATGTTAAGAAGCTAGTTATTTGACGTTTTATCAGTGTTGCAGTTGTTTTCCCATGAAATCTTCTCTAAAATGCGCAAATGTTCTCATGGAGAATCCTGATCAAAATAATTTTAAGCTAAAATGGTGGAAATTTAATAGTTCCTTGGTATTTCAATTGTTTTTCCACGAAGCATTCTCTTTTTAGAGAATCGGAGGCAAAATAATGCTACCGCAAAAGTTGGACATTTGGTTGTTCATCTGGCAATGAAGTCTCTGAAATTGGCAAATGTTTTGAGAAAAACGTTAGAGGTTTACTAGTTCAATAGTATTTTAGTTGTTTGTTCACGAAAAATTCTCTAAAATTAAATAATAGATTCTTGGAGGTTCATAGCCAAAACAATATTATGTTAAAAAATTGGTTATTTGGTGGTTGATCAGTATTGCAGTTGTTTTTCCATGAAATCTTCTCTTCTTGAAGAATTGCAGGCAAAATAATGTTATGTTAAAAAGTTGGGTTTTTAATGGTTGATCTAACAGTTGTTTTCCCATAAACTTTCTACAATTTGCAAATGTTTTGAAATAAATGTTAAGCATTTAGCAGTTCTTTGCTATTTCAATTTTTTGTTCACGTGAAACCCTCTAAAATTTACAAATATGCTCTTGGATGTCTCTAGGGGAAATAATAGTATGTTATAAAGTTGGTTATTTTGCAGTCATCAGTATTGCAGCTGTTTTCCTATGAAATCTTCTCTAAAACTTGCAAATGTTCTGCATGGAGCATCCTGATCAAAATAATTTTGAGCTAAAATCTTGGAAATTAGGTAGTTCATCAGTATTTCAATCATTTTGCCACGAAACTTTCTCTTCTTTAAGAATCGCAGGCAAAAAATAATGTTGTGTTAAAAAGTTGGGTTTTTGACGGTTGATCTAGCAATTGTCTTGCCATAAAATCTCTAAAATGCGCAAATGTGTTAAGCTAAATGTTGATCATTTAGTAGTATTCGGAATTTCAATTGTTTAATTACGAAAAATTCTCTAAAATTTACAAATGTGCTCTTAGAGGTTCATACGCAAAATAATAGTATTTTATAAAGTTGGTTATTTGGCAGTTCATCAGTATTGCAGTTGTTTTACTATGAAATCTACTTTAAAATTCACAAATGTTTTCATATAGCATCATAATTAAAACAAATTTGAGCTAATATCTTTGAAATTAGGTAGTTCATCAGTATTTCAGTTTTTTTGCCACGAAACATTCTCTTCTTCCAGAATCGCAGGCAAAATAATGTTATATTAACAAGTTGGGTTTTTGGTGGTTGATCTAGCAATTGTTTTGCCACTAAGAGTCTAAAATTCGCAAATTGTTTTGAGCTAAATGTTACGCATTTAGTAGTTCATCAGTATTTCAATTGTTTGTTCACGAAAAATCCTCTAAAATTTACAAAAATGCTCTTGGATGTCTATAGGGGAAATAATAGTATGTTATAAAGTTGGTTATTTCGCAGTTCATCAGTATTGCAATTGTTTTCCTATAAAACCTTCTCTAAAACTGGCAAATGTTCTCATGGGGCATCCTGATCAAAATAATTTTGAGCGAAAATCTGGGAAATTAGGTAGTTCATTAGTATTTCAGTTATATTGCCACAAAACCTTCTCTTCTTGAAGAATCGCAGGCAAAATAATGTTGTGTTAAAATGTTGGGTTTTTGGTGGTTGATCTAACAATTATTTTCCCATGAAATTGAGCTAAATATTGATCATTTAGTAGTTCTTCGGTATTTCAATTGTTTAATTACCGAAAATTCTTTAAAATTTACAAATGTGCTCTTGGAGATCCATAGGCAAAATAATTCGCAAATGTTTTCATGGAGCATCATAACCAAAACAAATTTGAGCTAAAATCTTGGAAATTAGGTAGTTCATCAGTATTTCAATTATTTTGCCACGAAACATTCTCTTCTTCCAGAATCGCAGGCAAAATAATGTTATATTAAAAAGTTGGGTTTTTGGTGGTGGATCTAGCAATTGTTTTGCCATGAAGTCTCTAAAATTCGCAAATTGTTTTGAGCTAAATGTTACGCATTTAGTAGTAGTTCATCAGTATTTCAATTGTTTGTTCACGAAAAATCCTCTAAAATTTACAAATATGCTCTTGGATGTCTATAGGGGAAATAATAGTATGTTATAAAGTTGGTTATTTCGCAGTTCATCAATATTGCAGTTGTTTTCCTATAAAACCTTCTCTAAAATTGGCAATTGTTTTGCCATGAAATCTCTAAAATTGGCAAATTGTTTTCAGCTAAATGTTACGCATTTAGTAGTTCATCAGTATTTCAAGTATTTGTTCATGAAACATCCTCTAAAATTTACAAATGTGCTCTTGAATGTACATAGATAGGCAAAATAATAGTATGTTATAAAGTTGATTATTTGGCAGTTTATCAGTATTGCAGTTGTTTTGCCATAAAATCTACTCTAAAATTCGCAAATGTTTTCATGGAGCATCTTAATCAAAACAAATTTGAGCTAAAATCTTGGAAATTAGACAGTTCATCAGTATTTCAGTTATTTTGCCACGAAACATTCTCTTCTTCGAAAATCGCAGGCAAAATAATGTTATGGTAAAAAGTTGGGTTTTTCGTGGTTGATCTAGCAATTGATTTGCCATGAAATTTCTAAAATTTGCAAATTGTTTTGAGCTGAATGTTACGTATTTAATAGTTCATCAGAATTTCAAGTGTTTGTTCACGAAACATCCTCTAAAATTTACAAATGTGCTCTTGAATGTACATAGGCAAAATAATAGTATGTTATAGAGTTGGTTATTTGGTGGTTCATCGGTATTGCAGTTGTTTTCCATGAAATCTTCTCGAAAATGTTCTCATGGAGTATCTTGATCAAAATAATTTTGGGCTAAAATCTTGGAAATTAGATAGTTCATCAGTTTATCAATTATTTTGCCACGAAACATTCTCTTCTTGGAGAATCACATGCAAAATAATGTTATGTTAAAAAGTTGCGCATTTGAGGGTTCATCTAGCGGCTAAATGAACTCTCAAAAATTCCTAAATTTTTCAAGCTAAACGAGCTAAATTAGTAATCAGTATTTCAACTGTTTGTTCACAAAAAATCTCTTAAAATTTACAAATATGCTCTTGGAAAAATAATATTACGTTCAAAAGTTGATCATTTGGTGGTTTACAAGTATTGCAATTAATATTTTCCCCATGGAATTACTCAAATTCAAAATTTCATGAAGAAAATCAAAATTCCTAAATGGTAAAAATTCTGAATATTATGATACTAAAAAAGGTAATTTCGGAACAGAAATAAGAGTTTAAAAGTCGAATGTTTAATAAAAATAAAACAGAAATTGAGAGGTTAGACTTAGAACTTCGAGAAAAAGGGTCGAATTTAAATCAGATATTCCGATATTGAAAATTAATTTGAGAAATTTCTTGCGTAAACCTAAAATTTCAACAACAAAAATTCAATTAATCGAAATTTCTAAAAAAAAATGAATTTTCAAAGAATATGTTCAGAGAATATTTTCAAAGAAAAGGCAACAATTGAAGATGAAATCTTGTGAAAAAAGCAGAAATTTGAAAAACAACACAGAATTAATTTTAAGTTAAATATTTAAATTTCAAGAAACAGCCAAAATTACGAAACACCGAATAGTAATCTTAAAAAAAATGTATGGTTTTATCCAAAAATCTAGAAAAAAATTCCCTATATAACAGAAATTTATCAAAAGTTAACAGTTTGTTATTTAAAGTGAGAATTAAAAAAACCAAACCATCAACTTTTAAGTTTACAATCAGATAAATCCAAAGGAAGGAAAATATCGAAATTGTACTTTCAAAAATTTGAAAACAAATATAAAACTTCCAACAAAAATTTCGAAATTTAAAAAAGAATTGAAGCTAAGTCTCTAAAATTTCAAAAAAAAGATTAAACAGAAAATTTTGAAAAAAGAAATAAAATTTCGGGATAGAAATTGAAATTTATCGAAAAGCATGAAAAAAAAGATATAGAATTTCCGACATCAATGTTGGCGAAGAATTGAAATTTAATCATTTGGGGACCACTGGGACATATACAGGTTGGACCATAAGTAATGGTACATAGAGCAAGAGTAGATTTTTCGTATAAAAATAACGTGATTTAGCCACATTTATCTTATACCAAAAGTTGATATTAACAAAGATACAGGGTGTCAAAGTTGAAAAAAAAAATGTGATTTTTTCGCATAACTGATAAACACAAGAAATTTGGCATAGGGGGGTTTCTTTGGTCAAGAAATTCTAATTTTCTAACAGATTGTCAGTAACTCAAAGGGAGCACCACCTGCGCCACCTTGTATTATTTTAAAGCATCATAACTTTTTTGTGCTATCATGTAGATTTATTTTAAATAGATATTTTTATTTACCTACATTTTCTACGTAAAAAAGGTATACTTTCTAAATGTTGATACAAGCAACCGTTTTCAAGATATTTGCCTTCAAAGTTTGCCGTACGATTATTTTAAGTTATGTAAATGTGAATTTTTTGCAGTAGGTTTTAAAATAAAAGTAATAAAACTGACTCTAAAATAGTTTATATCAAATATTACTCTACTGACATTATTATTACACATATTTTTTAATTTCTAAAGCAAATTTAAATAAAATACCAAAACAAAATTTATTTTCAAAAATAAGTATGTGGGAAATGCCCTTTTTCATGTAAAGGGATTGTAAACAGTTAAAAATCTGGCTGTCTTTTATTGAAATGCATCTCCAAATATATGCTTTGACCACCCAGACTATTAAAATTTTCTTGTGCGGACTCGGAGATCATATCTCACATCTCTATGTTAGAAAATAAATTACGTTTTCATTTTTTGGATTTTCTTTATAGAGATTTTCAAAATTTAGGTAATAATATTATCAGCAAAGTAATATTTGACATAAATTAGTTTCAAAGCTGGCTTATGATTACTTTTTTTTCAAGCCTACTTCGAAAATTTAATATCTTAGTAATTTAAAAGCAAGGCACGTCAAGCTTTAAAGGTAAATATCTTGGAAACGGTTGCTCATATCAACTTTCAGAAAGCAAACCTTTTTCACGTAAAAAATATGGGGAAATAAAATAACCCATTTAAAATTATTATACGTGGATGCACAAAAAAATTATGATGATTTAGAATGATGCAGGATAGCGCAGGTAGCGCCTACTATCAGCTATTGGTAATATGTCAGTAAATTAGAGTTTGTTGACTTAAGAAACTCGCTTGTGCCAAATTTCGTGGTTATATTACAATTCATTCCATAATTATACGAAAAAATCCAATTTTTTTTCAACTTTGACACCCTGTATCTCTGTTAATGTCAACTTTTGGTATAAGGCAAATGTGGCTAAATCACATTATTTTTATTCGAAAAATTCACCATTGCTCTGTGTACCATTACTTATGGTCCACCTTGTATATCTCATGAGTTTTTAATTTGCTCTGTTGGGTGAATTGTAACCCAAAATGATGTGTAATCGTATTTTTAGAACATATTCAGGTTCCCCATAATGTTGATCTAACCGATTTTCAAAAATTAGCTTATTTTTTACTACCATTATTAACAGTATCCATGATTAGGACTTTAAAATGAGAATGTTTCACTGTTTCAATGATAGGACCAGTTGATTTATAAAAATATTATTTGAGTTAATTGAGGTATAATAAGTTTAGATTTATTTATGTTTATACTTTTTGTTCAATTTTACCTTGCGGGACATTTTAAACTCACTGGTATTCTTTAGCAGTATAAAATGGTATTTTTTAGCGGTAGGATGAATAAAAAACAAAAGGACATTGTGCAAGTTGCACTAAACAAAAAATTTAAAGGACAAATCAAATGTGCAACATATCTTCATGTAAACTTTGCGTAACACCTCATCATATCTACTTATTTAAATGTATCTACGAATTATTTTATTGTTGGGACAAAAATAACTGAAGTATAAGTTCCAATGGGACATATATGTCCCAATGGTGAAAAAATTGTTAAGTAATAATAAAACAATTTGAAAGCATGTGCTTCCACATGCTGGTATTAATAAAATAAAACAGTAAAAACATTTTGTTCTCCAATGTGCAAAAGTTGTCCCGAAAGGGTTAAATATTACGAAAAAATTGAAAATTGGGTTAAAATCTAACTAAGGAAAGGAAAAATTGTAAAAGTAAATTGATATTTTTGAGAAAAACATCGAACTTTTATAACATTTCGAAAATAAAATAAAAATCTCTCTAAAAGAACAATATTCAATCATAAAGTTGAAATTTCAAGGAAAAAATTTAGAATTGCACATTTAGGTAAGAATTTGAGAAGAAATCAAAATGATGGCAAAAATTAAGATTTTCCAGTTGAAATTCAATGTTCGAAAATAATAATAATAAAATGTAATGTAGAATGTAAGTAGTAGAAAAACTGAATATGAAGAAAATGTTTCCTGCTTTATTTTTTCACATTTTATGCCCAAGTTATGAACGATATGGATTTTAAAGATGGGTAGATACAAAAATAGATATCGGCGCCGTTAAAAGGGACATTCTCAAGTTACATTTCCGTTATTTTAGTGGTGCGCAGTCATTTCCGGCGGCTAGTTCATATGACTGGGTTCGGTTAACCGATAAAGCTTTGATAATCTTATCAATTCCCCTAACGCACAATTATTTAAACATCGAAATTATCTCCCCTGGCAAATATTAAATATTTGCATTTATTTATTGAGTAAAGGGTCATCTGTAAAGCAAGTACATAGGTGAAATGTACGTATACCGGATGTTTCGACTAGTTACACCGTTGTTACATTCTAAGACCAAATTCGCTTTTAAGCTCGATCTAAAATTTGTAACTAGAAAGAAATTGATCAACGGCATATCGATATATTCTTGTTAAATAGTTTTGCAATTAAAAAATGTTTTAAAATGGTTATTCCATATGGGTTAGTCGAAAATAAGCAGCGAACAGTGGCGGCTCGCAGCAAAAACTAATCGGGGTGCTGCGACAATGTTTAGCGTTTTAAAATTTTTAAGATTTCGACATTCTCAAAACGTTACTCTTCAAAAATTTTAGATTTCTTTTAAAACTTGACAATGAAAATTTTTGATAATGTCACGTTTTTTGAAACGTTGGATTTTTTTCCAAATTTTGACTGTATTGCAAAATTTAGATTTGTTTCTTGTAATCTCGACCTTATTTTATTTTTAAGTATTGACTTGTCTCGAAAACTATCATACTCTTTTAAAAATTTCCGTATTTTCGTAAATATTTAGACTTTTTGGTGTTCTGTTTCTTTTTTGTAATTTTTTTTTAATTAAATATTACATTTTTTTAAATTTTTCCCCTTTGAAAATAGTTACTTTTTCTGAAAATGTATTTTTTATCAAAACCGGAACTTTGACTTTTTAAATTTTGGACTTTTTTCTAAATTTCATCTTTGTTTATAATTTTTTTTGGAAAATTATAATTTTTTATTGAAAATTTTGATTCTTAATAATTTCGACTGGTTTTTGTGTCAACTATTTTTCAAAATTTCGACTTTTTTTGCAACATTTTGATTATTTTTTGATTTTTTTGTTGAAAATTTCGCTACTTCTTAGTTTTCGAAATTGTTTCAATATTTCGATTTTTTTGAAAATTTTGAAACTTTATGAAATGTTTGACATTTTTTCAAAATTTTAATGTTTTTGACCTACAATTTCTACTTTTTAAAAAATGTTTCACTCTGATTTAAAATTTTACCACCAAAAATTTAAACTTATTCCAAAATTTTAACTTCTCAATATTTCGACTTTTGAAACCTCGATCTGTCTGATAATTTTCACTTGTTTTCAGTATTCCGGTTTTGACGGTTTTTATTGAAAAGTTGAGTGCAAATTTCCCAACTATTCAAAATTTAAACTTTTTTAAAATTTCGGATTATTTCTTAAATTCCATAAAAATTCTCAAATCTTTTGCAAATTTTGATATTTTGTTAATTTCGACTATAAAATTTCGAGCTATTCTTTTAGAAAATTTTTTCCTTTGCAAAATTTTGACTTCTTTTGGAAATTTGAAAGATTTTGAAATTTTTTGCCTTGTCAACAAATCTCGACTTTATTGAAAATTTTAACATTTTCTTAAATCTGCACTTTTTTGAAATCTTCGACTTTTTATCTTAATTCCTTCTTTGTTGAAAATTTCGACCTTTTCCCAATGTTCTAATTTTTCAAAATTTTAGTCATTTTCCAAATTTTAAAATTTTTGGAAAACTTAAAAATGTTGACTACTTTTTTAATTTTAACTATTTTTAAAATTTTTATATTTTTTGCAAACTGTCGATCCTTTATTTGAAAATTGTGATTTTTTTTTAAGTTAGACATCTCTTGAAACCTTTTATTGAAATTTTTGACTAATACTTCGTAAAATTTCGACTCCATTTCAAAACTTCGACTTTTTTTTCAAAATTTCGACTCTTTGAAAACTTGACTTTTTTTAAAAAAGTTCGAATTTTTTTTAAATTTTATTTAAACATTTCCAATTAAATCTTCAACCTAAAAGAAAAGTTTCTTTTCAAACTTAAACCACTGAAAATTAGACTTTTTTCAGAATTTTACCTTTTCAAAATTTCGACTTTTTTCAAATTACGAACTTTTCGATAATTTTGAGTTTTCTCCAATATTCAAAAAATTCAGCTTCTTTGAAAATTGAAATAAAAACTCTGCAATTTATTTTAAATGTCGATATTTTTCCAAAAATTCGTCTTTTATTTACATTCCCAAACCAAGACCATTTTAGAAATTGAATTTTTTTTCGAAATCCTTATTTTCTTTTGAAAATCTAACTTTCTATTCAAATTTCAAAGTTTTTAAAGATTTGACTTTTTTTAAATTCGACTTTTCTGATAACTTTAGCTTTATTTTTTAAAAGTGATACTGATTTTCTTTTTAAAATTACATTTTTTGAGAAAAATTTCGAAATAACACTCAAATTAAAAAAAAATAAAAACAAAAATTTCTATTTTTAAAATTGTGCAAAGTTTTGAAACAAATTTCCAAAAAAAAGTTGCATTTTATTTGCAAATAAATTTCCAAAATTTGAATATTAATCACAAAAAATTGGCTTCATCCTTGAATATTTGATTTTTGAAATTTCTCTGAAACTTCAAAGAAAAAATTAAATTGGAACAGTAAATTGTTAATGAATTTTTTTCAACATTTTGATTATTTTAATTTCGAAATTTTGAGACTCTTTTTCTTAAAAATTTCAATAATTCCTACTTTAAAAGTTCAAATTATGAGTATATTTTTAACAGTTAATTTATTTCAAAAAAAAATTATTTTCTTTATTCCGCAAATCTTATTTTTTTTGAAAAATGTTGTTTACAAATAAGAAATTTTAACTTTTTCTAGAAATATTATCTGCTTTCTCTTGAAATTTTGAGTTTAATCTTTAAATTTCGATCTTTTTTTAACCGAAATTTGAATTCTAAATTTGAACTTGAGAATTTCAAGAATAAACATTTGTAGAAAAATTGGAAATTTGGATTCAGAATTTTCTTTGGTCTTACAGTATTAGTAATTTTTTAGAGAAATATCAAATTGTAAGAAAAGTTGAAATTTACAAGGTTCATGTTTTCTTGAAATTTTAATATTTTTTCCAAAGTTTTCTTATTTTTATGCAGATTTGAACTTTACTTTTCCTAAATTTATACATAATAATTTTCAGCTTCTTATCAAAATTACAACATAAAATAAACTTAGAAACATTAAAATTTTGTTAAAAAACTTTTAAATTTCCAAAACAAATTAGAGAAATCAAAATTTCTACAAAAAAAAATATTTTAAATATAAAATCTCCAGGAAAAATCGAAATTACAAAAAAAATTCTTTGTATAAAATGTTTAAAGAAAAACACAAATTTCATACAAAAAAAGCAAAATTTCTAACAGAAAAAATCGATATTTGAAACAAATTTGAAATATTTACAAAAATGTCGAAATTTTTTTATTTTTCCAAAATGTTGAAATTTTTATAGAGCTTTCAGGATTTTTTCCAAACATGTTTGTCAAAACTACAAAATAAAACTTTAAATTGTCAAAGTGTCGTAAAAACTTGACATTTTTAAAGCAAATTAGAGGAGCATAAAGAAAAATCTGAAGAAGTTGGAATTTCTAAACAAAAGCCTAAGAACAAAACTTTCAGGAAAAAATGAAAATTTCGGGAACATTTCTTTTTATAAAATATTTAGAAATAATGGAAATTGCAGAAAAAATTAAATTTCCTAAAAAAATCGAAATATCTGAAAAAAACTCAAAATTTTTATACAGAATGAGATTTGAGGTCAAAATTCGAAGATACCGTACTAACTTATTTTTTAGAGAAATAGTAAAATGCTAGATGAGTTGGATTTAGTTTTTTTCTTGAAAGGGTAATTATTTTCTTAAAATGTTGACATTTTCAAAGAAATTTGAATTTTTTTCTTAAAATTTTAATCCCTGCTCGAAATATTGATTTCTTCCTCAAAACGTTAACAAGAATTAGTTTTTGAAAATGTGATTTGGATCACAATTAAAAATAAAATAGGTTTTTAAATGTCGTTACTTCGTAAAAGAAACCTAAAATTTCTATAAAAAGAAATCAGAGAAATTTTAAAACTTCGACAAAAAATTGTGTAATGAAGTTTTCAAAAAATTTGGAGAAAAAAACTCTTAAGCGAAATTGGGGAATTGGGGGTGCTGCAGTTCCACAGTGCCTATATGCCAGCCGCCACTGGCAGCGAAATAAAAGTTTTTCATGTTTGCCAGAAGAAAAAAAATAATTTTCGTTACAAATTATTTTTCTTCTTCTGGCCCACATGAAAAACTTTTATTTCGCTGCTAGTCTTCTTATTTAGACCCTTTAAAGTCAATTATAACTTGACATATGTTCTAATGCAGCCTAAAGATATATTTAGGTGCAGCAAGTTGTTTTTAAATTGTCATCACATCAAAAAAGCAATAAGTGGCACATGTTTACACTATTTCGGTTCACTGTCTCGAAACATTTATAACCCGAGTTAAGAGTGTTACTCTCACACTTTAAAAATGTTCATGCATCGTAAATTTTTTGTAACAGTATGTGCTGGTTAAAAATTTCCAATTTTTTGGGAAGTTTTCAAGCTAAATCCATAATAGCGTTCGAAGCAGCGAAAGAATAGAAAGCAAAATTCAACAACAAAAAAACAGGAACATATTTGAGAAAATATTCCAAATTAAAAGAGACAGAGAGAAAATATGTCTGCATTCTTTAGCATTTAGAGTGGATTGCCCAAAGTTAGGATAAACATTTTTTTTAGTTATTTTATTACATATCTCTTTGACAGAAACTGCAAATTAAAAAAGACTTTAGAAAGACTATCAAAATTTTGTAAAGCTTAACACTTTTATTAAACTGATTATGTTCTAACGGCGGATGAATTCAGGGCTTCGAACGGGAACTGAACCGAAACCGAAAACCCAAAAAAACCGTTATTTTCGCCGGAACGAAACCAAAAAAAATATCGGTTTATTTTGGGTCGTCGAATTTATATACTTAAAATAGTTTTTACTTTATACTTGGGATTGGTTTTTTTTTTGAAATTTCAATTATTATTTCAAAATTGTACACGATTCCATGCAACTTTCATCTCTTCATCTCTCATTTCAGATTAGATTAGATTAGATTAGAAACACACAATTTTCACATTTTTTAACCCAAATAAAAATTTTAAGTTTTAACTTGAATCTTTTTTCAAGATTTCTAACTTTTTCTTGAAATTTGAACTTTTATTTGGAAATTACTCCAGGGACGTACCGAGCCGCTTTTGGGGGTGTGAGTCAAGTTAAAAATGCCGACTCGATTAGAAAAATTTGCCGACAGTGAAATATGAATTAATTTTACCTATAAAAAACGAAAGTTTAGAGGGGTGTCACACCCCCAACACCCCCGCCTCGGTACGCCCTTGAATTACTCGAAATATTTCTTTTTTTCTCATAAAATTTCGAGTTTAAAATGAAAAAATTTCCTCTGTTGTATCTTTGGAATAAAATAGAAGCGTGTTTTTCATTTAAGCTAGGAAAGCTCAATTTTCCTTTTTACAAATTCGAGTTTTTCTAGAAATTTTTCTGGAAACTATTTTCAAAAAAAAAATTCGAAATTTACATCTTTGAATTTCAATTTTTTTCCTAATTTGATACCTTCATTTTTTGAAGTTATTAGCTACATTTTCGATTTTTTGTAAATTTTTTTCCCTCAAATTTCACTTTGATTTTAGTATTTCTTTTTCTTTTCGAAATCCCAAATTTAAATTCCTGCTGCTGAATTTCTAAATCTTCCAAAAATTCCAGGATACGATTTTTTCTCAAAATTTTCGCTAAAATCTCGCAGTTTCCAATTTAACCTGGAAATTTTTAAATTTCAAGTCAAAATTTTAGCAAAAAATTCAACATTATCATTCAATTTAAATCCGGGATCGAAATTTTTACAGTAAATTTGAAATTGTGACATGTTAAAAAATGTATAATTTAAAGTTGCAACAATTTTGTTTACTTCAAAATAGTAATTTTTATTCCGAAAACTTTGATTTTTTTTTCAAGATTTCGACATTAGCCTCAAAACTGTGATTTTTTTAGAATTTAGAAGTCAAAATTGTGTGTTCTCTTAAATATTAGGCAATCACTTTCGTTAACCCTCTGGTATAAACTTGAAGGTTTGGTCCTTTGCAAGTTCGACCCTGCTCCTTGAACTTTTGTGTCAGAAATCTGTTCTAAAAATGTTAAATTTATTCACAAATTTCACAAAATTTCGTCTTTAAAATTGGAAATTTGTTAATCTTAAAATTTCAATTTTTTCATAGAAAATTTAACTTTACAAATAATTCAAATTTTATGGAATTTTTTAATTTTATTCTAAAAATTTACATTTCCATTAAAAATTTAAAATTTTTGCTCAAAATGTTAGCAGATAGTTAGATTTCAAACGCAACAATTTTTCAAAATTAATCCCAAAATTTGGAGTCCTGAAAATTCCCCTCTTTGAAACAAGATTTTAACTTGTTTCAAGTTTTTTTTTTGAGAATTAGACTCTTTCAAACCACCAATTTTCAAAATTCGACTTTTTCTTGATTTAGAATTTTTTGAAAACTTCCAACTTTTGAGAATTTGAATTTTCTTTTTAGAAAATTTGGCACTCTTGAAATTTTGACTTTTTGGAAAATTGTTGATTTTTTTTGAAAATTTTGTTTTCCATGACAATTTCAGCTTCCTTCAAAATTTCGGTTATTTTTAAATTTTAATCTATTCAAAATTTCGATTTTCTTGAAGTTTTGTTTTTTTTTGAAAATTTCAACGTTCGTGAAAAATCTCGACTTCGTTGAAAAATTATGAATTTATTTTAAAAATTTAAGACTTATTTCAAAATTTCGATTTTTTGAAAATATTGGTTTTTTTCAAAACGGCGAGTTTAGAAATGTTGAATTTTCATCTTTTAAGTTTTAAATTTCGAAATGTTGGCTCTAGACCTTTCTAGAATCTAAAAATTGAAACCTTTTTAAAAATTTCGACTTTCTTTAAAAATGTCTACCTTTGATTTTAAAATTTGGAATTTTTTTGAAATGTTTGATTTTTATTTGTAAATCTGAACCTTTTTTAGAAATTAAAAATTTGGATTTTTGTGATAATTTGGTTTTATAACTTTCGACTTTTGAAAATTTCAATTTTTATTCAAAATTTTCCTTTTATCAAAAATTTCACCTCTTTCAAGTTTTTGACTTTTTTTAAAGAATTCGGCCTTTTTTAAGTTATCTATTATCAAATTCCCTTTTTCCTTAATTTCAATTTTTTTGAAAACACCCACTTTTGGAAATTTGTTTTTAAGAAAATTTCACACTTTTTTGAAAAGTTTCGACTTTTTCGACAATTTCAACTTCCTTTAAAATTTCAGGTTTTTCGGAAATTTCATGAGTTTAAAATTGTAACTTTCTTAAATTATGATTTTCTAAAAGTTTAGGCTTTCGTTAAGAATCTCGACTTTAATGAAAAATTACGAATTGATTTTAAAATTTTTGACTTGTTTCAAATTTTTTACTCAAATTTTCGATTTTTTAATAAATATGGATTTTTTTTACAGAAGGCGACTTTCAAGATGTTGAATTTTTGAAAATTTCTATATTTTTTCAAAATTTGACTCTTTTTTGATATTTTAATTTTTAAACATTTTGTCTTTTGAAAAAGTAGTTTTAAAATATTTGAAAAATTGGACCTTTGTTGAAAATCATAACTTTTTTTTTAAATCTCTAACTCTTTCAAAATTTGGCTCTTTTTTTGATATTTCGACCTTTTGAACATTTAACTTTTTGAAGATGTAGCTTTAAAAATTCTTCATTTAAGAATTTGAACCTTTATTGAAAATCTAAACATTTTTTTAAAATCTCCGACTTTTTTCAAAATCTCTCCATTTTCTAAAAATTACGACCTTTTAATAAATTCAACTTTCATTAACAATTTTAATTTTTTAAGTTTTAAATTTCCATTTTTTTTCGAAATGTTGTCTATGGACCTTTCCAGAATCTAAAAATTGTATAATTTTTTTTTTAATTGTTACTAATTTCGATTTTCTTAAAAAATGTTCACCTTTCACTATTAAATTTTGAATTTTATTTTGAGTGTTTGATTTTTTAGTAAATCTAAACCTTTTTTTAGAAATTAAAACTTTGGACTCTTGTGAGAATTTGGTTTTTAACTTTCGAATTTTGAAAATTTTAACTCTCTTTCTAAACATCTTTTTAAAAATTCGACTTTTTTTCAAGAATTTTTATTTTTTGGAGAATTCGGCTTTATCTTAGTTTCGAATTTTTTGAAAACTTTTTGAAAATTTGAAATTGTCCATCTTTTTTAAAAATTTATATTTTTGAAAATGTTAACCATTCTTTTTGGTCCTTATTGGTTTTCTCTGAAAATTTGGTATTTTTTTAATTTCGACTTTTAAAAATTTCAACTTGTTTCAAAATTTCTTGTTTATTAAAATTTCCCCTTTTTTAAATTTTGATTTTTCAAGTTTTTCACTCTTTTTGTAGCATTCGACTTTTTTCAAACTACCTATTTTCGAAATTTCGACTTTTTCTTAATTTAAATTTGAAAACTTCGACTTTTTTAAATTTAATTTTAAATTTAAAATGTTTTTAATTAAATTTGGCCGTTTTTCGGAAATTTTGAATTTTTTGGAAAAATCGTTGAGTTTAAAAAAACTTCAGTCCTATGACAATTTCAGCTTCCTTCAAAATGTCTGCTTTTTTGAAAATTCAATCTATTCAAAATTGTGACTTACTTGAAATTCTGATTTTTTGACAGTTTCGACTTTCGCTAAAAATCTCGACTTTATTGAAACATTACGAATTAATTCTAAAATATTTGCCTTTTTTCAAAGTTTCCATTTTTTTGAAAATATGGAAATTTTTTGCAAAACGTCGACTTTCCAAATTTAGAATATTTGAAAAGTTCTATATTTTTTTAAAATTCGATTCTCTCTTTATATTTCGATTTGTTGAAAATGTTGTCTTTTGAAAATATAGGTTTAAAAAATGTTCTATTTGAACATCTTAAACTTTGTTGGACCTTTTTTTTAAAATCTCCGATTTTTTTTCAAATCTTTTGAAAATTTCGATTTTCATAACAATCTCAACTTCCTTCAAAAGCTGGGATTTTTTGCAAATTTCCTCTATTCATTGTGACATTCTTCAAATTTTAATTTTATGATAATTTCGATTTTCATTAACAATTTCAACCTTTTGACTTGAAGTTTTTTTCAATTTATTTAACATTTCTTCGGCCCAGTTTGGAAATATTTAAATTTTTTATGGTTTGTTGACAATTTTCTAAACAGTTTTTGAAATGCGACTACGTCATATTTAAATTTATTGAAAACGTCACTTCATAACAGTTCACAAATTAAGAGGTCAATAAATAAATAAATTTCCGATCAATAAGGGTCTACCATGAAGAATAAACTTTTGACTTTAAATTTCGAAAATTTTTTGAATTGCTCCCTCTGGACGTTTTTAACATTTAAAAATGCGACCTTTTGATAATTTTGACTTTCTCTAAAAATGTCTAGCATTGCATTGACTTTTAAATTTTGAATTATTTTGAAATATTACGTTTGTTTTGTAAATTTGAACTTTTTTTTATAAAATTTCGATAGTTTTCAAATTATCGACCTTCGTTAAAAATATCTAATTTTTTTGTGGAACCTACTGATTCTTGGTTATTTTCAATAATTGAAATATAAATCTTGTCCGCGAAACCAAGAAGTTCTTGAAGTTTTTTGAAGTTGTTGCTGTCCCGCAAAAAATTAATTCTTAACTTTTTGTTTTATAATTTTTAGTCTTTTATATTTTCCTTTATTTTTTTATTTGATCTTTTTAATCGACAGTTCTAGAAAACACAGTCGAAATAGTAAAAATCAATTTTATTAGAAAAAGCGAGTCAAAGTCACAACTTCGATAGAGAACCGAAATTATGAAAGAACAAAAAGTCTCTCGAATTTTCGATTTTAAGCGCCAAAGTTCGTATATTATACGTATTATTAACTCAAGGATATAGAATTAAAGATTTTTATGAAAATTCCGATTTTAAATTTTAATTATCGAAACCCGAAAATTCGATTTAGTTTTTTTATAAAGTGTAGGGTTTTTTTGAAATTTGAACTCAAATTGAACTAAAAATTCAGAGTTTCACCATGAAAATTTTAAACTTGAAAAATATAAAATATTTTCCTTCAATTTTGGGCAAGGTTGTAACATTAAAGAAAAAAAATATCACATTTTCTAAATTATGTTCAAAAATCAATTTTTAAAAACTTTAAAGATCAAAAAATGAGTCATCTGGAATTGAACCGGAAACCGGAAAAAACCGATATTTTTGTCGCAACAAAAACCGGTACTGAACCGATATAATTGTTTTGCCGGAACGAAAACCGAAAACCGGAACGAAAAACATAGCGGTGCGAAGCCCCGCATGAATTAAAGCAAAGCCGTGATTCTAAATTTGGAACGAAGAACCGAATTTATGACAATCTTTATAACAAATGAAGCTTAATGATACAATTTTAAATGAAACTCGTGTTCTTCATGCTTGTAACGGCGAGGAAAATGGTCTTTGACGTCTTATGCTCAATCTCCCATAACACACTTTTTTTCTATTGTGCTGCAGACGAATTTTTGTAATAGGTTTATTAAAGTTAATAATATCGTGGGATTACACTACTTTCGTAACAATAACACTTAATGATCATTTCATTTAGATCGTCTATTAAGATTCTTTTCTTTGTAGCTGAAAGTATGAAATATTAAAACGTAGTTTTTCGTAATGCCATTAATGCACAATTTACGTGAGTAAATCTGCTTTACAAACCCATTGTTTTCTCAAGTATGTTTCCGGCATTTACCCTATATAATGAAATCATGCGTTCGTAACTTATTCATGACGATTTTACCCAGTATATTGTCAATTTATCTTGGTTTATTCATTTTTCGTACTACTAAATATCTACTAAATAAAACTCCAAAGACTGACTGACAGACAACGCACAGTCTAGACCGGTGGGTCTAGAAGCATGAATTTTGCACATGCCTTCGCTTTGTAACGTAAGTGAGCACTGAGAAAGGATTTTTGAAAATTCATCCCTCAAGAGGGTTCAATAAGGGACGAAAGTTTGTATGCAGTGGAGGCTCGCACATAGGCACTGTGGAACTGCAGCACCCCCAGCAATGGGAGATAGGGATGGCAACGATATATCGATATACAGGGTGGACCATAAGTAATGGTACACAGAGCAATGGTGAATTTTTCGAATAAAAATAATGTGATTTAGCTACATTTACCTTATACCAAAAGTTAATATTAACTGAGATACAGGGTGTCAAAGTTGAAAAAAAATCGATTTTTTCGTATAATTATGGAATGAATTGTAATATAGGCACGACATTTGGCACAAGCAGGTTTCTTAAGTCGACAAACTCTAATTTGCTAACATATTACCAATACCTGATAGGGGGTGCTACTTGCACTATCCTGCATAATTCTAAATCATCATAACTTTTTTGTGCACCCTCGTATATGGATTTTAAATGAATTGTTTTATTTCCTCATATTTTTTACGTAAAAAAGGTGTACTTTCCGAAAGTTGATACGAGCAACCGTTTCCAAGATATTTGCCTTTAAATCTTGACATGCCTTGATTTTAAATTACTTAGATATTAAATTTTCTTAGTAGGCTTAAAAAAAAGTAATCATAAGACCGCTTTCAAACTAATTTATGTCAAAAATTACTTTGCTGATAATAGTATTACCTAAATTTTAAAAATCTCAATAAAGAAAATCCAGAAAATTAAGACGTAAGTTATTTTCTATCATAGAGATGCGAGATATGATCTCTGAGTCCGCACAAGAAAATTTTAATGGTCTGGGTGGTCAAAGCAGATATTTGAAAATGAATTTCAATAAAAGACAACTGTATTTTAAATTGTTTACAGTCCCTTTACATGAAAAAGGTCATTTCCCACATACTTATTTTTGAAAATAAATTTTGTTTTGGTATTTTATTTAAATTTTCTTTAAAAATTTAAAAAATATGTGTAATAATAATGTCAGTAGAGTAATATTTGATATAAACTATTTTAGAGTCAGTTTTATTACTTTTATTTTGAAATCTACTGCGAAAAACTCACATTTACGCAACTTAAAATAAACGTACGGCAAACTTTGAAGGCAAATATCTTGAAAACGGTTGCTTCTATCAACATTTAGAAAGTATATCTTTTTAACGTAAAAAATGTAGGTAAATAAAAATATCTAATTAAAATAAGTGTACAGGAAGGCACAAAAAAATTATGATGCTTTGGAATAATACAAGGTAGCGCAGGTGGCGCCCCCTATGAGTTACTGACAATCTGTTAGCAAATTAAAATTTCTTGATCAAAGAAACCCCCCTATGCCAAATTTCTTGTATATAGTGAAATGTGTTCATCAGTTATGTGAAAAAATCACAATTTTTTTTTCAACTTTGACACCCTGTATCTCTGTTAATATCAACTTTTGGTATAAGCTCAATGTGGCTAAGTCACGTTATTTTTTTACGAAAAAACTACTTCTGCTCTATGTACCATTACTTATGGTCCACCCTGTATATTTTATATCGATAAATAAGCCAAAATAATCGATATTTTGGTATCGATATATTGTCGTCGATATATCGGAAATATATCGATATTATTTTGAATATATTGAAATCACACAGGCACAGGGACGAAAAGTGGCAATATTTAGGTCATCATTTGTCGAATTATGATTCTTGTCATAAGAAACTTTTTTATTTCCACTTTTTTTCTAAAGATTTCGACCTTATAAGTCATTTTCTTTTTGTTTTGTTTTTATCCAAACAATTTTGTTTGTTTTTTTTTTCGAAATTTTTGCTCTAAAGTCGAACTCGTTTTTTTTTCCTAAAGCTAATTTCAGCTTGAAATTTTGTCAACATTGAAATTGATTGGCATTAATTTTTTATACAGTTTTATGGGAAATTGAAAATCCTTTAAACCTTTTACTTAAGATATGGATGGATGTTTTTTGAAATTTAGAAATCAGAAGTTATACTTGGGTATTTTTCTAGAATGTCTCATCATTTTGTCAAAATTTACATTTTAATCAAAGAAGTTGATTTCTAGTTAAAATTGGAAATCTTAAAATAAAATACGAGCTTAGACCTGAAATTTTAATTGTTCTATTCAGAGTCTAATATTTTAATTCTTATTAATACCCCAAATTTAAATGTGTAATTTTTAGTTTCTATGAGTTTAAACGACCAATTTTGAGGTAAATATCAAAAATCTGAAATTTTCAAAAAATTTACACTTTTTGTAGGAAGTCAAAAATTTTGAAATAAGTGGAGCTTCTCAATCAAAATCATACTTTTAAAAAAGGTGGAATTTCGAAGAGAAATCGCAATTTTAAAAATAAATCACAATTTTGAAAGAGTAGAAATTCCGAAAAGTGAATATTTTGAAAATAAAAGTAGATATTTTGAAATGCTAGTATTTTTAAAAAGTCAAAATTTTCAGAAAAAGTAGAAATATGAAAAACGTGTTAAAATTTTAAGAGTCTAACTCTTCAAAAAAACTGAAATTTCCAAAAAATATTAATGATATACAAAAAGGCCAAAATTAAATAAAGTAAACTTTTTTGAAGTCAAAATTTGCAAAAAGTAATTTTCGAGCAAGAAAATCTACAAAAAGTCGAAATTCTTAGTCTAAACTTTCAAAAATCTTAAAATTAAAAAAAAGCAAAATTTTGATAAGAATTATAATCTAAAAAAAATGAAAATTTTAAAATACAGGTTTTTAAGATATTACAAAAAAGTTCAAAATTTCGAAAAAAATAAAAAAATTGAGGTAAAAATTTTGTGAAATCTTGATAAAAAAGAGAACTTGAAAACAGTCAAAGTATTAAAATGTCGAACTTTTTTAATAAATCGATATTTATAAAAAGGTTAAAATTTCGATAAAAAGACAAAAACTTGATTTTCACAGAAAAATTAAAATTTAGAAATAGTGGAAATTTTAAAATGTCGAAATTTTTAAAAGGTCAAAGTTGTTAGACAGTCAACATTTAAAAAAAAATCGTACTTTTCAGAAAAATCTGAGTCTTCAGAAAAGAGAAAAAATGGTGTCAGAAAGTCGTTACTTCGAGAAAATCTAGAATTATTTAAGGAAAGTCAACGTTTTGAAAATTTTCAGCACACAAATTTTAAATAGTTTTTCAAAAATACAAAAAAGACGAAATTTTAGAAGAAAACACAAAATTTAAAAAGCACTTCGAATTGTTTTCCAAAAATAAGTTTAATTTTCCAAAATAATCAAAATTATGGATCGAAATTTCCAAAATAAATAAAATGTTCAAAAAAATCCGAAATTTTAAAAAGTAAGTAAATTTTCAAAATACGTCAAATTTTTGTGAAAAAAGGTCGAAATGTTGATAAAAAAGAGAACTTGAAAACAGTCCAAATATTAAAATGTCGAACTCTTTGAATAAATCGATATTTATAAAAAGGTCAAAATTTCGATAAAAAGACAAAAACTTGATTTTCACAGAAAAATTAAAATTTAGAAATAGTGGAAATTTTAAAATGTCGAAATTTGTGAAAGGTTAAAGTTGTTAGAAAGTCAACATTTAAAAAAAAAATCGTACTTTTCAGAAAAATCTAAGACTTCAGACAAGAAAAAAAAATGGTGTCAGAAAGTCGTTACTTCGAGAAAATCTAGAATTATTTAAGGAAAGTCAACGTTTTGAAAATTTTCAGCACACAAATTTTAAATAGTTCTTCAAAGATACAAAAAAGACGAAATTTTAGAAGAAAACACAAAATTTAAATAGCACTTCGCATTGTTTTCCAAAAAAAGTAGAATTTTCGAAAAGAATCAAAATTTTTAATCGAAATTTCCAAAATAAATAAAATGTTCAAAAAAATCCGAAATTTTAAAAAGTAAGTAAATTTTCAAAATACGTCAAATTTTTGTGAAAAAAGGTCGAAATGTTGATAAAAAAGAGAACTTGAAAACAGTCCAAATATTAAAATGTCGAACTTTTTTAATAAATCGATATTTATAAAAAGGTCAAAATTTCGATAAAAAGACAAAAACTTGATTTTCACAGTAAAATTAAAATTTAGAAATAGTGGAAATTTTAAAATGTCGAAATTTTTAAAAGGTCAAAGTTGTTAGACAGTCAACATTTAAAAAAAAATCGTACTTTTCAGAAAAATCTGAGTCTTCAGAAAAGAGAAAAAATGGTGTCAGAAAGTCGTTACTTCGAGAAAATCTAGAATTATTTAAGGAAAGTCAACGTTTTGAAAATTTTCAGCACACAAATTTTAAATAGTTCTTCAAAGATACAAAAAAGACGAAATTTTAGAAGAAAACACAAAATTTAAATAGCACTTCGCATTGTTTTCCAAAAAAAGTAGAATTTTCGAAAAGAATCAAAATTTTTAATCGAAATTTCCAAAATAAATAAAATGTTCAAAAAAATCCGAAATTTTAAAAAGTAAGTAAATTTTCAAAATACGTCAAATTTTTGTGAAAAAAGGTCGAAATGTTGATAAAAAAGAGAACTTGAAAACAGTCCAAATATTAAAATGTCGAACTTTTTTAATAAATCGATATTTATAAAAAGGTCAAAATTTCGATAAAAAGACAAAAACTTGATTTTCACAGAAAAATTAAAATTTAGAAATAGTGGAAATTTTAAAATGTCGAAATTTTTAAAAGGTCAAAGTTGTTAGACAGTCAACATTTAAAAAAAAATCGTACTTTTCAGAAAAATCTGAGTCTTCAGAAAAGAGAAAAAATGGTGTCAGAAAGTCGTTACTTCGAGAAAATCTAGAATTATTTAAGGAAAGTCAACGTTTTGAAAATTTTCAGCACACAAATTTTAAATAGTTTTTCAAAGATACAAAAAAGACGAAATTTTAGAAGAAAACACAAAATTTAAAAAGCACTTCGAATTGTTTTCCAAAAATAAGTTTAATTTTCCAAAATAATCAAAATTATGGATCGAAATTTCCAAAAGAAATAAAATGTTTAAAAAAAAGCCGAAATTTTGAAAAATAAGGAAATTTTCAAAATACGTCAAATTTTGACAAAAAAATCGAAATTTTAAAATATAGAAACTCCCAGAATAAGTAAAATTTTGCAAAAGAGCCAACATTTTAAGAAAAAAATGGAAATTAAAAAAAAGTGTAATTTTGAAAAAATAGAAATTATAAATATCGCAATTTAAAAAAAAAACAAAACCCTTTGAGTTTTACCAGGAAATTTATAGAAAAAAATCAAAATTTTGATAAAACATTGACATTTATTAAAAATGTTTAAACAATGGGGTTTAAACTGAGGAATTTGTTAATATATTATTCGAATTTTTTCCACTTATACGTATTATTGCACATATTTATTTGGTTGGGCACTTGGGTGGGCACTGTGTCAAAAAGCCAAAAGTCGAAAACTTAAAAAAAAATCATAATTTAGGGAAAGCTAGAAATGTTATTAAAAATCGAGGAAAATTAAAAACAAAATTCGAAAAGGTCAAAATTTTGAAGGAGTTAAAATTTTCAAAAAGTCAAAACTGAAAAAAGTCGAAATGTTGAAAAAATCGATATTTAAAATCAATAATTAAAAAATAGAAAATTTTAAAAGAACTCACAATTTCTGAAACTGACAATTTCAAAAGAAGTTGAATTACCTTTAAAAGTGTTCAGAAAAAATTAAGAAAAGTCAAAATCTAGAAAAAAGTAGGACGTTTTGGAAAAAAATTTCAGCGAAAATTTCAAACAACTAATAATAATACAACAATTTGAAATCTCCAAACAAGTGTAGATTTTCAAAAAGAAAAAACGATTTAAAAACCAAATTTTAAAAAAAATTGTAAAAAAAATTTTTCGAAAATATTCAAAACATCGTTAAAAAGTGAAAGCTTTTAAAAAAGTTTGTTTTCAAAGAGTGGGAATTTTGGAAAAAAAAATGATAGACATTTTCAAAGATTGAATGATTTAAAAAAAAAGCCTAAATTTTGAGAGAAAAAATGATCCTCTGGAAAAATAGGTCCGAATTTTCAAAATTTCAAAATTTTGAAAAAGGCAAAATTTACAAAGAAGTCACAATTTCGATAAAAGCCCAACATTCGGAAAAAGTAAAAGCTTTTTTTGAGTCAAAATTTTGAAAGGAGCCCGAAAAGAGTGGAAATTTAAGGATGTCGAAAATTTCAGTTGAATTTTCAAAAATTGTCAAATTTTTTAAAAAAGTAAATATTTTTTATAAAAAGTCTAAAACTTTTAAAAAGCAATTTGAAGATCGGATCGAAATTTTCAAAAAAAAGGCGAAATTTTTTAAAAGTAAGTGGGATTTTTAAAAGGGTTTTGGAGGATTTTTAAAAGGGGATTTTTAAAAGGGCAATTTTTTTTTGAAAAAAGACTAATTTGTTAAAGAAAGTCAATATTTCAAGAGAAATTGGGAATTCTAAAAAAAAATCGAAATCGGATGATCAAATTTGAACTTCAAAAGAGAACATTTTCTCTTTCGAGATCATTGATGGTGGAATTCCATTTGATAACAAAAAAAAACTTGTCAGTTTCTAAATAAATAGTAAATGTGTAAAAATTTTTATTAATAATTACTTCTCATGATTTTTTAAATTAATTGCAAACGCATCTTTTATCTTTTTTTCCTTTCAAAATAATAAACATTTTTTTCGAAACAATTTTGCCCACTTTAAAAATATGGTGCCACATTGTGCCCTCCCAGTTACGAGAGCTTGGCGCCGTCACTGGTTCTATAGAACCCAATAAAACCTAAACTAAAACCACAGAAAATATAACTACAATCGAACTTATTAAATATAAACGTTGATGGTAATTCTTTAATTTAAACAATTAATTTTAAGAGACTGAACCAAATCAATAAAATAACACAACATAATTAATTTAAACAAATAAGAATGCAGCTAATCTGATATGCTATGGTTGGGGAGTATGGGGACAGTAGATCATTTGTACTTGATTTAGTCAAGAATCGATATGTTTTTAGTCTTCTATTTCGATTTTATTTTTTTATTCTATGACTCTATTTCCAATTCAATTTTTTTGTCGCTGTCAAAAGGTGACAGTTTTTTAGAAATTTAACATAAAACGTTTTCAAATGACAAAAAATTTAGTGTTTTGTATAAAAAAGTATTCTCATATTTAACTTTCACTTCGAAGTCTTATTTTCGTGAGGTTTTGGTTCTTTTTGTACGGAAATTCGAGGTGGGAGTGCTTCGCTTAACTCCAAGAGTTTCCCGTACAGTTATTGTTTTTATTCTGTTGATGAAGTGCGGATAAATCACAATAATGGGAAGGCGGTTTTTCTGTTCATTCATGTTAGTCCGGAGAGTGCGTACTGGGCGGCATCCGCCACAATGATTTTTGTTTGCAGTGTCGTACGCATCCGTTCATTCATAAATTCGCTACCTAGCGTACAGTTTATCAATTATTATTGCACGTGTTTATTTGGTCGCTGCCCGTCGATCTCGCGTTATCTGGTGCACGGTGTACTTTTTATTTTGACAAATGAAACGACAAATAAATTCCCTTCAACCGAGAAATAAGCGTAGGTAGGCAATCTGTAGTGAACGAGCGCCAACCCAGCTAAGCTTACTCATGTCGAACCTCTGCGTTTCCATTCATTTTTTTAGAACATGGAGTAGTAGAGATAAATATGGCCGACGAGAGTTTTAAAGTTCGCGTAGAAGAACGGCTTAAAATCAAAATAGGTAGGTGGCTTTGATCGATCAAAAGTCAGTATTCGGTTATTTTTATGAACTATTTCACGTTTATCCCCAATTTGTTATTAAAGTGCCGTCATTAGTGACATTTTGAGGTTGGGAAATACCGCAGGTGGTGACAAATTTCCCAATCATTCCCCGAAATTGAATTATCAGGTCTCGTTAACGGGTGATTTTTGCAGGAGAAGCTAAAAATCTACAAGGTAGGACCCATGGCGCCCACACTCAACGCTACGTTTACTGCACATTATCCTTGGATCAAGAGGAAATTTTCAGAACTTCCATAGTTGAAAAAACCTCCAGGTAATTACCATTTTACTTTCCCAATTTTCTCTAATTCATTTTGGTTATAGTCCGTTTTTTGGGGAAGAATTCCAGTTTGAAGTGCCAAGAAATTTTAGGTTTTTATCCATTTATGTGTTTGACCGAGACAGGCACTTGAAACAAGACAAAGTGTTGGGTAAAGTCGCTATAAAGAGGGAAGATTTGGCTTCGTACAACAATAAGGATCATTGGTTTGCCATCAGAGCCGTAGATGCTGATTCCGAAGTGCAAGGGAAAGCGAACATTGAAATCAAGTTTGAGCCAGTGCCGGTGTATTCTAATAAAAATGCGACAAACTATAGCAATAACCGCCGCCTCGTAGTTCGTGTGATAGAGTGTTTAGATCTAACATTAAAAAGTGGAACATGTGACCCTTACGCTTTGGTGTCTGTGTTATATACAAATGGCAAGCGAATATCCAAAAGGACTAAAGTTCAAAAGAAGACGACTTGCCCTCAGTTCGAGGAAGTGTTCATTTTCGGTAACTTCGATGAAAAGGACAAAGATAAAGATAGCGCTTACACGGTGTGTCCTGAAAGTGAGGTGGAAATCTGTGAATTGCAGGTTTCGATGTGGCACGATGCCCCTGGAATGGGCGACGATGTTTTCCTAGGGGAAGTTAGAGTGCAACTCAGAGGGACCCAACAACAGAACGCAGCACTGAGAAATGCTTGGTGAGTTTCCATCTCTGGTCACTTGTAGGGTATATTTTGTATATACCTGTTTTGTGGAATTAGCATCATTATTATTATCATTTTAACTATTATAATGTATTTCTTGGAAGTTGCTTTTTAAAGTTGAAGAATGTTCAAATTTAAATAATAAAATGAATTTCTAAATTTTTAAATTAGTATTACCACTAAAATGTAGATAGTAAAGCAAAAGAGGTCGTCAAAATAAGTAACATAAATAGGAAATTGGACGAAAAAGTGTCTCATTTTGAGCAAAATAAATTAATTATCTTTCAAAAGCAGGACTATCATTTAGCAATTTGGTGAAGTATATTGCAAATAAATTATGTTTTTTAAACTTTTACTTTTTTCTCAAAATTCCTGGTTCACATTTTCAATATTTCCTCTTAAAAGTTCGTTTACAAACCAACCTCAATTTCTTCTAGAAATTTTGACTTTATTTTACGAAATTACGATTTTAATTTCGTATATTTCATTTTTACTCGGAAGTGAAATTTTGAGAAAAACTGATAATTGGTTTAGATTCATTTACGCTTTCAATAATTTCTACTTTAATTATTACTAAAATTTCGTACTTAATCGTCATTTGTTTTTTAAATCATAACATTTTCTTAAGTTCCCAGTCCTTAAGTCAGTTTTTAACTTTTTGTTTCCAAATTTAAATTCTTTTAAATCTTGTTTTATTTGATTTTTTTCAGTTTCGCTTTTTCGTTGAATATTTTGTACCTTTTTTAAAATTGCCATCTTTTCGTAAATTGACAGAAAATTTAATTTTTTTTAAATATCAACATTATCTCGATCTTTGACATGTTCCAAAAATTTCAAATTTTTCAACATTTCAGCTTTTTTTTACATTTTGACTTTGAAAAGTTAATCCTTTTTCAGAAATTATATTTTTTAAATTTCTTAAAGAATTTTTTTGTTTGCACGGTTTTTACCCTTTATTTTTGAAAAATTCGACATTTTTTTTAAATTTGGTTTTTTCCGAAATTTCGACTTTTTAAAAGTAAGTGTTTTTAATTGTAACCTTTTATTTGAAACATTCGAATTTTTTTTGAAAAAGTTCAATTTTTACTTTTTCTCGGAATTTTGACTTTTGAAAATTTGAACTTTTTCAAAAACTTTAGAATGTAAAATTTTGATATTTGAAAATTTGAACTTTTTTAAAAAATTTTACTGTTTTCGAAAATGTCAATTTTTTGGAAAATGAATATTTTTGCAGATTTCGACCTTTCCAAAAGTTCCAATTTTTTAGGTTGTTTAATTTTTTTTGAAATTTTTGACCTTTTCTTTTGTAAATTTCAGCTTTCTTTGAGAATTGATATTGATCAAAATTTTTGACTTTGAAAGTTTCGAGATGCCGATTTCGAATTAATTCAAAATTCCGACTTGACTCGAAATTTAGATATTTTTAGTATTTTTGAAATTTCGAGTTTAATTCTGAAAGTTTATTTTTTCGGAAAAGAAACTGGCAACTAGTTTAAACACCTTTTTACAAGTTTACCATAAGCGACAATTACTAAAATTTCAACAGTATCTAAACGTTATTTTTCTACAAATCATGAACTTTTTTTCGAAATTTTCAATTGCACAATCGATTTTTTTGAAAATTTTCGCTTATTTTTTCAAAATTTGGATTCAAAAACTGACTTTTTGAAAATGAAAAAAAAATGACTTTTCAAACATTTTGACCTGTAAAGTTTACTTTTTTGAAATTATGACCAAAAATGTTGATTTTTTGAAAATTTGATTTTTTTATAGATTTCGACTTTTCCAACATTTTCACTTTTTCGGAAAATGTTGACCTTTTTTTTCGAAATGTTGCCTTTTTTTGTAAAATTCAGCTTTCTCTTAGAAATAAGACTTTTTATCAAATTTTGAACTGAAAATTTCGGATTGCAGATTTCGAGTTTATTCAACAGAAGAAAAACTTGAAACTAATTTAAACTCGTTATTCTAAGTATACACTTTCGATTTTTCCTAAAAATAATCAACTGTTACTCAAATTTCGGTATTATTTAATCGTTTTTTTATGAAATTTTTCGCTTCTTTTTTCAAAATTTTGACTAAAAGCAACGTCTTTTTGAAAATTTTGACTTTTTTTTCCAAAATTTATATTTTGAAAATTTTTACCTTTAAAATTTCGACTTTTTTGACATTTTGGCCAAAAATGTTGATTTTGTTGAAAATGTTGACTTTCCTTGGAATTATTTATTTTTGAAAAATTTCGACTTCTGAAATGTCAAAATTTCACATTTTTTTAAATTAATTGGTTTCTGAAAAATTTAGCTTTTTTTTCAAAATATTTTTCAAGATTTTGATCTTACTTCGAAATGTTGACCTCATAGTTTCGATTTTCTTTTAAATTCGATTTTTTTTTCATTTTAATTTTCCAAAATTTCTACTTTTTTTTGAAAATTTTGACCTTTAAAATTTCTACTTTTTTAAAATTTTGGCCGGAAATGTTGATTTTTGGAAAATGTTGAAATTTCTCATTTTTGAAAGATTTCCGCTTCTGAAATGTCAAAATTTCACATTTTTTAAAATATATTGGTTTTTGAAAATGTTAACTTTTTTTCGAAATATTTTTTAAGATTTTGACCTTACAACGCAATTTTGGCTTAAAAATTTGGACCTTTTTAAAAATTCGATTTTTTTATTTCAAAATTTTAACCTTTAAAATTTCGACTTTTTTAAAATTTTGGTCGACTTTTTCTGGAATTTTTTATTTTTGGAAAATTTCCGCTTTTGAAAATTTTGGTTCTGTCAAAATTCACCATTTTCGAAATCTATTGTTTATGAAAATTTTAACCTTTTTTCGAAATATTTTTAAAGATTTCGACCTTACAACGCAATTTTGGCTTGAAAATTTGGGCTTTTAAAATTCGTTTTTTTTAATTGAAAAGTTTGACTTTTCCCCAAAATGTCTTTTTTTGAAAATTTTGACCTTTAAAATCTCGACTTTTTTGAAATTTTGGCCGAAAGTTTTGATTTTTCAAAATGTCGACTTTTTCTGGTATTTTTTATTTTTGGAAAATTTCCAATTGTGATAATTTTGATTCTGTCAAAATTTCACCTTTTTCTAATTCTATTGTTTTTGAAAATGTTAACCTTCTTTTGAAATATGTTTAAAGATTTTGCCCTTACAACGCAATTTTGGCTTGAAAATTTGGAGTTTTTTTTTTAAAATTGATTTTTCTTATTGAAAATTTTGATTTTTCAAAATATCGACTTTTTCTGGGATTTTCTATGTTTGGAAAATTTTCACTTTAGAAATTTTGACCTCATGAAATTTTTACCTTGGTGAAAATTTCGACTTTTTTAAATCCTAATTTTTTTTATTTTTGACCTTTTTTTGAACATTTTGAGAATTTCAGTTTCGTCAAAATTTTTACTTTTTTGAAGTTCTGACTTCTTTTGATAAATATCAACATTTTTTGAAAGATTCTACCTATTTCTTTTGAAAATTTAACGCTTTTTTTAAAAGTTTCATGTTTATATAAATGCTTTCCAAATTTTGATCTTTTGAAATTTCGTCGTTGTTGAAAAATTGGAATTTTTGAAAATTTCGAATGCTTAAACCTTTGAATTTTTTGAAAGTTTCGACTTTTTTGAAAGTTTTAACTTATCTCAAAATGAATACTTTTTTTTAATGTGGTCTTTTCCAAAATTTCGTGCATTTTCCCAAAATTCTAACTTTCTGAAAATTAGAACTTTTTTTGAAGAAATCGACTTTTTAAAATATTTGTAAATTTTGAGCGTTAAAAATGTCTACTTGATTTAAATTTTGACTCCTAAATTTGGAATTTTTCTCTTTTCACTTTTTGCAAAAGTTCCACATTTTTTGAAAATTCTACTCATTTGAAAATTTCAACATTTTTTGAAGTTATCTATTTTAATATTTATTTATTTATCTATTTATTTGTTAAAATTTTAGATTTTTTGAAGTTTAATTTTTTGATAGTTCTGCCCTTTTTTTTCGAAATTTTCACTTTTTTATTTTCGATCTTTTCCAGAATTTCGACTTTTTCAAAGTTTAAAATTTTTGTTGTTGAAAATTCTGCCCTCTTTTTGATATTTCCGCCTTTTTTATTTTCGACCAGTTCGATTTTTTTGAAAATTTGAACTTTTTGAAAGTTTCGACTTTTTTCTCAAAGTTTTGACTTTATTTGAAATTTTCATTTCACCGAATTAAAGATTTGGTACCTTAAGGATAGTGTTTTCCAAAGTGTCTTATGCGTATCCCCAGGGACACGGGAAGAATTTGGCGGGGGTTCTACGTGCTGCACCGGGAGGCTTCATATGACTGTTTGGATAAACGTAACAAAACTAATTTAATTAGCTTGCGTAGCTTTAAAGAATTCATGCAGATTGCAGGATGATGTTTTGTTCAAATTCGTTGATACCTTCAGCAGACAAACAGACAAACACACTTCCTCATCTATATATTAGTTAGGATGCAATTTTTTAACGATGGATACTCAACTTCTTGAAAAATTATGGAAAGGGTACACAGGCGTCGAAAGTTTGGGAAACACTGCCTTAGGACAATCCTAAAAATGTTAATTGATCAAAATCATTACATTTAATCGATAAGAAATCACTTTCTCTTAAATTTATGTTCAAAATTCAACCCCCCGTAGGGAAATTGTAAACAAAGTGGCCGCCAATATAAGAACTTAACCTCGGCTATGCACTCTTATTGTGTTTGTCAAATAATTTTATTTTGCCTGCCTTAACAGAAACATACACGAAAATTGAAATACAGAACTTGTCCCCTGAAACCAAGAAAGATTAAAAAACACAACAAACGTTGCTCTAACGCGTTTCGACAGCCAAGCTGTCATCTTCAGAGTTCTGTATTTCAATTTTTGAAGATAACCAAGGACCAGTCCGTTTCACCAAAAAAAAAAAGAAACATACACGCATGATTCTTTGTTTCTGCACATTATAGAGTATCTTTCAAATGATTTAAATTTCATTCCACTTAATAATAAATACTAATGAAGTGTACGATCATTTTCCATGTTCAGGGATTTTATTCCGTATAATCTGTGAGAATTCAAATTACGGAAAGTTAACTAGAAGTTTAAAATCGTGGTGGTGCCGGTGGTCAGAAGCAAGTTTCGGTAGAATTACCAGAAACTTTGGACGTCTTAATTTCCTTTCACATTATCAAATGACAAAGCTTAACCCATACAAAAACCGTCCGGATTTTTATGTGGCTTCCTTCGACTGTCATAAAATCACTGAACCAAATCGTATTCGAGTGGTGGCGAGAAATTATTGAGGTCTGATTGTACAATGCATTATTCACCGTGGAAACACCTTTCAGACAAAGACTAATGGTTTTTATGGTGGTTATTTGTTCGAAATAAACAATTAGCGGTTCTTTGAAATACTATATCGCCTTGCTACGATTATAATTATTATTATCACATTAATAATTTATGACGGGACTGCACGCAAACACCACACCCTCGACTCGGTGTTTCTCAATTTTTGATAAATTGTGCAAGCTTTATGCAATATTGATGGCAAAGCTTGTAAGGCTGAACCAACCAAGCCCTGTAACGGATGTAACCCATTTTCAGTTACAATTATTTTTGTGGATAATTGTCTTATTTCAGTTGTTATACTTTGCGTTGTATGTAGCATGTGTAGTTTTGACAAACGTTCCGAGTTATTCTTTGTATCTTTAGGACGTTGTATTAATTCCGTTCATTTGGAATTATTTCTGGCCGCAGATGCAAGAAAATGGGTTGAGGAATTACCCGCGATTAATAAATGAAGGTTTAACGCAATCGCTATTCGGGACAATTCTTAAGAGATCGCCATTGCCACAGTAACGAAACTGTTGAAATCTGGTCGCAGATTGTGTCAATAAAATCATTAATATTTTTCTATCAAAAATAGGAGGTTGTTTCAACTTTGGACAATGTGGTTTTTCATTAGATCATTGAATGTAAATCTACATTCACAATCGAATGCAATTTATTATCTGAATTGAATTTTATCATCGAGGCTAAGTTTGTTTAAATTTAGAACCAATGAACAATTCATTCAAGATAAATAACTAATAAAACTGAAATTTGTTTAGTTTATGTATGATCACACCATCGTTATCTCTGTCTGCGTTATTGACTGATTGACTTGTTTCTTCCGTTTGCACATCATAACGATATATTTGTGTAGGAAAAGCTTTTTTGAGGACAGAAGTCGTATTATATCTATTTGAGATGGTAAAAAAATGTTGTTTGTTCAGAAAGGTTAAAAACTGATAAGTACTCAAATATAGCCACACGTTCACACCCATTTAATTAACAAATAATGTTCTCTTTTGTATGTTAACAGAAAATAAGGTTCAGGATTTTGGATTTGTTTTGAATTATAATGGTTTTCGCTGAATTTCTTCGTTTGAGTCGTAAAACGCAAATTCAAGAAAACTGGTAACGAATAAATTACAATTAACATTAGCTTATTACTATTGTAGTTTTATTGTGAATGAAATGATATTCCTGAGTTTATATTCGTCATAGATTTCATCATGACTATATCAGTTACGTATCAAGGTTTAACCAGATGAAAAAAGTAGTATGATCTCACATTGGCATACTGTAATGTATTAAAGGTGTCATAGGATTGGATGAATTAATTGCAAAATATTAGTCACTCACTATTCAATAAGACAGTAACCTATTGTGACGCAAAACGAAGGTTTTACGTCCAATATATGCAAATGATATATCCGATAAGTGCACAGTAATAAGTTGCTTCATTCATAAATTGTCTCATAAAATTTTGTTGGTAATAATTAATTTTTCCTTCGATTGAGTAACACGTAGGTTGATGAAAACATAATATTAGCACGTAGAATTTTATTAAGTCAGTAATAATAAGAATTTAAGTCATGGCAAATTAAAATTTTGAATGACATTAATACTAATCAGCGAATGTAGTAAAGGAATACATATGGTTAAGTATTCCCCAGTGACGTGTCCTGACTCTTACAAATGGAGAAGCTGATCGGAAGAAGAGCCAAAATGAGTTTTTTTTCAGGTCTCAAGTAGGGTTGTTAGGGATATTTTTAAAAGGAACCTGCGCTTCCAGATCTTCCGTGGAGAATACGTCGCTAGTATTTCCATGCTCTGAATAATTACCACAAAATATCAGACTAACTTTAAATGTCGACTTTTTCTTAATTTCGGGAATAGCTTTTGAAGTGAAATCTTCTTTGGGTGCGTTGAGTGATTTTTCATATTTTTATATTTCGACATTAATCGCGAAGTTGCAAAAATATTTGTCTATAATAAATTACTGTTCGAGTTAAATCTGGAATTCATTTTATAAATTTCGAGTTTTTATCAAAATTTAAAAAAAGTTCATTCTTGAAATTTGTGTAACTGAAGATGGTAAATTGTTTCAGGTATTACTTACAGCCGAGATCAACTAGGGATAGACCGTCTTTTGCCCATTCTACGCCGCCTGGCACAAGATTATCCAGCGATAACACGTTGGGTTCCCTTCGTCTGCAAGTACATTATACTGAAGATAGAGTGTTCCCGGCGTCCGTATACGAATCTCTTAAGCTACTCCTCTTGCAAAGTCTTCAAACAAATGTGAGTCTTTTTTTAATTTCCAATCATTCGCGACTTGTTCAAGCTTCTTCCTCATAATTACATTATGAATTATGAATGTGATGTAAAAGATTTCAGCAGAAGTTACCAAATTTGGCAAAACATTGAAACCTCTTTAGTCATAATAATCAATGTGAAGAGATGTTATTTTTATATTGTTATTTTTTAATATGTTCCCAGCGAACTCGTATCCATTTACAATATAACTGTTATTAACATTTTCTAAATAATCATATTTTTTGCAGCCAATTAACTCGAGTCCAGTTTACATATTAGGCGAAATTATTTCGAGCAAGATGGAAATTGCGCAGCCTCTAGTCAGGATATTTATGCACCACAATCAAATCGTTCCTATAATTAAAGCTTTGGCAAATGCGGAAATTTCAAATTTAACGTAAGTATTTCAACTTGAATACCTACTTTAATGGATTCGAGTCTAAAGATTTTTTACCTAAAACTCTATATGACAGCATCGACTAAACACATACTTGGTCGATCTTAAAAATCTCCAAGGAAGTAAAAAAGTGTATTAATGGAATATTGTAAAAATTCAAAATTTTCTTTTTATCCTAAAAATTGGGTTTTCAAAAACGATGTTGGATTAACAAGACGAAAGATTGAAAAGTCGAAATTTTGAAAAAAAAAAGTCAAAAACTTCAAGTCAAAATTTTGAAAAAAAAAAGTCAAAAACTTCAAGTCAAAATTTTGAAAAAGGGTCAAACTTTTTTAAAAAAGTCGAAATTTTAAAGAAGGTCGAAGTTTTAAAAAAGATCGAATTTTTAAAAGGAGACGAAATTTTAAAGAGATCGAAATTTTTAAATCAAGACAAAAATTTTAAAAAAAGCTGCAGTTTTTCAACAACCGAAATTTTCAAAAAAAAAGTTGAATTTTTCAAATAAAAGTCGCAACTTTTAAAAGAAAAAGTCAAAACGTCAAGAAAAGGTCGAAAATTTGAAAATTTTTAATAAAAGTGGAAAAAAGGAAGAATCAAAACTTATAAGAAAAAAAAATCAAAAGTTTAAGAATAAAACCACATTTTAAAATAAAAATCGAAATGTCCAAAAGTCGACATATTAAGAGAAAGACGACATTCTAAAAAAGTCGAAATTTTAAATAATTGAGGATTTTAAGTTTCAACTTCCGCAAAAGTAGGTAAAAACTTTCAAAAAAGTAAAAATCGAGGGCCATAATTTTGGTGGAACGGACTGATCCTTGGTTATCTTCAAAAATTGAAATATAAATCTTGTCCCCTGAAACCAAGAAAGATTAGAAAACATAACAAAAGTTGCTCTAACGCGTTTCGACAGCCAAGCCATCATCTTCAGAGAGTTACAGAGAATATCTCTCTGAAGATGATAGCTTGGCTGTCGAAACGCGTTAGAGTAACCTTTTGGTTTTTTTTAATCTTTCTTGCTTTCAGGGGACAAGACTTGTATTTCAATTTTTAAAAACAGAGGGAACTAATCAAACGGTGGAAATTTAAAAAAGAGAAAATTGCGAAAAAGGTCGAGATTTTGGAATAAAATCAGAACTTTCAGAACAGGTGAAATTCTTCCAAAAATAAAAATTTCTAGGAAAATACGAAACAAAACGGTCGAAATTTAAAAAAAGGGAAAAAGGTCGAGATTTTGCAATAAAATCAAAATTTTCAAAACAGGCGAAATTCTTCCAAAAAAAATTCTAGGAAAGTACGAAATTTTGAGCAAAAGTTGAAACTGAGGGAACAAATCAAACTGTGGAAATTTAAAAAAGTGAAAATTACTTAAAAAGTTTGAAATTTTGAAAGATTCGAACTTTTAAAAAAGGTTGAAATTTTCGAAAGTCAAAAACGAAATTTTGAATGGGTCATCATTTTAAAAATAAGTCAGAAGTTTGAAAAAAGTTCAAATTTTATAAAACCGGAAACTTTGATGTTTGAAATGTTCAAAGAAAGTCGAATATTTCACAAAAATCAAAATTTCCAAGTCAGGTAAAAAAATGATATTTACAAAAAATCAGTATTTTGAGAAAAAATTGAAATCTTGAAAAAAGTCGAAAGATCGAAAATTTCAAATAAGTGAAAAGCCTTAAAAAATGTGAAAATTTTAATAAAAATATAGAAATTTTGACATTTTTAAAGAACGTGAAAATATTTTTAAAAAGCAGCAGGTTTTAATAACTCAAAACTTTAAAGAAAAATTTCAAAAACTAAAATTTTCAAAAAGGTAAAACTTTGCTAACAAAAATTCAAAACTTTCAAATAAGGTGGAAAACTAAAAAAATGAAATTAAAAAGAATGAAATTTTAAAAAATCTCAATTTTTATAATAGTTTAAGTTTTCAAAAAAGTCGATATTTTCGAAAATTTAACTTTTCAAAAAATGAATTTTATAATAAGAGTTAAAATTTTCAAATAAAGAGAAAACTAAAAAAGAAGATCGACATTTTTTTTAAAAAAAGGTGAAAATTTTGAGAAATCTGATTATTAAAAAAGTTTGCACAAAAAACAGGATAATTTTGCAAAAAAAATCAAAACTTTCAAAAATTAAAAAATTTGAAAGTCGAAATTTTCAAAAAGTCGACGTTTTTAAAAAACGTTGAAAGCTTTAGGAAATTCAGAATATCTCGAAGAAAATCAAAATTTACAGCAAAATATAAATGTCTAGAAAAAATCGAAATTTTGAAAAAAAAAAAACAATGTTTCACAAAATATCCAAATTTTGAAAAAAGTAAAAATTTTGAAATAGTTGAAATTTTCAGATTTTAAGTCAAAATTTCGAGAAGATTAAAGTTGAAAAGTTTGAAATATGTAAGTGAAATCAAATTTTAAAAAAATAAACGAATTTTGAGAAAAAATCTAAATTTGGGGAAACAACCCGATTTTAATTGGAAATTTCCAGAAATTTTGCCCAAAAATTACAACCTATTCTCGTTTAAGAAGGCGGTTCATCGCCATCTATCCTTGTTTCCGCATCCTACTCGCTATGCTTTGAATGCATAATGGGGCTAACCTTTACGAGTGGATTGCACATAAAAAAACATTGAATTTTAAGGTACAAGTCGAAATTTCAAAAATAAGACGAATTTTAAGAGAAGTTGAAATTTTCAGAAGGTCAAATAAAAAAAACAATTTTTTAAAAAATGCCGCCGAAATTTCGAGAAAAAGCTCAAAATTTCTAGAAAATGCTCAAAATTTCGAGAAAATATTCAAATTTTCCAAGATGAAATCTTGGAGTATAACTTCGTAATTTAAAAAGGGCGAATTTGGAGAAAAAACCCAATTTTGGGAAAAAGTCGAATTTTTTAGAAAATCAAATTGAAAATTGTGAAAAATTGGAAACGTCAAAAGGTCGAATTTGGTGAAAAACAACTCGAAATTTTTAGAAAATGTCGAATTTTTTGAAAATAAATCGTGATTTCCAAAAATATTTTTCTGGAAGTTGTAACTTTTTTATTAAAATTTTGATTTATGTATATTTAAATTTTTCTCAACAATTTTACTGATTTCTTAACATTCCGATCTAATTTCGAGAAAATAAACGACTTTGGAAAACTCGAGATTTCGAGGGAAAACGAATTTCAAGGAAAAAGTCGACATTTCTAATAGCATAAAATATCTTATTTTAAGATAAAAGTCAAAATTTCTAAAATACGGCAAAAACAAGTTGAAATTTTAGAAAAGTCGAACTTGAAGAAGTCGACGTATTAAAAAAAAACGAATATTGAGCAAAATTACGGAATTTCGAAAAGATAAGTCCAAAAAGTAGAATTTTTAAATAAAATCGGAATGTCTATAAAATCAAGGAGAAAGCGAATTTTACAATTAAGCTAATTTTAAAA
Source organism: Dastarcus helophoroides (assembly GCA_028583605.1). Classification (NCBI taxonomy): domain Eukaryota; kingdom Metazoa; phylum Arthropoda; class Insecta; order Coleoptera; family Bothrideridae; genus Dastarcus; species Dastarcus helophoroides. The sequence continues at coordinate 18,910,305 of CM053336.1, read as the reverse complement.
GAAAAGATCAAAATTTCTAGAAAATGACGAATTTTGAGGAAAGAGTCGAACTAAATATCTAATTTTGAGATAAAAATCAAAATTTAAGGGCAGCATTAAAAGGCAAATTTTAAAAAACCGGCAACATCGGTTGTAAAAGGTAGAAAATTTCCAGAAAGAGCTCAATTTTAAGAATAATTGGAGAATTTCGAAAAGATAAGTCCAAAAAGTATAATTTTTAAATAAAATCGGAATGTATAAAATCAAGGAAAAAGCGAATTTTAGGATTAAGCTAATTTTAAAAGAAAAGATCAAATTTCTAGAAAAGGACGAATTTTGAGGAAAGAGTTGAACTAAATATCTAATTTTGATATAAAAATCAAAATTTAAGGGCAGCATTTAAAGGCAAACTTTAAAAAAACCGGCAACATCGGTTGTAAAAGGTCGAAATTTTCAGAAAAAGCTCAATTTTAAGCATAATTGGGGAATTTCGTAAAGATAAGTCCAAAAAGTAGAATTTTTAAATAAAATCGGAATGTCTATAAAATCAAGGAAAAGGCGAATTTTAGAATTAAGCTAATTTTAAAAGAAAAGATCAAAATTTCTAGAAAAGGACGAATTTTGAGGAGAGAGTCGAAATAAATATCTAATTTTGATATAAAAATCAAAATTTAAGCGCAGCATTTAAAGGCAAACTTTAAAAAAATCGGCAAAATCGGTTGTAAAAGGTCGACATTTGCAGAAAAAGCTCAATTTTAAGAATAATTGAGGAATTTCGAAAAAAAGCGGAAATTTCAAGGAAAAGGTCGAAATGTTGAAGGAAAATCGAAATGTTGTCCAAGAAGTAGAATTTTTAAATAAAATCGGAATGTCTATAAAATCAAGGAAAAGGCGAATTTTAGAATTAAGCTAATTTTAAAAGAAAAGATCAAAATTTCTAGAAAAGGACGAATTTTGAGGAGAGAGTCGAAATAAATATCTAATTTTGATATAAAAATCAAAATTTAAGCGCAGCATTTAAAGGCAAACTTTAAAAAAATCGGCAAAATCGGTTGTAAAAGGTCGACATTTGCAGAAAAAGCTCAATTTTAAGAATAATTGAGGAATTTCGAAAAAAAGCGGAAATTTCAAGGAAAAGGTCGAAATGTTGAAGGAAAATAGAAATGTTGAAGAAAAATGGAAATGTTTCTAGCAAAAATCAAATAATTAGAAAAAAATGAAAATTTTGTGACCAGAATCTAAAAAAACAAATTTTGCAAAATGGTTTAAATAAAAAGAAAGCAAATTTTGAATCAGTGATCGAAATCCGAGAAAAAGATGAATTTCGAGGACAAAAAAAGATACTTAGACAAAATAGTGGAATTTCCGCATAGAAAATCGAATTTTAAGAAAACTGTCAGAATTTGGAGTAAAAACTTGAGGATTTCCAGAAACAAAGACAGAGTTCCAGGTAAACATCGTAGGTTGCAAACACTAAACAAATTTTGAAAAAACTCGAAATTTCCAAAAAAAAAATTAACATTTTAAAGAAAAGATCGAAATTTCTAAAATACTGTCGAAGTGTAAATAGTAAATATTTAAAATTTTTTAAATTTTTATGATGAGTCAAATTTTGTCGAAATTTTCAAAAAGAAAGGGAACATTTTGAAAAAAAGTCAAAATTTGAGAAAATAAGTAAAATTTTCGAGAAAAAAGTTGAAATTTCTTGGCTGAATATTTATTTTATCATGAATGCCTTAGTCAAAAGGGAAACAAACTCCCAAATTACCCCAACGTGATGTCAGAAAGTGTCTAGTGTTGAGATAAATTTGAAAATTTTGGGAAATAAATTGGAATATAGTTGAATTTAAAAAAAAAATTTCAAAAGAAAATGGTATCGAATTTGATGCCTTTTTACAAAATTTTAAAATTTCCAAAAATGTTTTTCAAAATTTCCAGATAAATATTATTCTGGAGGTTTTTATACTTTTTTTAAAAAAAGATCGACCAAATTTCGATAAGAAGGTTTTGAAGAAAGTCAAATTTTAAAAAAGTCGATATTTTGAGAAAGTCAGATTTTAACAAAAGAAGTCGAATTTTGGGATTAAATTCGAAATTTTAAAAAAGACCAATTTTGTGAAAAAGGACGAATTTTGAGGAAAAAGCCGACATTTTGAGAAAATGTCGAAATTTCGAGAAAATTTCGAATATCAAAAAAGCGAAAATGTAAATTTTTGGAGAAGAAAAGGTCCCCGAAATGGGGAATATAATTTTCGGTTGACTGCAAAATGCAGAGAGGAGTAAGGGCCCATTTTGCCCCATCCTACCTACGTTTATGCCTCTTTAGACAAATTTTAGAAAAAGCAAAATAGAGAATTTTAAAAAAGTTTTTAAAATGTAGGAGCGAACAAACGGTTGCATTACGTACATCTTAATAAGTGTTGCTAAAAAGATCATGATCCCCAGCATGTGGATCCCTCGGAGACCTCAAGAAGAAAGATGCTCACAGGAACTAATAGGATTGATGCCCCCCAAGGGCAAGATTTTTGTGGCATATAAGATACTCGGTGACAGCAAATTCCTGTGCGGTCCAGCTTGACACAGTGAGGACTTCTGTCTACGGAGACTCTTTTTTTTCTGTAGAACTTCCAAGCTATGGAACTGGAATTTTCCCCAAAAATTACAACCTATCCTTGTTTAAGAAGGCGGTTCATCGCCATCTGTTCCTGTTTCCACATTCTACTCGCGGTGCTTTGAAGGAGTAATAGGACTATCTTTTGTGAGTGGATTGAACATAAAAAAACCTGATGAAATATTTCGCCAGGCATCATTTCATAGTCACATTTGTTTACCTTTAAGTGTTAATGTCTTGTCTATATCTCTTGGCGAATAGTTATTTTATTTAAGAAACTTTCACATATTTATGATATATGAGTGAAATTTCCAGCGAATGCAACGTTGTGTAATTATTAAAATTTTATGGTGTCCATTCAAGGGAAAATGTAGGTACGTTTTGTACGAAAACATTGTGTCCGCGTCCGCCCAAAAGAAAGTCCGCTCAATAGAGGTTGGACTTATATGGAATTCTTCATTAGACAGTTCCGGACTATGAAAAACTGTCGGCTTAATAGTTATCCGTTCATTGGAGTTGTCCGTTATTTGAGGTTTCACTCTATTTGAGAAAAAATCGAAATTTTGAAAAGTCAAAATTTTGAAAAGAAAAAAACACTCCTTTTTTAAGTTAGAATTTTCAAAAACTTTGCATTTCTAATTCCTTATAATTTTCAACAACAATAATTCACAGTGTCCAACAAAAGTTGAAGTTTTGGGAAAATAAGATTCTGAAAAAAAAAATAATTTTTATAAAATAGTCTAAAATTTAAAAAACAATTAAAAAAAAGCCATTTGATTAAAGTCGAAAATTTCAAGTTAATTATACCAAATATTTTTGGTTGATTGGTGCTTTACCTTCCCACTTGGCATTTGAAATAGAATTTTTGTTTTTCAGTTCTTAATGAACTTCAACAGATAACCACCCAACATCCAGGTTCAAAGCAATTTAATTTTTTTAATATTCATACGCACCGATTCCTAATTAAGTTTTACATTTGATAGAAATACGTTTATTTGGGTGCCTGAATTTAAATTCCTGATTCGGAAATAACAAAGATGCCGTCGGTATGCAGCCTTAATGTTTTCCAAGTAAAATCAATGCATAAACGAGTAAGTTCACATGCAGTAAATTCAATTCGTTGCCACGTTCAGTTTTGTGGTTTCAAATCGTATTGAATTTGACCTCTTCTTGTTCTATTCTAAATAGAGATTTCGCCCACGTTGCAGCGTGATTTTTATGAATGGATATCTCCTGTTGAGTTAACTGAATAAACGACAACTACCTACCTATATTACGAGTGTGTACACGGCGGGACGCCCACCCTTGTCGATAAGTGTTTAAATTGCATACAAATGAGTCCGCCTACGGTTAAATCAATAGCAAATCCGAACGATTTCACTTAATTAATGTTTTCTTTTTCAAATTATCTGTGCTCGCGTTGCTGCTTCTTTACCATATTCACATAAAAGGATTTTCTGGACATTTTTTTTTTCTAATTCTCGACTGTTATCTCGCAATATCGACTCTTGATAAAAAAGTCTTTTATAAAATCCAAACTAGACTATTTCTGCTATAATTTTTTTGTATTTTATTTATTATAATTATTATTATTATTTTCAGTTTGACATATCCCCAGGATGTAATTTGTGACAAAATAACGAGCCTTATTAATTTTTTTCCCAAGTTTTAATTGGACATTTCCATATTTCAATTATTATAAACTTGAAAATTCAACTTTTTCGATTCTTCTTGGCCCGGAAGGTTAATGATATAGAATTTAACATACTCGTATATGAAATATTTCCCAAACAGTGATTCGAAAATGTTAAATAAACCTATTTCATTGTGAATTAAAGCATGCAGATTTATTTTATTATTTTGATCATTCAGTATTGATTTCTCGAAATTTAGACTTAGTGGCGATAAAATTGTTGCAGGAACCTTAACATCGTAACCGAAAATATTTTTATTTACAGAGACGCCACCACAATTTTCAGAGGCAACACTCTCGTGTCAAAAATGATGGATGAGGCCATGAGGCTAATAGGCCTTCAGTACCTTCACATGACGCTTCGACCGACGCTTGAAATAATTTTCAACGAGAAAAAACCGTGTGAAATCGACCCTACAAGAGTTCGCGACTCGACCACCATCCAAACCAATCTCATGAATTTAAAATGTTACATTCAGAAAATATTGCACGCCATCACCCAAAGCGCTATCAATTGCCCATCCCTCATGTGTCAGATCTTCCATAATTTGAGGGAATGCGCCCTGATGCATTTCCCTGAGAATCGCGAGGTGAAATACTCCGTGATTTCCGGGTTTATATTCCTGAGGTTCTTCGCTCCGGCTATTCTGGGGCCAAAGTTATTCGATTTGACCACTCAACCGATTGTAAGTTGACCTAATAAATAAGGCAGTCTTCTGAAGGGAGTGTTTTAGGATGGTCAAACGAAACGGACGTTGACATTGATTTCTAAGACTATTCAATCCATGGGTAACTACGTCAGTAGTCGGTCAACGCAACAGGTTTGCAAGGAGGAGTATATGGAGCGGTTGTATAAGGAAATTTACACGGAATCCCACATTATGGCGGTTAGACAGTTTTTGGAAATCATTTCAGGGGCGAGCACCAGCCCGCAAACTATCCAGAATGATACTCCAGTTACGCTGAAGGAAGGGTGAGGATATTTTCATTTTTTAAATTATATAATGCTCAACTAAATGAGTCAAAATTCGAAAAATTTGAAATTAGATTATAAGATTTTTCGACATCAACTGTTTTTATTTTTGTTTTGTTTGTAATAGAGATGAAATACAAATCTTGTTCCCTGACTGAAGCCAAGAAAGATTGAAAAACAACAAAAGTTTCTTTAACGTGTTTCGATAGCCAAGCTATCATCTTCAGAGATAATGTGTCTCTCTGTAGATGATAGCTTGGCTATCGAAACGCGTTAGAGCAACCTTTGTTGTGTTTTTATATCTTTCTTGGTTTCGATAGCCAAGTTATTACTTCAGAGAGATACTGTATCTCTCCGAAGATGACAACTTGGCTATCCAAACGCGTTAGAGCAACCTATGTTGTGTATTTTTAATCTTTCTTGGTTTCGGGGGACAAGATTTGTATTTCGATTTTTTAAAATAACCAAGGACTAGTTCGTTCCACTGTAATAGTTTTCACTAAACATCGATAGGAAACTATTCATAGTAATTTTCGATAGTATCGATAGTTCTTAACCAGCTACGTTCGATATTTGATAAAATTGTTTAATTTTTGCGAAAAATGTCCACCAAAAAGAAAAATATTCAATATGGTGGCTGAAATGGACATTTTAATTGAACAAAAATTCGAATGCATGATATTTAACGAAATTGAAAAATCTGAAATTACACGAAATGCTTCAATTCAAAAATTTCTTTGTTCATCTTTAAGCTTTTCTCTGCCTTTTTCTCTAAACTTCGTCTCAAGACTCAAATGTTTTACTTTTAAGTTTTTCTCAAAATCATAACTTCTATTTTAAAGTCGAATTTTAAGCCTGAAATTTTTACACTTAAAAATTTCAATTTTTTTTTTACACAATTAAAATTTAATGCTAAAATTTTCAGTAAAAATCCTAATTTAAAGTTTCATTTATTAAAAAAATTCTTAAAATTTCGAATTCAACTTTGAAATAGTGTCTTAAAATTTTAAGTAAAAGTAAATCTCGACTTAAGTTCGAAATGTTCTCTTTTAATTCGAAACTTTGACTTTAGACACGAAGTTTTTTGTAATGTTTCGATTTTGAACTTGAAATTTCCGCTCTAACTCTTTGAGCAGTTTGGAGGAAAATTTTAATACAATTTACCAAACTTCGACTTGAAGGACGAAATTTTTTAGCTGTTTTGACTTTACATTTCGTTTATAAACTAGAAATTTTAACTTTAAAGCTAAATCAATTTGAAACTGCTTCGAATTTCTAATTTTTTTTTAAAATCCCACACAAAAACTTGATTTAAAAAAAAAGACTTTATTTAATTTTTGATGTTAAAAATCAATTCTTTTGAAAATGACGACTTTGCTGTTTTAGATTTTTTCATTTCCACATTTTTATAGATTTTGGTTTTTTAATAATATTGTCTATTTTTTAATTGTTAATATTTTTTGAATATTTAGACTTTTACAAAATCTGAAATTTTCTTAAATGGTCGATTTTTTTTGAAGAATTTCAATTATTTTGAAAGCTTTAACTTAACACAAGCTTTTTATTTTAATTTTGACTTTATAAAAACGGGTTTTTGACTTTATTGAAAATTTACCGTTTTTGCAGTACTTCAAACTTAGTCTCAAAATTTCAATTTTAACAATATTGACCTTTTAAAAAATTAGATTTTTTTTAAAACTTCGACCTGTAAAAATATCAGTTGTTTTGAAAATTTCGACTTCTTCCAAAATTTAGATTTTTATTTTTACCTCTTGTTGAAAATTTAAACTATTTTCAAAATTTCCCTTCTTTAAAATGTTTACCTTTTTGCAACTTTTTCTCAAAATTCTGTTTTTAAAAGTTTTGAACCCCTTTCACTTATTATTTTTTGTTTCCATTATTCTATTTTTTTAATTTCCACTTTGTTAAAATATTTCCTCCTTTTTCAAAATTTCGACTTATTTTAGGCTTCGACTTTTTTAAAGAATTTTGATTTTTAAAAACTTTCGAATGTTACCAAAAATTTCGTCTTCCTTGACAATTTGGTTATTTTTTTTTTTTGGAAAATCTTGACGTTTTGGAATTTCTACTGTTTTAAAACTTACACTTTTTTTTGAAATCATAATTTCATCGAAATTTTAACCTATTTTGAAAATTTCGACTTTTTCTTTTAATTTCAATCCAAAAATCTACTTTTTTGGAAAATTCGATTTATTTTAAATTTGATATTTTTGGAAAATTTCGACTTTTTTTTTAAAATCCCAACTTTTTCTAACTTCAGATTTTTTCTGGAAATTTCAAGTTTTTGAGAATTTCATCTCTTCGAAAACATTACTTTTTTCAAAATTTAATTTTAATAATTTGCACTCTTTTAAAAAATAGATTTTTTTAAAGTTTTATTCTTAAAAATATCATCCAAAATTTAAAAAAAATTCCGAAACAGTAACTTCTTAAGATCTCATGTTTAAAATTGACAAATTTATTTGACAATTTTGAAACTCGAAGTTTCAATTTTTTTTGATAATTTCAATTTTGTAAAATTATATAAAAATGTAACTATTCATTAAAGTATTAACATTATTTTACTTTTTTTGCTGTCTAAAGAGAGATAAAAAGGTGGGTAATAAATCTATTCTTTTCTTAAATTAGAGTGAAACTTCTCATCTCAGATGAATAGTCGTTAACAATCTATTTTAAGCTTCTTGAAAAATGTGTTTGATTATTTCTTCAAAAGCGGTTAAATGCCGAAACGGTTATTGAGAAGTTTTACTGTAATAAGAATAATTACTTCTGCAATTTACTTGACAAAAAATCACTTCAATTACAGACTCATGATAAAAAGAGCTCAAGGTAGGAAGCGGTTTGGGAGGAAAAATTTTAAGCAAAGATACTTTAAGCTCACAACTCACGATCTCAGCTATTCCAAAAGTAGACGTAAGTTGAAATTCTACCTGATAATTAAACAATTTCAAGCATTACATTACAGATAAGGAGGCATTGTGCCAAATACCACTGGCGAACATTCTGGCTGTCGAACGACTGACTGAACGATCTTTTAAAATGAAGAATATGTTCCAAATTATTCAACCAGAAAGGGCGCTGTACGTACAAGCTGCGAATTGCGTAGAGGAGAAAGAATGGATAGACTTGTTAACAAAAATTTGCCAAACGAATTCGAATCGGCTGAAAAAGTATCATCCGTGCGCCTTCATCAACAACCATTGGCTGTGGTACGTCTGATTCACTTAAAAAGGGTTTTGGTGCATTAATCAAATTTTGCACCTTTAATTCTTTATAACTTGGGTTTTAATCAATCTTACGGTGCGTTTACTATTTATTCCGTACATTTCTCTGTGACATAAAATATATTAAAGTGTCAACTATCCTGAGAGAGGCTCTCCGAGACTTTCAGCTATGTAAATAAGTCTGGGAAAGTTTCTCTCAGGATAGTGGACACGTATCTTTGAGAGAAATGTACAAAATAAAGTGTCTAGTATGAACGCACCCTTAGATTTATTTGTATATCCCCGCACAATAAAATCATGAATCTGATTTATAAGTAACTTTTCCCTCCCACAGCTGCAATTCTCCAAATGAAATAGCTCCCGGTTGCAAAGAGGTGTCATCCAATGAGACAAACCTTCACATGACTTTAGATCCAGAAAGAGACCTTCAAAGGATTCATTCGCTTATTTACAATCATGTGGACAGGATTGAAGATGTAATTAAAATGTTCGAGCAAAAGTCTACCTATCAAGTATTAATGATTAATGTGTCTGGTGTGGATATGCAGAGTTGGTACAACATTCTGATTAAGTTACGCGAGATCGCCTACCAAATAGAATCCAAACACAGAAGCTACAGGCGCACGTTGGCGAGGGATATGCGATACGGCAGCATGTAAGTAGTCTTATTTTCATCATTCTACCTTTTAACATAGTTTATTCCAAACTAAAACTTTTTTGAATTAATTAATGCTAGTCATATTTTTTTCCTCATATTAATTTTTCTTGATTTTTTTGTCATCTGTAGCTATTTCGTTTTCATTGTTAAACACTAAAAACAATTCTCTACCCAATTCATAAACAGCTTGTCGGTGAAGAAATAAAACTCTAGTTAAAGAATGGGATACGGGGGAATGCAATCATACGTCTTCAATGGCACAACAAATTTCAGAAGTAACTTAAGAACCCAAATATTAATGCATCCCTGTTTGCCAAGGAGGCATAACAATTACAATAATAAGTAGAAAATGCACAAAATTCAAAATGATTTATTCTTTTAAATAGATCTGCTCCCATTGGTGATGACAATTACCTCTTAGCATCGAGGATCAATCTGGATACTTCCATGTTAAGAAAATGCGTCAGCGTCGAACAGCGGGTCTCGTAGTTGCCGCTGGGAGGAAAACTTTGTAAGAAATCTCAATTTGAAGACTGCTTAATTAAGAAGCGAACACCAGTGAATCAAAGCAATTCGAATCGTGATGTCGATGTGCGAAAACCGAAACGAACTTAGTTTGTAGGTAAGAATACTGACAATCAGTTGTAAATAATGTAATAAGTACAAAGAATTAATACCGTGTCTTAAATCACGCAACCTGACAGGGTTTGATTTTAAGCAATAAAAATGGTAGTTCCAAAGGCTGCTGTTTGAAAGCAAATAATTTATTTTTTCTATATATTCTATCTATATGGATTCGCTTCTAATTTATTTTAAGATTAAAAATTAATTTGTAAGAGATCAAAAGTTTGGGTTTGACTTTATAATACTCATTGGAGCTGTAAACTGCGCCGACCTAATCATTTTGTCAATTATATTAATATTAGATTTAACTTACGCTTTTTTTTTTAATGTTACCCCACCACTCTAAAACGTAATTGATTATTTATCAACTGACATTTTCATTATAGACAAAATACAGCTTCACAACATATTTGTCTTCATTCCAAATGTTTAGAATTCACAGCAATAACCAAACTTTTGAACTTTTTATAGCTTAATGCCATAATTTTGGGCATTTTTGACATATACCCATTTTAATATAATAGCTTATTTTTATAAGTAATTTTTATTTTACTTTGTATTTGTATATAAGAGTGAACTTGTGATAGATCAACAATTGATTTGTAGTAAGTTTTATGAAAGTATTATGATGCAAGAATGACATTTTTTTCATACATGTAGATTTGCTTTAAAATGTAACTGATTAAGACTTAATATTATTATGTATATAATCGTGTACAAGTAAAAAGTATGTACTGATTTACAATATTTCGCATTTAATGCATTTTTATTGATGTTTTATTAACTTAATTTTTGTAAAGTATGAGTAACTGTTGCTGTTGTTTTTGTAGTATTAGTTGTGGATATTTTTATTTTACATTTAAGTTATAAAGAACATTTTAATAAATTATTGGTACTTAATATTTAACTTCCTTTCAATCAACATTCTAACCTGGAAAAATCATTTGCTTTGAAAAGTAAGTCCCTTGCTTTGTATTAGAGACTTATCAAGTTTTTCTGTAAATTAGGTAATTTTTTTTTCAAAAGTATTTGTAAACATGGTTATTTTCTCAAAAATTTAATTTCTCCACATTTTTTAAATTGAACTTGAAATTTCTGCTTTTTCCTAAAAATTCCACTTTTGAGTACTATTTTTTAAACATTGCCTTAAAGTGGTTGGAAAATTGAAACAAAAAATATAGAAATTTTCAATTATGCTTTATTTTTCCATCAAAAAACACTGAAAGCAAAGCTACTGAATAGTCATGGAACTTTTGATTCTTTCTGTGATATGACAGCAATATAATTGTTAATGTAAAAGAGATTTTCACTGTCCCAATCCCTAATTGGTTTAAGACATGAAAATGGATTCTTTTTTGGAGCTATTACCATACAAAGTGTATTACCCGCAAAACGTTCTAAATCGAGCTCAAGTTCATTTTCCGTATATGCAGTTAAAACCAATGGCACATATTTGAATTTGACCAATTTGGGAATACTTAATGCCCATGTATCGTTGGCCGTATTTGTAAACTCGTGCAATCCAGCATTAAAAACCATTACAATATCAGGTTGTGGTAATACTGCAATTATATCGTGATAAAAACTTCCATAACATTTGACAGTAGCATTTAAGTTAATATTATCCATTGTCACTATAACATTGTTCAAGTCAGGTCCAACTAATATTATATGTAACCCTGTCAAATTTTTAATCCACATAAAACATAGTCTAACAAACACTTCCCAATCTAAAGAATTTTCAGTTTTATCTGCCCCAGCGATGTGAATACAAATCTCTTCTTTAATCCCTTTTCTCGCTTTCACCAACCCAGCACTTTCCAAAGCAAATAAAATAGTTGCAATGTAGGAAAACATGTCGTTCACAATAACCCTATCCAAGTAGTCCATTTGATTGTAGTTTTCGAAAACGAAGCAACAAAAGCTCGATAAATTCCCAGGTAATATATTAACATTATCATCTAACTTATCCTTTAATTGTACCTTAATGTCACATCCTGCAAAAAGCTTCAAATCTAACAGCATACTTAGCTCGAGCTCTTTACAGTGATGTTTATGAATCGGATAATGTCCTTGTTGGTGTTTTTTGGAACAATATGCAACATTAAAACATTTCTGGCAGTCTACAAGATTCTCCTTGGAGTAACAAACCGCGCACACGCGTGGGAACATCCACATTTGACACTCGAAAGGTAGAAGCTTTCTCCCAAGCTGGGCTTCCCAATCTTCTTGTAATTTCAACCTATAATTGCGCCATTCTCCCGGGGAACAATTCAGTTCGTATTTTACAGTCTTGTTGCTGTGTACGATAGCTTTACATAATTTTTTATGATAGGGCCAGTCCATCGATTGATGTTCTTTGGAGCAGTAAGCGATATGCTTGCAGGACGAACATCGCTTGAGGTTATTCGAAATTTTTTTACATACATGACAAACTGAACTGTAATACACTTGCATTTTAGATTCGAATTGGTGCACCAAAAGCTAAGAATTTAAACGAATCAATTTCAAATCGAACCCCTTTGGACAACCACAAATTGACAACAAACAAATTTTAACAAGATAAATGACAGACTCACAGAACTAAAGCTGCCTTCACGCCTAAACATTTTGATGATTTATGTTTTGCCTATATTTCAAACATTGTTTGATAAAAATAATCGGAGTAAATGTTTTTCTATATTATTTTTATCATCTTCAACAATTTATCATTTTCAGTAAAAATTGACGTAAAGTATAAAAGAATCTACTGTATCACTTTAAACAACCAACAACAAATCAAAATATTTAATATTTAGGTTTTTGATTTTAATAACACAGAATATGAATTAGAAATGTCACAGCGCTGTCGCACGCCCATGTTTAAATAATACTAGTTCTTATTGTTGCCACTTCAAAATTAAAAGTTCTGTGCCTCCCCCGATGCACATTTATCTGAAACGGACTATAAATTTATAAATTCATAACCATAGAGCTAATAAAACTGTGAAATGTCATTAACCTAACCATGTTTAATCTTTGATCTAACCTTAATAGTATACGTTATACGTTAAGTTTTGTAGAAAAGACCTTTTCAGTATAAAGTCGCAATGGCTGATGATGAATTTGATGAAAACGATGTCGGGGATGACTTTGATGATGAGGTCGACGACGATAATATCGAAGAATTGGAACAACCTGAAGAAGAAGGCGATAATATTGATATTTTGGCCCCTGGACAAGCAGGAGGAGGTGTACCCAAAAATAAAAGGATAACTACAAAATACATGACGAAATATGAGAGGGCCCGCGTTTTAGGCACTAGAGCTTTACAAATAGCCATGTGTGCACCTGTCATGGTCGAATTAGATGGTGAAACAGACCCCTTGCAAATAGCCATGAAAGAGTTAAAACAACGTAAGATACCTATCATAATAAGAAGATATCTGCCAGACAATTCATATGAAGACTGGGGTATTGATGAATTAATTATTATAGATCATTAAATCTTAAGCTTTTGTACCTATATTTGTAGTTAAGTAAATAAAATCCTAAATTTGATAACTTTTGTTTTATTTTTATAACTTTCACTAAGATTTCGTGAATAACTAAAATAAATTCATAACAATATTTAATCATGTCTCATACAAATTCTGATACCTCAACTTGGTTTTTAATAGATCATCATCGGTAGTTTCAATAAGTTTTGGTGGGATCATGGCACCAACAACATATCGACCCTCAGCATTTAAAAAATTAAATGTAGCACATGCTTGCTCTGTGGGTAAGATCTCTACGGAAATCCTGTGTTTTTTTAGTGTTGGTTGAATATGTCTGTAAAAATTGAAATCTTTCACTTTATCACCTATCCCTAATACCAATATATCTATCCTTGGTTCTAATATTGTAAACAGACTTAACGAGTTTTCATTAACTTCTTCAAGATCATTAACACTCCAAGATAACACAGATCTGAAATAAGAGGTTCCAATTTATTGTATTATATCATATTAGGTATTATTACCTTGGAAATATAATCATGGATCCCAACACTGTGAAGTCATTATTCAATCGAAATCCAACCTGGAAATAGATATGACGATAATCTGAGCGATTTACTCAACTGATGAGTCTGGTAAAAAATGTTTACCTGACTGAAACCATCAATCATCAACCCAAGCTCTTCCTCTCTATTTAATATATTCACGGTAGTTTTACCATCTCCTTCGTAAGTTTTTGGATTATGCAGTTCACTACTTCGAGATAAGTTACGCGTTCTGAAATGAATAACCCCTTATCACGTTGTCGCATAAAAGCTGTAAAAATTACCTTCTTACGCTATACTCGATTTGTTTACGTAAAAGTGTGGATATTTGTTTATACATATTTTTTTTAAATAATGGATTTCAAAATTGTCATAACATCCCATAACCTCAAAAGTTTCTTTGCTCTATGTCAAAGACTATATCATCTGTGTTAATTCACGTTTCTATGCCCCTTAGACAAACTCAATGTCGCCAATGTATAAAAATAATCATCCCTCAAACGAATAAAGAATCCTCAAGTCTTCAAATTTCATACAAGCTTATTTTACAATTTATGTATTGAAAACTGTATGCTTTTAAAAATATGTATCTCCTTTCCTCGACTTTCCCTACTGATTGAAACAATAAAAAAACTTTCGCTCTAAAATTAGAGACTAAACGCATAAGTAGGTAATTTGGTCTTCTCTATGCTCTCTAATTCATATCTGTAATATTCTGTAATAAATATATGTTTTAATTAAAAATAACCACTTCAATAGCGCAAAAGCAAGAAGGCTATAAATTATAGTCTTCTCGCGCAAATTTTACGTTCGTTTTCGTTAGTAGTTTCCTTCGACTATATTATTTAAGGTAGTTCCAATGTAACACTCTTTTGACAATCCATTTTAAAATTGGGAAAGTAAGGTTAGCGTTGTGCCAAAATTGGCGCGACTTTGAATTGTGATAACTAACGAATACCAATTATTTAATATTCATAAACAAGATGTCTAAAGTAAGTAATTTTTCCTACATTCAAACGCACCTTCATTCTAACTTTCTCTAGGATATAAGATCATTTTTCAACGTTATTTCAAAAAAATCCGCTCCTGGAAATTCATCAGAAAAACCTTCCAAAAGTAAATCCAAATGTTCAAAATTGATCATTAGCGATTCCAGCGATGAAGAAACTGAAAAACCACCTAAACAAAAGCATTCATTGAAAAGAAAAGTTCAAATGATTAATTCTGATTCAGAGGATGAGTCGAAAAAAACAAAGAAAAAGGAAAAAACTCCCAAGAAGAGACATACTTTTGAGTCTAAGCAGTCTCCCAAAAAACTCAAACCAATCAATATTGAGGATGCTTTTAGCAATAAACCAATTACTCAGTCTAAAGCCGAGTTACCAATCAAAAGCAGCGATGATAAGGAAAAAGTTGAAAAACCCAAACTGAAGAAACTAAAAAAGAAGAAAGCAACCACCGAAGTTGGGATTCATGGTGATGATGATTTTGATAAGACTCTTCTAGAGCTAGATGATGACGTATTTTTGAATAATGTTGATTTCTTGGACAAGAGCATTGATGAGGCCTTATCAAGCAATAGGAAAAAGAGCAAGGAAATGCAAGAAAAACCTGCTGAAAAAGATGAAACTATCTTGGAAACGTCCAAAAAAAGAGAAGCATCCGCAACAAAGCAAGGTGAATTGAAGGGTTTGCTTTATTATTTCAGTGATCAGATCTATCGCACCCACATGGAATTTAGATTAAGTTTCTGTGTGAAAAATCCAGCTTCAGAATTCTGTCATTGGCTCCACACCACAGATGCTTAACCTTTCCTGGAAACATGTTCATTTGAGTGCCTGAATCTGAATTCTTGATTTGGAGACTGAATCAGGATTTCATATGTATGAAACCGGCCTAAGTCATGCGCTTTTAATTTCTGTAAAAGAGATGTGGAAATTCAATTTTTTATCAAAATGACAGTATGAACAGTGCATAATATATTAATATTTCAAATCCTATTCTTAGTTTAGACTCTTGTTGACTTCAAAAGATAATAAATTAAGTTTACTTAATTTTTCGAAGCCCTGTTTGGAAAATGTTCAAGTTTATTTAGTAAATGGTAATCATTGACAAATTTGGAAAATATTTAAATTTTAGCCAGAGCTTCAGAAATGTTAAATAAATTTAATTCATTTCAATCTCAGTTCTAAATTTAGATTATCATTAGTTTGGGTTTATGAACTTGTTTATGTAACTTTTTGGGCAATTTAGGAAGTTCGCATGAAACACCATCTAAGAAAGCGAAGCTTGAGCATATTGATTCGGGAATTGATCCTGGTCAAGAGGCGCATGAAAAAAAGGTGTATAGTGCTATGCTTTATCAAAAATACTTGCACAGAGGGGAACCGAAGCATCTAGGTCAGAAGAAATTACCAGAGGTAAATCATAGTCTACTTTTAATGTTGGCCATTAATTATTTTAAAAGGTTGCAGTCAACTCCTGAAAAAGTCGCAATTTTTCAAAACCTTCAAGTTTAAATATGCAAAGTTTATTTTATGCTTAGTATTGATTTTTGTAAACCATTGCTTTCTTGGATTTTTCCTTAAAATTGATTATTGTTTATTTCCCGTAATATTTCAATTTTAAATTCTTTAACGTTTTCAGGGGAAACCAAATTGTCTAGCAAATTTGTGTTTTTTGAGGACAGGTGTATTAGAATCTCTCGATTCCGAACTATTCGAAAACTTGATCAAGAAACATGGGGGTCGAGTTGTTCATGGAGTTTCTAGTGAGTACTTCACACCTAACCGTAAAAATTAATTTTTTGAAGCAAAAATTTTAAAACGATGGTTTTAAAAGTAAGAGCTTGAAAAAAATTCATAAAATCTTGATTAAATTTAAACTAAAATATCTGATCGACTGAAATATCTGCTTTTTTTAGAAAAAGTTAACTACATAGTTGTGGGTGAAGAACCTGGACCATCAAAGTTGGAAAAGGCGAAAAATTACAACATCCCCCAAATAAGTGAAGATGAATTACTTGATATGATTTTGGTGAAGTCAGACATGGAAAAGAAGTACACTGCTACTGACCCTAGTGAAGATCCAGGAATGTTAGGAGATGGTTTCGAAGTGGATAAAACTGCAATTGCACCTGACGATAAGAGTGGCAAGAAAACCACTGAAGATGAAAAGGGCAAAAAGAAAAAGGAAAAATATGATAGAACCAAGGCAGAGGAAAATGAGACATCAAGCAGTAAAGAAAATTCGCCTAAAAATAAATATAAAAAGAACGAAGATATAAGCAAGAAAGTAGAAACGGGGAAAACACCTTTACCTCACAGAATGGTTAAAAAAGAAGGAACAGAAAGCAAGAATGAAAATAACTTCATTGGTAGTGATTCAGTTTCTTCAAAAACGAGAGTAGAAGACTTGGCATTAACAGAGAAATATAAACCAAAAGATACAAAAGGAATCATTGGGCAGCAGACAGATGTTAGCAATATGAATAAGCTAAAACGTTGGTTATCTAATTGGTACAAAAATCAAGAACCACAAGTAAGAAAAAAATTGATCAGACCAAGTCCTTGGGCTAAAAATGATGATGGCGCTTATTTTAAATGTGCGCTACTAAGCGGTCCTCCTGGTGTTGGTATGTTTCCGCATTAGCTCATTCTGATTTGTCTCATCGTTGAAATCATAGGTAAAACAACTACTGCAACGTTGGTAGCTAAAGAGTTGGGTTTTGATGTGGTAGAATTTAACGCTTCTGACACGCGAAGCAAAAAGCTGTTACATGAAGAAGTTTCGCAGCTCCTCAATACAACTACAATCGCTGGATATGCTCATGGTAATATATCTGTTAATTTTCAAATCCAATCTCACCGAATGTTTTCAGGAAAAGAAAAAACCGATAAAAGGAGAGTGTTGCTAATGGATGAAGTCGATGGAATGGCAGGCAACGAAGATAGAGGTGGCATTCAGGAACTAATAAACTTAATAAAAACCACCAGTATTCCGATAATTTGCATGTGTAACGACAGGAATCATCAAAAGATGCGTTCTTTGGTCAATTACTGTTTTGACCTCCGGTTCGCAAGACCGAAACCGCAACAAATCTTAGTAAATAAAACAGTGTACAAAATTTTTCGTTTTTACCGTATCCTTTTCAGGGTTTCATTATGTCAATATGTTGTAAAGAAGGTATCAAAATGAATCCAAATGTGGCCTCGGAAGTAATCAACGGGACTAACTGTGACATTAGACAAACTTTAAATCATCTCGCCATGTTGGCAGCTACGAAAAGCGACCTTACGTTGGAAATGGCTCAGAAAGAGGCACAATCCGCTAAGAAAGATAGTGTCTTAGGCCCTTGGGAAGTCTGCCGGATGGTATTCAGTAAAGCAGAACACAAGAATATGAGTATTGGCGATAAGTCGCGATTGTTTTTCTATGACTATAGCATGGGGCCTTTATTTGTGCAAGAAAATTATTTGAAAGTTAAACTAAATGTATCAAAGTAAGATTTTCAGCTTTTTTTTGTTTATTGATTTTATTTAACATTTTTTGAAATTCATTTTCATTCTTCGTGATCACTGTCACCCCCAAACATTTTTTATTTAAAGGGAAGAAGCTTTAAAAAGGGCAGCCGCAGCAGCTGACGCCATTAGTATGGGGGATATAATAGATTCAACTATTCGAGGATCAAACAACTGGTCCCTGCTTGAAAGCCAAGCCATGTATTCCTCCGTCCTTCCCGGGCACTACATGTCGGGCGAAGTATCCTGCGCGGTTAATTTCCCCTCGTGGTTAGGCAAAAACTCCAAAAGGAACAAATTTAATAGGCTGCTGAATGAAATACAGATTCACACGCGGACAAAGTAAGTCATCACCGTTAACATAGCTGCCATTCAGTCGATTTTATTCCAGGATGTCCGGAAATAAAATGAGCGTTAAATTAGATTATATAAAGCCGTTGTTAAACGCAATTATAACGCCGTTGAAACGTGATGGTATGTCAGGAGTACAAAAAGCTGTTGATGTGATGAAAACTTATGAATTACTTAGGGAAGATTTGGATAATTTAGCTGAAATATCCACATGGGGTAAACAAAAAAATCCAATGGCAGATATCGATTCAAAAGTTAGTACTTTAAGAAATTCAGTTATGCTTAAATTAAAATTATTAATTTAGGTTAAAAGCTCATTTACGAGGACCTACAATAAAGAAGTTGCTTTATTACCATTTGCCCCATCTACTGGAGTTTCAAAGAAGAAAGCTTCGGCCGCCGATGATATGTTAGAAGAAGATTTAGCATCAGAACCGGAAAGTGATGATAACATTGATGCTGATGCCCTAATTAAGGTGATTTGATTTTAGATGTTTTATATTTAAGTAAATCTAAGGCATTTTTAGACCCTTGTAGACTCGAAATGTTAATGAATTAGTTTTATCACACAGACGTGTCATTTAATTTTTTTAGAAAATTGTCAACAATTTCCATTTGAAAAGTACAGGCAATTTTTTCCAAAGATGAGTTATCTGCATCATCTGCCAGCCAACAGTGTAAATTTTTATTTGATTTAGAATCATTTGCTAAAACTGCACCAAGTTAGGAGTTATAATAAATTTTCGTTTTCCTTTAATAAAGAAATTGTAGAGAATCTACATTTTCAAACCCATTTTTCTCAGAAGTACTTATTTTGATATGCCTTCTTTGCCTGTACCTTCCGTTTACTAAAAAATTAAATGTTTCCTACACTGGGTTCCGAAGGTTAAATAAAACTAATTTTTGTCTTTTTTCAATGCAGTGTTCCATCGTGTTTGTGAGTAATTCTTAAATAAAACAAAAATAAGTAACTCTTTCCATTCTAGGTCAAAGTGAAGAAATCTGAAAAAGATAAGAAAGTTGATAAAGGGAAGATTTCAAAGAAAGCTGGTTCCAGCAAATCGACCTCCACCAAGACAAAAAAGAAATAATTTTTTTTGGAAATGTCAAATTTTGTTTTGTAGGATTTTCCATGTATATTTATTATGTTTCATTTTAGCTCCATATGTTTTACTCTGATATGCAATTTTTTAATATTTTGTATTTAAATTTTATGAAATAAAAGCATTGTTTTTCAGATAATATTTACAACTGCTTTCAGCGTTTATGTAGAGTTGCATTATTTCAATTAAAATGTTCTTTTGCATAATTATTTGTGATTTTTTATTCTTGTTCAGTTTAATTAACTCCGCAGTATTTCAATCAATTCTATTCAAGTTTCTTAGGAATTAAAACTTGGAATTGTCGAATCTTGTTTTAAATTTATACTTGAAATTTGAAGAGAAATAAAATTTGAAGTTTGTTTTCATAATTTTTTTTTAAATCAATTTTAACCACAACATTTTCTAGAAAATCTTTTAAATTTGAAGAACTTTGAGCTTGACATTTGGTTAATAATACCGTGAGCGTTCTTTGTAAAAGACGACACTCCTTGCGAAACATTCTCAGATTATCTATGGGAAAAACCAATGAAGACACTAGCTAGTCTCAGTATAATAAAAATAGTGCAATTCCATTAGAAATCAGACTCTACCCGAAGAAAAGAGCTGTAGGGAAAACCAACGAGACGTGGTACTACAATAAATTCCCTAGAAGACCTAAAGGCAAATTAGAAACGTCTAACTGTACCGACGGATCACTGATATTCCGGAATTAATGGAACAAGCACAAAAGCACTCAGCGTTCAATACTCTCCGCTGTATCAACTTATTCCATTGATTCAACTTTATCTGCTCATCGCTATCAATCAGTACATCGACAATTCTGCCCTCTTACACATTTTCATCCACTACATAACGAGAGTATTTTAATTGTACGAAAAGATGCGGTATCATGTTGGCGCCCAAAGTGGTCCTCGAAGTTGTATAGCATGTGGTATCTGTATCAATCTACAATTTGAAATTTTAGCAAAGATTTGATAATTTTAAGATAACACTCAAATGAGAGAAAACTTCATACAGGGAAAAATCTTGAAATTTTTATTTTAATTTCACGAAATGTCGACTTTAAATTTGAAGATTCAAGGAAAATGTTGAATTGAAGAGAATTTAATTTTGGGTTTAAATCAAAATTTTCGAAATTTTTCTTGAAGCTTCAAAATTGTAAATAAATTTTCAAATTTAAATACCAGATTGAATTTAACTTCGTAATTTCGAAAACATGTCGACATTTCGAATGTAGCTAACTTTTTTGAGAAAAAAATTGGAAAAAAATGTATACATTTCTAAAAAAAAATGATGTCTTTCTTGAAATTTCAATATTAAAATCCAAATTTTGAACACGTTTTCGAATTTTAACCTTTTTCTCCATATTTCGAATTTATAGGCGAAATCTAAAAATTTCGATTAACTTGGCTGAATAAAAATGTGCAAATTTCAATAAAATCAACTTTCATTTTGTTGCTTTAAGTTCGATAGAATGGCTCAATCAACAACATGGAATACAAGGAAAGTCATGCTGACAGGAAGAGAACCTGAAAATAAGACGATAATAATTGAATATAATCTCCACTGAAAAATGAAATCGCTCCAGAGAAACTGGGACTATAATTAAACATGGAACTTTTGTATTTGTTATATTTATTGTTAATGTATTTTATAAATTACTTTTTCTTTAAACGAAAATACGTATGTTTAATCGATATCATCATATGTTTTATTTTAAAGCATATCCAAGGGATCAGAAAGTTTGATCAATAATTTTTGGTGGTTGATGTTGTGAGTTATCAAAAATTTCAAATAAAAATGGGTAATACTGAGAGCAATGTTACAAGTGGCGTTAAGAAACAGGCTGGAGCTTCTATGCAAGCTATTTACAAATTATGTGACCTTAAAGGTAAAAAAAAGGCAACAACCTTCCAAGTTCTTGAACTAACCCTCATCGATATCTCCCAGATTCTAGAAAAATTTATTTGTACCGAAAAAAAGTTTTTTCTGGGATATTTTCAGATCAAAATGAAGACCGTAAATAAAAAATTGTCACATTCGAAAAATGTGAATAAAACAGGTATCAGCAATTTGTTATTTCTATTTTAACAACAGGTGCAATAACAATAACACAGGCCCACAAAAAAAAAAGTGGCGTGTGCTGGGTGTCGGACCCACATAGTCCGGCGTATTTTTTTCCGCTGAACACGAATCTGTAGTTTAAATTGGGGGTCAAACTGCTAAAAGTGGAGAAAAACCAAAAAAACCGATAAAAATCACGATCTCGTATTTTTTTCTGTATGATATTATCATCTTGCAGTTTCTACTTGTTTCTCTCTGTAATATCCAACCGTAATGTGCAAATACGTTAATTCACTACTTATTGTGTCTTATTTAAGTGTCACATAGTTGATATTTTGTTTTTGACAAAAAATAAGGAAATGGTTAACTAAATCGGTACATTTACCGGCAGAAACCTGCTACTCCGGAATGATTGGACTACGATGACAACTGCCCTTTATCGGGATGTGTAGAATGATTCGCTAGTCAACATTTCGGCGTATCGAAGCCAGCGAAGGCGCGCTGTTTTGCAGGGAAGCGCTAGAATATGAGAATGATGCCGTAGTGTGTCCGACGACGAGTTGACATTGTCCTTGTCAAAGTCGGAAAGCCCTCATACTTAGGCCTAGGTATTCTAGCGTGCGGGGTTTATTTATTTTCATGGATTCTTCTACTGAAAATTTGGCTGGAACTTCTAGTACTTGTGGCAATCACAAATGTACTGGAAATCCCAATGCTTTTTGCTACGTTTGTGCAAAGTACATAGGGATAAAAAATACAAAGAAACTAACAGATCGTGCTTCAATATGAAGTTTCCCTCGATCTCAAAAATTGGATACCCAATTTTGTTTGTGGCTCATGTTATAATATGATCAACAGATTTGAAAAGCATCAGGTCAAGGCGAATCTTAAATTTAAAACTCCAGCGATATGGAAAAAGCCACTTGATGCAAGTAATTGTTACTTTTGCACAACAAATGTCAACACTGTGGGCCGAATGCATAAGGATAAAATTTCTTATCTTCTGTGTCAAGTGTTCAACAACCAGTTGCAAACTTCATAGAAGGTTTAGAAGATGACACGTCACAAGACAGTCTGACTAGTGGATTAGACACAATGGAAGTCGACGTCGATCCTGAAAATTCAGCTTTTATTGATAAAGAGTTTGATACTAGTAGTGAAAACATTTCTAGCGAATCTGAGGAAGAAGAGTTTTCGAGCTATGAAGAATACAGACCTATTGGTGAAGATCGGAAGCCGGAAAAATACGATCAAAAACATCTGAATGATTTATTCAGAGAGGCTAAACTCTCAAAAGAAGCGGCTGAAATATTGGCTTCGAATATGAAAAAGAGAAATCTATTGACAAAAGGTACTAAAGTTTCGTTTTATCGGAATCGAGAAGAAGCCTTCCGTAAATATTTTGAAAAAAATGAAGATTTACTCTATTGCACTGATGTAAAAGGACTTATCGATGAATTTAAGCCAAATTTATATGAGCCAGAAAATTGGCGGTTATTCATTGATTCGTCTCAACAGAGTCTTAAGGCAGTCCTTCTCCACAACACCAACAAATTCGCTCCTCTACCTTTAGCCCACTCCACTGTACTTAAAGAAGAGTATTCAAACCTCGAAGTTGTCCTAAAGAAAATAAAGTACGAAGAACATAAGTGGCAAGTATGTGGTGATTTAAAAATTTTGTCCATGATCCTTGGACAGCAATCTGAATTCACAAAATATCCATGCTATTTGTGTATGTTTGACAGTAGGGATCGAAAAAATCACTACGTAAAAAAAGAATGGCCTTTACGATCTTCATTTAAGGTTGGATCACATAATATAATAAAGAAACCGCTTGTTGATCCAGCCAAAATTCTCATTCATCCTCTTCATATAAAACTTGGCTTAATTAAACAGTATGTCAAAGCTCTTGATAAAGATGGTGAATGTTTTACGTACCTGCGTACTGTGTTTAAAAAAAAATCTGATGCTAAACTAAGGGAAGGCATCTTCGATGGACCGGAAATCCGAAAGTTATTCAAAGATGAAGGGTTTGTTGCAGTCATGGATGACCAAGAAAAGGCATCGTGGTTAAGTTTCAAGGAAGTGTGTACCAAATTTTTAGGCAATACCAAAGATGCTGATTACAAAAGCATTGTGGCAAATATGATAAGAAATTTTCAGCATTCAGGTTGCCTAATGAATTTGAAAATGCACTTCCTTGATTCGCATCTTGACCAATTCCCGGAGAATAACGGAGACTTCAGTGAAGAGCAAGGAGAAAGATTTCACCAAGATCTCAAAGAGTTTGAACGGCGGTTTCAGGGACAGTGGGGAATAAATATGTTTGCAGATTACTGTTGGATGCTACACAGAGAAACTCAAGAAAAAGGAACAAAACGTAGCAGAAATCCACTTCACAGGTCATTTGAAGAAAAAAGGGTCAGGAAAAGACGAAAATTATAAGAATGATAATATCAAACAGAAAAAAATACGAGATCGTGATTTTTATCGGTTTTTTTTGGTTTTTCTCTACTTTTAGCAGTTTGACCCCCAATTTAGACTACAGATTCATGTTCAGCGGGAAAAAATACGCCGGACTATGTGGGTCCGACACCCAGCACACACCACTTTTTTTTTTGTGGGCCTGTGTAATTAAAAAGAAAAGAGTAAAGTAACTTACTTTTATGTTCATTTTACGTATTTTTCCTGCTTGTTCCGTCAAATTTTTTAATTACCCTTTTTGTTGGAAGATTAACCTTCTAATATTAGCAGCAGGGTCGGACTGGGATCTGAAACCATCGCGGGCATTTAAAGCTGATGGGTCCTGAACTACAAATTCGCAAAAATTTGCTTATTCAATCGTCATAGGATAAATTTCGAATTTTCAACCATTTTTTGTTCAAGTTGAATTTCTCAAATTTTATTTTTTAATTTCGACTTTTAATTTCTACATAAAATCAAAGTCGAGATTAAAAGATCGAAATTTTGCAAAAGAAGTCAAAAGTTTTTAAAAAACTGAATTTATTGAAACAAATTTTAAGGTTGAACTCGACAGTTTGATCGTTTTCTTGAAATTTCAACTTTAATCTTGACATTTCAATTTTTTTAGAAATTTTCATCTTTTCAGTAAAATTTTAAGTTACAAAATTTCAAGTACAATATAATATTCCAGTGACGTTAAAATATTGAGATTTTTTCAGGTAAATGAATGATTGGAAACTCCAAATTCTCATTTTTTTAATTTCAAAGAACAATGCCAATATTTTTTAAAAAGTTTGTAACTATAGAGTTCGAAGCAAAAATTTGAAAGTAGTATTTTAAAAAGTTGAAACAATTAGATTTATTTAAAAAAAATCCCAATATTTTCATTTTAATCCCGAAATTTAGAACTTTCCTCAAAGTTTAACAAGTAAATCAGCAATTTTAAAATTTTCAGTGAAATCTCAAGTTTGAAAGCGATTTTTCGTTCAAATGTCTTTCTGTCCACCGTTTAATTTTTAATATAACTTCTACAATATGTATGTGAACAATATACAAACCAGAAAAAACATATTAAACAGTAAATAATTCCACGCGAAGAAACAAAGTGAATTTCCATTTTTAATAGATTGTTGAAAATATCTAGTAGTAGAATAAAAAATTACAATGCTGAAAACGCCAAAAATATGCTATAGAGAAGTTGATTTATATATTTAAATAATGTAGATCGCAACATAGAATGTACTCAGTTATTATAGGCAATTAGTTAAGTATTTTAATTTGATGGATGCTTTTTTCAGGTGGAGGACTGTTAGTTGAGCTTATGAAAAGAGCCACACAAAACAAGCAATATGCGGAACTGGATCATGCCATTAAAACTAAGGCATGCAATTTTTTAAAATTATTGCTCCTTGATTTGTTAGAACTTTTATTATTTTTTAATACTCTGAAAACTTGGAAGCGATACCTTTTAACAATTTATTTTTACTTTAAACTGATTTATTTTTCCAACTACGTGTAAGTAAAGAAGAAAATAATGGCGCAGTAAAAAGGTCTATAGTAAAATGCTTAATTTGTTTGGATTTGCCTGAGATCAGTTTGATTATCTTCATAATATTCTAATATTCCCCATAATTTATGAAAAATATTTTCAATTTTGTTCGTTTTTTATTTTTAGGTGGAACAATTTCTCTATAACAAAGGTGCGGGGAGATATATTCCAATAGCTGATCTGGTATTGCTCAGAAATAAGGAGAGACCGAAGCACAAGCTGGTAAATTTTTTTCACTTGAAGCTCTGAACAGTAAACCATTGCTTAAAAAATCCGCAATATATACAATGGGGATTAAAAAAACGTCCATTCTTAACTGCTTTTACTTGTTTCTTGCCATCTAAGTTGTTCAGTTATATTTCATTAAAAGCTAATAAAAAATACTGAAAAGTGAAACAAAGACTTCTGGCATCATGTATAAAATACTTTGAACTTTTTAAGCCTCTGAATTTGTAACAAACAGAAAGTAGTGAATTCTTGGAGTATTTCTGTTTAAAATTGTTCAATAATCGCAGTACATATAACATTACATGATATCATAAAAGTTTTTCTGTTGCTTTTGGATTATTTTTCTAAGTTGTTGTTTGGGATTAAATGTATAAAAAACGAATAAGATTTTAGAAAAATATTGGACAAAGTTCGGTAATTTTGCTTTTTTTCTGCTGCGGCTGCGGTATGTATTCCGAAAATCATATGTCAAAAGTACCAAGTTAAAAAAAATTGGTTTCCAAAATTTGGTTTAAGGCGGCAAATATAGGGGAACATCTAACCGTCTAATTAAACATAATATTTTTAAAATCCACAGCTACCGCCGTTAAAAGCAATGGAAAATCCAGACGATTTTGAAATAGATGACGAAGGCCCGGAACCCACTGAAGAAGAATATCAAAAAAGTAAGTCGATCTTGACTGCAACAAAAGAGCAGATTAAAGATTTTTTTTAGATCCCCACCTATACAGACATGTTTGTTGGAAATTAAAAGAAAGAGGCGCCGTAGGGGAAACTATTCTTCACTTATGTCTCTTAAATGCGACTTCTCTCCACGCAGATATTGCCAAACGTCTTTTAAGATTTTACCCTAAATTAATTAACGATATTTA
The DNA here is from genome assembly GCA_028583605.1 of Dastarcus helophoroides. NCBI lineage: Eukaryota > Metazoa > Arthropoda > Insecta > Coleoptera > Bothrideridae > Dastarcus > Dastarcus helophoroides. The sequence goes on along the minus strand of CM053336.1, from coordinate 18,883,348 downwards.
CATTTCTGATGAATACTACGGTAAGACTAAAAAAAAATAGAATCTCATAACTAGTGTCAACACTTTCAGGAGAAAACGTTTTACATATAGCGATAGTAAACGAAGATCCTTCGATGGTAAAATTCTTGCTGCACTCCGGAGTGAACTTCCAAGAACGCTGCTTTGGAAATTTTATGTGTCCAGAAGACCAAAAATCGTCAAGAACTGACTCCTTGACTCACGAATGGGTTAACGTTTGCCCTGAAACGAATTACGAAGGGTGAGGTTTTTTGCCACTAATAACTCAAGTGCCTAGACGATTTTTTTAGTTACGTTTACTGGGGTGAATATCCTTTAACGTTCGCAGCTTGTCTAGGCCAAGAAGAATCATACAGATTAATGTTAGCTAGAGGTGCTGATCCGAACGCCCAAGATACCAATGGTAACACGGTTTTGCACCTTCTTGTAATTTATCAAAAATTGGTATTTGCTTTTAACAAAGAGAAGATAATATCAACATTATCTTCGTCAAAATTCCCGCGTTGAATCAATTTTTTTAGGAAACTTTCGATATGGCGTACGAAGTTGGAGCTGTTTTGTCCATAAGAAACGTACTCAATTTAACTCCTTTGACTCTCGCTGCGAAATTAGCAAGGATTGATATGTTTTTTCACATTTTGAATTTAGAAAGGGAAATTTACTGGCAAATTGGTAAATCTAAGAAATTTTCTTTGGCTTTTAGTCATTACTGTCGAATTTTAGGAAGTATTACTTGTGCGGCTTATCCTCTGTCTCAGATTGATACCATCGATATGGAAACTGGTAAAATTAGTAAGACATCTGCCTTAAATTTGGTAGTTTTCGGGGTATTGTAACGAATTGGTTATTTGTTTCATTTTACATATTTTTCGCTGCTTTAGGACAAAGATGAACACCTCGAACTAATGGATGGGGTGCTTATTGATCTTCTTAATGCGAAATGGAATACCTTTGTGAAATTTAAATTTTATCGCCAATTTTTTACGTTTGCTTTTTACTTTTTAATATCTTTGGTGGCTTTTGTATTGAGACCAGGGCCCCCTATTCACCATACATTGTCAAATTCTACTAATAGCAGTTTTGGCTCAAGATTTCTTCATAATATTACGCTCAATAGAAACGTAAGCGTGATAAATATACCTAAAAATGTTGACGATGATGATGATAATGTTGACATGGAAGAATGGTGGGAAAATTTGCAAGAAGAATGTCGTTTAATGCAACTGGATTCATATACTGACATGATTAGGTTCATTGCCGAATTGGCAATAGTGGCAGGGGCGTTTACATATTTGTGTGCAGCTATACGCGAAGCTAGATTCCTAGGAACCAGAATGTTTTTTGAAAATTTGGTAATACTTTGGTATTGCATTTTGCAAGATCGATTATAAAATAAAACAAAGCAGGTATAATGGTAGTATTTTTAGATGACTGCACCTTCAAGAGTTATGTTTCTGTTTTCATGCATCCTTATGTTAACGATACCTTGCCTCAGACTTGCTTGTCAGGACGAAATTGAAGACATTATAGCTGTTGCTATAATGCTAACAACCGCCCCCTATTTCCTATTTTTTTGCAGGTAAAAAATTCTAAGCCATGTGGAAACCAAATTTCATGAATCTTCGTTGCAGGGGGTTCAAGACAGTTGGTCCTTTTGTTGTGATGATATACAGAATGGTGATGGGTGATCTTTTGAGGTTTGCTTCTATTTACTTAGTATTTGTGATGGGATTTTCTCAAGGTAATGCTTTACTGTATTATGTGGAGGAATTATTTTGACATTGACTAAGATATATGTTGACTAACAAATTGTCTAATAATTAATTTATTATTGAATCTATATCTCGACCCCGGAAGTGGCCACTAATGTCATTTTTTTTATTTCGTATCTGCTTGAATTTGTGGGTAAAGGTCGAAAAATATAGAAAACAGTTTATACAAATTATTTACCTATATCTTCGTTACCTTTTAGCCTTCTATGTAATATTTTTGTCTTTTGACAACCCTCTAACTCCCGACGAAGTTGACGACTCGGCGACAAATCCAATGTCTACTCCAATTGAGTCCATTATGGCCATGTTTTTGATGTCTTTAACCAATTTTGCCGATTATTATGTAGCTTTTGAACGAACCCAACACGAATATGAAGCCAAAGTAAGTTAATAAATCAAATCCCTAAACAGACTTTAAACTCACTGATTTTTAGATTCTTTTTGTGATTTTCATGGTGATAGTTTCGATTCTGTTGATTAATATGTTAATTGCTATGATGGGCAACACTTATCAGAAAATTGCAGAAACAAGAAATGAATGGCAGAGACAGGTAATGCCAAAGTTTTTTTGTAAAATTAGACTACCAGTTTTTGTTAAGATCACCAAATCAGCTTTTACCTGCACATTGTATGTCAAATTAACAGAAAAAATTACTGGATACCTAACTTTAATAATCTCAAGGCCGATCAGATTAATAGTATGCTAATAACGTCATTTCGACTTTCGGGTACAACCACCTATAAAAAATATGAAATTCGTAGCAGATTTTGCAATTGTTGCAAGCATATTGTTGGTGGTCCATAGTTTTTTTTAAATGCAAGCCTGACTTTCACAGTGCGATAGTACCTTAATTTTGAATGTTGGTCTCTTAAAAATAAGTATTCGAATTCGCAGTGCTTTATTAAATTTTTAGTGGGCAAGAATCGTTCTGGTTGTTGAAAGGGGTGTCAGCCCAGCTGAAAGGCTCAAGCAAATGTTGGTGTATTCGCAACCGATGTCGGATAATAAAAGGGCGCTGGTGTTACGATTAAATCAGTCGGTACGTATTTGGTTATTTAATTTTTTTATAATTATGTGTCGATAATCTACCCTTTTTTATTTTTAGAACTTGGCAACATTTTTATGTTTTAAAATGTTGACTTATTACTTATGTCATTGGCTTCTATACGTGTTAAAGCATCTTCACTATTGAGGACCAAAATTTAAATTTTGTGTAAAAAATACTTGAAATGCTCCAAAGTTACTACAAAAACTCATTTTTTGGTAATTTTCAGTAATAGTATATTTTTTTGTTTAACAATTCGGGAGCTTAACTTGAAGAAAAAAAGATAATATTTCAAGCGAATGTGATAAAACTGATAAACATTTAGAATGTTATTTTCCATTTCTCGATTTATTGCTTTTGTCAAAGGTCTCTTCCTTTCATAGCAATCAAGCTTTAGAATAAAAAATTGCAAAATAAGCCTATTTTGGCTTATTTAATTGACCTACACCTCAGGATTTTAGAATATAGTTTTCCGAAAACGTAGAAATATCAAGATTAAACTTTTCAAATGTCTTTCTAATTACGATTTATATTAAATAATTATAAAATAAACCTACAGTCAAAGGCTACAGTAAAACTCGGTTAATCCGACCATGGTGGGACAGAGGTAGGTCGGTTCTCAAAAAAAGTGGACCATCCGAAGTATAAAAAATTAAGACAAATTTTAAGTAAAAATGTATTCTCTGTATTATCTACATACATGTTATACTTAATATATTTCCTATTTGAAATTTAACCGATAGGTGTGTCATATTTTTGATACAGATATTAAAAGAAAGCCAAAATTGTTTCCTTCCGCAGATTTGAGAGACAGTCTTTTATATCTTTTTTTTTAAGTTTAATCCACTCGCAAAGGGTAACCCCATTATGCTTTAAAAGCACTGCGAGTAGGATGCGGAAACAAGGATAGATGGCGATGAACCGCCTTCTTAAACAAGGATAGGTTGTAATTTTTGGGGAAAATTCCTTTCGGTTACAAGTTCCATGACTTGGAAGTTCTATAGAAAAAAGTCTCCGTAACTGTTTACGGAGACTTTTTTCTATAGAACTAGAAGTCCTCACTGTGTCAAGTTGGACCGCACAGGAATTTGCTGTATCCGACTGTCTAGTCCGCCTCAAGAATCTTGCCTTTGGGGGGATCAATCCTATTAGTTCCTGCGAGCATCTTCCATGATAGTACTTGTAGAAAAGAGACAAGTCACCAACCATACGCCTGTGCTCTAGTGTTTCGAGAGAATCGGTCAGACTCTCGTCATCAATTAGGCGAATCGCTCTTCTTTGAATTGAATCCAATAGAGCTAAAGTATGTGAACTCCAAACATGAGAACAGTATTCTAGTGTTGGCCTAACTTGAGCTTTGTATAGTGTTAATAGCTGATAAGATGCGAATTACTTTTTAGCTCTAAAAAGAAAGCCTAGCTTCTGAGAGGCGGATTTGGCAATGGCGCGCATATGATCGTCCCAAGAGAAGTTAGTGCTCGCATTTACTCCTACGATAGATAGATTAGATCGCATCGGAAGGATTTTACCGTCCATTAGTATGTTTGTTGCATTATCCCTTGATGTTTTCTTAGAGAAAACCGCGGCCTGAGTTTTTGAAGCGTTGAAGTCGACCAAATTGTTCTTACCCCATTCCAGGATAATCTCGAGATCCCAATTAATCGTCTGCATCTGCTATTTCCTTAGTTGATCTGAAGCAGCGATAGATAATGGTTTGTCGGAGAAAAAAGATGGCACAAGGTTACTATTATCTGCGTAGCTGTATATAGGAATGGAAGTTTAAGCTAAGAGATAGTTTATATGTAACAGAAACAGAATAGGAGACAGGGCAGACCTCTGAGGCACCCCCACATAAATCGCAAATGTCTCGGATAAGATGCCATCGACGACGGCCTGAAGAGATCTGTCAGTGATAAAATTAGATATCAAATGACAGAGTCCAGAAGGAAGACCATAAGATGTTAATTTGGCGAGAAGAGATCGGTGCCAGACTCTGTCGAAAGCCTTTGAGATATCCAATGCCACACTCCTAACCTCACCATGTTTTTCCATAGCTGAGTTACAGATATGGGAAAATTTTCCCTTTTTAGGGACAGGCTGCACTCTTATCAGATTTCCAGTTGTTAGGGAATACACCTTTGTTGCAAGAGAGTGTGAACAATTTGCTTAGGACAGGAGTCCACTCTGGGACGTATTTCTTAAGAATAATAGCGGGAATACCATCAAGGCCAGAAGCTTTCGAGGTGTCGAGCTCGAGGAGAATCTCCCTGATTGTGCGTTGTCTGAGAACAACTTCAGGCATCGAAGTGCCAACCTTAGGGAGAATAGGAGGCTCTGCGTTTCGAGAATCAAGATTTGAATTTTTAACAAACATTAAGGCTAACATGTCAGCCTTTTTCTTTGAGGTAGTAGCAATATTGCTATTTTCATCGAGTAGAGGTGGAAAATTTGAAGGTGTAAAATTCATTCCAATCGACTTTGCAAATCCCCAAAAGGACCTGAAACCGTTCGGACAGTTGATAAGCTTCTGGCGCATTTTACGACCGAAATCACCTTTTGCCCCGTCAATAACCTTTTTACAATAATTTCGTGCATCTACAAATACGGTCCGAGTCTCGACTGAGGGATTATTTCGCCAACGACGATATGCGCGATTTTTGCAGGAGTCAGCCCGAGCGCATTTTTTACTGAACCAAGATTTACTGGAGGCAGACTTCTTTTGGGAGTGGGGAATTGAGCATTCCATACCAATCAGGATAGATTCGGCGACTAAGGAAGGGTTGTCTGAGTTAAGGCAGACTTCCTGCCATAGGAAAGATGCAAAGAAGTCTCTTAATTCTTCCCAGTTTGCAGAGTTAAAGTGCGTCTGGGAAGGAGGTGGTATATGAAGCGAGCGAGAGGTTGCCACAAGCTTGTGATCCGAATTTCCAAGGGGTGATGTCACAGAGATTTTATACAAATTTGGTGAATTTGTAAGGAAAAGGTCGAGTAGATTAGGTTGATGGGTAACTACATCAGGAATTCTTGTGGGTTCCTCAACTAATTGCGATAGTCCACAAGTGATGGCGAAAGCCTCTGCCACCCTTCCCGCCTCGTCAGTTCGGGAAGAAAACCTTAAGCAAGAGATGTTGTGTACGTTGAAGTCACTGAGAAAGACAACCTCAGCTTTTGGATAATTCGTCTGTAGGTGATCAAAGGTTACGGAGAAATAAGAGAAGAGCTGTCTGTATGAGGGATCGCTTGGAGACAAATAAAGAGAACAAATGAATAGTACTTCGTTTTTGGAGCAGATTTTCAGCCAAATGACATTATGATCAGCAGATTCCAGTGCTTGTTCTCGTTCACAGGACAGGTTGCTTCGCGTAAAAGCACAAATTCCCCTCTTATGTCGAAATTTTGAATGCAAGTCGTAGTTAGGGCAAAGCAAATGGACTGTAGTGATGGATGGGGAGACTTGGGTTCCTGTCAGAGACAGCACATAGGATCTTTCCTATTGAAGGTTTGAAGGTGTTGATGAACCGAGTTTAGATTTGAGTTTAAACCCCGAATGTTACCGAATTGAATTTTGAATGAATTATTTGAAAGAAACTTGGCTCGTGGTACATTAAAATTTTCCGTCGATTTTGGATTCCCTGTCTATCACTTCATATTTTTAAATGCATCAAAACTGGCAGGAGTATCTGCTTTAGACACTTCAAAAGTATCTTTTGTTGACAAAGTTTACGTAGAAAAAAATCCACAAGCTACAAGAGCAAAAATATTAATTTTATATAGTACCAAGGTGAAGCTAGGTTTATCCGGAGAGTCGGACCATCTGAGGTCGAGCCAATGGAGTTCTAGTGTAGTTTGGTTAATTTTGTAGATGTAGAACGCACATCTAATTACCGATTTGGCCTAAGTCTCATCGTTGACGATATGTAGCACCTCGAATAGCATGAATTAACTTTTGAAGTGTCTCTCCCTGCCATAATAATTGAGTTTTATATTAAATAACTACAAAATACACCTAGCCTACTTGATGTTGAGACGTAGAATCCACATCAACTTACCGAATTGGCCCACGTCTCATCGTGTCCAAAGTACGACTCCCCGAAAACACAAAAATGACATAATTTCACTTTTTAAGTGTCTCTCCCTTCCATAACAACGGCGCTTTGTAATAATGAATTACCAAATACACCAGATTTAGGCCAATTTTGAGGCCTAAAATCCATATATGTTTGCCGAATTGGCCCATGTCTCATCGTTTTCAAAATAATGCGCCCCAAATACACAAAAATGGCATGATTTAATTTTTTTAGTGTCTCTCCCTTCCACAGCAATTGAACTTTGTATTAAATAATTAAAAAGTAAACCCACTTTGATCAATTTTAAGGCGTAGAATCCATATCTGTTTGCCAAAATGGTCTCATCGTTTCCAAAATACAGCTCTCCGAATACATAATAATGATACAGCTCCTCGAATGCACAAAAATGGTATGATTTAATTTTTTTAAGTGTCTTTCCTTTCCATAGCAACAGTGCTTTGTATTAAATGATTACAAAATGAACCTACTTTGGTCAACTTTGAGACACACAATCCATATCTCCTTAGCGAATTGGTTTAGGCCTCACTCTGCTTAAGATACAACTCTCCAAAGTCGTAAAAATTTTTCGATTTTATTTTGCAAACGCCTCTGCATTTCGTAACATTCTATCGAGTCTGCGGTAATTTTATGTACCTGTTTGATTAAATAATTGCTCAGTGACTTATTTTGATTTATTACTTTTAACCTAAGTTCAAATTTCTAGGATGAAGATAAAGAAGAAATGAAGGAAATACTAGAAATGAAGCGAAGGCACGAAAGACATGTTAAAAAACGAAAGAACGAAACAAAAGACCAACACATTACTTCACCCAAATTGAGATTTTAATGTTTTTGTAGAGGAAATCATAATCCATCCACGGTATGATATATTTAATCTTGTTAATTTACAAATGACAAATAAATTTTAACAATGTTTGTTTTTTAGTAGCATTTTACATACTTTCTATCTGCTAAAAATTCAATTGTAATTTAGGATTAACAGATAAAATAGTTTAATAAAAAATGATTGAATATTTAATAGTTCCATTAAAAATTCGCTAAATTAACATAAAATCCAGAGGGGCAAAGTATGGGGCGTACCCAGTCACCAGAACATCAGAAGCTCCGATAGGCGTTTATGGAATTTACTGATATTCCACCGGCAAGCAAAAAATATATTGAAACAATTCGGCATTTTTCTCAGAATTTTTGAGAATGTTATTTTTGAGAATTAAGGTTTGTAGGTTAAACTTGAAATTTTTAGAAATTTAAAAAAATGATATTTTTAGAAACTATTAATTTAAATTGATTGGGTTACTTTATATTTTATGTTAAAAAATATCTGGAATTTTAACTCTCTCTCCGGTGTACCCCCAGCCTTACTTGGTATTTCTGTTATTTTTTGACAAATGAAAACACAAATAGTTATTTGTTATACAAGACGGTAAAATTATTTTTTATCGACGAGTGAAAATGTTTAATTAATGAGCGACGAAGGAGCGAATTAATTAAATTTCACGAGTCGATAATGAAATTTTACCGTTGTGTGTAACATTGTATTTTTTTTTTATTGCGAAGGTTAAAGAAAAATCGAGAGAAAAACTCAATAATGTTGCAGACAGAAATAAGAAAAGCAGTCAAAAATTAAATCGCAGTTGGTTCGTTTGGTATGTTGCTATAGTTATACCAAATAAATAATTGTTTCACATCAATTTTTCAATTTTGATCCGTATGAATCTCAAGATCTCAAGAATGTGTGAAAACGAGGTAGAGCAGGAAAACATTCCGGTATGTGTGAATAAAGAAGCGTTAGAGGCAGTAGCTAAATTATTGCCTCAAAAATCGCGATTAATATATGAAAAAGAGTACACATGCTTTCAAAGGTGGAAAATAGCAAAGAAGATTAATAGTTTTAAGTGAAACGGTATTTCTGGCATATTTTTCTGAAAAAGCAAAGAAGGTGAAGCCATCAACATTGTGGTCTTATTATTCGATGCTGAAGTCTACAATTTTGGTCAACGAAAATTGTGACATTTCAAAGTAAGTAACGTCAAATTTAGTGTATAATTTTTTTGCTAATACGAATTATTGTTTATAGATACAGTAAACTAATTGCATTATTGAAGAAACTATGTGATGGTTATAAACCTAAGAAATCGAAAATTTTTGAACCTGATGATATCATTCGATTTATAAAAGAAGCTCCCGATGGCGTATTGGATTTGCCTCTGGACTACAGAACCAGGCAAGATATAAGCGTTCCAATTGGTTGGTTCTGACATCATGATCATTCACGCCTTGGAGTAAAATACAATTGACAGTTGATACATTGCTATTGATATACGTATTATTTTATTAATAATATTTTAATTTTGTTATTGATGTTTTGTATTTGTTTAGGCAGTAATTATTTGCATGTAGGACACAACTTTCGGATTGTTAGTTTAAATAGCTGTTATTGGAAAACATTTTAAATAGGACTTTGTAAACTTTTCGTTTGTTAAATGTGCCAGATTCAAAAAACTAACGCATATTAATGCATAATTTAAAAGAAGTGTGTGATTTACAAATTAATATCATATGTGGTTCCCGACTAATTTTAAGTTGAAAGAAATTATAATTTCTGAACAATCTTTTCAAATTCGTCTTGGCATAAATTTGGAAAATGATGCAAAGTTGTGGCTGCAGGAATATAGCGAAATTACTAACACGAATTGGATTATTAAAAGTGGTCTTTACAATTCTCATGCGTTTATTTTATACTTCTTAAGGTGCTTTGACCGACTTTTGATAGGGGAATAACTAATGGTTTGCGTAACATCACGCTAATTCTCGTAGGCGACACGTTCTGTGTTTACAGGTTATTTACAGAGTTAGTTTTCTAAATGGATACCCTCTTTTTTTAGCTTTATTTTTGATAAATTCAAGATATTAAAAAGCTAGGCTGATTTAAATTTTCTATAAAATGAATTTACATTATTTTATTCATTTTTCTGCCTAATAAACAGTGGTGGCTGGCGGATAGGCAGTGTGGAACTGCAGCACCCCCAGTTTCGCTTACGAGTTTTTTCCTCAAAATTTTCTGAACACGTTTCATTACACAATGTTTTGTAGAAATTTAAATTTTTACTGATTTCTTTTTATAGAAAATTTAGGTTTCTTTCACAAGGTTACGACATTTAAAAACCTATTTTATTTTTAATTTTGATCAAAATCACATTTTCAAAAACCAGTTTTTGAAAATGTGATTTGGAACTTTTCTAATAATTTTTCTAAAAGACTTCATTAAGTCTCCAGGAATATAAAAGATTGAATTTTGAGATTAACCCGAAATTTCTTAAAAAGTTGAATTTTGAATAAAATATCGATACCGAAAAAAATACGAATTTTAAGGAAACACTTGATGAGAATTTCACACAGAAAGTCAACTCTTGAAAAAAGTCGTTTATCAAAAGACGAATCTTGAAAAAAAAATCGAAATTTAGAAAAAAAGGCGAATTTCGCGGAAAAAAAATCAGATTTCCAGAAATAGAAAAGATTGGATTTTGAGATTAACCCAAAATTTCTTAAAAAGTCAAATTTTGAGAAAAATATCGAAACTTCGAAAAAATACGAATTTTAAGGAAACAGTTGATGAGAATTCCAGATCCATAAAGTATTTGATGAGATAAAGTCGAAATTTCGAAAAAAACACGCATTGTAACAAAAATGGCAAACTTTTGAGATGTGTTTTTAGGAAAAAGTCAAAATTTCCAAAAAAAAAAACGAATTTTTGAAAAAAAATTCTTAATATCGGAATAAAGATCAAAATGTTGAGATAAAGATCTCAATTTCGAGCAAAAGGCAGATTTTAATAAACCAGTCGAAATTTCTGAAAAGTTAGATTCTAAAAGTAGGAAGTTTTCAAAAAAAAAACTCAATGTTAGGAAAAATAACGTAATTTCGAAAAGAAGGCGAAATTTTGAGCAAACAGTTTTCAAGAAGTCACATTTTGAAACATAAATGGAATTAAGCGAATAAAATCGAAATTAAAAAAAACAATTTTCGAAAAAAAGAGTTGAATTTTCAAGAAAAAGACGAATTTCGACAAAAACAATTTTCAGAACTTCATACAGGAAGTCGAACTTTGATAAAACAGAAAAATTTTGAAGAATAGGCATTTACGAAATCGAAATTTTGAAATTTTAGGGACTAAGCTTAGATTATTAAAAACATAAAGGATCATATTTCAAAAAAAGATCAAAATTTTGGTAAAATGATCGAAATTTTCAGAAAAACATGGAATTTCGGACAACGCAAATTATGAGAAAAATTCGAAATATCAAAAAGAAATCAAAATTTCTAAAAACGAACGCGAATTTTAAATTATTTTTTTTCAATATTCACTTGTATTTGAAAATTTCGAGTTTTTTCTTGATACTTCTGCTTGTTCTCAAAACTCTCCCTTTTTTCGAACATTCGACATAATTTAAAACTCAAAATTTTAAGAATAACTCGAAATTTCGAAAAAAGCTTTCAACTGATTTCAATTGATTGAAATTTCAAGAAAAAAGTCGAATTTAATAAAAACTCGAAATTTTTTGGAAGTTTGAAAAAAGGGAAAATTTTGAGAACAAGTCGAAGTATCAAAATTTTCTGAACACTTTTAATTACACAATTTTTTGTAGAAATTTTTAATTTTCTGTGATTTCTTTTTTTAGAAAATTTAGGTTTCTTTCACAAGGTTACGACATTTAAAAACCTATTTTATTTTTAATTTTGATCAAAATCATATTTTCAAAAACTAGTATTTGTAAGTTTTGAGAAAGAAATCAATATTTCGATCAGGAATTAAAATGTTTACTCAAATTTCTTTCAAAATGTCAGCATTTTGATACAATAATTCCAATTTCAAGAAAAAATCTAAATCCAACTAACTCGGCTCGCATTTTACTATTTCCCTAAAAAATAAGTTAATACGGTATCTTCGTCTTTTTACCTCAAATCTCATTTTGTTTAAAAATTTTGAGTTTTTTCAGATATTTCGATTTTTTTTAGGAAATTTTGATTTTTTCTGCAAAGTTTCCATTTTTCTTAAATATTTTATAAAGAAAAATTTTCTAGAAATTTCCATTTTTCCTAAAAGTGAGGTTCTTAAAATTTCTTCTAGAAATTCCAACTTCTCCAGATTTTTCTTTGTGTTCCTCCAATTTGCTTTATAAATTTTAAATTTTAAAAGTTTTTTCACGACACTTTGACAATTTAAAGTTCATTTTATTTCGTGTTTTGACAAAAAATGTTTGGAAAAAACCCTAAAAGCTCTATAAAAATTTCAACATATTGACAAAACAAAAGATTTCGACTTTTTTGTAAAGATATTTCAAATTTTTTTCAAATTTCAATTTTTTCTCCAAAGCACTTTGCTTTTTTCCCCTATGCAATTTAAACATTTTATCCAAAAATTTTTTTTGAAATTTCCAATTTTCCTGGAGATTTTACCTTTAAAATATTTTTTCTTGTAGACATTTTCATTTTTCTCTAATTTGTTTTGAGAATTTAAAAGTTTTTTAACGAAATTTTAATATTTTAAAGTTTATTTTATTTTGTAATTTTGAAAAGAAACTAAAAATTGTTAAGTATAAGTTTAGGAAAAATAAACTTCAAATCTGCATAAAAATAAAAAAAATTTGGGAAAACTATTGAAATTTCAGGAAAAAATGAACCTTGCAAATTTCAACCTTTTTTACAATTTCATATTTCTCTAAAAAAATACTACTTCTGTAGGATCAGAGAAAATTCTGAATCGAAATTTCCAATTTTTCTAGAAATGTTAAATTTATTCTTGAAATTCTCAAGTCCAAATTTAAAATTCAAATTTCGATAAAAAAAGATCAAAATTTAAGAATTATACTCAAAATTTCAAGAGAAAGCAAATCATATTTCTAGAAAAAGTTTCTTATTAGTAAACAACATTTTTCAAAAAAAATAACAGTTTCAGAATTAAAGAAAAAAAAGTTTTTTTGAAATAAATTAATTGTCAGAAATATTCTTATAATTTCAACTTTTAAAATGGGAATTATTGAAATTTTGGAGAAAAAGAATCAACATTTTTAGAATAGTCTCAAAATTTCGAATTTAAAATTAATTAAAATTTTGAAAGAAATTCATTAACAATTTACTGTTTTAATTTAATTTTTTTCTAGTAATTTTGAAGTTTCAGAGAAATTTTAAAAATCAAATATTCCAGCTTGAAGTTTTTTGTGATTAAAATTCAAATTTTGGCAATTTATATGTATATAAAATGCAAGTTTTTTTTTGAAATTTGATTTAAAACTTTGCACAACTTTAAAAATAGAAATTTTTGTTATTAATTTTTTTTAATTCAAGTGTTATTTCGAAATTTTTCTCAAAGAAATGTAAAGGTAAATAGAAAAAGTAAAGCTAAAGTTATCAGAAAAGTCGAATTAAAAAAAAAAATCAAATCTAAAAAAATTTTGAAATTTTCATAGAAAGTCAAATTTTCAAAAGAAGATAAGCATTTCAATTTTTAAAATGGTTGACATTTTCGATAATTTTGGGAATGTTAATGAAAGACGAATTTTTGGAAATATATCGACATTTAAAATAATTTGCAGAGTTTTTAATTAAACTTTCAAAGAAGCTGAATTTTTTGAATAATGTAGAAAACTCAAAATTATCGAAATATTCGTAATTATCAAAAAAGTTGAAATTTTAAAATGGTAAAATTTTGAAAAATTCGAAATTTTCAATATTTTAATTTTGAAAAGGAACTTTTCTTTTAAGTCGAAGATTTATTTAATAGGAAATATTTAAAAAATGTATAAATAAAATTTTAAGAAAGTTTGAACTTTTCAAAAAAAAATCAAGTTTTCAAAAAGAGTCGAAATTTTGAGAAAAAAGGCGAACTTTTGAAATGGAGTCGAAATTTTACGAAATATTAGTCGAAAATTTTAATAAAAGGTTTTAAGAAATGTTTGACCTAAAAAAATCACAATTTTTAAATAAAGGATCGACAGTTTGCAAAAATGTTAACATTTTGAAAATAATTGAAATTAACAAAATAGTCAAAATTTTAAGTTTTCCAAAAATTTAAAATTTTAGAAGATGACTAAAATTTTGGAAAAGTAACGTTTTGAAATGTCGAAATTTTCATTAGAAAATTTAAACATTTTAAAACGCTAAACATTGTCGCAGCACCCCCATTAGTTGTGGCTGCGAGCCGCCACTGCTAATAAATAACATTTTTCATTTATTGCCACACCTAGGGAAAAAAAGTAATATTAAAAAACCATACCAGAAGTTTTATGATGCAGACGCGCATCATATGAAAAGTATAAAAATTAAATACCACTATTTCATGAAGTGATATTGAAGCTACAATTTCTTCCAATAGGATAGCTACTACACAACACAGTTATCAAAACTGCAATATTTACATTCAACTAGGAATTAGGTACGGTCGAGAACAGAGACTAAATAGACTGAACATTTCAATGCTGTCTCATGCGTTCAGTCGAAGCTAAAATGCGGGGTAGTGGGAAGCTGCATCCCACTACTCTTGGACATGGCCGGATTAAGTTAAATTTATAAATACGAAACTTGCCGCGTAACGGTTCTAACGATTTAGATGAAACTTTAGAATTAGGGGCTTTTGGACCAATAGGATAATTTTTACAAGTGCTTTTTGGTAAAAGTTCAGGAGAACTATTTTCAAAGACATCTTGGTTTAATAGTAAAATAATTTTCTTTCAATACGCGAGGCCTGTGTACAATATTGTTAAGCCGGTGCTGTAACACGTCATGATTGCAGTGAAATGGCGGCGCGCGCACGCCGATAATTGAATATTTATATATTTCATTTTTACCTACCCAAAGAATGAAACTCTTGATTTTCCTTCACTAATGTGTTCACTGAGGTTTCAACAATGGTCCACAATACACTTCCCCATATTTTCAGGCCGTTTTCTAAAAAAAACCCCGATGTTATGTTCGCAACGGTCTGTCAAATAATGAGAGTGCTGGGTTGAACTAGGCTTCCGCCAGGCTTTCAACTGGCTTCACTGCTTACCGTCTTACGTTCAGTCTATTTAGTCTCTGTTTATACACGTTTTTATATGTATTGTATAAGTTTTTATCATAAGCCGAAGTATTATGCTGATTTTGTAATATCCCAATTCAAATAAATTTTATATAGGTAGCAAAAAGTAGCAGCAGCAAAATAGTTATCTACCGACAAAAGCTTTAAATAGAAAACAGAATTGCAAAAGTGCAAAGAAAAAGAACTTAATAAAACCATTTCAAATGTCAAAACAAACTAATAAAAATAATGATAATATAAAAATTATATCCTTTCTATGAGCTAATCACAGAAAACATTTGAATAAAAAGTATTTGTACCTTTTGAGTTAAAGTTTTTATGAGATACTTTTCGCAAACCCCGAACTTGCGAGTGATCGACCAAAATTGGTCTCGTGATCGACCGGTCGATCGCGATCGACTTGTTGGCCACCCCTGTTTTAGACGATCTGCAGCCACAATGATGGCAAACTCAGGGGCTGACATGGTGGCAATAAAGCGCGCAGGGGGATGGAAGTCATCATCAGTAGCTGAAACTTATATAGAAAATTCAGTACGAAGGAAAATTGAAGTTTCAAAGAAGATACTAGTTGGGTCAACGAGTGGGATCGTTAGTAATACTATATCTTCTGTATGCCCGTCTGTTCATCATTCTGAACACCGTTCTGTTCCAGACATCCATGTTTCGGGAAATGTGAAGTTATTATCACTGAAAGCACTAAAGATAATTAAGTTGTATCTAATAATAATTATTATTTCAAATAAAAATAGATACCTACTTAATTAAAGTATTTTATCTATCCTTGCTGTTAAAGTTCTATTTTATCTACCCTTACGGTTAAAATGGTTCTTTAATCTGGTGTTTTGAGTTGAATAAAGTATACTTTAACCTTCGCAATAAAAAAATTATTGTTCCTGTTAATCTATGCCTATGTCAATTGATTTGCTACAATCATTGCAGCGATAAATGTTTCTGTTTGATGTAAAATCTCCGTTTGGGTAGTATTAGCGTGACAAATTTTTCATTTTATCCAATAAGGTATGGTTATGTGTATTCTCTTATTATACTAAATTTTATATATTTAAAGCATTTCATATCCTCCAGCATGGCATATAGCTCTTCCTAGACCACTTACTGAAAAAAAATTACGGAGATCATTCAAAATTTGTTCGATTTTATATAAGATAAGATAAACACCTCGAATTAAGAGTGCTTATTGATCTTCTTAATGCGAAATGGAATACCTTTGTGAAATTTAAATTTTATCGCCAATTTTGACGTTTGCTTTCTACTTTTTAATATCTTTGGTGTCTTTTGTATCGAGACCAGGACCCCCTATTCACAATACATTGTCAAATTCTATGAACAGCAGTTTTGGCTCAAGATTTCTTCATAATATTACGCTAAGTAGAAACATAATCGTGATAAATATACCTAAAAATGTTGACGACGACGATGATGATGATGATATGGAAGAATGGTGGAAAAATTTGCAGGAAGAATGTCGTTTAATACAACTGGATTCATATACTGACATGATTAGGTTCATTGCCGAATTGGCAATAGTGGGTGGGGCGTTACCTATTTGTGTGCAGCTATACGCGAAGCTAGATTCCTAGGAACCAGAATATTTTTTGAAAATTTGGTAATGCTTTGGTATTGCATTTTACAAGATCACAGCAGGTATTTTTAGATGACTGCACCTTCAAGAGTTATGTTTCTGTTTTCTTGCATCCTTATGTTGACGATACCTTGCCTCAGACTTGCTTGTCAGGACAAAATTGAAGACATTATAGCTGTCGCTATAATGCTAACAACCGCCCCCTATTTCCTATTTTTTTTGCAGGTAAAAAATTGTAAGCCATACGGAAACCAGTTTTTTTCTAGTTAGAATTGGAATTGATTCAAGTATTCTCTGCAAGAATCCTAGAACTAAAGATAATCGAAAACACATCCTGCAAAAGTATGTATGAAAGTTGTTAACTATTTTTCTACATAATCTCCTGATTTTGTTATACATTTTTTCCAACGGACTGGGAATTTTTTAATGCCATCATCATAACAAGAAGGGAGACGTGTTTGCATCCAATTGCGCACAAAAGCCTCAACAGCAGCATCATCATGGAATCCTCCTTGTTTGTAGAGCTTCTTTCAGTGGCCCAAACATATGATAATCGCATGGTGATAAGTCGGGATTATAAGGAGGGTGTTCTAATGTTGCCCAATGCATTCCACCTAACTTTTGATGTGTCAGATTGGCTGAGTGGAAACGGGCATTGTCGTGAAGAAAAATGACATTTCTGACCGAAAATTTTCTCCTCTTCCGCCGATATATACGTTTTGCTTCATCCAATAGTTGGCAGTAGTAGGCAGCATTAACCGTGCGACGTTCATGTAGAAAATCGACGTGCACAACTCCTTTAAAATCCTAAAACACTGTCGCAAGAACCTTTTCAGCTGAGAGGCTAGTTTTTGCCTTGATAGGTGCACCTTCCTCCTTTCTTCTCTACTCCATGCTTGCTTGCTTGTTTAGATTCAAGAAGGGTGTAATGGTGGACCCAAGTTTCATCACACGTAACGATTACAAAAAACCATCATCTTCACATTGAAAACGTCCAAGATGGCGCTGACAAATCTCCAGACGTTATTGCTTCTGTTTTTCGGTCAAAAGACGATGTACCCACCCGGCAAAAATTTTTCGAAGCCCCAGCTCATCTGTAAGGATGGACTGAGCACTCCCAAAGCTTATCCCTATCTGAGCTGCAATTTCACCAACAGTTAAAACGCGATCACCTTCCAAAAGGCGTTGAACAGCGTTAATCTTGTCCGCAGTTACACTGGTCCGAGGACGATGGGCATGGGGTTCATTTTCAACTTGAGTTCGCCTTTCCAGAAATTTTTTGTGCCATTCATACACTTAAGTTTTCTTCGAACAAGTATGCCCAAACATTGCTTCTAGTCTACGAAGAATTTCGGCGGGCTTTACACCTTCAACAAGAAGAAGCTAGAAGAGGAAGCAAGAAATTTAATAATAATGCACTGTGCATGGTACTCACTGTATCGATGTAGATTCGACTTACAGCTGCACTAACCAATTGAGTCAATATTTTTTAGTTAAACACGGGACAAAATATTGGCTTTGTTTTCAACTTATTTTTCTAAGAAACTGTCCAACTTATACCGCATTGTGTCATTATTTGACGGCTTCAGATGCTTCAAAGCGACTAAGGGAACAGCAGATACAGATGACTAATCTGGATCTGGAAATTATTCTGGAATGGGGTAAGAAAAATCTGGTCGATTTCAATGCTTCAAAAACTGAGGCCGCGGTTTTCTCTAAGAAAACATCAGGCAAAAATGCAACAAACATACTCATGGACGGCAAAATTCTCCCTTAATCTGTCCCAGGAGTGAATGCGAGCACTAACTTTTCTTGGGATGATCATGTAGGCGCCAAGTCGCCAAGTCAGCCTCTCAGTGGCTAGGCGGCTTTCTTTTTAGAGCTAAAAAGTACTTCACTTCTCATTAGCTACTCACACTATGCAAAGCTCAAGTTAGGCCAACACTAGAATACTGTTCTCATGATCGGAGTTCAGCCCCAAAGCATACTTTAGCTCTTTTGGATTCAATTCAAAGAAGAGCGATTCTCCTAATTGATGAGGATAGTTTGACCAATTCTCTCGAAATACTAGAGCACAGGCGGCTGGTTGGTTACTTATCTCTTTTCTACAAGTACTATTATGGAAGATGCTTCCAGGAACTGAAAGGATTGATCCCCCAAGGGCTAGATTTTTGAGGCATAGAAGACAGTCGGAGACAGAAAATTCCCATGCAGTCCAGCTTGACACAGTGAGGACTTCTGTCT